>JAYESA010000020.1:23788280-24435780 GCA_036927795.1 Iris macrosiphon | reverse complement strand
ATGATCATGAGGCATCCTTATATTTTCTTGGCCGTGACACAGTTGTTACACGAGTGTAAGTCTCATGTAGGACACAGAACTTGCGTAGTCGGCTGATCACCGATACGTATGGGACGTGCGACGGATAGGGATAACTGCTGTTATAATACGCATAATTAGAAGCCTTGGCAGTTATTAGAGGTCTTATCATGTCAGGGATATGACATACTTAGAGCATGGGGTGGGGGAGGACAACAAGTAAGGTATTTGGGCTCCTTTTCACTTTTTTTGTGTAACCCGTACGCTCCGCCGGAAATGCGCGGTCATGATGACCCCTATATATTATTATTATCAGGCGGCCTCTGACGTTCAAAAGATGTCATGCTTTATAGGCCCCTGATTCTCCGAGAGAATCATGCCAATCCTATTTTAACCAGATAGCTTACGTGTTGGAAAGTTGTTCTCAAAGTGCATTCACATAGACGGTCAAACGACCCTTTTTGGATGTTTATTTTCAATACTTTATTGGCATGCTGTAAACACCCTAAATTTTCAGAATAAATTTTAGAATAATTTTCCCTTATTTTCGGTATTTTCTGGAAATTAAAACCAAGATGAGTGTGATTTAAAGAATTTTTAAGTGTGGCCAAAGGGTGCTAAAATATTCTGGAAGTAAAAATTTATTGTGTATAATGGAGAACCGGACGCATGGCATTTTTCGGTGAATTTATTGGACACCGGAGCAACGAATCGAGGACCAAAAGCTATAGGATTGTGAACCGAACCCAACGAAGCCCGAACCAAACCAACCCGACCCGAAAACCCGATAGAAAACCCTAATTCGCCTGAAACCCTGTAGCCGAGTATATATCCCCGCCTCGGCTTCCATGTTACGCCGACCGCCACCAGTTTTCCCTTCCATCTCGAGCAACCTCGTCGACCTCCATCACAGAGCGACCTCCCCCGCGTCTCCTCCTCCGCCGCTCTCCGGCGACGACTTCCCCAACCAAGACCCCGACTCCCCATTATCTCCCTCCGCCGTGCTTTTCTCTGAACCCGACGACCGCCCAGCCCGACCTCCCCTCGGTCGACGCTTTCCCCTCGACCCTTCGGCAATGCCGCCGCTCTCCGGCGTCGACATCCCCATCATCCCTCGAACCGCTCCACCCGAGTTCACCTCAGAACCGACGACAGACCATTTCCCTCGACCCTTCGACCCACGCCGGCCGTCGCTCGAGATCCGGTCGCCTGAGCCCTAGCCAACCACGAGGCTGACTCCTGGCGAAGCCCTCCAGATCAGGACCTTAGTCTGGACTCGCAGCAGACACGCGGTACCAGCAAATCGAGACGCAGGACACGACGTGGACGTTTGGAGACGTGAGAAACAGATTCACGGAGCCCTGTTCAGGTACCGATTTCTTTTACCTCGCAACTCCATTTTCGATTTTGTCAATTGCTATGCGTAGACTGTATAACCCTCTCGGTGCCCGTGCAACTCGCTCGGTGCATCGCGTCTTGTGGTGATCGCACACCGCGATCCAAAAATAGGAAAAATAACACCCTGTTTCACCCCGGAACTGAGTACGCCCCGCCAATCGGGACGACTTGGTCGCACGCGGTCTTTACCGAACTGTGCGCGACGTTGATACGGTCGTGTGAGATTTCGCAGAAGTCGATTCGGAGGTGTGTGCACCCCGGAATCAACGCGTATCCGCCGACGACACCCCGTATCCGTCCTTTCTGGAACACGCTGTAACTTTGTGTACGCATGTCGGATCAAGACGAAACTTATGCCATCGGACTCGTAGCAATACGCTGGTCCTGTGACCCAAGTTTGGTCCGATTCTGAGAACGTTGACAAAATCACGTATCGTGGGCCCCACATGCTCCACTTGACGGGTGATTTTGAGATCGGCTCATCGGAATCCAATTCTGGAAGTTCCGTTGGGTTCGTATCATCGTTCCTGACTTGTAGACACTGAGTTTGCAGAATTTGGAAACCTTTGACCCTGACGCGCTTTTCGGTGCAAAGTGGCCCACATGTGGACCCCGCTTTAATCCGAAAATGACCTTTTTGCCCCTGTGTCCAAATTGGATGTAAGGACAGGCATTTCTAGCTATTTGACATCTTCTGAGACTAGTGGTGATGTTTATTACAGCTTTTGGAGTAGTACCTACCGGATCCACCGATACAGGGACAGTTGTTGGTATTCGGACATCAGGCAAGTGTACCTTGCCAAACTCTGCAGCTTAGTTATCTATTTTCTTTGCTTTATATATATTACTATACATGCTTAACCTAGGATCGTGTGACGTACTTAGCGTCCGATTATCAGTCGGGTGCCGACACTGTACGCAGTGTTGGGTACGGTCATCTAGAGATGGACATCCGTGACACTTTATATTCTCGTACTTGTCTTATCAAGTACCCTATGGCCCAGGACACTTGACACTATTCATGAGACAGAATTTTCCCGAGATATTCGTGGTGATTCTGTATAGGATACAGGACATGGACATTATATTCTTAGATACTTTATGACTTGTTGCATTTAGCTATGATCACGCTTGACATGGGCATGAGACATTTTGGGCATGATATGCGTGGTTACATTGGGTGGGGAGAGACACACAGGCTACAGGCTGTATTTATATATATCTTCTATTATTGAGAGGTCGTAGACTCTCGTAGCAGAGCTAGACCCACTACCGGTTATTACCGCTACCGGCTCCCCGACACAGAGCTTGTAGTGGCTCAGCCTGAGTTTTAGTGTTGCTCTCATTTGCATTTCACTTAGATTGGTTACATATTTACCCTATTGCTTCATTTAGTTATTTATTTGCTGCACTGTTTATTTATTCATTTTGGCATGAGCTTTCTTGTACCTTGCTATGTCCCCTGAGGACCTGGATCCGGATTTTGTCCCCAGGATTTGAGGACGAGATTTATCCCGAGGTATACGGGACTGGAGCAGGAGCTGATTCAGGAGCTGTACCACCATCCGAGGACGAGGTCTTAGATGAAGACTTTGCCTGAGCATCCATGTTCCATGCTCAGCTTTTATTATTTATTTCAGTCTTTTATTTCTGGTCTGTTGAACCATTGTACTAGATATTTATCGGGTTGTTCCCCGAAGTACTTTGTGAGACTAGATGATGATTTACATTCCTTATTTATCCTGTGGATCATACTTTATATTTTGTGTGGATGAGATTAGTTGTGCCATGATTGTCGTAGACTTGTTTTACAGCTTAAGTATGCCCCGATGGATCCATTAAATTGGGTTTGTCCATCGGTGCGTACTGCTGGCCATTGACACGCGTCCAGTCCCTCGGTATTTTGGGACTGGGACGTGACATAGTTTTTGTGGTGGCCCATGCAGGTCTACGACTAAATTGTTCGGTTTCAACTTAGGGACCGAACCAGCCTGCCCTAAGGATAGGATAAGTTCTAGGTTCTCATCCATCATTTAACCATTGTTGAACTCTATATCGAACTCGAAATTTGTTACTTGAACTGCATCCTGTATTGATTCCTCTGAGCGTTCTTACAGTTTATATTTTGATTACAGAGCAATAGATTCCGGGAACAGAGATGATATTCCTTTGGATACGCCATACGACGCT
Source organism: Iris macrosiphon (assembly GCA_036927795.1). Taxonomy (NCBI): domain Eukaryota; kingdom Viridiplantae; phylum Streptophyta; class Magnoliopsida; order Asparagales; family Iridaceae; genus Iris; species Iris macrosiphon. The sequence goes on along the minus strand of JAYESA010000020.1, from coordinate 24,432,174 downwards.
GTGGTTACTTATGGAGACGGAGTGACACCAGGGGATGGAGGACAAGCATCGCAGAGTGATCAAACCGGTCAGCCTAATCCAAGGTTCCGGAGAGATGACATCCCACCTCCACCACAATTCACTCCCCAGATGCCAGTATTTCCGCCCGGACAAGCCATGGACGGGCAATAAATGTTCCAGATGATGTATGCCATGATGCAAGCACAGCAACAGATTCAGCAAGAGGCCCATCGGCATGAGGCCGAGTATCTGAGGACCAGCCTGGTATCCGCATTGGAGCAGGCAAATCCCCCAACAAGGAGAACAGCGACGGGATCTATCACTGATTTCCGTCATCTCAAGCCTCGCACATTTTCTGGTAAAGAAGGGCCAACGGAAGTTCATGAGTGGCTCACAAACATTCAGCATCAGTTGGAAGCCGCTGAACTTCCAAGAGAGAAGTGGATGACTGCCGTCAGAATGCAGTTAATTGATAATGCGCATCACTGGTGGTTAGCAGAAGAGATGAGGCTTGGACAGGACAGAGTCACATGGGAAGAGTTCTCCAGACTCTTCCAAGAGATGTACATTCCAGCAGTCGCACGGTCAGAGCTCAGAGACAGGTTCAACCGCCTTATCCAAGGCAACATGTCAGTGGAGGAATACAATGCGGAATTTATTCGCCTGAGCCGCTTTGCCCCGACATTGATTTCGACGGAGGAAGAAAAATCAGAGAAGTTCTTTGACGGCTTGAAGTTCGAGCTTCAGAGAGTGATTGGATCGGTAGCACCTACATCTTATACCGATGTCCTTGCAGCAGCCCGACGCTTGGAGCGCGTCACTAGAAGGGAGTCTAATCTGAAGAGGCCTATCACATCAGCACCATCCAGGCCAGCACATGGGGATTCAGCAAAGCGAACCCAGAGGGGTATGCCAGATAGAGCAGCACATAGGGACAGACCTCTTCCTACTTGTCACCACTGCGGCAAGGTAGGACACATTGAGAAGGAATGCAGGCGTAAGTTGGGACTATATTTGAGCTGCGGATCTAGCCAGCACTTTTCCAGGGACTGTTCCGAACGCCGAGACGGAGCACCAAGACTAGCTTTACCTGCACCACGACCAACTTATCCAGCAGCAGGAGCCCAGCAGACAGGAGTTGGTGGGGTCAGACCACCAGCCTCAGAAGGAAACCAGCAGAGACCACCCCTGGTACCACAGGCAACCCTATTCCAGCAGCAGCAGCAGCAGCAACAGAGAGGTCCAGCTCAGGGACGAGGACAGGCATTCCCATTAGCTGTTGAGCAGGAGGCTACAGCAGGCGAGGTCATCGCAGGTACTATTTTACTAGCTTCATTACCAGCTGTAGCATTATTTGATTCTGGAGCATCGCATTCATTTATAGCAGCTAGCTTTGTAGCCACCCATAGAGTAGCTACCGCACCCCTTCCGAAGATAAAGAGAATTCTTACGGGAGGTAGAATTATTCCGGTTAGTGATGTCTGTAGATCATGTTCTGTAGTAGTTTGTGGCCGAGAGATGCGAGCTCAATTTTTGATCTTTTCCATGCCGGATTATGATGTCGTACTTGGTATGGACTGGTTAAGTCAGTACCATGCGACTCTTGATTGCCGACTTGGGCGGGTTATATTTAGACCGCCAGGACATCCAGAATTTGAGTTTCCTCGAGGAGCAGTAGAGCAAGGAGTTCAGCCTACTCTTAGGGTACTATCTGTAGAAGAGGAGACAGGTTACCCAAGAGTCATCTCAGAATTTGTGGATGGATTTCCTGATGATCTTCCAGGTTTACCGCCTGATCGGGAAATAGAATTCACAATAGACTTAACTCCAGGAGCAGAGCCTATCACTTTATCAGTATATCGGCTAGCACCTAAGGAGTTAGTGGAATTGAAGGAACATGTTGATGATCTTTTGGAGAAGGGTTTCATTCGGCCCAGTGTTTCACCTTGGGGAGCACCCATATTATTTGTGCCGAAGAAAGATGGAACGGTACGGTTGTGCATTGATTACAGGGCACTAAATGCTGTAACCATCAAGAACAGGTATCCCTTACCACGCATTGATGATCTCTTCGATCAGTTGAGTGGTGCAAGGGTATTTTCGAAGATTGACCTTAGATCCGGCTATCATCAGATCAAGGTGAGGAAAGAAGACATCCCGAAGACAGCTTTCAGGACGAAGTATGGGCATTATGAGTTCTTGGTAATGCCGTTTGGTTTAACCAACGCACCAGCAGTGTTTATGAGCTTAATGAACAGAGTCTTTCATCAGTTCTTGGATAAATTCGTGGTGGTGTTCATTGACGACATCCTCATATATTCCAAGAGCCCTGAAGAGCACGAGGAGCATCTCAGAATCGTGTTAGAGACCTTAAGACCGGAGAAGTTATATGCCAAACTTAGTAAGTGTGAGTTCTGTATGGACAAGGTACCTTTCTTGGGACACATCATCTCAGGAGAAGGACTTTCAGTGGATCCAGAGAAAGTTGCGGCAATAGAGACTTGGCCTACACCCACATCAGTCGCAGAGGTGAGAAGTTTTCTCGGACTTGCGGGATATTACCGAAGGTTCGTAGAAAATTTCTCGAGGATTGCAGAACCGATGACGAAGCTAACACGAAAGGACCAAGAATTTCTATGGACAGAAGACTGCCAGAAGGCCTTCGAAGAACTGAAGAGAAGATTAACAACAGCACCGGTCTTGACTCTTCCTTCAGGGTCAGGAGGTTTTGTTGTCTACAGTGATGCATCAGGCACTGGACTAGGATGTGTTTTGATGCAACATGGCAAAGTCATTGCTTATGCGTCAAGACAATTAAAGGACCACGAAAAGAACTACCCGACACATGATCTGGAGCTAGCAGCAGTGATATTTGCAGTGAAGATATGGAGGCACTATATTTATGGAGAGAGGGTAGAAATCTTTACTGATCACAAGAGTCTGAAGTACGTATATACTCAGAAGGAGCTCAACATGAGGCAGAGACGCTGGCTTGAATTGATGGTAGATTTTGACATAGATCTGCAGTATCATCCGGGAAAGGCGAATGTTGTTGCAGACGCACTCAGCAGGAAGCCTACGGCGTATTTCTTGACAATGCAGCCAGAGTTATTGAGGGATTTACAGGAGCTGCAGATAGAGGTCGTCGTACCAGGACAGAATGGATTGATGGCTAACCTTGAGATTCAGTCATCACTCGTGGAGAAGATTAAGGAGGCATTGCCCACCGATGCTAGATTCCGAAGACTCAAAGAAAGGACAGAAGCCGACATACAGACAGGACTTCGCATTCACGAAGACGGGACATTGAGGTTTGGAAATCGCCTGTATGTTCCAAATGGAGAATTGAGACAGGAGTTAATGACTGAAGCACATAGCTCTATGTACTCTGTTCACCCAGGAGGAACCAAGATGTATCGAGACTTGAGACAGTATTACTGGTGGCATGGAATGAAGAGAGAGATCGCAAGATTTGTGGCCAAATGCTTAGTCTGCCAGCAAGTGAAGGCCGAACATCATAGAACTGCAGGTATGTTACAGCCGCTTCCTATACCAGAATGGAAGTGGGAGCACATCACGATGGATTTTGTCACAGGATTCCCAAGGAGCCCCAGCGGCAGAGATGCAGTATGGGTTATTGTGGATCGACTCACTAAATCGGCACACTTCTTGCCATTTAGAGTTGGACAGTCCACAGAGGTACTAGCCGACATGTATATGCGACAAATTGTCAAGTTACATGGAGTGCCTGTTAGTATCGTATCGGATCGAGATTCGAGATTTATATCTCATTTCTGGAGAAGCATGCAAGAGAGTCTAGACACCAGACTCAAATTCAGCACGGCATACCACCCGCAGACAGATGGACAATCGGAGTGCACCATTCAGATCTTGGAGGACATGTTGAGATCATGTATGCTAGACTTTGGAGGATCTTGGGAAGATCATCTGCACTTAGTGGAGTTCTCCTACAATAACAGTTATCAGGCCAGCATTCAGATGGCACCATTTGAAGCTTTATACGGAAGGAAGTGCAGATCGCCTATATGTTGGAGTGACGTTGGTGAACGTCAAATACTGGGTCCAGAATTGGTAACGCAAACAGTGGAAAAGGTGAAGCAGATTCAGAATCATCTACGAGCAGCCCAGGACAGACAGAAGCATTGGGCAGATACGCATAGACGTCCCCTAGAGTTCAAAGAAGGAGATCACGTATTCTTGAGGATTTCGCCCACTCGTGGTACTATCAGATTCGGGAGCAGAGGCAAGCTGAGCCCAAGGTATATTGGGCCATTTGACATCCTCGAGCGTGTGGGTGAGGTGGCTTATCGGCTTGCATTACCTCCATCCTTAGAGGGAGTGCATGACGTATTCCACGTCTCCCAGCTGCGAAGGTACGTGACCGACCCAAGTCACGTAGTCGATCACTCAGAGATTGCAGTGGGCCCAAGCTTGAGATATGAAGAACAACCAGTTGGCATCCTCGACGTCAGTGAGAAGACATTGCGGGGACAGACAATCAGACTGGTTCGAGTAGCTTGGAAGCATCATTCACCAGGCGAATCGACTTGGGAACGAGAAGATAGTATGCGCCAGCGATACCCCCACTTGTTCGAGGAGGCAGTTGTAAACTAGGCCACCTTGTATTTCCATAACTCTTTCTTGAGTAGCTTATTCTTTGATTGCGAGGATGCAATCCTTTTAAGGAGGGAAGATTGTAAACACCCTAAATTTTCAGAATAAATTTTAGAATAATTTTCCCTTATTTTCGGTATTTTCTGGAAATTAAAACCAAGATGAGTGTGATTTAAAGAATTTTTAAGTGTGGCCAAAGGGTGCTAAAATATTCTGGAAGTAAAAATTTATTGTGTATAATGGAGAACCGGACGCATGGCATTTTTTGGTGAATTTATTGGACACCGGAGCAACGAATCGAGGACCAAAAGCTATAGGATTGTGAACCGAACCCAACGAAGCCCGAACCAAACCAACCCGACCCGAAAACCCGATAGAAAACCCTAATTCGCCTGAAACCCTGTAGCCGAGTATAAATCCCTGCCTCGGCTTCCGTGCCACGCCGACCGCCACCAGTTTTCCCTCCCATCTCGAGCAACCTCGTCGACCTCCATCACAGAGCGACCTCCCCCGCGTCTCCTCCTCCGCCGCTCTCCGGCGACGACTTCCCCAACCAAGACCCCGACTCCCCATCATCTCCCTCCGCCGTGCTTTTCTCTGAACCCGACGACCGCCCAGCCCGACCTCCCCTCGGTCGACGCTTTCCCCTCGACCCTTCGGCAATGCCGCCGCTCTCCGGCGTCGACATCCCCATCATCCCTCGAACCGCTCCACCCGAGTTCACCTCAGAACCGACGACAGACCATTTCCCTCGACCCTTCGACCCACGCCGGCCGCCACTCGAGATCCGGTCGCCTGAGCCCTAGCCAACCACGAGGCTGACTCCCGGTGAAGCCCTCCAGATCAGGACCTTAGTCTGGACTCGCAGCAGACACGCGGTACCAGCAAATCGAGACGCAGGACACGACGTGGACGTTTGGAGACGTGAGAAACAGATTCACGGAGCCCTGTTCAGGTACCGATTTCTTTTACCTCGCAACTCCATTTTCGATTCCGTCAATTGCTATGCGTAGACTGTATAACCCTCTCGGTGCCCGTGCAACTCGCTCGGTGCATCGCGTCTTGTGGTGATCGCACACCGCGATCCAAAAACAGGAAAAACAACACCCTATTTCACCCCGGAACTGAGTACGCCCCGCCAATCGGGACGACTTGGTCGCACGCGGTCTTTACCGAACTGTGCGCGACGTTGATACGGTCGTGTGAGATTTCGCAGAAGTCGATTCGGAGGTGTGTGCACCCCGGAATCAACGCGTATCCGCCGACGACACCCCGTATCCGTCCTTTCTGGAACACGCTGTAACTTTGTGTATGCACGTCGGATCGAGACGAAACTTACGCCATCGGACTCGTAGCAATACGCTGGTCCTGTGACCCAAGTTTGGTCCGATTCCGAGAACGTTGACAAAATCACGTATCGTGGGCCCCACAGGCTCCACTTGACGGGTGATTTTGAGATCGGCTCATCGGAATCCAATTCTGGAAGTTCCGTTGGGTTCGTATCATCGTTCCTGACTTGTAGACACTGAGTTTGCGGAATTTGGAGACCTTTGACCCTGACACGCTTTTCGGTGCAAAGTGGCCCACATGTGGACCCCGCTTTAATCCGAAAATGACCTTTTTGCCCCTGTGTCCAAATTGGACGTAAGGACATGCATTTCTAGCTATTTGACATCTTCTGAGACTAATGATGATGTTTATTACAGCTTTTGGAGTAGTACCTACCGGATCCACCGATACAGGGACAGTTGTTGGTATTCGGACATCAGGCAAGTGTACCTTGCCAAACTCTGCAGCTTAGTTATCTATTTTCCTTGCTTTATATATATTACTGTACATGCTTAACCTAGGACCGTGTGACATACTTAGCGTCCGATTATCAGTCGGGTGCCGACATTGTACGCAGTGTTGGGTACGGTCATCTAGAGATGGACATCCGTGACACTTTATATTCTCGTACTTGTCTTATCAAGTACCCTATGGCCCAGGACACTTGACACTATTCATGAGACAGGATTTTCTTGAGATATTCGTGGTGATTCTGTATATGATACAGGACATGGACATTATATTCTTAGATACTTTATGACTTGTTGCATTTAGCTATGATCACGCTTGACATGGGCATGAGACGTTATGGGCATGATATGCGTGGTTACATTGGGTGGGGAGAGACACACAGGCTACAGGCTGTATTTATATATATCTTCTATTATTGAGAGGTCGTAGACTCTCGTAGCAGAGCTAGACCCACTACCGGTTATTACCGCTACCGGCTCCCCGACACAGAGCTTGTAGTGGCTCAGCCTGAGTTTTAGTGTTGCTCTCACTTGCATTTCACTTAGATTGGTTACATATTTACCCTATTGCTTCATTTAGTTATTTATTTGCTGCACTGTTTATTTATTCATTTTGGCATGAGCTTTCTTGTACCTTGCTATGTCCCCTGAGGACCTGGATCCGGATTTTGTCCCCAGGATTTGAGGACGAGATTTATCCCGAGGTATACGGGACTGGAGCAGGAGCTGATTCAGGAGCTGTACCACCATCCGAGGACGAGGTCTTAGCTGAAGACTTTGCCTGAGCATCCATGTTCCATGCTCAGCTTTTATTATTTATTTCAGTCTTTTATTTCTGGTCTGTTGAACCATTGTACTAGATATTTATCGGGTTGTTCCCCGAAGTACTTTGTGAGACTAGATGATGATTTACATTCCTTATTTATCCTGTGGATCATACTTTATATTTTGTGTGGATGAGATTAGTTGTGCCATGATTGTCATAGACTTGTTTTACAGCTTAAGTATGCCCCGATGGATCCATTAAATTGGGTTTGTCCATCGGTGCGTACTGCTGGCCATTGACACGCGTCCAGTCCCTCGGTATTTTGGGACTGGGGCGTGACATGGTTTTTGTGGTGGCCCATGCAGGTCTACGACTAAATTGTTCGGTTTCAACTTAGGGACCGAACCAGCCTGCCCTAAGGATAGGATAAGTTCTAGGTTCTCATCCATCATTTAACCATTGTTGAACTCTATATCGAACTCGAAATTTGTTACTTGAACTGCATCCTATATTGATTCCTCTGAGCGTTCTTACAGTTTATATTTTGATTACAGAGCAATGGATTCCGGGAACAGAGATGATATTCCTTTGGATACGCCAAACGACGCTGTGGTTACTTATGGAGACGGAGTGACACCAGGGGATGGAGGACAAGCATCGCAGAGTGATCAAACCGGTCAGCCTAATCCAAGGTTCTGGAGAGATGACATCCCACCTCCACCACAATTCACTCCCCAGATGCCAGTATTTCCGCCCGGATAAGCCATGGACGGGCAACAAATGTTCCAGATGATGTATGCCATGATGCAAGCACAGCAACAGATTCAGCAAGAGGCCCATCGGCAGGAGGCCGAGTATCTGAGGACCAGCCTGGTATCCGCATTGGAGCAGGCAAATCCCCCAACAAGGAGAACAACGACGGGATCTATCACTAATTTCCGTCATCTCAAGCCTCGCACATTTTCTGGTAAAGAAGGGCCAACGGAAGTTCATGAGTGGCTCACAAACATTCAGCATCAGTTGGAAGCCGCTGAACTTCCAAGAGAGAAGTGGATGACTGCCGTCAGAATGCAATTAATTGATAATGCGCATCACTGGTGGTTAGCAGAAGAGAGGAGGCTTGGACAGGACAGAGTCACATGGGAAGAGTTCTCCAGACTCTTCCAAGAGATGTACATTCCAGCAGTCGCACGGTCAGAGCTCAGAGACAGGTTCAACCGCCTTATCCAAGGCAACATGTCAGTGGAGGAATACAATGCGGAATTTATTCGCCTGAGCCGCTTTGCCCCGACATTGATTTCGACGGAGGAAGAAAAATCAGAGAAGTTCTTTGACGGCTTGAAGTTCGAGCTTCAGAGAGTGATTGGATCGGTAGCACCTACATCTTATACCGATGTCCTTGCAGCAGCCCGACGCTTGGAGCGCGTCACTAGAAGGGAGTATAATCTGAAGAGGCCTATCACATCAGCACCATCCAGGCCAGCACATGGAGATTCAGCAAAGCGAACCCAGAGGGGTATGCCAGATAGAGCAGCACATAGGGACATACCTCTTCCTACTTGTCACCACTGCGGCAAGGTAGGACACATTGAGAAGGAATGCAGGCGTAAGTTGGGACTATGTTTGAGCTGCGGATCTAGCCAGCACTTTTCCAGGGACTGTTCCGAAAGCCGAGACGGAGCACCAAGACTAGCTTTACCTGCACCACGACCAACTTATCCAGCAGCAGGAGCCCAGCAGACAGGAGTTGGTGGGGTCAGACCACCAGCCTCAGGAGGGAACCAGCAGAGACCACCCCTGGCACCACAGGCAGCCCTATTCCAGCAGCAGCAGCAGCAGCAGCAGCAGCAGCAGCAACAGAGAGGTCCAGCTCAGGGACGAGGACAGGCATTCCCATTAGCTGTTGAGCAGGAGGCTACAGCAGGCGAGGTCATCACAGGTACTATTTTAGTAGCTTCATTACCAGCTGTAGCATTATTTGATTCTGGAGCATCGCATTCATTTATAGCAGCTAGCTTTGTAGCCACCCATAGAGTAGCTACCGCACCCCTTCCGAAGATGAAGAGAATTCTTACGGGAGGTGGAATTATTCCGGTTAGTGATGTCTGTATACATACGGCTGTCATGTTGCGTATTCCTAGTCCTATATCCTATATATTTTGGGACTAGGACGTGACATATTTTTAGTGGTGGCCCATGCAGGTCGAGAGTATATTGTCTTGGTTACGTTACTGTACCGAGCAAGCCTGCACCTAGGATTAGAGTTTTAGGTCTCATCCATATTTGACTATGACTCACCTTCCTTCCAATCTGTTCTATTTAAATAATTGCATCCTGCTTGATTCATGTACTTCCCTAATAGTTCCTTGAGTGTAGCCTTCTCTTAGAATATAGGAATCCTTGTTGTTAGGATGATGATTAAGATAATTTTCCTACTAAGAATACAACTAGAATATTGGCACATCACTAAGTTTAGATTACCTAATGAACCCTAGCATCCCTTACCTGTAGATTAATTAACCATTATCCCTTGATATATTTAGGAATGACTTGAGAGTAGTGTAGACACTACTAGGGTTAGTTAGAATTTGACCATATTGTTTGACCCTAGTATTGAGGAACCAATAGAAATCCAAGATTGAATATTAGGACTAAACCTAACTTTCATAGTAAGATAATATTAGAGAACTATAAATTTAGATTTTTGTCTTGATATTAGCAGAACAGTACCTTAGGAATCCAAGAGAAATGAATAGAACATTTTTCTTGATCATATCTCGAACACAAAGATTAGCATACCATATTTCCTTAAGAAACCATGATATTATCAAGAGCCTCGTCAAGTAATTCGATTGGATTTTAACAGCTAACATATTAATTCTCGTACGTATTGTATGATCAATATTGCCTGTGCCTGTGCGTGTGTTCACCAGTCTATTTCGTTCAATGTGATTGGCGATCAAGAGGAGAATGAGCCTTCAATAATCCACATGCTTCTTTTCTGTCTCAGTTTCTTTGAGCTACTGTATGAAATGTTCTATTTTTTTTAGACACTACAAAATTCATTCGGAACAGTCTAAATTTTCACCATTATTAATTACAAGTTTGTCATTTTCAAAAATTACTCACCGGACTGTCCACTTTTAATTAATTTTTTTATAATCAGGACTGCCAAAATTTGACAGTCCTAATAATTGGAAGAACTATCAAAAATTTTACAGTCCTAAAAATATATGTTGATTTTTTTAGAAATTTTGACAGTCCTTCCAATTTTGTAGGACTGTCAAAAATTTGACAGTCCGGAAGGAAGGGCTACGCGAGGTGACCACGAGGAATGGGCTGCGTGGAGGCCAAAATTGAGGACGAAGCGGAGGAGCGGGAGGGGAAGGAGGCGACGGGAGGCAGGGGAGGAGGCAGAGGCGCGCGGGGGCGGTAGTGAACTATGGAGGCGACGACCGATGGAGGACGGGACCGCTGCTGCGCGCGGGGACGGCGGCGGGCGGTGGAGGAGCGGGAGGGGGAGCAGGAGGAGGGAGGTAAAGAGGGTGGACAGTCCCTAGTAAAATTTGACTAGCATGAGTAATATTTCTTCATAACAGGACTAGCCCCAATACTGGACTAGCCCTGAGTGTACTTTGTAGTGCCTTTATCACAAACCTTTTTTTACGGATTAAACTTTAAAAATTGATAACTTGATAAATCAATTATAATTATTAAACTTAATATCCAGCTTGTATTAAGTAAAAAAAAATCTAAAAAACAAAAATATTTCCATTTTATCCCTCCCCCAACTTCTTCCTCTGCACGGCAGCTCCTCAGAGCTCCACCGGTGCGCTCGAGACAGTCAGAGCATTGGTCCGTCTTCACAGTTATCACGTTCGGCACCGTCCGGCAGTCCATTGCCGCTTGACATCGTCGTCTGGCGTGTACCATCTCCCTCACCGCCCCTTTATTTCAGCACCGACTCGATCCGGTCTAGGTAGTCCCAGACCAAGGCCAACACTGGTGGCTGGATCTCCACAAACCGCTCTGGGTCGGCGGACACAAGTCCGACAATACCAAAGACAAGGTCGGACCTGAACTCATGGGGGTTCGGAACTAACTTTTAAAATGAGGCCTCGTACATAATATAAAACAAAAGTAAAAAAATAATATATAGCTCCACCGAGATTTGAACTAAGAACTCTTGTGTGCAAGTCTAATGTAATATCCACTACACTAAAATTGTTTTATAATAAGAACTGTCCATGGTAAATACTGGTTCGATTTTTGGTACAAAATTATTTATATATTTAAACAAAAAAAATATTTGGGCCCTCCTGACCCATCGGGTCCTGGACGGTCGTCCTGTCCGCCCTGGGCCAGGGTCGGCCCTGGTCAAAGACTGAAGACTAGGAGGATCGTTCTGACGACGACAAGGACTTCCTCCTGCAGCAATCGGAGGTCGAGGCGTTTTGGGTCCAAACCTCGATCCAGCAGGGGAGTCTTACCAGCGACGATTGGGAGGGCTCGACGAGGCCGAAGAAGTGGACAATTAATGTTGGTGGTGCAGCCGAGATGGGGGAAAAGATGGTGCAGTTGGAGGCGGGAGGGTGCAGCAGGGTAGGAAACGGGAGTATTTTTTTAATAGAATATTGTTTTTTTTAGTTTCCGACATAGCTCTCGTGGCCCGACGTAACGTCCGGGACTTTGTGCACACTGCACTGTATGTCTTTGGGCCCACTGTCCTCCAACTTCCACAATTTTATAACTGGTAGGAATAATACGCTCCCATGGTTCGATCTACTGATCTTCTGTCACCCAACCATGATCTTATACCTCTCCTTGGTAACCACAAGAGCCACTCGAGTTCGGTAGCCCAAATCTAACTTAAATTTACATCTTTTCAATAAAGATGAAGGACAATCAAACTTACCTCCAGCTAAGACAGCCAAACCTGTTAGACCGGTCCTGCTCATGTAGATAAGCTCACTTGTACAAGGATATGTCATAAAAAATTCTTTTATTTTTCTGTAATCAGAATAACACAATAGAAGAAAATGTTAGAGTAACCGATCCACCGAGAAGTCGTGCTTTCTTAAAAGATTATTTAAGGTCTATGTGCAGACTTCTTCTCGAATCCTTCTAGAGGTAAAATTTTCTTGCTATTGGCTTTCCGTTACTGCACAGGGTATTTAATCCTGACTGGCAGAGGGTATCAACATGAAAATTTTCAATAGTGATGGTATAAAGTTGTCGAGTTTTAAAATTTAGGATATCAACTTGAAAAACTTGAATAGTTCAGGATATAAAGTTAAAATTTAGCCTTTACTTTACCAAGTTGTTTATGGTTACAAAGTTTACCTACTTCTTAATTTATACAAATCATAATAATCCAAATTAACGGGATATTTGGTACGCGAGATACTATATATCTAAAAAATTTATATTTTCAGAAATCAAGTTATAAATAATTAAATTTTATGAAAATTATATCTCATGTGTTGGCGAATATATAAATATCTTTGAAAAAAATAAAAAATCTAAAAATAAAATTTAGAAAAAAGGAATAGAAAATTGTGAAAACCCAAAAAAAAAAAAAACTTGAAAAAAATGAAAAAACAAAACAAAAACAAAAACAAAAGATCATTCTAAAAAATATGAAATAAAAACTTAAAAAACTTAAAAAATAAAAAATGATTAAAAAACTAGAAAAACTAAAAACAAAAAACAACAACAAAAATTATCTCGGCAAAGGAAAAACTTACCTTTTTTAAAGTGAAATATTTTCCATATTTTGTGGATAAATTATTTACCGGATATTTTTAATTTTCGAAAATAAATTTTTATGACCTAAACAAACATGATAATTAATTTTCCATCCTAAATTTTTTCGGGAATAAAGAAAATATCCTGTATCAAACATTCTCTAAAAAAAATATAATGAGAGAGAGAGAGAGAGAGAGAGAGAGAGAGAGATGATTGACAAAGATTCGGAATAAAAATTTGATAGGACTGAAAACGGAGGTAAAGTTAATTTTCCAGAAATATTCATATACGGCATTAAAACTTAACAAAGTTGTGCATATAACATAAAATTTCGATAAATAAATAAATAAAAAAACAGAATCAAAACAATGGATGCTTGTCTTGAAATTAAACAATCTTGGGCAAGAAACATCCAATGGTTGGGTCTTTTTCGTAAAAAAAAAAAAAAAAAAAAAAAAAAAAAAAAAAAAAAAAAAAAACTTTTTATAAACATATATATGTTTATAAGTCAAAATAAGTGGAGATTTCTACTTAGTTTCTTAAGTGATAAGATACTAGGATTCAAATGTTCTTCTGCTCTTTTTTTCTTCTTTACAAAAATAAAATATTATTTGTGTTTTCTTGAGTGATAAGATACTAGGGTTCAAATGTTCTTGTACTCATTTTTTTTTATTTAAGAAAAATAAAAGTTTTTTTTGTATACAAGAGATTTGATCCCTCAAACTTTTAGATAGTATCTTATTATTCCAAATGCTAACCAAATTTTTTTTTTTTCTTATGATGTTACAAATATATATACATACATTTATAGACTAAAAAAAATGTACATCCTCCGGACGTTTTCTGTTTAAAAAAAAAAACCATTCATGCAAATGACGTTTTTTTTTTATACTAAAAAGTAAAATGGTCCATGCAAATAGTGTTTTCTTGACAACAAGCTTTCTTGGATGAGCATTTCTCTTTTTCTTTTTCTTTTTAAACACTGCTTAATGTTAATTAGATTGTTAAACCTATGGTCTTTGCATTGGAAACGATCTTTGAAAGGACGTAATATGTAATTTTTATTCACAACTTCCTTTCAAAGAATATTTTAATGCTTTTATCTATATTTCATCAAATATTGTTCTTTCAGTGCAATTTTATCAAACATTGTTTGTGTGCGAAAATTTTCTTTATTTTTTTAATTATTTGGATAATTAAAAAGTAAAAGAAGAAAAATTATTTATTCGTGGGATAATGATATAATTACTATTTACTCATTAATTTTCATAATTTATACTTACATTGTTTTAGAGATGGTTGCTTAAATTCTTTCCAAAATTTTCATTTCTTTCCAATTTTTTTTAACAATTCTGGGAGGAAATTTTCATATATATATTTTTTTTATTTTATTTTGTTCGAATGGGTTGGTTTATATTCCAGTAGACTCCAACCTATCCCAGCCCAGCCCACCCCGGTTCTGATCCATTTCTGGCATGTAACTTATGAGGCAGCCACAAGGCCCACAACAAGAACTTAGTACTTACCATATAGATGTCGTGGTGTGCATGTCAACACATAGTACTTTCTCCAAAAATGAATTTGTAGAAAAGTCTTGGTAATACTGAATCTATAAATTCTATGGACCGACCTACGTGGCAGTTATTTCCACTGATTTTTTTTTTCCAGTTAAATATTGATTTTTTTTTAAAATTATTAATTTTATATTTTGTTTTCTTCGAAATTTTTAATTTTTAATTTTTATATGCATATATGTCGGATTTTACTTTTTTTTCATAATTTTTAATTGTAAACAAAATTTTGATGTAACAAATTTTATTTAACAAAATTTTGAACTTTATTTACATTTGAAGTTGACCTTTTTTTTTGAATTCCTGTGTTCGCCCCTGCTCGAGACAACGGTAGAACAGTGTAAAAAATAAAATAAAATAAAATAAAATAAAAGAAAAGGTAACCATACAACTACAAAATTAGGAGGCACCAGTCTACAAAGCTTCCAAAAGTATACAATTTTTCATCCAAACAAATTTGGGTGATGTCATCTCTTATTATGTGACATCTATCATAATAACTACATATCAAATTTTAATCCAAAAAACTAATCATCAAAAAAAAAAAAAAATTAATGTTAAAATTTGACATGCTAGATCAGCTATCACATAATGGGTGACAACATTAGAGATATTTTTATTGAAACAACAATTTCACGTACAATGCTTGCAAAAACATGTAACAAGACAAGAACTAGTGCTTGGTGCCTTCTCTTCCTGACATTGCACGTAAAGCAAATGTTTATTTTGATTCATACTACCTCCCATTCTAGATTAATTAGAGCAATCTCAGTATTATAGGCTTTTCATTCTTCTGCTTCTGCTTCTGCTTCTGCTTCTGCTTCTGCTTTAATAAGCTGAAGATGTGCTTTTCCATTCTCTTCCTCGTTCAAATTGTAACGTAGATATTCTCCAAAAGTGACCCCCCTGTACCTAGGAGCCTCTTGTTGCCAAGCCGTCACGGATCCAAGTGGATCCATCAGCACTTCGTTACTTGGGGAAATGAATGATGCCATTGAGATCCTCGACTTGCTCTTGTTCGTCATCGCTCTGTGCTCGACACTTTTGTACCTTCCATTGCTCCATATCTGATTTTGCCATTTATAATTGTGTCACAAACAGTCATATTTCTAGTGCATTTATGTTCATCCATCAAAACTGTGATGTATGTTTACCATTCCAAAAGTTTGCCGCATATCAAATCCCTAGAGACTTAAAGAGTAGTTTGACACGTGGCAACAGATGGGCTGAACATACATCCTAAATTTAGTAGGGGAACAAAAACGGGCTCTTACGTTACCTCAAGAACATCCCCAACGTTCAGCACAAGCGCGCTGGGAATTGGCCTAACCGGCACCCATCCGCCGCGACGTCGGATCTCGAGACCCGTAACGTCGTCATCCTGCAGAAGTACTGTTATGGTACTATAGTCAGAATGGGGGCTCACTCCCATGACCTTAGTTGGTTCGGAGCAGGTCGGATAATAGTTCACACGTAAAGCCTGCATCGTCTCGTTATGCAGTTTCCATAGGTACTCTTTCTCCACCCTCAGTAATAGTGACAGCGAAGCGAGGATTTTCTTCGCTACTTCTTTCACTCCGGCTGAGTACATTTCGATAGCCTCACTGTCGTAAGAGTAGGCTAAATCGTCATAAAAGCAGCTACTGATTGATAATAACTGATATTGACTATATACTTTTCAGTAATACTATTTTCTTCTCCTAATATTTTTTGATCATATACATACATACTAATACACGGAGACTTGGAGCTAGCCTTACTCGAAATCCGGTGGAGTAGAAGGCCAATATCTTGGATTCCGAAAGTTTGTTGGATATATGAGGAGAACAAGCACATCTGCCCAGTTCAGCTTTTGTTGCTCAGAAACAACATGAACCTGCCCATACCCTTGAATATCATCAGGTGGCATCGCGTGCCTCTTCTTATGCTCCAACGGAAGTTCAAAAAACTCGTCTGCGGCGGATTTTGCCTTCTGCAACACCTCTGCTGCTATCCCATGATTCACTATCTGCATCGTTATCGGTATCAATTCGAATACATAGCTATTCTCTTGAAGTAGCTCTTCTTTTAGTAGTTTGCAGTTTATCTATGGTCTGCAGTATCAGCCGATACCGATCCGATACGGTCGATACCGATACAGTTTGGCATACCCCGATCCTGTCGATACCGGTACCGATACCGGCATTAGTGGTCTCTTTTTCGGTCAATTTGGCAAAAAAAATTGAACGAAAAAGAACAATCAGAAGGGTGTAAAAGCATCACAGTAAGGTTGTAAAAGCATGTAAAAGAAGAAAACTTATGTGTCGAATTTAAACCAATCGACAATTCAATTTCAAACTACTAAGAAACAACAGCCAAAATACTTAATATCATGGCTAAATGTATAAAACATATTTTCTACAATATTAATAATCATTTGTTTTTTGACACCAAAAAATTCGATACCTCCATCCGAAACCGTCGATCCTGATGCTCGTAGGAATTGTCTGATATGAATACTGTGAACCTTTAATTTACCTGAAAGAAACCCCAGTCTTTGCATGCCATGTCAAGCATGTTGAGCTGCTCCTCGTCGCCATTGCAAAGCATGGACAGATCAATGACGGGAATTTCAGAAGAAAGATGAGGCAGCATCTTATCATTCAAAGTCCTAACATATCGCTCTGGAATATTTGAAGGGTCTTTCCTTACTAATTCTTGAACACTCTCTACAGGCAACGAAGCACCCCAGGTTTTTGTTTCAGCTTCACCACCACCTCCTCCTCCTCCTCCTGCGCTCAAGTAATTATTAACCTCTAAGCTCATATTGCGCGCCGCTCCCTAGTTAAGAAATCAACTGTTATGGTACAATCACATGGATGGGTTCGTATATAAAGAGCAAAGAAACTGGCATTTAGCGTCCAAGAATCTCCATCAATTGATCCTCCGTAGGATTTCTTCTTCGTCGAGACTAGGGCCAGTTTGTTTCGACAATTTGTTTGATTATAATGTAGTCGTGATTATAAATTTGATTACATTATATCAATTTTTTTTTAAATCAATTACATATAAAATTCGTGTAATTACGATTACATTACAACTTACAAATTTTTAAAAAAAGGTTGAATTGCAACTTGATACCCTCAACTATTCACGTTTTTGAACTTGGTAACATAAAATTTTTTACTCGACAACTTGATACTATTAACTATAGAATATTTTCAACTTGATATCCAAAAGTAAATACGAAACTACTCCCGCTCATCCCTCTCTCTCTCTCTCTCTCTGCCCTCTTCCACCCCCACCACACCCCTCCGGTGGCTGCACCATCCCACTCCTCCTCCTCTCCGCGCGCGGCGGCGGCAATAGCAGCGCATGCGGAAAAAGAGGACTGGGATGGTGCAGCCGGGTTCGCGGGGTGGGGGGGGGGGGTGATGTGCAGCCAGGTGTGGTGTTGGGGGGAGAGAGAGGGGATGGACGGGGTAATATTATCTTTTTTTTATGGTATCAAGTTGATGCATAGCAAAGTTTAGGTTTAGGGTATCAAGTTGAAAATCTGAAATAGATGATGGTAGCAAATTGAAATTAAGCCTTAAAAAATAACTAATTTTTTTTTTTAACTTTTTTTTTAAACTAGGTTACATTACATGATAAACCAAATATTTGAATACATTTTATATTAAATTACATGATTTAATTACACATTCATTTTGGTCGCGCAGCGGAAGAAGCGCTTTCCAATCCACCTGAGATGACCAACCAATCTACGAACACCAAGCACAGATGAAGACAAGTATATGGCGGTGACTAAATCACTTGGACAAATTCTAACATTTATAACTCATATAAAATTACAAGATTGCAAAAAACTAATATTGAAACTCTTTTCTATAATATGTTCAACCCCCTCACCACACTCAAGAAGAAAGGTAGAAGATTATAATTGAAATCACTCACCAACCCGTAGAAATCTTCCTAACCGAAGTTGACGACTCCTCGATTAGATCTCCTTCTTCCTTCTGTCTTGGATGTCGAAGTCCTAAGAGCAAAGGACGGACTTTCTTTTAGATTTTCTGTAGACGAGCACCCTGAATCTCTAATTTATACTTCTTCTTTATGCCTCCACCCTCCTCCCTATTTATACGATGAGAAACCTATTTTAGGGTTAGGAAATCCAAAAAATAGCCAACCATAAGATCCAGCCGTCCACTAGTATCCAATGGTCCAAAATATAACCTAAAAACTCCAAAATTTGAGCAGTCGCCGCCGACATCGAGCTCGGACCGAGTTCGGTTCAAAGGTTCTGGAATACCACACCGAGTTTGGACCGACTCTTCCCCCTTCAGCAGACTTGATTCCCAACAATCTCCCCTCTAGTCTGATGAGAGGTGTTGGCTCCATGGCTCCTCAACTGGACTCCATGCATGTCGCCCCGCGACAGAAATCCGGTTCCCCCATGCCACCGATCTTCGATCCCCCCGAGTTGCTTTGTATTTTTTGTCATCTCCAGCTCCTCGATCGTCACATCGACGCTAGCTGTCATGCGTAGCACCTCCTGCACCACTGGGATCCTGCCGATATCACAAATACGGCCAAGATCGAAGTCCCTGACGATCAACCTCTGTGAGTCTTGGCTGCATGTCTCAGACTTCCGTCTTCCACCGGAACATGTTAACGTTCCGACGAGTTTCTTCACCCTTGGCTGGCCCAACCAAGCGGACGGTACGATTCTCCCGATATTCGAACTCCTGAATCTGCCCACCTTCGTGTCCGAACCTGAAGCTCTCCCATACACATGCGTCCTCGAGCAAAACATCACGCATTGTGTATATCGTCGATGACCCACAGCTTTTTCTGAACTGTGTGAATGATGATGCTCCTGCCACAAATTGAGTTTGCTGCAAACCTTGATCTCCTCATTGGCCTCGAACTACTGAAACCAATGTCGCTCCGTGAAGCTTTGGTAAACCATCCATCGCCAAAACCAAATTCGTGAAGCAACCCCCACCTTAAGACCGACCAGTTGTCATGGGACCGACAGACTAACCCTTAATCTTTGACTCATCACCATTCGTCGCTTTGTCTCGATGAACCGAATATTATGTATCCCTCAAAATATTTCGAAGCCCCTCCAAGACAAGTTTTCGACGATCCACCTCTTGTCGAATACCCCTTGAGCCTCCATCCGGTGTCTCTGGCCGGTCTGTACACCTCAGCGGCTTGAGCCTGTACATGACACAACACAAATCTCCTTGAGCCAGTTGCTGAGAACCCTTAGTAAGCATCCAATATTTGTTCCCAAACAAACTGCGACATCCATCATCCGCCAGTCTCCCTATCGAAACCAAGTTGTAGCGCAAACTCGGTACATGTCGCACATCCTTGAGAACGAGCTTCTCACCAAGCTTCGTTTCAAGTACACATCACCGATGCCTACAACTGCAACCGTCCCCTTGTTGTCCATCTTCACACGTCCAAACCAGCCGCCGTGGTATAACGTGAAGATCCTCCTATATGGAGTGGCGTGATACGACGCCCCCGTGTCCATGACCCAGTCGTCATCATGACACATGCCACAAGGTTTCTCTGCGTCAGTTGCTGCGATAATGAGATCTCCCATAGTCATGAGATCCTCCTGATCATCCTTGCCTTTGGCCTTCTCATCTTTGAGATTCATGAAGTTCCTCTTGATATGATCCCTTTCGCCACAGTGATAGCAGCCCTCCTTGCGGTCTACAATCGCAAGATCCCGAGAACTCCCTCATGTCCTCGTTTGTGACTTGGGTCTTCCCTTCCCGTAGGAAGCCACCAGAGCGGACTCCTGTGAAGATTCTACTTGCTTACGCCGGATCTCCTCGTTCAATCAGCTGCTTTTGACTTCCTCCATCGTGACAACTCCATCAGGAGCGGAGTTGCTCACCGACACCACCAATGTCTTCCAGCTTTCCGGCAGAGAACTCAAAAGCAGAAGGGCCTGAAGCTCATCCTCAATCACCATCTTTATCGCAAACAGCTGATTGATGATGCCCTGAACCTCGTTCAGATATTGTGCCACCGATGCACCCTCCGTATACTTCGAGTTGACGAGTTTGCGAAGCATAAACGCCTTGTTGCCAGCCGTCTTTCTTTCGTACAACGAATGCAGCTTCTCCTACAATGCTTTTTCAGAATTCTCCATGGACACGTGGTGAAACACCGAGTCGTCCAACCATTGGCGGATGAATCCAACAGCCTTCCGATCCAGTTGTTTCCAGTCATCAATACCTTTGTCCGTCGGCTTTGCGCTGTCGTCCTCCAACGGACCATGCAAGTCCTTGCACCAGAGTAGATCTTTCATCCTTGGCTTCCAAATTTTTTAGTTTTCTCCTGTGAGGGTGATCATACGAGTGTTCATCATACGAGAAGAACCTGGCTTTGATACTGCGTGTTAGGAACACGTGCGCTCTGATACCATGTGTTGGTCGCGCAGCGGAAGAAGCGCTTTCCAACCTACCTGAGATGACCAACCAATCTACGAACACCAAACACAGATGAAGACAAGTATATGGCAGTGACTATGTCACCTGGACAAATCATAACCTTTATAACTCAGATGAAATTACAAGATTATAAAGAACTAATGTTGAAACCTTTTACCCTAATAGGTTCAACCCCCTCACCACACTCAAGAAGAAAGGCAGAAGATTACAATTGAAATCACTCACCAACCCGTAGCAATCTTCCTAACCGAAGTTGACGACTCATCGATTAGATCACCTTCTTCCTTCTGTTTTGGATGGTGAAGTCCTAAGAGCAAAGCACGGACTTTCTCTTATATTTTCTTTGGACGACCACCCCGAATCTCCAACTTGTGCTTCGTCTTTGTGCCTCCATCATCCTTCCTATTTATAGGATGAGAAACCTATTTTAGGGTTAGGAAACCCTAAAAATAGCCAACCATAAAATTCAGCCGTCCACTAGCATCCAATAGTCCAAAAATATAACCTAAAACTCCAAAATTCGAGCAGCCGCCAACGGAACCGAACTCGGACCGAGTTCGGCTCAAAGGTTATGGAGCACCACACCGAGTTCGGCCCGAACTCGGCTAGAGACCGAGTTCTGACCGAACTCTGCCCACTTCAGCGGACTTAATTTCCAACAGTTCCAACTAAACATGGTAATGTAATTATAATTTTGTTACATTACAAATTCGATTCCATTGCCATTATAATTACGTTGTAGTGAATCAAACGGCGCCTGGAAGGAAGTGCCTGGAATTTCATTTTCCATCTCATCCTCTAGTTGTTGTATGGTTCCTGGAATTTCATTTTCCATCTCATCCTCTAGTTGTTGTATGGTTCCTGGAATTTATGGTTGTTGTCTGGTTTGATCGATTTGCTCCAGAAAACTTCACAAGGTTTAACGCATCCACGTAACACTCTGATCACTCCCAGCTGATTTCTAGTGTCATGGTTGGCATTTATTTAGTTCTCGAGCACTGTTTGGTGTAGCTGGCATTACTATCAGAAGAATTGATCTTCCAAACTGTTCTCAAACATAGTTGAGTTAGACATCTGGAGTTATATATTATGACAATTAATAACAATTCTCTAATTCCAACAGGATCTTTTTCTTACATTCATCAAGCATCTCTCTGATTGATGGATGATCAAATGTGAACTATAAACCTATATTTGCGAAATTGTGTAGGAATAATTTTCGAAACATACCTATATTCACAAAATTTTGGCAGGCTACATCCATATGTAGAAGTCAGTTCTTGTAAACTAGTCCAAGGTCATCACAGGATTAGATACCCAGACATTTTGCTCGACTGGAAGAGGCTTTTACCACTACAGGAGAGTGAAACCTCTATACATACCTATGAAATGCAAGTACTCCATCTAGGAAGGCGTATATGTACCAAATACTAAGTACTCCTTGATACTTACCACAAGAGTAAACAAAATTATATTTATTTATGTTTTTAATTTAATTTTGTATACTTCATGCGTCCTTCTTTGGTACTTTATGGGTACTTATTTTTTCAAATATAGCTTTCACACTTTTGTTTCAAGAATCAAGTTCTCTTTATTTTTAAACTTAAACAACATAGATTTTTAAGACTAAAACTCATTCGAGGGCTAAGACGAAGAAATTTATACTTAATTTTAGCCTTAGATAGTCATGAAAATGGATTAGCAATATTTGTAATGACCAGCCTACACATATATGTACATACATATACACAAACACACTAATCGGACGTACTCGTACCATTAAATTTTAAGAAACTATCACTGGTAAGTACTGTACCGATACATATGGTTTATAGATATATACATACGTAAAGAGTTCCACAAAAATAAGAATTTCAACTCGCAATCATGTATATGGAAACAAATTAGTAATTACAAATATGAGATTCAAACATGGCGGAAAGTATTTATTTTTTTTATATGCAATATCATCCACTTATTTGAATACTTGTCAAAATTTATTAAAGAAATACATATGTACGGTGCCGCCCAAGGACGTCGATGATTTGTCGATATTTCAGATTAGCGACGGACACGCGTCGTTGGAATTTTTTCCATCGCTGTAAAAACCGTGTTGCCAAATGGTTTTCGCTTCAAGTACTCACTGATGAGGTAGCGACATTAATTCTTCGACAGAAAAGCAACACATAAGCGACACATGACGATGATATAATTTATGGGAAAGGAAATTGACTGATAGGCGATACCCTTTTGACACGATGAGCGACGACTTCACGATGTATTGGCGACGTCCTTGTGCTTTCGTTATGCTACTTCAAGTTTCTAATACTCTATTTAGCGACAGACGAGTTGCGTACCCTTTCGTCGCTCTTCCGTAACCGCTCGTCACTTCTCTATCCCCAGTCTATTACTAAGTGTATGGAAGTTGAAAAAAAAAATATATGTTCGAGACACTGTACATAAATTATACTATTTCACATCCGACACAACCTACCAATAGAATTCATGTCCAATTGGACCTTCAGCGGCACAAAACACTCGCTGGAAACCCAAAAACAATCAAAACGTAATATTTGAGACCCGATGCAATTACGTCCTAGAATTTTAGTCTAATTTTAGCGGCACAGAATTCTTGTTGTAAACCCAGAAACTAGAAAAATAAAAAATTATACACCCGATGCAATCCACCATAGAATTCTTATTAAATAAAATACTAGTAGTATAAATCCGAGTACATGTAGTTATAAATTATAAGTACAAATAACTACTATTGTTGCTTTGGTGGTGTGGTGGTTTTGGCGGGTCTTGCAAACGAGTCACGAACTCTGGTGGAAGTAAACTAAGGAATCTCGGATACACGTTGGTCATAACAGGGGTAGCTAAACTCAACCTATTTATAATCGTCTTCATATACTTTATATATGTAACTGGAGTCTGGTTATATATGATTGGAGTCAAGTAATAGTTGTAACAACTTGTGTTAAGACTATATCTGGAGGAGGCCGAGCAGAAGAATAAGTAGGTGGGGAGTTCTGAAAAACATTGATGCATGTGTCGTCAAGGAGCCAGTGTCGTAAATGTGTATGTCCTTTCCTTTACTTCCAGCTAACTTTAATCAAATGTCGCTCTCTTCAACGGACGTGAGCATTGTCACGATCCGTTCTCAAATAATTGGTATGAGTGTGTGGATAAACTCAACCTACACCACAATGCCGACACTAGTTCGATGTGTATACTTCCAACAATGATATATATACAATTCCAGTACGTACATAAATATTTTCGGCCCCATAATATATATCAACATAATTTTTAATTAATGACAACTATCTAACTCATTTACATTTTAACTAGACATGAAGAAAATAAGATAAAGGACAATAAACTAAAAGCCCACAATTATTTAATTAACATAACCATATGCCTAAATAGTAAAAGTAATCCACTACGATTCAAGTCTAATAGTATCGGGAACAAATCTGTTAAATAAAAATAAGCAACTGCTAACTAATCCATAATTAAATATCTCCATTTGGAATATGATCCAACTCCTCAACATCCTTGCCTATCTCTTTCCCGGAAGGTCCATGATGTGTACAGATCCTCCTCTAAAGCTATCAACGTTTATAAATATACAGTTAGGATTGAGCAAAGTAAATATGACTAAAATGTTGTAAATGATATACCACCATAATGGATGACTCCAGAAACCAGTAGATTTTCTGCAAATCAAAATTCAAATAAGAAATTAAACATTTACTAAGATTTATTTAGTGAAAGTTAGCCTCAACAAGACATGGTGGTAGTAAAGCATACCCTTATCTGGTGAAACCATATGTACCTCTTCTCCTCTGGCACCTAGGAAAAGTTAATGTAGGGGTAGAGTATGCGTGAAAAACCTATAAAACATAGACCAACAATTAACATCAAGGAAAGATTTATAAACTAATGTATGAAGTGACATAAATTTTAAATCAAATTTACTTACTTTTTGAAATGATGGTTCGACATCGGATCTTCTATCACGGTCTGCAATACCTCTCCCAAACATCTTATCCAATCAATCTCCTATGTGGATGAGATAGTTCTTGATTGCCATCTCTAAATGACATATTCCTCTTTCTCTAAGGATGTGACACAGGAATAAAATAGTGACAGTAAAAAAAATGCTTTCCTTCTAAGTTGAATACAGAACGCCATACACTTTTTCCTGCATATTGGATAAGCCTTACTTCCAAAAGTACTACATCCCGATAACATAAAATATGTTGATCATTGATAGTCCACACAAGTATGACTCTTATATGGAAGTTTTGCTTCTTCGGTATGTTTGGACGTTGAACTCCTACAATTGCTTCAACTCATCCATAAATAACTGACTGCATGTAGATATCGATGCGCTTCTTTCGATTGTTAGGACCGGATATGATTAGTATGAAGAACTTGTACGAAGTCTTTATGCACATCCATGATGGTGGATTGTAGGGGTCAGAATCTACGACCAACATGAATATTGAGATCCCGACTATAAAGTTAGCCACAATCAGGCATTCGAGGCTCCGTAGTAAAATATGGATGACACGGTCGAAATGCCTTAATGTCTTTCCATTGGAAGGGTGAGATAATTCTTCTTCATCCTTTTTGTTCCTTTCTGTAGAAAATAATAGATTGAATGATTTATTATCAATAAAGGAGTGCATATATATAGGAGAGGCTATCTCCTCTCTATTACTCTATCCAATGTGGGACTAAAGTCCACTAATAATTTAACACCCTCCCTCAAGCTGGAGCATAGATGTCAATCATGCTCAGCTTGTTACAAAAAAACTAACCCCGAGGGCCTAAAAGAGACTTCGTAAAAATGTCAGCTATCTGATCGCCGGTCCTCACATAGTAAAATTTTATTAATCCCTTTTGATATTTGTTTGTCATTTGAATCAAAAGAAAGAACTAAGAGGACTTGATTTTGATTAACAAACTTGAGAGTACAGAGTAAAGTCCTAAGAGATAATCTAAGTACAAATTTGTTTTGATCTGGGGGGTGACGATGGAAGGTTAGGAGTGTAGCAACTCTCTTTACTCCATGGATAATCCGGACGCAGAAACTTCTCTCATTGGTTCTAGTTTGAATCCGCAGATAACCAGCCTCCTCCGGTTCGGTCTCTTTCTGAAGTAGAAAAAGCTTGCCTTTAGAACGTTCCAGTTGCTCATATTTATAGCCCTCGTGCTGATGGGCTATGGGTGCCGCATATGCTTCTGTTTGGTGGCCGCATAAGGGTCCTTCAATAGAATACGGTTGTAACTGTTGTCGCATGGTGCGGGCAAGACGTCACGTGGATTTGGTTAGGATTTTCTATTTGAAGAGATCTCAGGGATGTTGAGTGCATGACTCGGTCAATTGGACACTTGGTCAATACTAACTGTGAGAGAAATCGTCTTTGATTGTAACAGAAAACCTAGTGAGTCGAGCCGCATACTGTTGTAGTCGCATAGAAGCTCTTGTTTGGCCTTGGTCGGAATGACCATCTGATCGTATGTGGATAAGGCCGCATGGGTCTTGAAGTTGCATGCGTACTCTTGTTTGGCCTTGGTCAGTAGACGCTCTGGCCGCATGATGTCTAGGCCGCATGGCTCTTGAAGCCGCATGCGTACTCTTGCTTGGCCTTGGTCAAGTGGACGCTATGGCCGCATGATGTCAAGATCGCATAGGTCTTGAAGCTGCATGCATACTCTTGTTTGGCCTTGGTTATGTGGACGCTCTGGACGCATGATGTCGATACCGTATGGGTCTTGAAGCCGCATACGTAGAACATGTGGCATGGCCTGTATGTCGAGGCAATTAATGCACTGATGTGACTTATTGCCTTTTTTTGAGTCATCGTCTGCACGAATTCCGAAGCATCTCAGGGTGATGAGTGAGATGTCAGAGCTTCTGATAGACATTGAGATCTGTGTCAGGGGATTTTATGCGACCGCCCCGCTCTGTGGTCATTCAGGCCGCATATAGTATACTATGCGGCTACTATGCGACTTGGTTGATCAAGCCACATATGGCTTCTTTACGCATCTATTTTGTTCAGGCCACATGATGGCTATTATGCGGATTTGGTCTGGCCGCATCTTTCATGTTTTATGCGGCATAAGCTCTATGCGGCCTGTAGTATTTTTATGCTTATACAATATTCATCACGGATAAAGTGGCAGTCAATCTCAATATGTTTTGTCATTTCATGAAATATTAAATTTGTGGCAATATGGATATCTGATTGATTGTCACACCATATATCTGCAGTGTCAGATCATGCTTCTTCTTCTCTCAGCATCTTCAGAAGGTACTGCAGATATAACACCTTTGCTATGCCATGAGCAATAGCTCGGTACTCCTCTTCTGAACTTGATCACGAGACTACACTCTACTTCTTGCTCTTCCATGACACTAAATTACCGTTAATAAAACTGAATAGCCAGATGTAGACCGTCTATCCATAGGATATGCACCCTAGCCTGCATTTGTAAAATATTCTAGATGAGTATATCCCTGATGCTCCATCCGAAATTCTCTTCCTGGATTGTGGGCTAGATAGCGCAGGATTCTGAGAACTCCCTGTCAATGCAAAACTCGTAGAGAAGCCATAAATCTACTCGCGATACTTACGGCAAAAAAATATCTGGGCGAGTCATGACTGCCAAGTAGTTAAGTTTTTCAACCACTCGACGATACTGGTCTGGATTGGTCATCAGTGCCCCTTCATCGGAAAGTAACTTTACCCCTGAGTCCATGGGTGAGGTTCCTCCTTTAGATTGTATCAATCTGACATCAGTTAGGATGTCCACCACATTTTCTATGAGACATTACAATGTGCTTCTTACCTCGTGTGCTCTCAATGCCCAAGAAGTAATTCAATGCTCCCATATCCTTAGTCTGAAACTGTTCACCCAGAAACTTCTTTAGCCCTGCAATACCATGGCTGTCATCTCTCATAATCACAATGTCATCAATGTAGACACCAAGTAGTATCCTTCCAGCCGATATCTATCGGTAAAATACCGAATGATCATTCTTTGATTGACACATGCCAAACTTAGTAATGACATTTATAAATCTACCAAACCAAGTACGAGATGATCGTTTGAGACCATAGAGGGCCTTCCGCATATAACATATTTTACCCTCCCTTGCAACAAATCCAGGATATTGTGTAAACACCCTGATTTTTTTTAAATTAATTTTTTAAATGAGTTGTTACGAATTTTGGTATATTCTGGAAGTTAAAGCAAAGGTGATTATGATTTAAAGAATTTTAAGTGTGGGTAGTTGGTATTAAAATATTATGGAATTAAGATTTTATAGTGTAAATTGAAAAACCGGACCTATGGTATTTTTTGGGGAATTGTTTGGACTCCGGAAACAAGTTTTAAGCCTTAAAAACTATTGGAAATAAACCGGACCCCAAGTAAACCGGACCCCAAATCAACCCGACCCGAAAACCCGATTGAGAAACCCTAGCCGTCACCGGAGTCCCTGTAGCAGCTATAAAGGGGCAGCCTCGACATCCGTGCCGCTCCCTTCTCCACCTATCCGCTGAAACCCTAGACTACTCTGCCGCCCCGCTCTTCTACTCAGCCCTCACTTCCCCGCGCTGCTGCCGCCAGACACTGCCCTTGAGCCGACGCCTCCCATCGTCGACCAAGCCGACGCCTCCCATCGTCGACCAAGCCCGACGCCTCCCATCGTCGACCCAGCCCCGACGACCCCACAGTCGCTAGTCGACCAAGCCGCCGACCTCACAGACGGCCGACTGATCGAACCCAACCCTCGTGGCAGCAAACGATGCCCAGCCGGCCAGAGCATCCCCTTGCCGAACAGAGCAGCCTTTCCGTTGGATCATCGACGGAATCCGGAACCTTAGCCTGGACCCAGCAACTCGGCCCTGGACACGGAATTGACCCTCGGACACGTGAATTCCAGCGTGCACGGAGCCCTGTTCAGGTACTATTTTCTCCCTCATCGCAACTCCGATTTTAATTCCGTCAGTTACTACACGTAGACGGTATAACCCTCTCGGTGTCCGTGCCACTCGCTCGGAGCATCGCGTCCTGTGGTGATCGCACCCCGCGATCCAAAAATAGGAAAAACAACGCCCCGTTCCACCCCGGAACTGAGTGCGTCCTGCCAAACGGGATGACTTGGTTGCACGTGGTCTTTACCAAACGTGCACGTCATTGATACGGTTGTGTGGGATTTCGCAGAAGTCGATTCGGAGGTGCGTGCACCCCGGAATCAACGTGTATCCGCCGACAACCCCCCCTATCCGTCCTTTATGGAACATGTTGTAACTTTGTGTACACACGTCGGATCGAGACGAAACTTACACCATCGGACTCATAGCAATACGCTGGTCCTGTGACCCAAGTTTGGTTTGATTCTGAGAACGTTGACAAAATCACGTATCGTGGGCCCCACAGGCTCCACTGGACGGGTGATTTTGTGATCGGCTCATCGGAATCCAATTCTGGAAATTTTGTTGGGTTCGTATCATTGTTCCTGACTTGTAGACACTGAGTTTGTGGAATTTGGAGACTTTTGACCCTGACACGCTTTTCGGTGCAAAGTGGCCCGCATGTGGACCCCGCTTTGGCCCAAAAAGGACCTTTTTGCCCCTGTGTCCAAATTGGACGTAAGGACAGACGTTTCTAGCAGTTTGATATCTTCTGAGATGGTTGGTGATGTTTATTACAGCTATTGGAGTAGTACCTACCGGATCCACCGATACAGGGACAGTTGTTGGTATTCGGACATCAGGCAAGTGTACCTTGCCAAATCCTGCAGTTCTTGCTATTTATTTCCTTGACGTATATTTATATATACATTGCTGTGCATGCTCAACATAGGGCCGTTTTGACGTACTTAGCGTCCGATTATTAGTCGGGTGCCAACACTGTACGCGGTGTTGGGTACTGTCATCTAGAGATGGTTATACGTGACACTTTACATCGTACTTGTCTTACCAAGTACTTTATGACCTAGGACACTTGACACCATTTATGAGACAGGATCTTCTCGAGATATTCGTGGTGATTCTGTGTAGGATACAGGACTTGACAGAGATACTATATTCTTAGATACATTATGACTTATTGCATTAGTTATGATCCCGCTGACATGGACATGAGACGTTATGGTCATGATATGCGTGGTTACATTGGGTGGGGAGAGACACACAGACTACAGGCTGATCATATATATACACCCCTACTACTGTGAGGCCAAGACTCTGAAGCCCGAGCTTGGCCCATTACTCATTATTACTGCTGCTACCGGCTCCCCGACACAGAGCTGGTAGTATGCTTCAGCCTGAGTTCTAGTGCTGCTCTCATCTTGCATATCACTTAGCTGGTTATTTAGTGCTTCCTTATTTCATCTATTGCTGGAGAGACCCACAGACTACAGGTTGATTATGTTATGCCGGCTACTCAGTCTCCCGCTGAGTTAGACCACCTCATGATACCACTGCTACCGGCTCCCCTACACAGAGCTTGTAGTTGTTCCAACCTGAGTACTACTGATATTTTCTCTTGCATTACACACTGATGATTATATAGCTTATCCTATTTATATTATTCACTATTACACTGCATTTTGGCATGTCGATTTCTGTACCTTGTTATGTCCCCTGAGAACCTGGATACCGGATTATTTCCCCAGGTTTAGCAGACGAGATTTATCCCGAGGTATACGGGACCGCAGCAGGAGCTGGTCCAGGAGCTGTACCACCATCCGAGGACGAGGTGTTGGCCGAAGACTTTTCCTGAGCATCCATGTTTTATGCTCAGTATTTATTATTTATTTCAGTCATTTACTTTCTGGTCTGTGGAACCAATGTATTAGATATTTCTCGGGTTGTTTCCCCGAAGTA
Organism: Iris macrosiphon; assembly: GCA_036927795.1. Classification (NCBI taxonomy): domain Eukaryota; kingdom Viridiplantae; phylum Streptophyta; class Magnoliopsida; order Asparagales; family Iridaceae; genus Iris; species Iris macrosiphon. The sequence continues at coordinate 24,401,280 of JAYESA010000020.1, read as the reverse complement.
CTTTGTTGAGACTGGTTGATGATTTATATTTCTTATATTTTGTGGATCATATTTTATATCTTGTGTGGATGAGATTAGTTGTGCCATGATTGTCGTAGACTTGTTATTTTACAGCTTAAGCATGCCCTGATGGATCCATTAAATGGGGTTGTCCATCGGTGCGTGCTGCTGGCCATTGCCACGTATCTGGTCCCACGATATTTTGGGACTGGGGTGTGACATGGTTTTTGTGGTGGCCCATGCAGGTCTACGACTAAATTGTTTGGTTTCAACTTAGAAACTGAACCAGCCTGCCCTAAGGATAGGATAAGTTCTAGGATCTCATCCATTATTAAACCTATTGTTGAACTTTATATCGAACTCAAAATTGTTACTTGAACTGCATCCTGTATTGATTCCTCTGTGCGTTCTTACAGTTTATCTTTTGGTTGCAGAGAAATGGATCCCAGGAACGGAGATGAGATTCCTTTGGATACGCCACACGACGCTGTGGTTACCTATACAGACGGAGTGACCCCAGGGGATGGAGGACAAGCATCGCAGAGCGATCAGACCGGTCAACCTAATCCAAGGTTCCGGAGAGATGACATTCTCCCTCCACCATAATTCACTCCACAAATGTCAGTTTTCCCGCCAGGACAAGCTATGGACGGGCAACAGATGTTCCAGATGATGTATGCTATGATGCAAGCACAGCAACAGATCCAGCAAGAGGCCCAACGTCAGGAGGCCGAGAATCTGAGAACCGGCCTGGTATCCGCAATGGAGCAGGCAAATCCACCAGCAAGAAGGTCAGCGACGGGATCTATCACCGACTTCCGTCAACTCAAGCCTCGTACCTTTTCTGGTAAAGAGGGACCAACAGAAGTTCATGAATGGCTCACAAACATTCAGCATCAGTTGGAAGCCGCTGAACTTCCTAGAGAGAAGTGGATGACTGCAGTCAGAATGCAGTTAACGGAGAATGCACATCACTGGTGGTTAGCAGAGGAGATGAGGCTCGGACAGGACCGAGTCACCTGGGAAGAGTTCTCCAGACTCTTCAAAGAGATGTACATTCCCGCAGTAGCACGGTCAGAGCTCAGAGACAAGTTTCACCGTCTTATCCAAGGCAACATGACAGTGGAAGAGTACAATGCGGATTTTATTCGCCTGAGCCGCTTTGCCCCGACATTGATTTCAACGGAGGAAGAAAAAGCTGAGAAGTTCTTTGACGGGCTGAAGTTCGAGCTTCAAAGATTGATTGGATCGGTAGCACCTACATCTTATACCGACGTTCTCGCAGCAGCCCGACGCATGGAGCGCGTCACTAGAAGGGAGTCGACCCTGAAGAGGCATATCACATCAGCACCAGCGAGGCCAGGACATAGGGATTCTGTGAAGCGGACCCAGAGGAGTATGCCTGAGAGGACAGCGCACAGGGCCATATCTCTCCCTACTTGTCACCACTGCGGCAAGATAGGTCACATTGAGAGAGAATGCAGACGCAAGTTAGGACTCTGCCTAGCTTGCGGTTCCAACCAGCATCAGACTAGAGATTGCACCGAGCGCAGAGAGGGAGCACAGAGATTAGCTTTGCCTGCACCACAACCAGCTTATCCAGCCGTAGGAGCACAGCAGACAGGAGTTGGTGGAGTCAGACCACTAGTCCCAGGAGAGAATCAGCAGAGACCACCCCTGGCACCGCAGGCAGCTCTATTTCAGCAGGCTCAGCAGCAGAAAGGCCAAGCTCAGGGACGAGGCCAGGCATACACATTAGCTGTTGAGGAGGAGGCTACAGCAAGCGAGGTCATCGCAGGTACTATTTTAGTAGCTTCATTACCAGCTGTAGCATTATTTGATTTTGGAGCATCGCATTCATTTATAGCAGCTAGCTTTGTAGCCACCCATAGAGTATCTATCGCACCCCTTCCGAAGATGAAGAGGATTCTTACGGGAGGTAGAATTATTCCGGTTAGTGACATCTGTAGATCATGTTCGGTAGTAGTATGTGGAAGAGAAATGCGAGCTCAATTTCTGATCTTTTCTATGCCTGACTATGATGTCGTACTTGGTATGGACTGGTTAAGTCAGTATCATGCGACTCTTGATTGTCGACTTGGGCGGGTTATATTTAGACCGCCTGGCCATCCGGAATTTGAGTTTCTCCGAGGAGCAGTAGAGCAAGGAGTTCAGCCTACTCTGAGGGTACTAACTGTAGAAGGGGAGACAGGTTACCCAAGAGTCCTCTCAGAATTTGTGGATGTATTTCCCGATGATCTTCCAGGTTTACCGCCTGATCGGGAAATAGAATTCACGATAGACTTAACTCCAGGAGCAGAGCCAATCACTTCATCAGTTTATCGACTAGCACCCAAGGAGTTAGTGGAGTTGAAAGCACAGGTAGATGATCTTCTGGATAAAGGATTCATTCGGCCCAGTATTTTACCTTGGGGAGCACCTATATTATTTGTGCCAAAGAAGGATGGAACAGTACGATTATGCATCGACTACAGAGCGCTGAATGCTGTGACCATCAAGAACAGGTATCCCTTACCGCGTATTGATGATCTATTCAATTAATTGAGTGGTGCGAGGGTATTCTCGAAGATTGACCTTCGATCCGGCTATCATCAGATCAAAGTAAGTAAGGAAGACATCCCGAAGACAGCTTTCAGGACCAAGTATGGACATTATGAGTTCTTGGTGATGCCGTTTGGTTTAACCAATGCGCCAGCAGTGTTTATAAGCTTAATGAACAGAGTCTTTCATCAGTTCTTGGATAAATTCATGGTGGTGTTCATTGATGATATCCTTATATATTCCAAGAGCCCTGAAGAGCACGAGGAACATCTCAGAATCGTGCTGGAGACCTTGAGGCAAGAAAAGTTATACACCAAGCTCAGTAAGTATGAGTTCTGTATGGACAAAGTACCTTTCTTGGGACATATTATCTCAGGAGAAGGACTTTCAGTAGATCCAGAGAAAGTTGCGGCAATAGAGACTTGGCCTACACCCACATCAGTTGCAGAGGTGAGAAGCTTTCTCGGACTTGCGGGATATTACCGAAGGTTTGTAGAAAATTTCTCGAGGATTGCAGAACCGATGATGAAGCTGACACGCAAGGACCAGAAGTTTATATGGACCGAAGACTGCCAGAAGGCCTTCGAAGAGTTGAAGAGAAGATTAACAACAGCACCGGTCTTGACTCTTCCATCAGGGTCAGGAGGTTTTGTTGTTTACATTGATGCATCAGGCAGTGGACTGGGATATGTTTTGATGCAACATGGCAAAGTCATTGCTTATGAATCAAGACAGTTGAAGGTTCACGAGAAGAACTACCCAACACACGATCTGGAGTTAGCAGCAGTTATATTTGCATTGAAGATATGGAGGCACTACCTTTATGGGGAAAGAGTAGAAATTTTACCGATCACAAGAGTCTGAAGTATGTATATACTCAGAAGGAGCTAAACATGAGGCAGAGACGCTGGCTTGAATTGATGGTAGATTTTGACATCGATCTGCAGTATCATCCGGGAAAGGCAAATATTGTTGCAGATGCGCTCAGCAGGAAGCCTACGGCTTATTTCTTGACGATGCAGCCCGAGTTGTTAAAGGATCTACAGGAGCTTCAGATAGAGGTTGTTTTACCAGGACAGAATGGCTTGATGGCTAACCTTGAAATTAAGTCATCACTCGTGGAGAAGATTAAGGAGGCACTGCCCACCGATGCTAGATTTAGAAGGTTGAAAGAGAGGACAGAAGCAGGCATGCAGACAGGACTTCGCATACACGGGACATTGAGGTTTGGAAATCGTATGTATGTTCCAAATGGAGAATTGAGACAAGAGTTAATGACTGAAGCACATAGCTCTATATACTCTGTTCACCCAGGAGGAACCAAAATGTACTGAGACTTGAGACAGTATTACTGGTGGCACGGAATAAAAAGAGAACTTGCAAGATTTGTGGCCAAATGCTTAGTCTGCCAGCAAGTAAAGGCTGAGCATCAGAGAACTGCAGGCATGTTACAGCCGCTTCCGATACCAGAATGGAAGTGGGAGCACATCACGATAAATTTTGTCACAGGATTTCCGAAGAGCCCCAGCGGAAGAGACGCAGTATGGGTTATAGTGGATCGACTCACTAAATCGACACACTTCTTGCCATTTAGAGTTGGACAGTCCATAGAGGTACTAGCTGACATGTATATGCGATAAATTATCAAACTACATGGAGTGCCTGTTAGTATTGTATCGGATCGAGATTCGCGATTTACATCTCATTTCTGGAGAAGCATGCAAGAGAGTCTGGGCACCAGACTCAAATTCAGCACGGCCTAGCACCCACAGACAGATGGCCAATCGGAGCGCACCATTCAGATATTGGAGGACATGTTACGATCTTGTATGCTAGACTTCGGAGGATCTTGGGAAGACCATTTACACTTAGTAGAGTTCCCCTACAACAACAGTTATCAGGCCAGCATCCAGATGGCACCATTTGAAGCTTTATATGGAAGGAAGTACAGATCGCCTATATGTTGGAGTGACGTTGGTGAACGTCAAATACTGGGCCCAGAATTGGTAACTCAGACAGTGGAAAAGGTGAAACAGATTCAGAATCATCTTCGAGCAGCTCAAGACAGACAGAAGCATTGGGCAGATACGCACAGACGTCCCCTGGAGTTTAAAGAAGGAGAGCACGTGTTCTTGAGGATTTTGCCCACTCGGGGTACTATCAGATTCAGGAGCAGAGGCAAGTTGAGCCCAAGGTATATTGGGCCATTCGACATTCTAGAGCGCGTTGGTGAGGTGGCTTATTGTCTTGCATTACCTCCATCCTTAGAGGGGGTGCATGACGTATTCCACGTCTCGCAGCTGCGAAGGTACGTGACCGACCCAAGTCACGTAGTCGATCATTCAGAGATCGCACTAGGCCCAAGCTTGAGGTATGAAGAACAACCAGTTGGCATCCTCGACGTCAGCGAGAAGACATTACGGGGACAGACAATCAGACTGGTTTGTGTAGCATGGAAACATCATTCTCCTGGAGAATCGACTTGGGAACGAGAAGATAGTATGCGCCAGCGATACCCCCACTTGTTTGAGGAGACAGTTGTAAGCTAAGCAACCTTGTAATTCCATAATTCATTCTTTTGACAACTTATTCTTTGATTACGAGGACGCAATCCTGTTAAGGAGGGAAGATTGTAAACACCCTAAATTTTTTTTAATTAATTTTTTAAATGAGTTGTTACGAATTTTGGTATATTCTGGAAGTTAAAGCAAAGGTGATTATGATTTAAAGAATTTTAAGTATGGGTAGTTGGTATTAAAATATTATGGAATTAAGATTTTATGGTGTAAATTGGAAAACCGGACCTATGGTATTTTTCGGGGAATTGTTTGGACTCCGGAAACAAGTTTTAAGCCTTAAAAACTATTGGAAATAAACCGGACCCCAAATCAACCCGACCCAAAAACCCGATTGAGAAACCCTAGCCATCACCGGAGTCCCTGTAGCAGCTATAAAGGGGCAGCCTCGACATCCGTGTCGCTCCCTTCTCCACCTATCCGCTGAAACCCTAGACTACTCTGCCGCCCCGCTCTTCTACTCAGCCCTCACTTTCCCGCGCTGCTGCCGCCAGACACTGCCCTTGAGCCGACGCCTCCCATCGTCGACCAAGCCGACGCCTCCCATCGTCGACCAAGCCCGTGCCTCCCATCGTCGACCAAGCCCGACGCCTCCCATCGTCGACCCAGCACCGACGACCCCACAGTCGCTAGTCGACCAAGCCGCCGACCTCACAGCCGGCCGACTGACCGAACCCAACCCTCGTGGCAGCAAACGAAGCCCAGCCGGCCAGAGCATCCCCTTGCCGAACAGAGCAGCCTTTCCGTCGGATCATCGACGGAATCCGGAACCTTAGCCTGGACCCAGCAACTCGGCCCTGGACACGGAATTGACCCTCGGACACGTGAATTCCAGCGTGCACGGAGCCCTGTTCAGGTACTGTTTTCTCCCTCATCGCAACTCCGATTTCAATTTCGTCAGTTACTACACGTAGACGATATAACCCTCTCGGTGCCCATGCCACTCGCTCGGAGCATCGCGTCCTGTGGTGATCGCACCCCGCGATCCAAAAACAGGAAAAATAATGCCCCGTTCCACCCCGGAACTAAGTGCGCCCCGCCAAACGGGATAACTTGGTCGCACGTGGTCTTTACCAAACATGCACGTCGTTGATACGGTCGTGTGGAATTTCGCAGAAGTCGATTCGGAGGTACGTGCACCCTGAAATCAACGCGTATCCGCCGACAACCCCCTCGTATCCGTCCTTTCTGGAACATGTTGTAACTTTGTGTACACACGTCGGATCGAGACAAAACTTGCACCATCGGACTCATAGTAATACGCTGGTCCTGTGACCCAAGTTTGGTTCGATTCTGAGAACGTTGACAAAATCACGTATTGTGGGGCCCACAAGCTCCACTGGACGGGTGATTTTGTGATCGGCTCATCGGAATCCAATTCTGGAAGTTTTGTTGGGTTCGTATCATCGTTCCTGACTTATAGACACTGAGTTTGTAGAATTTGGAGACCTTTGACCCTGACACGCTTTTCGGTGCAAAGTGGCCCGCATGTGGACCCCGCTTTGGCCCAAAAAGGACCTTTTTGCCACTGTGTCCAAATTGGACGTAAGGACAGGCGTTTCTAGCAGTTTGATATCTTCTAAAATGGTTGGTGATGTTTATTACAGCTATTGGAGTAGTACCTACCGGATCCACCGATACAGGGACAGTTGTTGGTATTCGGACATCAGGCAAGTGTACCTTGCCAAATCCTGCAGTTCTTGCTATTTATTTCCTTGACATATATTTATATATACATTGTTGTGCATGCTCAACATAGGGCCGTTTTGACGTACTTAGCGTCCGATTATTAGTCAGGTGCCAACACTGTACGCGGTGTTGGGTACTGTCATCTAGAGATGGTTATACGTGACACTTTACATCGTACTTGTCTTACCAAGTACTTTATGACCCAGGACACTTGACACCATTCATGAGACAGGATCTTTCCGAGATATTCGTGGTGATTCTGTGTAGGATACAGGACTTGACAGAGATACTATATTCTTAGATACATTATGACTTATTGCATTAGTTATGATCCCGCTGACATGGACATGAGACGTTATGGTCATGATATGCGTTGTTACATTGGGTGGGGAGAGACACACAGACTACAGGCTGATCATATATATACACCCCTACTACTGTGAGGCCAAGACTCTGAAGCCCGAGCTTGGCCCATTACTCATTATTACTGCTGCTACCGGCTCCCCGACACAGAGCTGGTAGTATGCTTCAGCCTGAGTTCTAGTGCTGCTCTCATCTTGCATATCACTTAGCTGGTTATTTAGTGCTTCCTTATTTCATCTATTGCTGGAGAGACCCACAGACTACAGGTTGATTATGTTATGCCGGCTACTCAGTCTCCCGCTGAGTTAGACCACCTCATGATACCACTGCTACCGGCTCCCCTACACAGAGCTTGTAGTTGTTCCAACCTGAGTACTACTGATATTTTCTCTTGCATTACACACTGATGATTATATAGCTTACCCTATTTATATTATTCACTATTACACTGCATTTTGGCATGTCGATTTCTGTACCTTGTTATGTCCCCTGAGAACCTGGATACCGGATTATTTCCCTAGGTTTAGCAGACGAGATTTATTCCGAGGTATACTGGACCGCAGCAGGAGCTGGTCCAGGAGCTGTACCACCATCCGAGGATGAGGTGTTGGCCGAAGACTTTTCCTGAGCATCCATGTTTTATGCTCAGTATTTATTATTTATTTCAGTCATTTACTTTCTGGTCTGTGGAACCAATGTATTAGATATTTCTCGGGTTGTTTCCCCGAAGTACTTTGTTGAGACTGGTTGATGATTTACATTTCTTATATTCTGTGGATCATATTTTATATCTTGCGTGGATGAGATTAGTTGTGCCATGATTGTCGTAGACTTGTTATTTTACAGCTTAAGCATGCCCTGATGGATCCATTAAATGGGGTTGTCCATCGGTGCGTGCTGCTAGCCATTGCCACGTATCTGGTTCCACGGTATTTTGGGACTGGGACGTGACATATTGCATCACGTACACTTCTTCAAGGTATGAAGAAAGGCATTCATCACATCTAACTGCAGGAGGGGCCAATCATAGCGGACGACTAATGCGATAAGTACTCACACAGAAATTATCCTGGCAACTGTGGAGAATATCTCAAAATAATCTTTATTGTATGTCTAAAAATATTCTTTAGCCACCAATCAAGCTTCCATACGATCAAGAGTGCCATCTGGTTTCATCTTGATTGTAAACACCCACTTGCAACCGACCGCCTTCTTGTCATTAGGAAAATCCACCAAGTCCCAACCGTATGGTTCTCCCTAAGCGCTCGTATCTCCTCTTCCATAGCTACAAGCCAACTAGGATGTTTGAGTCCTTCATTCATAGAATTAGAAATCTGAATACCGTCAATAGTTTCCACCAAGGACTGAGTCTGACTCGCGAGCCTGTTGCAGTGCCAACAACTCAAAGGATGGTCGTGGCATATACGATAGGGTCGAGCCGGTATAACAGGCGGTGGTGAATCAGTGGAGCTGGAGGATGATGATGGTACGACGGTCAAGGGCACCATTGGTGATATTTATTCTGTCAGAACTGGTGAATTAGTGGAGCTGGAGGAGGACGATGGCACGATGGCTGGGGACACCATTGGTGATGCTTGTTCTATCGGGGTTTGTGAGACTGGCGATGTCGTTTCTAATTGGGGTAATATTTGTGGACCATCTGACCGGGAGACTGGTACGGCAATGGAGGGCATCCTTACGGGGGCTGTTGTGTTTGAACTGGAAACGACAAAAAATATCTTTTGGGTACTATGGGAACAAAATTTGTAGTTGGTGGGAGTGGAGGAAACTCATTTTCAATAAAAGTAACGTCCCGAGACATAAAATACCTCTTCATAGTTGGAGAAAAATAATGATACCCTTTTTAATCTTTTGGATACCAAAAAAATACTTTATTGCCTTCAGATCTAACTTAGAAAGAGTAGGTCGTGTATCCCGAACATAACACAAGCAGCTAAAATTTTTGAGGGACAGAGAAAACGGCTCACGATTGGGATATAACCGAAAAAATGGAGTAGTACCATTGAAAATAGAAGATGGCATTCGATTGATCAGATAAGAGGATGTAAGGAATGCATCAAACCAAACTTTTCTGGGAGTATGTATTTGAAACATAAGAGCACGCGTTATTTCCAAAATGTAACAATTCTTGCGTTCAGCCACACCATTCTGTTATGGTGTATAAGAACAGAAAGTTTGGTGGATAATGTTATGTCTAGCCAGATGAGAATTGAACTCACGAGATAAATGCTCACGGCCATTGTCACTCTGAAAATACTTAATAGGAACCCCAGATTGGGTTTGGATTTCCGCATAAAAATTGTACCAAATATTAAATAATTTGAAGCAATTTTTCATCAAGTAGACAAAAGTGATATGTGAGTAGTCATCAACAAAGAAAATAAAATACTTAAATCACATCACAGATTCAATAGGGCAAGGCCCCCATACATAAAAGTGCACTAGCTCAAAAAAAGCTGATGCAACTTTATTTAGACTCACCGGATAGGGTACCCAGTGATGTTTAGCCAAACTACATGACTCACAATAAAATAGAACAGAAAAATTCAAAGACGGATACATCTTCTGGAGTGCTTGGATAAATGGGTGACCTAACCGACATTGTAACTCAAACGGATCAAGTTTTACGTCAACACATACAATAAAAAAATTTATATCAAACAAGTACAAGCCTTCAGACGCATGCTCCTACTGATAGTCCTTCCAGTCTTTAGGTCCTAAAAAATGCAACCATCAGAAAAAATATTACGAAATATTGTAAGTCACGAGTAATTCTACTAATAGATAACAGACTGAATGGATTGCCATGTGTGTGTAAAACTAATCTAAGTGCCAGACCAGGAGAAAGACGGGTGTTTCCTTTTCCACGAACCCTAAGGGAACTTCCATTTGCAATAGTAGTATCTGATACACGACCAACAGATATATAATCACACAGCATACCTGCATCACCTGTCATATGATCAGATGCACCTGAGTCGATCATCCACTACTTTGACTTAATCACACACGTTGTTGAGTACCCGGTTATGAATTCCAATGTAGAGGCTTCACTACGACGCTGAGCTTAAAATTGAACAAGTTAGGCATAGGCCTCTATCGTCATTTGTACGAATATTCCATCAAGATTATCTGATGCAACATTGGCAGCAGGAGCTTTAGGATACTACCACTGGAAATGGCCATGTTGACCACAATTGAAGCATGTGCGCGGTCTTCCTCCATCACGACGGTCGTTGCCTCGTCCACCATTACGATCAGCATTTTGGCAACCACGTCGACCGCCACGACCTCCACGGAATCCACCACGAACAACACCCAAGATATATCGATTAGCAGGGGCATCACCCGAAGAAGTCTCAATGACTTTTGCTACCTGTAGGACACGAAAGTGGGCTTCCATCAAAGACGGAACCTCAGCCTCATCAATGATCTAAGACCGTGTAGAGTCTGCATTAGGACGAAGGCAGGCAAAATATGCCATAACGTAGAGATATAGGCATTGAGTTCTTGCCTTATTAATATCTATAATCAAGGGTAGCACGCGATCTACCTCATCAGTTAGTGCCTTGAAGGCACAAAAATGGTCCGTATGTGACTTTTCTCCTTGATTAACTCGGTAGATACCAACGACCGAGTCATAGATGCAAGACAAATCATGTTTGCCATCAAACATTATTGCAAAGACCTCCCATAACTCCTTCACTGAGTTCGTGTTCTGAACCATGTCCTCCACTGATGGTTCTATCGAATTCATGAACTGTGTGAACAGTCGACTGTCATCAGTCTTCCACTGCTCGTATGTGGGATCACTCACTGTTGGGGGGTTATCAGTCAGATATTTTGACAACCGCATTCTCCGAAGTGTCTTCTCGATCTTCTTGCGCCATATCAAGTAACAATTTGGTCTATCCAACCGTCTATCAACAATTCGAACCGATGAAATAGTCGTGCCAGTACCCAATATTCCCGTCGTTGTATTTTTGACACTGGTATTAGTAGCACTACTATTCGCCTCAGTATTCTTTATCCTTCAATATTCTTGATTCGATTGTAGCTTGGTCGTCCCGACTCGATAATCATATCAATTCTGCCAATGCGCGATTAACGTAGCCACAACTGGCTTGCACAAGGAAAGCAGAGAGTGAAGGTGTATCACACAAGCCAGGACAGAGAAGCAACCCAGGTTACTTATTATAAGATTCTGATGTGGATACCGGATCAGGAACAAAGATTCACACAAACCCAGTTCTGCCCTCTGTTAACTCCTGATACTCTCGTCGAGAGTCAGAGGTACTCATGCAAACAAACCATTATCAACTCTCTAAGTATCCTCTCTAATCTCAGAACCCACGTTGAGATCAAAATAAGAGGATAACACAAGAGTTCCTCTCTAAATATCCATGATCCAACAAATAACTCGCATATGCCGGCGTAAGACGAGGACGAGGTCGACAGCAGGGGGGCTTCCACTCGGGCAAATAGAGGTTGGGGAGAGCCTCCACTCGAGCATAGGAGGCGGGCGGGGGTGGGGGTGTCGGGTGAGAGGAGGTAGAGAAATGATTAAAAAAAAATATGTGGAGAAAGGATTCAGAGTTTTGGCTCTGATACCATGTAGAAAAGAATAGATTGAATGGTTCATTATCAATAAAGCTGTACATATATATAAGATAGGCTAGCTCATCTCTCTATTATTCTATCTGATTTGGGACTAAAGTCCACTAATACTTTAACACTTTATATGCTATGTCATGTCTTGGAGTGTATTTGCGAACATATACATCCTCTATAACCTCTTTGTGACCGACAAGAACTGTATGTATCTACAGTGATGTCGCTTTACATCTCTGGTTGACTTTGTTTTGTCTCGATTGGCTTGTTTCGGTTCGCATGGCAGAAAGTACATTTATCTTTATTCTTAATTGATCATTGATAGTCCACACAAGTGTGACTCTCACATGGAAGTTTTGCTTCTTCGATATGTTTGGACGTTGAACTCTTACAATTGCTTCAACTCATCCATGAATAACTGACTACATGTAGATATCGATGCTCTTCTTTGGATTGTTAGGACCGGATATGATAAGTATGAAGAACTTATACGGAGTCTTTATGCACATCCATGATGGTGGATTATAGGGGTCAGAATCCACGACCAACATGAATACTGAGATCCCGACTATAAAGTTAGCCACAATCGAGCATTCGAGGCTCTTTAGTAAAATATGGATGACACTTGTCGAAATGCTTTAATGCATTTCTATTGGAAGGGTGAGATACTTCTTCTTCATTATTTTTGTTCCTTTCTATGCTATGTCATGTCACGCCCCGGTCCCGTAAGGGCCGATCGTTCTCGCTTGGTCCCTACGAAATCGATCGTCCTAACTTGGGCGCGATGTCGTGCAAGCCTAAGTTGCGCTTGCACCAGACATAGTACCCGCACAAGATACAAGTTAGACAAAAATATACATATATAGACACATAATTTAAATGCAGAGAACCAAAGTTGAACACATTTGATAGGAACACAAAATATTTTCTTTATTGAATACTTAAAGATTGGATTACAAATTACTTGCTTAGCTGAGTTACAAAATATGCCATAGATGGATACATCCATTTTTACAAACCCAAAACTAGCCACAATGTTCATACATCATGTCCTTGTAGTAGGGCCAAAAATTAAAACAACTAGCAGAAGAAGAGCTTGCACACATGAGAGGAAAGCTAAGAAAGCAGCACGAGCATAGTTTCGCTGGATGGATACACTAGCACTGGTTCAAAATTCTCGCCAAGCTCTCTCGACCAGAAACTGGAGATGCCCACAAACATGGATCAGTACTACAACATGTACCGGTGAGTGACCGTGGCCAAACTCACCTAGAAATCTACACTAAGTAAACATGTGAAACTAGCATTATTAAGTGATCTTTCTAGTTGTCTAGTTTCTTTTTAATAATTTATGTAAGAAACATAAACGATAGATTGAACCATGCATATAATAAATTTCTTATCCAAGGTCGAGCAGTTATCCATGTAGCAGACACACAAGTTAGCAACAATTTGTATATATGTATCTAACTTATGAATCAATCTTGGCATCAAGTATTAGGTATATAAGAAGGTAAACCTAGCATACGACCTAACTACATAATGGACAATGAGTTGCCCCACTAATGGACAATAACACCCCCCTAGATCTCGTAGGATCGGAACATCAGGGTGCTCTTACAATGTCCTCCGGACCGACCGATTTCTAGTTCCCCAAGAATCGTTCGAGAGACTATTTACTTTGTGCACAAGTTGTCCGAGACCAATGCATGACAAGCAATATCTATGTGATAAAACTATTAGGATGCACCAAACATGAACAAGCATATCACTATCTAATAGCCACACCCTTCTAGATCCCATATGTCACGCCCCAGTCCCAAAATACGTAGGACCAGGAATACGTGACACGCCAGCTACGCATTCGACCAGACTCTGGTCTGACTCGAATACGTATAAGCTGTAATATAAAAGGGCACTATCTAGATATCCCATAAATGTAAACCTCTATGTCTCAATCCATAATGTACAACAGTACACAAGAAAGAGCTATATGTGCTAGAGTCGGCCGCCCAATAACACACTAACTCGAATAGACTCGAGAAGAAGTATGAGTCTATAAAAACTAGGCTATAACAGCATATGAAATAAACAATGTAAAATAACTATAATGCCGGTAGATATAATGTGAGTACCTGGTACCATGCCCGTAAGACATGCAACTCCAACAGCAACTCCAAATGCTCCGTAATCATCTATGCTGCAAAAGTGGCAGGGAACCAGGTCCTCAGAGGGACGTAACAAGGTACAAAAATATAATATGCCAAGTAAACAGAAAGTACAAGTGCAACAACAGGGTACTCTATCATAACCAAACCAGTGTGACAGAGTTTAAAGATAATGTTCGACGTGTGGGCTTTCTAAAATAAAACTGTATCTCCGGACACGAAAACACATGGCACGTACCGCAGCTCCGGACAAGGAGTCACACGGGTGAAACAGCTACACTAGATACAGGATCACAACAGAAACAATATATATATATATATATATATATATATATATATATATATATATATATATATAAGCGCGTGCAGAGTAGCCCAAACGTCTAGTAACTGTCTTCCCCTTCCCAAGCGGTCAACGATTGTGCGCTGAACCTGAACCTCTATCTAACAGTCTTGACACACGGAAGATAACTCAACAGACGCAACCCTAAGGTCATCCCAGTCTCTGGTCATGATGTCAGTATCAAGATACAAGAATTTGGCATGATCATAGTGTATGAGTGTGTCCTGGGGTGTCGATATACTCAGGTACGTACATCGAGGTGCTACTAAGCATCTAACAATTTTTCTAATACGTTACGACGAATGTCAGCACCCGGTTGTGATCCGGACGTGAAGTATCGAGCTTTAACATAAGTATGTGCACAATGTACATAAAGAACAACAAATATCTGTAATCTGAAATACAGGGTGGCAAGGTACACTTGCATGCGTGCGGCTGCTGATGACGGGGATCTGGTACGGCGTCCAAGCCCTCAAGTCCCGCAGTACCTAGAGATGAGATAAAAACCTGAATCAATAATCTATTCTACGACAGACAGGGATGCTACACACATCTACAACTAAACTTAGTCTCAGCTACGACTCACAGGGACAAGTCACTAGGGGGGTTGACCATAGTTGACTATCGGTACGATAGTCAATCAACCAGTCCTCTGTACACTCTCCTCGACAAATCCTCATTCTGGCCATATTCATCACGTGGTTCAATATCAGGTATGCTCACTCCCTGACCGTATTTACTTATTAAATATTTGGTCTTCCTCAACCCTAAGGATCATCTCACCCATAATCACTGCTCAACCCTACAGATCACCATGCACATAAATAAGTATGTTAAACCCTAAAACTCAATGTCTCTCATTCCAATCCATATTAATATACTGATGACGATTAAACCCCCAAGTTCACCATTAGACCTTAACCTCAAATCATTATAATTATCATTCATCTTAAACAACATTGTTCAAGTACTAAACTACGCTAACCATATATACGCCAATAATATATATTCATTAAACCCTAACAACTATATCTACGTATATCCTCGAAACACCACAATCTATATAAACATCTATACTTAACCCTAACTCACACCAGTCCATACATATATAAACATCCTATTTAAAATAATATTAAATTCTGGAATTCAAACAAGAGGGGGGAGAGTCGACCTCGCCGATGACGCCGGAGCACGGCCGGTGGGGGTGGCCGCGGGGTGGTAGTAGTGATGACTGGAAGGGTGGAGGGGGCCGGACAGTTGGTCGGAGCGGCTCGGCTAGCCGTGAGGAGGTGAAGCAATGGCCGGGGGCTCGGGTGCTGGAGCTCCTCGCTGGTGTTGAAGTGGTAAGGGCCACAGTCGGGGAGGGCTCGGTGCAGCAGTCGGTGTTGAAGTGGGTGGCCGGAGGAGATCGTGGAGATGAAGGCGTTGGTGGGAACAGCCGGTGACCAGAGCAGATCGTTCAACCGCAGCTCAGTTGATGGCCGGAGCAGGTGACACATCGGAGGGACTTGAGTCAGCGGGGAGGAGTACAGTGTGCTCGATATGGGTGCTGCAGGATCGACCGGAGCAACAGTCGGTGTCCGGATCGGGGTGGAGCAGTCGACGCGGGGGAGGGTGGTCTGCATAGTATCGCCGGAGTCGATGGCTGCACTGGCCGGACTGCACAGTGGAGTCGCTGTCATCGGCCGGACCGGAGACTGTACAGTGGAGACTGCACAGTGGCCGGCCGGAGTGGACGCGGCGCTGCCGGACTGCGCGGGTAAGACCAGAGCTCCACGTCGGGCGGGCTGGGCCGGAGCGGGCTGCACGGTCGGGCGGGCTGGACCGGTCGGGCTGCACGGTCGGGCGTAGGCGGGTCAGAGGGAGCTGCAGGCCAGCGTCGGTTCAGTCGGCCGGAGCTGGATCGGTCGGCCGGCCGGTGAGTTCTTCAGGAAGAAGAAAGGAAAAAAGTAGAATAAAGGAAGAAGAAGAAGAAGAAGAAATGAAGAAGAGGAAGAAGTTTGCTTTGCATAAAAATAAATGGAGGAGGTTACGTATGAAATGAGAAGAAGGGAGGAGAGAGAGAGGGGGTGGGGTTTTCTATGCATTGGGATTAGGGCCGACTTGGGAGGAGTGAAGGTGGGTGATGTGATGTTTTATAGGGAGTGGTGAAAGGATGGAGGGTGGAGATGTTGCCATTCAAAATGGAGGGTGGAGATTTGTCATGAAGAAAATAATTTCTTCATGAAGAGTGGTGAGTGGATGAGTGTAAATTGGACCCAATTTTGTGACCTCTCCATTTGGTTTGGCCAATGGGGTGAGGGCACCTAAAATCCCTAAATTGCAACTTAGCCCCCTAAATTCTGGAAATTGCATGAACACATAAAATGACGCAAAAATTGTGGAGAAAATTGTGTTTAGTAATTTTCATGGTGAGAGGGTGTTGTGCGTGAGGCACGGGTTTAATTAAATGGACATCGGGATTAATTGGGGATTAAAATAGGATTATGCAAAGTTGGTATCCCCGATTTAAATAGAATTAAAGTGTCCCGCACTTTTAAACTAAATGGGGGCACTTGGGGTCAAAATCCGAAAATGACGCAAGGTCAAAAATGGTGGAGGCTTGGAGTCGGTCTTGGACCCTTTAGTTGGTCCGGCTCAACGGGTTAAGTTGGTATCTCAAAATTTAGGATAACTACACAGGTGTCCGACACGGAATTAAATATGGGTTACGATTTTCGGAAAG
This sequence comes from Iris macrosiphon, assembly GCA_036927795.1. Taxonomy (NCBI): domain Eukaryota; kingdom Viridiplantae; phylum Streptophyta; class Magnoliopsida; order Asparagales; family Iridaceae; genus Iris; species Iris macrosiphon. The sequence goes on along the minus strand of JAYESA010000020.1, from coordinate 24,384,222 downwards.
TTGCGCAATTAATTTAGAGCACAATAAAAAACTGATTTTAAGTGACGGAAAGTCCAGTGCCTAATTTGGCGAGTCAAGTCAAAAGTACAATAGCCCGATGGAATTTATGGGCTGATATTGGGATCCGATTAATTTAGAAATGATAGGGCGCGCCAAGGGTCTTAATTAAATGAATTAAATACCAGATAAAATTATCTCCACTCTAAACCTCGACATCTGCTACCAAAACCAAATTTTTTCCAAATCCACCCTAACTATCTACAGAATAAATCGAGGGGGTTTACACTATAGGACCGAAATATCATGATGGGCTACTAGTCTTTTCTCTTTCAATCTTTTATACGGGACACAATCACTAACCATAAAAGGTTCAATACACGATCTAGTGGCACAACAGATGAGTAAGGGACATAACATTAACTGAAGTAAAGCAGTAACTCTATATTTTTTTGCATGCAGTTCATTTCTTTTATCATATCTTATAGTGAACTAACATAGAACTGAGGAGCATGCAACTGAGTAGACTAGTGATCATTTTATTAGACGTGCAGACTAAAGGATTCATCGAAGGGCCGAAGCCACTGACCGAACGAATCAACGAGTGGATGGAAAAGCCTTATGCAATGATCACTCATTGGTTATGCATCCTGAAATTGTAACAATACTTGGTTAGCATCCTTCGATCTCTTTCTCTTACGATTCAAAAAAAATGCACAAGCGAGAAAAGCGAATCATGAAAACTAAGTCATCGAAAGTAAGACAAAACACAAGCATCACAAAACCAAGCAGCAAAATAACCAACGAAAACTCTTGGACTTATTTCAATAGAAGTCGTTCCATCAGTTTGAAGGGTTTATTATATTTCGTCCATGTTGATTTGGCGGTAAGGTTTTCTCGAGACTCGATTCTCAACCGAGTCAAAGTAACAAGTATTCCTTAAGTAACTCGCTAGGAGCAGAAAATTACATGTTATGTGTTGGACTATATTTGCGAACATATACATCCTCTACAGCATCTTTGTGACCGACAAGAACTGCATGTATCTACAGTAATGTCGCTTTACATCTCTGGTTGACTTTTTTGTCTCGATTGGCTTATTTTGATTCTCATGGTAGAAAGTACATCCGTCTTTATTCTTGTTCTACTTATACTACAAAATATAGTCATTGTGACAATATTATATCTTTTCATAACCTACGCCAAGTTGTATGTCCATCATCTTTAATTTTTAGAAGTTTTCAAGCAACTCATTTGATCCTTTCAGCAATAATTCTTTGACAAATTGTATGATACGATCATGGCATGCTTTCAGCAAGTTGAAATTAGATTTTCAACAAATGTATCATTATTGATAATACAAAATGAATATCACAACCCAGATACATAATAGTATCTGCATCCTTGAACATCGTAGAGCTTTTTTACATCAAGATTCGTGTCCTTCAGATTAAAATTTGGTCATGACGCGACAATCACCATATCGTGTCCCAGGTTTTGGTCATGATATTCAATCAGACTTTGTTTTCGCATAAACTTTACATTGAGAGCTTGTCATAAGCCGCTCCCATTATGGGATATGAGTACATGAGTATGTGAAGCCTACACTACAGTATCTATGATATTACGTTGTATATACCTCAATTTCCATAATCATCCAACTCACAAGAGTATTCACTAGATCAACCACAAGACAATAATATAGCTACCCAGATATAGAAGAGAACAAAGGCATAACTAATAATAGCTAAAATAAGTAAAGATCCTAAAATACATAAGAATCCAACACTAGGGAACAAATCAACTAAATAATAAATAACCAAGTACCGAGAACTAAACTAAGAGAACATCTAACATATCCAAAAGATTGCCAACAACTAAGTCTAATCAGCGAAAACATCCATGTCTCTCTTATAAGGTCCGTAGTATGTAGGGTAGCCCTCTACGTCTAAATTTGTCAATGTCATCCAGTCATGATAGGAGCAAAATACAATACTAATTTATAAAGTTACGCATATATATATATATATATATATATATATATATATATATATATATATATATATATATATATATGACACACATACATGGGAATACAACTAGATAACAAGATATGACATGTGAGAACAAAATCTATACGGTACTACATGCAATATCTTTACAGACTAACATGGAATACAATGTTAGGAGCAATAACAATCACTTGTACAATGTGTTTTTGAATATCAAATTTTCGTATGTGGATAGTTTGAGATCTAAAAGTCAATTAATACGTGTGGTTCATAAAACTGACAGTGTACATATATGATTTTGTACATAAAGCATAGACCACATGCATATAATAGTATTTCCATGTCCGACTCTCTCACAAGTGCATGCTCTCACTCAAGATGATAACACGATAAACAGGTAAACATGGTTAAACATTATATCAAGGAAAAATAATCATGAATATAATAAGCAAGCATAAACTACACATACTAAACAAGATCTCTCTCTCTCTCTCTCTCACACACACACACACACACACACACACACACACACACACAGAGAATGAATCAAGAAACCAATAAGGAAATAAAGACTATGATAGTAACACATATGATAACCCTAATATTATGTTTATTAAGTACTTACCTTAATCTCCAAACGGTGTGAACTTAACAACTGACTAGTTAAACCCAAAGCAACCCTCCACTAGTCAATAACAAACCACAACAATACGTACCCATAACATCATCGTAAAAGAAAACAAGCTTAATTGTTAAGTTACATAATTTTGACTAGGTTACTTACCCTACAAATTGTTGGGAACACGTGGGCTCTGATACCACGTATTGGGCGCGTTGCGGAAGCGTTTGCCAACCCACCTGAGATAACCAACCAAACTACGAATACCAAGCACATATGAAGATAAGTATATAGCGGTGACTACGTCACCTGGACAAATTCCAACATTTATAACTTAGATGAAATTACAAGATTACAAAAACTAATGTTGAAATTATTTGCCCTAATAGGTTCAACCCTCTCACCACACTCAAGAAAAAAATAGAAGATTATAATTGAAATCACTCACCAACCCATAACAATCTTCCTAACCGAATTTGATGACTCCTCGATTAGATCTCCTTCTTCCTTTTGTCTTGGATGTCGAAGTCCTAAGAGCAAAGCACGGACTTTCTCTTAGATTTTCTGTGGACGAGCACCCCGAATCTTCAACTTGTGCTTCTACTTTGTGCCTCCACCGTCCTCCCTATTTATATGATGAGAAACTTATTTTACGGTTAGAAAACCCTAAAAATAGCTAACCATAAGATCCATCCGTCCACTAGCATCCAACGTTCCAAAATATAACATAAAAACTCTAAAATCCAAGTAGCCACCACCGACACCAAACTCGGACCGAGTTCGGTTCGAAGGTTCTGGACAACCACACCGAGTTTGGCCCGAACTCGGCCAGGGACCGAGTTTGAACCAAACTCTGCCCCCTTCAGCAGACTTGATTCCCAAAAATCTCTTCCTCCAGTCTGATGAGAGGTATTGGCTCTATGGTTCCTCAACTGGACTCCATGCCTATCGTCCCGCGACAGAAGACCTGCTCCTCCATGCCACCGATCTCCGATCCCCCAAGTTGCTTTGCATCTTCCGTCATCTCCAGCTCCTCGACTGTCACATTGACGCTAGCTGACATGCGTAGCACCTCCTGCACTATAGGGATCCTGTCGATATCGATGACACGGCCAAGACCGAAGTCCCTAACGATCAGCCTCACCTTGAGTCTTGGCTGCATGTCCCCGACTTCCATCTTCCACCGGAAAGTGTTAACGTTTCGACGAGCTTCTTCACCCTTGGCTGGCCCAACCAAGCGGACGGTACAATTCTTTCGAGATTTGAACTCCTGAATCTGCATACCTTCATGTCCGAACCTGAAGCTCCCCTATACACATGTGTCCTCGAGCAGAATATCATGCACTGTGTATGTCGTCGATGGCCCACAGCTTTCCCTGAACTGTGTGAATGATGATGCTCTTACCTCATATTGAGTTTGCTTCAAACCTTGATCTCCTCCATGGCCTCGAACTGTTGAAACCAATGTCACTCCATAAAGTTATGGCAAACCACCAGTTGCCAAAATTGGATCCGTGGAACAACCCCCACCTGGAGACCGGCCAGCTGTCATGGGACCGACAGAATGACTATCAATCTTTGACTCATCACCATTAGTCACTTTGTCTCGACGAACCGAATCCTATATATCCCTTAAAGTATCTCAAAGCCCCTCCAAGACAAGTTTTCGACGATCCACCTCATGTCGAATATCCCTCAAGCCTCCATCCGGTATCTCTGGCCTGTCTGTACACCTCAGCGGCTTGAGCCTGTACATGACACAACACAAATCTTCTCGAGCCAGCTACTGGAAATCCTTCGTAAGAATCCAATCTTTGTCCCCAAACAAACTGCGACAGCCATCATCCGCCACCCTCCCTACCGAAACCAAGTTGTAGCACAAACTCGGTACATGTCGCACAGCCTTGAGAATGAGCTTCTCACCAAGCTCCGTTGTCAAATGCACATCACTGATGTCTATAAATACAGTCGTCCCCTTGTTGTATATATTCACACATCCAAACCTACCACCGCGGTATGACGTGAAGATTCTCCTATATGGAGTGACGTGATACGACGCCCCCATGTCTATGACCCAGTCGTCATCAGGACATATGCCACAAGGTTCCTCTGCGTCGGTTGTCGCGATGATGAAATCTCCCATAGCCATGAGATCCTCATGATCATCCTTGCCTTTGGCTTTCTCAGCTTTGAGCTTCATGCAGTTCCTCTTGATATGACCCATTTTGCCACAGTGATAGCAGCCCTCCTTGCGGTCCACAGTCGCAAGATCTCGAGAACTCTCCGTTGTCCTCACATGTGACTTGGGTCTTCCCTTCCCGTAGGAAGCCACCAGAGCGGACTCCTGCGATGATTCTACTTGCTTACGTCGGATCTTCTCGTTCAACAAGCTGCTTTTGACCATCTCCATCGTTATAACTCCATCAGGAGCAGAGTTGCTCACCGACACCACCAACGTCTACCAGCTTTCTGACTGAGAACTCAAAAGTAGAAGAGCCTGGAGCTCATCCTCAATCACCATCTTTATCGTAGATAGCTGATTGATGATGCCCTGAACCTCGTTCAGATATTGTGCCCCAGTGCACCATTTGTGTACTTCGAGTTGACGAGTTGGCTAATCAAAAATGCATTGTTGCCAGCTATGTTCCTTTCGTACAGCAAATACCGCTTCTCCCATAATGCTTTTGCCGAACTCTCCATGGACATGTGGTGAAACACCGAGTCATCCATCCATTGGCGGATGAATCCAACATCCTTCCAATCCAGTCATTTTCAGTCATCAGGACCTTTGTCCATCGACTTTGCGCTGTCGTCCTCCAACGGACCATGCAAGTCCTTGCACCAAAGTAGATCCTCCATCACTACTTGAAAAAGCGGTCTTAGCGACGTATTTTAGCGACGTCAAAAGAAACATCGCTAATAATATATAAATTAGCGACTCCTTATTAAAACGTCGCTAGACGTCGCTAAATGGCGACATTTAGCGACGTTTAGCGACTTTTATTAAGATTTTAAAAGATAAGTCGCTATAAGTTCAGTTTAGGTCGCTAAACGTCGCTAATATGTCTAATTTAGCGACGTTTAGCGACGTATATAGCGACCTTAATATTGAAAATATTTAGCAACGTGTTTAGCGACGCATTGACGTCGCTAAAAATTAAATTAGCGACGTTTTTCTTGGACGTCGCTAAACGTCGCTAAAATTTGGTTAATTAGGGATCGGTTTCATTTTTCCCCATCTGCTGAAATTTCGAAAAGAAAAAAATTTCCCCCCCCCCGCGCTCCGTCGACCCGCTCTCCACCGCGACTACTCCGGTAAACCCTACTCTCTCTCTCTCTCTCTCTCTCTCTCTCTCTCTCTCTCTCACAGGACACATGTGACATTGACACAAACACGACACACACACAGACACTGACACTGACACAGACACGGCACACACACACACTGACACAGACACTGATCAGGACCTAGGGTTAGGGTTAGGGTTAGGTTTGTTGACATGGGGTTAGGGTTAGGGTTAGGGTTAGGGCCGACTGGCATCCATTCCATTTTGGATCCATGTACACCACCTGGTATGCTATCAGTAGTAAAGAAAATCTTAATAGAACATACCCATCTTTTTTATCAAGTAGTTTCCTTCATAAGAATGTTATTACGCCCTACTAAATAGAAACATAAACAAATATGGACATACTGGCATCCATTCCATTTTGGATCCATGTCCACCACCTGGTATGCTATCAGTTATAAAAAAAACTTAAGCTAGGTCTATCACAGGGCAAATTTTGTAGAACATACCCATCTTTTTTATCAAGTAGTTTCCTTCATATTGACTAGAAAAATATGATTTCATATATCCTATGCAAATAACGCCCCCTGAACTAAAAAAAAACAAAACCATGATAGAATCTGGTGTGAAGGGCTGGCATGCTTAGATCTGCAGGTAAAATTTAGCTATCTCCTAAATTTTCTAAAAAAAATTGCGTAGTCTCCTTGGTATTTCTTGATCCGAAAACTTGTCAATTATTTTAAATTAGACCCGAAACAATCCTCCATCGAATTTCAAGTAGAAATTTCTTCGATGGTCCAACTCAATACTGGGACACACAGTTATATATATAACTGGATTTATAAACAAGCAAAGGCAAGGATTCATACCATAGTGACTTAGCTAGCATGTTTTGCAATTCTTGATTCAATATCCATACAAGACATGGCTAAGAACATGCATGTACGTACTCGTTAAACTTTAAAGAAACGGAGACAAAGATTTAAATAAAGAACGAAATCAATATTTAATATGTTTCAAATAAATATGGAATAACATATTTATAAGGTACTGATAATTCTTAGTATTTTTCTAAAAAGAAAATATCTATAAAAATTGAACCAAAAGTCAATTTTAATGCTTTCAAATAGTACCAGCCCCTATGGCACTAGTTGTGGCTTAAACAGATGATATTACATAAATCAAACTCTTTGAACTCAATTTGTAGATAAACATATGTGTTGAAATAGGTAATCGTCGGTAGTTCTTGCTCATTATATATGTGACTCATTTTTTGCATGTTTTTGAGTAAATCTTGATCAAATGCCAATGCCAAACGGAGTGCAGTAATCTGTCGGTAAATGTGAGTGAGTACAGCCACAATGCATGGGGTTATCCATTTCATAGAGCAATAGCCCGTGTACTTGGGAAACTTTTGATGCAAAAATTGTTCAAGCACCAGGTGCCTTAGTGCAATGCCATGACTGCTTTTCCCATAACGGACACTGACCTAGGAGTGTGGTTGGGGGCAGCTGCAGTTCTATAGTATGACACACTATTTGTAGTGTTGACTGCACACTTATATTACAGTTCATAGTACTATGGGGTTGGGGGCAGCTGCAGTTTTGATAAATGAAAATATGTATTATATCAGTTATGATTTTTATAGTATGGTTAATTTTGCATGTAATAATTTATATGATACATACTGTCAATTTTGCAGAAGTTTCTAGAAATGGATATGAATTACTATCTGCGTCATCGTTCGTGGATGTACAACCGTCATCCTGATGACATGTGCGGTGTGCGGGATGAATTCATTGAGGGTGTACAGCAGTTCCTGCAGTTCGCAAAGGCGTTCCCTCAATACATGGACGGTACCAAAATTAAGTGTCCGTGTGTGAGATGTCGCAACAGAAAATATCATCCTGAAGTGGAAGTTACATATCATTTATACTCGAAGGGCTTTACGCCGAATTACTATCAGTGGACCGCGCACGGAGAACTTGTATCTCTAGCATCGGAGTCGGAGCCCTATGTGGAGCCGTATATGGATGTCCAAGACCACGATGCTTACGACGACGGGTTGGTGAACATGGTTTATGATGCGGCGGGGCCTAGTTTCAATCCTGACAATTATGATACGGCGGGACCTAGTTTCAATCCGGACAATTATGATGCAGCTGAGGAGGCACCGAATGCCGATGCTGCAAAGTTTATGGAGTTGCTTGAGAATGCAAGGACTCCACTATATCCTGGTTGTAAGGATCATTCACCGTTGGAGGTGGTTACAAGATTATTGAGCATCAAGTCCGATTTTAACATGTCGCAAGAATGCTATAATTGACTGCTCGATTTGATTATAGAGATCTTGTTCGAGGGTGCAAAGTTGCCTAAAGACTTCTATCGATCTAAGAGGATGGTAAGATCGCTTTGGATGGGATACGAGAAAATTGATGCATGTCGCAACGGGTGCATATTGTACTACAAAGACGACAAGGATGAAGATGCGTGCAGATTCTGTGGTGCTGATCGCTACAAGGCCACTGTTAGAGAAAAGTCTGTCGGTGCAAGGAAGCCTACCGATTCGATGCACTACTTGCCTTTGACGCCGCGGTTGCAGCGGTTGTTTATGGTTAAGGAGACTGCAGAAAACATGAGTTGGCACAGGCAAAAACAGATCGAAGGAGTATTGGATCATCCATCCGATGGAGAAGCATGGAAGCACTTTGATCGAGAGTATCCATATTTTGCCGAGGAAGCGCGTAATGTCAAATTGGGGCTCTGCTCTGACGATTTTACCCCATTCGAACTTTTGGGCTCCCAGTATTCGTGTTGGCCTATGATCGTCACTCCGTACAATCTACCGCCTTGGATGTGCATGAAGACTCCGTATATGTTCCTAACCGTTATTATCCCGGGTCCGAACAATCCGAAGAGGAACATCGATGTGTATTTACAGCCTTTGATAGATGAGTTGAATCAGCTGTGGGAAGTCGGTGCCAACACGTACGATGTTTCTAGAAAGCAGAATTTTCAGATGAGGGCAGCACTTATGTGGACCATCAACGACTTTCCGGCCTATGGAATGTTATCGGGATGGAGCACCCATGGTCGTCTCTCATATCCGTATTGCATGGACCGTTCTCAGGCTTTCCGTTTGAAACACAGAGGCAAACCGTGCTTCTTCGATTGTCATCGACAATTTTTGCCGAAGGATCATCCGTACCGGAGGAATCGGAATGCTTTTCGTGCGGGAGTTGTGGAGAAGGCCAATCCACCGCCAAAGTGGCCCGGATGCACGATATGGGAAGAGATAAAAGATTTACCAAGTGCTATCCAAGAGCCTGCTAAGGGGTACAAGTGTGACGGATTTGGTCGCACCCATAACTGGACGAAGAGGAGTATATTCTGGGATCTGCCATATTGGAGCACCAATCTGATCAGACATAACCTTGATGTCATGCATATCGAGAAGAATGTGTTTGATAACATAATTAATACTGTAATGGATGTAAAGGGAAAGACGAAAGATAATCCGAAGGCGAGGTTGGACTTAGAAGACATATGTAGACGTCCTGCATTGTATTTGATAGAGGAGGGGAATGGAAAGTTAAAGCAACCTAAGTCAGTTTTCTCACTGGATAAAGAGGATAAAGGTAGACTTTGTAGGTGGATTCAGGGTCTAAAGTTTTTAGACGGGTACGTGTCAAACTTGAAAAGATGCGTCGACCTCAAGGAGAACAAACTAGTAGGTATGAAGAGCCACGATTGTCACGTATTCATGGAGAGGTTAATTCCGATTGTATTTCGGGAATTCTTACCGCAGGTCGTTTGGGACCCATTGACAGAGCTGAGCATATTCTTCAGAGATCTTTGTTGTACTAAGTTGCTCGTCGATCGTCTAGAAAAGCAAGAGAGGGACATTGCGGTAATACTATGTAAGCTCGAGAAGGTGTTTCCTCCTGGATTCTTCGACTTTATGGAGCATTTGCCAATTCATCTTTCCTATGAGGCACGTGTTGGTGGTCCTGTCGGTTATCGGTGGATGTACCCCTTCGAGCGACATCTGAATCACCTAAAGAGAAAGGTAAAAAATAAGGCACGGGTTGAAGGCTCTATTTGTGAAGCTTATGTTCTCGAGGAGATTACAAACTTTTGCTCGACGTATTTCAAACCGCATGTTGCTACTAATAGGACAAAAGCTCCCAGAAACGACGACGCATATCAGGAATCTAATGATGCAATACTCAAAGTATTCAATGCATCCGGAAAGCCCTCGGAAAAAATGAAGAAGAGATATTTGAATGACGATGAGCTAAGGGCTGCTCAATTGTATATATTACTCAATTGCGACGAGGATGAAGTGGAAAAGCTAGAGGGGTAAGTAATTAATACGTCCACGTTTACATCATCTCAATGTAATAGTATAAGATACTATTATGCTACTAATCAGCAGTTGCTTCATTGTTTTTCAGCACATATAATGATGAGTTGAGGTCGGTTAGACCCTACATAACAGACGAAGAAGTAGAACAAGATATGAGATGCCATTTTCCTTCTTGGTTGAGCGCATATGTAAGATGCTTGGTAATTACTTTTTATTTCTGCACTTGCAAAACAAATAACTTACTATCGCTACTTTGGTATTTAGGTCGATCGTCTAATATCACCCGAGACTGAATCTATTAGGACTCTAGCCAAGGGACCAATTACTACCGTAAAAATATGGCCAAGTTTCTGTGTGAATGGGTTCAGGTTTAAGTCAACAAATGCTCCTATCAGAGACAGCTTTCTGGATCTTGATTCCACGAAAAATAGTGGTTTGTGTATCAAATCTTCAAACTACAAAGACGTCAATCCGGGCAATGATTTTTTTGGCATCTTACGAGAGATTGTGGAGTTGACATATAATTATGGCCCAGAACCTGCTAATATCGTGCTATTCAGGTGTGAATGGTTCGATCCGATTCAAGATCAAGGTTGGAAAATTGACAAGCATGGCCTTGTGGATATAAACTACAAGCGTAGATATCAAGGCTACGAACCATTTGTCCTATCAAGTCAGGCTCAGCTCGTGTACTTCACAACTTATCCTAGACGGGGGACAGCGAGGTCGGATTGGTGGGCAGTATGCAAGACTAAAGCTAGAAATACCTTTGACATTGACGAAATAGCTTATCAGGAGGACGATCTACCTCTTGTAACAAATATTGTAGATGTGGACTCAACGAAAGTTACTCATTACACGAGTAATAATGTAGAAGATGTAGAATTATCCGAAGAGGACGATGAAGTAGATGAAAGTGAAGACGAGGAAGAGGAAGAGCAGGACGAGGAAGGCGAACAAGATGAATTTTCTGAAGATGATTGAAAATATAAAATATTCCATGTAGAATGTAACTATATTTGGACTGTAAATATTGCATGTAGAAGTAGATGTTGACATTAACGAATATATGTATTATATTTTGACTGTATAATGCTTTGAGATATGTATCACATTTCGACTGTAGAATGTAGTATATATTTGTGTTTCTCTATATTCATCATATGTTGTTATCAGATATGACAGGACGACGCGGAGGATTCGGCAGGTCCCGAGGTAGACAGAGTGCCACTCCGGTACTGCCTACTGTTGGTTCCGGATCATCGTCGCCCAGTACTCCAGTATATCGATCAGTCACATCTCCGACTGCGACGACGTTGCGTGGCATCACTCCTGGGATGAGTAGTTCCAGGCGTGATAGTACTCCCTCGTCCAGCGTTCCTCCTGCTGACGGAACAATGGAGACAGATGAGCATGTGGAGGAGGTCGTGCCGACGTTGTCCCAGCATCAGCAAGATCCTCCATGCGCACCACCGGAGGAGACGAGGACAGAGATTTGGGCCGACGGTACAAAGTAAGTCAATTAGATGGTTTAGTATATATTTGTGTTTCTCTTTATTCATCGTATATTGACTTTTTCAGTAATCTAAATTATTATTTCTATATAGATATCGTCCATCGTCGGTTCAGAGACGCCTGGGCCAATTTCTGAGGAACAACTACGGTGGCCCTTGGATCAACTACTCTGAGGCTCCGGAGGAGAGGAAGGCGTTCTGGTTTGCGCACTTCCAGGTAAAAGTATATTAAATAAATTCTCTAATTTATGCATACTCGTGATGCTAACTTAATGAATTATTTATTGTAGCAAACGTATTTTTATCCTCCGCACCGAGCCGAGTTGATCGAGCGGCTCTTTCCTACCGTTGCCGCCAAGCTTATCCGAGATGCTCTGGATGACCAGAAGGCTCGTGATCGTGCTGGAAAACCGATCCAAGGTTGGATCACGCCTGAGCAGTGGACTGCGATGAGGGCTAGATTCGACGATCCGAGCTACAAGGAAAGGTCTAAGAAGGCCAAGGCGGCTAGGCAGAATGCTGCCAAGTGGTGTGGTGGCTCGATTCCGGTGACGGAACATTTCCGTCGTTTGGTATGTTTTTTCTTTTAAAATATATTATTTTAATATAAGTACCATAAAATGGTACTTGGAAAAAATATTTAAGTTTAGTAATAAAAAATATATTTTTAACAGGTACAGAGGGGTGAGGATGCAAACATGGTGACCGTCTTCTTGGCCACCCATCGCAAGGACGGAAATCTCATTGATGAGAGGGCCTCACAGACCTATATAAGTATTACTTTACTTTGTGTTTATTTTAATATAACTTAGGCAATTATTGAGTTTTCAAACCTTTTCTAGGCCGAGTATCTTAGGCTTCGTGAGCGGGCGACTCCTAGTGCACCTACACCTGGAGAGGCTGGTGCTTCGTCGCAGCCCGGTCCATCTCCGTCGGCGGACGACCTGTGGGTGACCGCAGCTGGTGGTCTCCAGAGGGGTACGTACTACGGTACGGGCTCCTATGGCGCCCTGGTTGCGACGCAGTCATCTAGGGCCTCCCCGACAGCTGTGCATTCCACACACCCCTCGCAGTCGCAGCCCTCGCAGTCGTCGGCCAGAGTCCAGGAGGCCGTCCAGGAGGCCGTTAACCGTCAGATTGCGTCTCTCCGTGACGACTTGCTGCGAAGTATGGAGGACCAGTCCCGGTCCCAGCCGCAGGCGGACGATCCGATGCTTATCGCACGATTGGATATGCTCGACCGCAGCATGACGGAGCTACGAGAATTGACAAATGATATTAGAGCCTCCAATGATCGCAACATCATGGAGCTGCAAGCGTCACAGCTATCGATGGGCGAGAAGCTGACGAGGATGCAGGCGTCACAGCTATCGATGGGCGAGAACCTGACGAGGATGCAGGATTCAATGGGTGATAGCAGTACGAGGCTGTTATCTACCCTGGATTCTTACAACCAGCGACTCGCAGACTTGGAGCGGGCACGGCCTCCACCGATGTCACTGCCTTCTCCATCGACATCGGTGTCGATTCCACGGGACGAGTATGAGGAGTTGTTATCCTTCAAGCGCGCCGCTGGTCAGCCTCCTGCAGATCCGTAGTAGTATAGTTATTTTTATTATTATTTATGAACTATTGATACTTCAACAATAGACATGATGTATGATGCTTCTTGTGGTCTTTAATTTTTTAGTTAATTTAATTGGATTATATAGTTATCCACATTTAATTGGATTGATACTTCTTGTGGTCTTTAATTTAATTGGATTATATAGTTAACTAGATTGAATCATGTTGGTGTGTATGATGAAGATGATGTAAAACTGCAGGAAATCACCAATGTTTGCTTCTGGACATTATTTTTTTTTTTTTTAAAAATTAGCGACGTTATTAGCGACGTGTAGCGACGTTTAGCGACGTTAATTTACGTCGCTAATTACGTCGCTACTTAGCGACGCTGCAAAACGTCGCTAAGGACGTCGCTAATGACGTCGCTAAAGACGTCGCTAAACGTCGCCAATTGCTGACATGGCAGTATAGCCAGGTCATTAAAGACGTTGATGTAACGTCGCGATAGACGTCGCTAATCAGCGACGTTTAGCGACTTTTATAAACGTCGCTATTTAGTGACTTGGCGTCGCAAAACGTCGCTAAATTTAGCGACACATTAAAGTCGCTAAAAAACGTCGGCATAGCGACATTTAGCGACGTTTTTTGTTTTAGCGACTTGGAGTTTTCCGACTGCTTTAAAACGTCGCTAATTACGTCGCTAAACCTAATTAGCTACGATTTTTGGTTATTTAACGACGTTTTTAGACGTCGCTAATTTAACTTTTTCTGGTAGTGCATCATTGGCTTCCAAATCGCCCAGTTTTCTCCTGTGAGGGTGATCATACGAGTGTTCATCTGCTCCGTAGACATAGTTGCACCTTCCCTCTCGATAAGAACTTGGCTCTAATACCACGTGTTGGGAACACGTGGGCTTTGATACCACATGTTGGACGCGTTGCAGAAGCGTTTGCCAACCCACATGTGATGACCAACCAATATACGAACACCAAGCACAGATAAAAACAAGTATATGGCGGTGACTACGTCACCTGGACAAATTTTAATATTTATAACTTAGATAAAATTACAAGATTGTAAAAACTAATGTTGAAACCCTTTGCCCTAATAGGTTCAACCCCCTCACCACACTCAAGAAGAAAAACAGAAGATTACAATTAAAATCACTCACCAACCCGTAGCAATCTCCCTAACCGAAGTTGACAACTCATCGATTAGATCTCCTTCTTCCTTCTGTCTTGGATGGCGAAGTCCTAAGAGCAAAGCACGAACTTTCTCTTAGATTTTTCATGGACGAGCACCCCGAATCTCCAACTTGTACTTCTACTTTGTGCCTCCACCCTCCACCCTATTTATAGGATGAGAAATATATTTTAGCGTTAGGAAACCCTAAAAATAGTCAACCATAAGATCCAGTCGTCCACTAGCATCCAACGGTCCAAAATATAACATAAAAATTCCAAAACCCAAGCAGCAGCAGCCAACACCGAACTCGGACCGAGTTTGGTTCGAAGGTTCTGGAACACCACACCGAGTTCGGCCCGAACTCGTGTTCAGCCCGAACTCGACGAGTTCGGACCGAACTCTGTCCCATTCAGCAGACTTGATTCCCAACACAAATCTCACTAGCTGTTAAGGTTTAGATATGTCCATACTATCCAAAGTAAATTAGATGTTACAAGTCTTCCTAACACAACATAAAAAAAATATTAAACTAGTATTTTCAGTTTCATGACCATAGACACTATGGTGAAAATTGGCACCAAAATTAATGTCTCAAAATTTAAGTTTGACATGTTATACTTGTGTATTTCTACCACACGGACGTGTGTTGAAATCATAATTTGGAATCTTTAGCAAAGGTTATGATTGTTTTAAGTTTGTTTCGACATTGTCAAGTTCTATTGTGTTTATGGTTTCTACACTTTTTAATAGTTGATAAACATTCTCAATTAACCCCGAAATTTTTGTGGATGGTAAGTCCATCCTATGTTAAGTGTAGGAAAAAATGATATTACAAAATTAGAATTAGGTTTTTTTTAATTTATAATTAAAATATTAAAACTGTCCTAATTCCATACCAGTTCTACTATAAAAGTTATAAAAAATATATTAATAATTCCTAAAATCATGAAACTTAGGATTTAAGTTGTAAGAACATATAGGGTAGATTGTGACAAAATTTCACAGAGAAAGTAGATCAGGATTTCTTGTTATGACATCATTGTCAAGGTTGCGAAAGTCAGGAAAGATAATTTATGAACCAATAAAAAAGAATAGAACCGCTCATATGGCCGAGTTTATAAGAAAATGACATGCTCTCTCCAATTCCCTTGTATAGTTCTAAGGACTATAATATCTACCAAGTTTTATTTATGTCTTAGAGCATCTATCTGCATATTTTAATGTTGTATATTCATCAGTTTAATAAGATTTTACATTATCACATAACTATTAATTTTGCATATGTATGTATACTACAATCTTGCATGTAGCTTAACTTCTTCTAAAAGCCCATGGGTCTGGGCAATGCGCAATTTTGTCCTAAGTTTTCCGGTCAATGCCAAACTTTTGGCCCAAAATATGTGGTCAGGCTAGACCATACCGGCCCAACCCAAGACACAAGACCTCTCTTATTGCTTTTGGGTACAAGAAGGGCAAAAACTATAGAGTTAAATAAAAGCTCGTACATTTTCTTCTGCTATTAGTTCTAATGTGCACCAGGAATAAATGAACTATTGTCCGTATTGTCTTCCAACTGTAGGGGGAGATGCATAATCTTTCAGAAACTTGGGCTTCAGTACTACTAATGCATATCAAATTCTCCAACCGCAGAATAAAGCAATTATACATTATACATGTCAAGACTTAGTAAATTCCCCCATCACAACCGCTTATGTGCAAGCATAGCAGGCCACAAGTCCCTTCTAGCTGCGACAAAAGTCCATTTATTTACGCAACAAAAGAAGCAATTACATTCACAATACCCAAGCTTAAGTTTCCAGAGAGTAAGGAATACCAGACGTCCAACTTCAAGCACAGGCAAAATTTTGCAAGAGAGAATAAAGAAACACAACTGGAAAGAAAAGTCTAGCAGTTATTATGGATTCACCGATTCTGCAATAGTCTATTTTTCCAGGGCCCTGTCTCAACCGTCAAATAAATGAGAGGGAATGTGCACTTCATGTGACAAGGGAAGTAGTTTTACAAATGGGGCACACATTTTTGTGTGTCAACCATTGTCTGATGCAAGCAGCATGGAAGTCATGCCCGCAATCCAACGCGCCAAGGTCCTCTCCTTCCATGTATTCTTCCTGCGGTCATAAGAAAAAGGGGTTAGGAAATATGTACACACAACTTCAGTGCTAAAAATATAATTATGGAACAAGTGGAGTACACAAGTGTGTCGAAAGAAGCCCTTTCATCAATTGAACTAGCAAATTCTAGTTTTAAGTTTTCACCAGTGCTAGTCATTCAACTATTCGCAAATGATTGTGAGATCCTATGTCTAGTGACTCGCATTTTGATAATGTTCAGAAAAGCTTTGAAGGATGGTTGGTACCGACTACAGAAATCATGAACAATGATTTTGTTCCAGATGTCACTTGGAAGGAAAATGGACTTTTTAACTTGCAAGCAAAAATAAGAAAAACAGCCATCGAGCTCTAAAAACTGGTTTTACCTGACAGATACAGCACGGTTCGGGTTCCACTAATATTGTCACTGTGGTCGATGAATGTTTCCGCAGCTTAAGGCACTTTGAGATTCTTTCCTCACTAAGCCCGGTGCTCACATCCCCTATTCGCTCTTCCAAAGCCAATAGTTCCTGCAACATCAAATGGTGGTTTGGATTTTACCAATTGCAAACTACGTGACAAGAAGGCTACAGTGACATGGTAATATGGCAAAAAGTTCTAATCGTAGAATAAAGGGATAGATAGAGAAAATGACAAATTATATATTTATACTTGTAAAAAGTCTTTGGCTCTCTCACTTTACCAATATAGGTTTCTAAAAGACTTTACATAAAAAAGTAATACACAACTTCTTTGTTTAATACAAGAAAGCATATTGATGGATAATGATCCTCCAGGGTGATCCTGTACAGACCAAGAAGCAGCATAAAATGAGACAATGCAGACATGATCGGTAAGCTGGCTAACAAAAAGAAAAATGAATACTACTTTTTCATCTGTAAAACAAAGAGAACAAAAAGAGGGCCATTGGTAGCAATGGCTACACGGTGAGACAGAGAGAGGGAGAGGAAGTCAATATCTTCGGTGGCTTCGGCAAGGGTGAACATGAGGCGAGTCATGAAGCCTCAAACCGACTCCATGGAATCTTTCTTATAAGAAGAAAAATGGAGCAAATCAATCTTCAACCTGAATTGATATAACAACTATAATAAAGCCTTTATCCCAAACTTTTTGGGTCAGTTGTTTGAATCCTCTTCTTCCATTCGGCACCGTAAAGGGCCATGTCCTCTATAACGCAAACAAAATCCATATCCTTCTTTAACACTTCAAACCATGTCCATCTAGGCCTACCTCTAGTCCTAATAGTTGTTTCAACCCGATTTGATAATGTTGGATATTAATTGAAACATCTAACAGGGATTAGATATTGAATAAATATATTGTTAGAGCTATTAGATGTAGTGTCTATACTTAGAAGCATGGTTGGAGAAATCAGCAATATCGGCCGATATATCAGCTGAAATACCGACCGATATATATCAGCTCATATATCGTTTCGAGGCCTATATCAGCCAAATATCGTATATATATATATATATATATATATATATATATATATATATATATAGAAAATATCGGTCGATATATCGATTGATACCCGATATATGAAAATATCGTGTTTTTTTTCTCGAGCACTCCCCCTTCTCTTGCTCTCGAGCTCAGCAAGAGGACTAGAGGAGTTTCCTCTCTCTCGATCTCAGGTAAACTCCCCCCTCTCTCGATCTCTCCCTCCCCTTTTGATTTCTTCTGATTTCTCTTTTTGTAGAAGAGGAGGAGGAGCAAGCTTAAACAGCAAAAGAAGAAATCTCAGGTAAGGTTTCTATTTTATTTTATTTTTCTTCTTGTCTTTTTTCGTAGCCTTTTTTTTTGTTGCTTGCTTTAATAATTCTGAATTTGATGCCTTTTTAATTCCTTATTTCTGATTGTGGTTGAATTTGCTGAGAGTTTTTGAAGTTCAATTTAGGTTATTTTGCTGCTGCTTTTTTCGAATGTATGTGGGCAAAAGAAAATGCAACATGGTGAAACTGTGGGTTAAAGAATCTAGTTTGAACTAGTAGTCAACATCGCAACTAAAATGAACTGGTAGTCACATGGTGAAATTATGGGTTGAAGAATTTGTCATCTATAAGAATTGCTCATTATAAATATGTAATACAGATAAATCTCTGCAAGATAAATGATGTTTTTGGTTAGTTACCAGTTTTAGCCTTTTAGGATATATAGAACATTTTGTACATCAAGAAATTTGAATTTTATGTGACATTTAGTATATATATAATAGACAACATATTATATATTTATTGGTATCCAATATTTCAATATATCACCAGATATATCTCGGGTATCCGATAATCTTGAACAGTGAAGTCTTATGATATCCTTTTTTAACTCCCATAAAGGATCCATAAATATGTACTTAAACTACATAAATGAACTATTCTATCGAGTTGAAACTCCTACTCAACTCAATTGGTACCAAAGCACTAGCTTTATACCAAACACTAGTGTCTTTCCACCACCAAATTCCTAACCATAGCTCATTAACTTACCAAAAAACTTAATCTTAACCCTAACCCCACCCTTATCAAAATCCTAGCCTAATCTTAACCCATCTAAACCCTAGCATGAAGTCCTAACAAATGAACTAAGGGACCTTACCCAGTTAAGGGATGGACCTTACTAGTTAACAGATGATTCAATTTGAATTTAAAACTTACACCTGAATCTAGTTCTGTTTCAGTTTTCCTCCCCTTCTCTTTCCCCATCATTCACCTATTCTCTTTTCATGTTGGGTTCGTAAGGTTCTCATGACTTCCTCTATTTTATAAATAAGTATCACCATGTTAGGATGTGCTGTAATCGCATGTAGTCCATCTCATATTCAGAACATAGGGATTTATTGTCAAAAACACAACACCAGTAGTTAGTTACATAATGGACAAGAACCTTCAGATACGTGTAAGACATGCTCTACTGGAAGAGCTGCATCTGATCCCTAAAGTAAAAGTAAAAGGCACACGATGAGTATGATAAAACTGTACCTCATAAGACATATTATCCACATCAAGCCTCATGTCTCTGTACCTATCCTGCAAGTCGGCGGCTCCACGGAACACAGAATGATCGAGCATAAAGATATCCTGTATGATCATAACAAGAAAGCTCTAAGTATGGAGCACAAGATACAAAAGGATAAAACTTATCCAAACATAATTTTTATATTGTGGTTGGAACTTAATGACCAGGCAAGCATGTTAAAGGTTTAATTATAATGTTGACCCGTTCCTAACAGCTCGAGTTTTGGAAACATTAGTTTACTAACATGTTATTGAAGCAAAAGGTCATGTGTGTTCAAATCCTCTTCCACTAATTAAACGGTTTGTATCGTCTTTCCATGTTTAATCATCCATAGACAGGGCTTTAGTCCAAGTCTACCCTCTAGGGTCATCCACGTGCGGGTTACAAGCCAGCCGAACCGTACGTGACGGAGGGTGTCAGAGGTTTAAGATATAATGTTGGCCCTTTTCTAAGCTGGGGCTTTTGGGAACATTGATCAACTGACAAAGCCACCCAACTGACTTGGTAAAGGGTGTAGTAATTGGCTAAAACAAAATATAAACTAGTGACCACAACCTCTATTCAAAGACGCAAGTAAACCTTGTGTCATAGTAAGGTTCATATATATATATATATATATATATATATATATATATATATATATATATAATCAATGAATTTTCTACTATAATAAAAACATGCCACTTTCACATCTAGCACACATGTTCCATGTGCTCATGCGATCCTAAGTACTGAAATAATTAGAATACAACATTTGTCCCAAATACTGTATCCCACACCCCCAACCCCCATCCCATGTCCCCAATGGTAGACAAACATTTGTCGCGGCAGCAGGAAGAGTCCTTCTGGAACATAGTAGGAACCATTTCCTCAAATATATATATATATATATATATATATATATATATATATATATATTAGCAGGAAGAGTCCTTCTGGAACATAGTAGGAACCATTTCCTCAAATATATATATATATATATATATATATATATATATATATATATATATATATATTAAGTATTAACACGCATTTCAATATACTACTTAATAAAGTTATACCTAAGAAATGCTAAATAAAAAAACAGAGGTATTATGGATAATAATCTATAACAAAGAACACCCATCTATTAGCCAAATTGCTATCCCATATTTAAACACGGAGTACTAACATGCACCAGACTTAAACCATAACAGTGTCGAGTTGTTAACTCCAAAACCGTTATGTTGTTCTGTAGTTTTCCAAAAGCGGAGTTGTTCCTTAAATTTTAACTTCTAATACATGTATATTACCTTGATTATGCAGATACAAGTGCATGCAGCCATTCACTTGTAGGAAACACTAATATTTCAGATTATGAGTGCATATTACCTTGAGTATGCAGTGCCAGATCCTAACAGTAAGAGAATATCTATGTATCTCTTGTTACTATATGTATCTCTTGTTATTAGCCTATTTTTTAGTTCCACATTGGAAGTCTCACCTTCTCTTGGAAGTATGTAACCACTCCACATCAACAAAATACTTCCATTGAGTTGAATATTTCTATCTCAACGTGGTATCAGAGCATGGTTCCTCTTGGACCTAGATCTCAGCCTAAAACTATTTCAAAAAAAAAAAAAAAAAAAAAAAAACCCTATTCTATTCCCAAAACAAAGCTTCATCCCCTTCTCACCAACGTCATCAGCCCTTGCTAGCCACCCTCGCCCAGAGCTGCCGCCCTCATAAACTCATCATAGACCCACACTTCCATCCAGCCAAACCCAAACCAGATCTGTTCTGGCAGTCATCCACAGCACCACCTTGATTTTGTCTTCCTTGACAACTCTACCTCCATAAATTCTGGTGCCCACAGACTCCACTACCACGAATTCGTCGACCACCTCTGTATCGCATGGACTTCCACATGAGCCCATTGACCACTGCCTAACAACTGCCAACGAGTACGATTTCAACTTTAAGCAGTGCCACCGGCTCTAGATCCAGAGCCACCTTTCCCCATTCTCGCCCCATTTTGTGTCACAATGTTATGTAAAAATCATGAATTTATGTTGGAGATTCTATTTTGGAGCCAGATGATACTATTTTGGAAGCAAGAATGAAACAGAAAGTTATTTGCAAGCTTTATTGAGAGTACACTCCATTTGTGACTTCAATTCAAGGATGGGACCGGTAACCACTTTGTATCTTTTGTGAAGATTGGAAGAAAAAAATCTTCTTTTGGCTCATCAAATGACAATTTATGCTCTAACCGAGGGAGAGACTCTTTTCTAATTGGAAGAAGAAGGTTGCACAAATGGAAAATGGCGTAACTGCTACAAGTGTCAGAAATGTTTGCACATCAAAAAAGATTTTTGTATCAAATTGAGGCCGTGTAATATTACAAATAAGGAAGATGACTTGAAGGAAGCGGATTGGGATAAATGTATTATGATGGAGACTACTTACATAAAAGCTTTGCCCTCAATCTAACTTTTAAAATGATTGGATCGTCGACTCCGGGTGTGGAATTCATCTTACTATTGATGACTCCAAGATTTCTTCTCTCCAAAAGTTTTCCAAAATTACAACTGGAATGATATTATTATCAAGATAGACAACACCATTCGGCGGTGGAGAAGAAAGGTAATGCTACACTCAACAACTGGGATACTTTTATGCTAAAAAGTGTCCAATTGTCTGAGATAAAGAAGCTCTTATCGGTGGCAAATGCAATAGATGTGGGTCATTATGTTTTGTTCTTCACGAAAGATGAGTTGAGAGATGTAAAGTTTCTTTGAAATACCTCTTCCTTGAAGACATGTCATCCACTTTAGTAACAGGGTTCATAAGCTATTTGTTCTCTCACGTCTTTTTATGTTGAGAAGAGTACAAATGATTGAACTTTTATTTGCCATGCAAGATTGGAACATCTTAGCATGGAGAAGTTGAGAGATGTAAAGTTTCTTTGAAATACCTCTTCCTTGAAGACATGTCATCCACTTTAGTAACAGGGTTCATAAGCTATTTGTTCTCTCACGTCTTTTTACGTTGATAAGAGTACAAATGATTGAACTTTTATTTGCCATGCAAGATTGGAACATCTTAGCATGGAGAAGTTGAGAGTTGTGTTTTAAAAAAAAAAATTTGATGAAATGGTTGCCTAATTTCACTTCTTTAGGTCACGGCAAAGTTTGTGAGTATCAATTTGGAAAGACACATGGCCTTTGATTTGACAAGTGTCTTTTACAAGGTACAAATCTCCATTGGAGTGCATTCATAGTGACTTAGATGGATACAAGTGCTACTCCTACTTATTCTAGCTTCAACTACATACTGCGCTTTGTTGATTATTTTTCAAAGTGCACTTGGGTGTACATAGTGAAAGTGAAAAGCCTTTGGGAAGTTTATGGAGTTCAAAGAAACCATTGAAGGTTTGTTTAACTTGAAAATCAAGAAGTTGACAACGATAATGAGAGATTTTATATCTGAAGAATTTCTCTCTCTCGAAAGCATCGTCAAGAGAGAGCTCTCTTGTCTAGAGACTCCACAACAAAATGATGTGATGAAGCGGAAGATTCTCAACAAAATGAGTGACGAAGAGGAAGATTCAACATCTTGAGGATAATTACAAGAGTTAGTTGTATGCAAAAAAGTCTACCAAGGCCTTATTGACAGAGGGTATGGATTGTGCAGCTTATGTTACCAATCATGTTCTTCTTGCTAACAACTTAAAGTCTTCATATGAGTTGATATTTGGACACATAGGAATGTAGGTGCATGGATCTGCAACCCAGAGATTCATTGTTTCTATAGATGTAATTTTTGACAAGGCATCTTGTTATTACGCACCTACAAGTATTGTGCTTGAAGATGTCGGTAGCAACAACAAGGTTGATATTATGACCTAGTTGAGGGTGAATTTGTCGATGTCGCCAAGAATCCGTTTGGGTCTTTTCTTGGGTGACGAAGCAAAGTGAAAGGGAAAGCAACTTCTCTTTTCATTTGACAATCATGGTTGTTATATGCAAGAACCTGAAAAAACACACCTGGAACCCCACACCTGGAAGCCGCAAAGTAAATTTTGAAGTATATAAATACGACTCCTGAGTTAGGGTTGCTATACAAGGAGAGTATTAGATTTCTCTTGCATGGTTATACCAATGTTGACTTGATGCTTTGGATGATTGATCATCCACTTCAGGCTATTTTTCTCATGGGGTGCGGCATTATTTGTGTAGCAAAAAGCAAAGCTCGTTGTATTTCTACTGCCAAAGTCGAGAACACCGCTTCTTCTCTTGCAGGACAAGAATTCATATGGCTAAAGCGGATGGTAGGGTGTTCATTTTCCACTCAACAAAACAAATATTATTCGTGCTGCAAATCTAGTTTATCACATTAGTAAACATTTCGAGCATACTATATTCGAGGGAAGTGCTTGAAGGGACCATTCATTGAAGTTTCGTAGGTACGGAGCAAGTACAACATTGTCGATACATTAACAAAGTCGCACTCCAAAAGACCATTCAAGCTTCTTCATTCGATGATTAGAGTTGCTTCCAAAAGTGCACTATAAGGGTAGTGTCGAAATTTAAGTTGCATTTTCTGGTGAATAAAGTTGGATATTGATTAGCTTGCATGAATGAGTTGTGTACGCAAAGGTCAAGTTATGTACTCAAAGGTCATAAGTTATTTAACCAAAGAGACATGAGTTACGTAACTAGGCCTGTCAGCGGTAACCGATAACTGGACTGGATTTATGACCAAAAACTCGGGTTTGGATGTATAAATGTAAACTTGTAAATCCATAAAAAATCCGGGTTTACATAAATATATATGGTTTGCTTCTAGATGTAAACAAAGCTAGGCTTAGATCAGTTGGTAAAGTATTGAGTTTGTTATTATAAAATATGGTGATTTGAGTCTCACAACTGCAAGGAATTTATTGTTGTATTTTTGTTATACAATAACATTAAACCGGGTTCAAATCCTAAACTAAAACCCGAATGTAGTTTGGATCGGGTTTCAAGGTTCCTCGTACAGCATTGGAAACCAGGGCCGGCCGTGAGCTCATGGGAGCACGAGGCGAACTTCTAAAATGGGCCCCCATACATAATGTAAAAAAAATACAATTAAATATATAACAAAACAATATTTTGTTGTCATCAAGAATTGAACCAAGGATCTCTAGTGTGCTAGTCTACCATAATAACCACTACACTACAATTGTTTTGTGTTAATGTTGGCTCATTTTACATACTTGTTCTATTTTAGATACGTCCATGTTGGTGCCCCTTTAATCTTTGGGTCCAGGGTCGTCGTCCAGGGCCGCCCCTGTTGGAAACTGAAAGCACTTCGGGCCGGGTTCGGATTAAATATATATGTTTTGCTTCTATATATAAACAAAGTTAGGCTTAGACCGGTTGATAAAGTATTGGGTTTGTTATTCTAGAGATAGTGTTCAAGTCTCACAACTACAAAGGAATTCATTGGATATTTTTGTTATAACATAACATTAACCGGTTTCGGATCCTAAAACTAAAACCCTGATGTAGTTCGGGTTGTGTTCAAGGATTCCATGGTTACTGGTACAGAGTCGAAACCTGAAACAGTTTCAAGTTGGGTGCGAACCCGACCAGTTGACAGCATGGTTCACAAGGTTCGTAGTAACGGTATCGGAATCGATTTTGGACCCTTCTTATGAGTATTGGTATTAATGGTTTCGATAGTTTGGGCGGTTTGGTATCGGAGTTTCATATTTCTTTGTTTTGGAGAGCCAAAATGTAATAAGAAGTTAATTAAAGACCTATAAGAATATTCCATACATTTAGGTACAATTTTATTATAGTTGTTACATATTGTTGTTCATTTGTTTTCTTTTAGATAAAACCCCCTCAAAAAATATAGTTAGTTTTGACTGGAATAATATTAGGATGTACGAACATTGTGAATATATAGCATATAACTTCAACACCCTGTAGAATGTTGTGCTTCGGAATGATGGAATCATTATGTCTATATTGCTTTTCCCATTTCTTTTTCTTTCAACTTCTCCCCTGCTAAAATGACCGGAAAACAAAGCCACAATTTTGGTATTGGAAGGAATCAGTATCGGTGGAGGTATCAGACATGCCAAAAACAATACGATACCACAGATATGTATCTATATCGGCTGATACTGGGAACCTTACTTGACATCCCTATATTTAACTCAAGGATCATGAGTTACAAAGTGTGAACGTCATGATAGTTACAGTCTAGATTATCTAGAATATAATAGAGTACTATATAAATTCCTGTACCTTGTCATTTGTTGATGAGTTTGTCATTTGTTGATAAGTTGAATAAATAACAAGTATTCCACTCATTTGAAAGACATGTGAATAAGAAGAAATAGGCTCACAGGTAAGATTAAGTTTCTTTTGAAAGAAATCTAATTGACCATGAAATTAGCCAATCCAAAACCCACACCTTCTGCACCCCCAGCCTATTCACTCTCCCTCTTCTTTTGGAAGCACAGAGACAAATTGCTTAGGTGTCTATCACAACAACAGTGCAATCAGTGATGTTGAAAATGATTATGAATAATGAATGTGATGAAAATCTGACCTCAAATCTTACATGCTCGCCCCTGCGCATGAGATCCAATACATTGCGGATCTGTTAAATTGGAAGCACATGAAGATATTAGCAAAATAACCTAACTTTCGACAAGATCTACGTAAAGCTCCTATATATTGCTTTCCTAGTGAATGAAAAGGAAAAACAAGGACCAGTAATGTACAAGAACTATGAAATAATTGACAAATGCAATTTCAAGAGAGTTTAAGATCGTTAACTAAGATTAATGTATGATAACCACAGGGAGTAGCCAAGATT
Organism: Iris macrosiphon; assembly: GCA_036927795.1. Lineage (NCBI taxonomy): Eukaryota > Viridiplantae > Streptophyta > Magnoliopsida > Asparagales > Iridaceae > Iris > Iris macrosiphon. Next base: position 24,357,662 of record JAYESA010000020.1, on the reverse strand, counting down.
AAATCCATGACAATTCTATAAATACATCATAGAGCAAAATAGTAACAAGCTAAAAAAGTTAAAAAGTACATTGTTATCTTAATGCAGGAAAGGAGATCAAGAGATTCCAATAATTCTAATGAACTTGCAAACGGTATATGATCAGTAGCAATAATCTCAAAAACAATGAATAGCATAGAATTGAAGGTCAAGTGCTCCACAAGATACGGATTAAAAGGGTAAAGTAGAAGTATATTGAAGTCAAATGTGGTTCCTTCATTGTTTCATTAAACAAGCCAATCCTAAAACTTCTTCAGGGTAGGTTGCAGCACCTTTTGAAAAAGGATACTATATGATGCATGGCTTCCAGAGTTAGGATGCCTGTTGCAACAGCGACTTCTGTACTCTTACCAATCATGTGCTGTCTTCACAGGACACAATTAAAAGTGCCCATTTAACATGTAGGCCACTGTAAGGTGACAACGTGTCATGTGAATGCCCTCTCACTTCCACGTACAAGTCTAATGCAGGTTCAGATATGACTAGCACATTATATGCCTCCCATCTGTTTTGACACTTCTTTGTCATTTTGTAGCCATAATAACTCCTTTTGTCAAATATTATTTGCCACACAACAGGAAAGGAGTCATTCTATTAAAGATATCAATGCTTCTGGCCTACTTCCAAATTATTAGCTGCTGCTTTAATTATTATAGCTCACACCCATAAGTCAACGGTTGGGATGTGATGCTGTCACCCTTATGGCCTTATGGCCTACTTAATAGTTCTCTCTCTGACCATTTCCACAGTCAGTTGTATTTATTATTTAACAGGATTATATGGGCAATCATTTTATTGTCTCCTGAAATGCTTTGTGGGTGGGGAGCACGGCATTCCAGAATCAGTGTTTTGTCCACGTTGAGCTCATGTCTAACACGTATCAGACACTAAGTATCATCAGACAGATATAGGCACTCAAATGCAATTGAAAAAAAAAACGAAGACACTAAGTATCATCAGACAGATATAGGTACTCCAACGCAATTGAAAAAACTAAAACTGGTGCATCCACATCATGACTATCGTGTAGTTTCATTTCTGTGGCATGCAACATATCTACTCTCCAAAGACACCTCCCACTAAAGGCTTTGACCAAGTTTTATCCATCCACCAGAACTACAAGCATTTATTTATGTAGGGGTTCAACCTCAATGGAGATCAAGGAAGATATACGGCTTTCCATACAGTATACAGAATTGTCTCTTTCTTATAAAGCTTAATAGTCATACAGGGTCTCCTTACAGTTAACATGTGCAGAGTATTGCATGTATATCTAATATTATCATCATAAACACATTGGTTTAGATATAAAAGAAATACCGACTTGCAATCTATGTTGTACTGGGCGCTAGATGAGGCGAGGCGAGAGGCCGATCGCCTCACCTAGGCGGGCCTGGGCGCCCGCCCAGAAATTGCCTGCAATTTTTTTTCCCCAAGTAGCAGGAGCAGGTAGCAGTAGCAGCCACAGGTAGCAGCAGGCAGCAGGAGCAGCAGGAGCACTCAATGATACACTGATACTTGTAATGTATTTAAGAATGTGTAAAGCACTCAATGTAATGTAAAGCATGTATTCACTATTCAGTCACTCAATGATACACTGATACCGAATGTAAAGCATGTATTCACTATTCAGTCACTCAATGATACACTGATACCGCCTAGGCGCGTCTTTGGACTTCCCCTGGTCGCCTCCAAGCGCCCGCCTAGGCGCCCGTCGCCCGCAACGGACTTTTTCTCGGCAGGTCGAGGCGACCTTTCCCTTACCTGCACGCCTAGGCGTCACCCATGACAACATAGCTTGTAATAAATACGTAAGTTGTCCCATCGGTCTGTCAAAAATTGGCTTATTAACTTCCAGAAGTACTGACTTATCAATGAATACAACAGTCTCACATCTTCAAGACAGACAAAAAATATGTAGCAAGGGCAGATGTAAAAGGCTCAAATATGCAATATATTCAAATATCTATAGACCACATGCTGACGATTGTCTAAGCTAACTTACCTCAGATAACATCCTTCTTCTCCCTTCCCTCCGCATGGACAAGGGAACACCATCACTTTGTCTGTCTATCGAAGGTGAGGATCCCATGACTGGTGGTTGATTGTAATGGGAACTAGATCCAGATCGGTGAACTACTTCCTGAGAGGTGGCAGAGTGAGCAGAACGCTGCAAAGTAAAATTATTGCTCTGACCTTCAGGTTCAGGGCCAACAGATGGAAGCAACGTTCGTCGAACAACCTCTACTAAGCTTGGGGAAAACTGAGTATTTTGATGGGGTACCCATGTGAGTCCTGCTGGTGTATGAACACCTGTGCTCATGCCAGGTCCAGAAGGATCCACATTTCCAACCAATCCTACACTTCTATTAGTCACAATCCGGTTTGTGGAGTCTTGTACCAAATGCCTCATTACAGGAGGAAGATATAATGGCTGTTCCAGTACGCTGCTTCTTGGCAAGCTCCTTGTATTTGCATCTTCTGCCATATCCATCGATCTTACCCCTGAATTTATAGAGCTTGATGAACTACCATTAGCAGAACCTGGAGCTCCATCCCATGATAAGGGGCATACATGTGGAGGCATACGAGGAATGACTGGTGCATGAGGCTGACCTTGTGAACTTGAACTGGCCGCTATTGGCCTGGATTCTATTCTTTGATCAAAGGGGAGCTGAGAAGACGGTTCATTGGGGGTCCAAATACTAGAACGACGCATTGTATTCCTTGAAGAAAATATATGAGATGGGAAGACATCGCGTTGATGAGCAGGATTGATCCTTGGTCGAAAATTACGCTGTGAGCTATCTGAATTTCCAGCTACACTTGCTGGAGGATAACAATCAGGCGCATTTCCTCTAGTTACAGGGCCGAATCTTATATTCAATTGTTCTTCAGAAGAACTTGCACCAGATAGATCGCAAGATGGGCTAGATATACTTAAAGCAGCATTGACACTATGACCAGAAGAAACAGAATGTTGTAGATTGCTCTCACTTGGCCGAAGGAAACTTGCAGTTCCACTTGATGAGGACGGCCCAGGAACTCCTTCAATGATCTTCCTCTTGCAGCCTAACCGCAAACCATCCAATGAACTACCTGGTCTCCTATCACTAGTTTCAGACATAAAATGAACAATCTCAGAAGAAGAGGATGGAACATTAGATGATCCTGGGCTATAAGGATGGGTAAAGGGCCCTGTTTCAGAGTCCTCATTTCTTAAGCTAACATGAGCTGCATTTTGTTCTGGAATTTGAGGTACATCAGTCCAATAAGGATTTTGTGAAAATGATTGTTCATCATTAATTTCACTGCTATTGAGATTAATGTTCACATTTTCCAAAGAAAGCAAATTGGCTGCTTCAAAGCGCCCTTCTTCAATCCTTAGACCATCACTTGCATTATCTGTCCGAGAAGTTGACCACCCATGCTCCACCTTGCTTTCATCATGGTTCCCTTGGTTTGGTGAGTCATCAGTAGAGCTAGGTCCACCTGCAGTCCAAATACTCAAGCCAGCATTTTCTTGTGTAGACATGCTTACATATGGTATATTTGCGTCACCGGGAGATACTAGATAGTTAGGCAGGTTCTGGGTTTCCGCGCTAAGAATCATGTTATTCCAATAAACTTCCTGATCCATGGCAGTGTTGTTGTACGAAGTCGACCTGTAGTCAAATTCAAACTTTTCAGGAAAGGAATCAATGGAACTAGTTTGTCCTTGCATCCAAGAAGGTACCTTTCCCCCTTCAGTAAAGCCTGGTTATGATGCTAAGCTCAAGATGTGACCTTCAGCACCCTTGCATAGTGCATTGCAAAAGCAGAAGCTGGAAGCTGAAAAAAAAGGAGAGAATGTAGTACACTGAAAATTAGTCAAAAACAAGGAAAATAGATTTTTGCAGATAATCATAGCAAGTTCATGAGATAGCATGAACCTACTCAATGCACAGCCTTTATAATTCTAAATGTAATTCTGTTTGTCTGTAATTGTCTTGGTTTGTAAGAGCATCCTTAGTAGATAGTGCTCAAAATTGCAACTTGAGGCCCAAAATTTAAAAAGAAAAAGAAAAAGAAAGGTAAATGTAGAATGGGTTGGATTTGTATGAGAATAGTAGAAAATAATAAAGTGATCTTTGGTCCCAAAGATTGTGTGGTCAAAAATTAATGTGGGAAAAAAATAATGTAAAATCTAGAATATATAAATTGGGGCTCCAAATTGGGACTTACTATTCTACAAAATGAGCTCCTACATTCTGAATCTAGAAATTCCCAGGCCCAACCTATAGCACCTGTGGGTGGGTTGGGCCTGAGAATCTAGAAATTGGAACTTGGGATGAGTCATACTATTCTTACCAAATTAGCTCCTACATTCTGAATCTAGAATCTAGAAATTGGGATGGACCTTACTAATGATGCTCTAAGAATAGACAAGCTACTATTTTACAATATACATGTTCGTATAGGTTGTCTATTGACAGCTAACCTTTTATTCCTCAATTTAACAAGTCAAATAATGAGTAAACAACATTAAGATAGAAGGCCCTGGGTCATGACAGGAAATATAATCCACAAAAGTAAGACAATACAACTATTGGTTGTGAAACTCTTACATCTAACTTTTGTCGTTACAATTTGTACATTTGAACCAAAGTTGCTCCTTGGCAGCATTAGGCTTAAATTGCATGCCCAAAAAGGTAGCTCAAGGGTCCTACCTGCCAACGGGACTCCTAGATTTTATTTCAAGGTCCTATTTTATCCAAGGTTCGCAGTATCGGTATTGGAATCAGTATTGGAATCAGTATCGGACCCTTCCTATGAGGATCGTGATCGACGGTATCGGCAGTATCGGCGGTTTCAGATCGGAGTATTAAAAATTTTAATATTGGAACACATATAATTATTAACATTTTAGAAGAAAAATAATAATACATTTATGCATAATTTTAAGTATTTCATATATTATTTCTTAGTAGTTTTGAAATTGAATGAAATATTAGTCACCATTGCCAATAGGTTTACCTGCGATAGACAACCTTACTATGCTTTTACACCCTTGTTGATTGGTCTTTTCATTCAATTTTCTTTGTCGAATTGACTTGAAAAGAGACCTCCAATGTCAGTATCGGTCATGTCGGTATCGGTCAGTATCGGCTAGTATCTGATCGGTACATGCCAAACCATATCGGTATCAGCCGTATCGGATCGGTATCGGCCGATACTTCAAACTAAATTTTATCATATATAAGAATTTTGGCGTAGAGAGGGTTGACTATCATCCAATTGACATATATAAGGCCAAGAACTGATATGAGATAAATTAGTTTTAGCTTCCGACATTTACTTGCACGCATTCTGCACTTTTTTTTTTTTTTTTGAGAAGTATTCTGCACTTCTGGATTGTGGGTTTATAGATCTACTTTCAGTTTTTCAGACTCCTTTACAATCATTCAATCAGTAGGCTATTTAAAGATATTTTGATAAAAACAACTGCAGTAACTTTACACCTTCGTTCTTAATCTCAATAAGTGATTAAGAACCCAAAAGCCATTCAGAAATTGTTATTACTTAGATCAGAATAAATAATAGCCAACAGAGTTACTATACTACATATCCAATAAAGAGAGACTAGAAATAATCAAACTAGATAAATCTCGACTGAAATTTGTCATATTCTAACAATAACTCAAATCCATCGCTTGACTAATTTTCTTCTAAAATAGGCCAAATTGTAGTAACGAGTAACTAATTCTTGTTCTGATCTATACAATTCAAATCAGTATGAAAGAGTGATTTTGTAAGAAACTCAAACCAATGATATATCTTTGAAAATACACTGCAATCGTTGGTATAGAACTGAGCCATGTCCCGTTCTTCATCAGGATACTGGTAAATATTTACTATTTTGAACAAAAGGTCCCTGGATTCCTCAGGTCTCGGATCTGATACCATCTACTAATTTCTTTCCTAACCCGAACCCTAATCCTTATTTTGGTTTCCCCAAATTCACTATTCCATATTCTAACAGAATTGGGATAATTACAATTTTTGTTTCATACTTCTTCTAGCAGGTGCCTTTGTGCAATGCAACAATATCAAAATATGAGCATCTAGCTCGACCATAGCCAGAAAGAGAGATGTTGCCTACATTACTTTACTTCTATATCTACAACTATGTGGCACGAACATGACTACAATGCAATACTAACACAGTGGCACGGACAATGCTGCCATTCCCGACTTGCGAAGTGAAGCTCAATCTATCGTGATATGTTGACGTGCAATTCCGAATGCTTTATGCTTTTTCTTACTTCTTACTCTTATTCCTCTTCCACTCTCGTCCCTTCCTCCTGGAGCCTCAGGTCGGCATGTCATAGCGTATTTAGAGTATTTTTTGTTTGTGGAACAACGTATGTCCAACACGAACACAACACAGTAACTGCGTTCATGCTTCCTAGATCTATAATGAGCGAAGAACATTAAAGATTCACCATAAGATCTATCTCCCATTCAGATTGCATTGATGATATATATAATCATTCAGCATCATATAAGTTAGACCTCAATCCAAACCCCAGTCATTGTAGAACCTAAGCTCCACCATTGACGATTTCAGCTTAATTTCTTGTAAGAAATTTATACATAAACAGAAAATTTATTACAACCAACAAAATGGTCCACTGGTCGAGAACAAAAAAAAAAATATCTAGCAACACAAACTGCTGTGATAAAAAAACATACTTTTTTTTGGCAGAACAACACCATCAAGCACAAAATTAATAATAATATGACTACTTAATCCCACCAAAAAAATAAAAGTAGAAAATAATCGAAACCCATGAAGGGGAAAAACATTGATTCAATCACTATAACTGATAAAATCAAAATTTTATCAGCATCTGAGTATTAGATGATGAATTATACGTCTAAAAATCAAACAAAATGATTTTTTAATGATCGTAATACAAAAAAAACGTACCTGAGTTAAAATATTGACGAAATCCAGAAGATCAGAGAGCAAGAAGAGATCTTTCCTTGATTTCTCTAGACTCCATTAAAATATGATTAATAAATTACTTTTAAAATAAGGAGAAAAATACTCTCAGCTCTCTCCTCCCTCGCCCATTAAAGAGAATATGAGAAAGAAAATAAATTGATTAATGGAACGAAATAATAAGAAGATGATGATGATGAAGAAGAAGAAGAAGAAGAACAAGAACAAGAACAAGGAGAGGGAGAGGGAGAGGGAGGGAGAGAGAGAGAGAGAGGAAGGATTGGGTGAAGAATAGTGGGGGAATTTTCTTTTCTACTCTAATAATAATCCAACTTTGGTGAGAATCATAATAGCATAACCGTTATGTCTCCATTTAACTATATACAAAATTCCATTTTACATATGTTAGAAAAAAAAAGGGTCTTTTTGCTAATTCTTCTTGTAATAATTTGGGTTTCCTAATTAATATATAAAAACCTCTGAATTCTCCTAATAATTATCATATAATCTGATACAAATGATCTAATTATCTGCCGTTGGACCGTTTAGGCAATAAAATTTAGTTTTAAGATAACACTAAAAAGACATCACACTGAAGCTTCAAAAGATGTATTATTATTATTATTAGAAGAAAAAAATAGTGTTACCTATATCTAGTTGTATGCTCTAAGGTGATTCGGTTTTGAGAATTGATACATAAACGACATTGATATGTTATTATTTATAAAGAAAAACAAAATGTTACTTTCTCGTGTGGTGTATATATATTCTCTTACAAATTTAATTAAGGAGAGAACTAAATTGAAAATTATGTTAAGACTAGAGAACTATGGTAGGAGCCAGACTTAGAGGATGCAATGTGTGTGATACAATGTTCAATTATGTATTATTATTTACAGGGAAAAAATGTTCTCCCAATCCTCACAGTCAAATACATCGACAAAATCAGGTAATATACTATTATTTAAAAGACGATTCTTTTACTTGTATATTCTTAGATGACTAAATCGTGGCAATCAATTATTGATAATTAAAGCTGATTTAGGCACGTACATACGATGAATGCGGTAGATTTTTAATATATTGTGTACCTTATGGCAAGTTATATTAACGTATATTAATTTGTTAATTTTCTTTACCTAAAAAATGAATGCAGACATCTTCTTCTTCTTCTTTTTTAAGAGAGAACAGAAAGCGGGACAAAGTTTATAAGGAATTACTACGAAAATTGTTAAAAAGTGTAATAAGAAAAGTGTAGAGGGTCTAATTTGCAAGTAAGTGTAAATAAATAGATGTAAATAAATAGATTTGTTTGTGGTGGTGCAAGGAAAAAATATCTTTGGATATGATATGTTTGTTGCAACACTCCGGTTCCCTAGCAGTCCTTTGTTGCAGGCTTGCAGCTCCACCATGTATGTTCCCATCACCCAAATTTATAATTTTGCTTTCATCAACGTTTTACCATTAAGATAATTATGGTCTTGTTGGAAAATGTACTACTTTTGAAATTGAACAATACTTTCTAACGTTGGGTTTCCTTGGTTCGAAAGCTAGTCCAAAAAAACCTGTTTACTAACAAATTTTTTTTTTTTTAAAGTCCGACTATTTGATTTGACAAAGTGAAACAAAATATAAAAAAAATAAAATTAATATTTTTCGTACGCATTGCGATAAAATAGAATGAAGTTAGGCGAAGTAAAAAAAAATTATTCATTTGAGTACTATAAAAAAGTGGAGGTTAGAAATAAAAAAATCTAAAATTTGATATTTGATTGATTGTTGAAGTACATAATATTTTCTTGGTAAACTAGAGAGGAAGTGGTCCTCAAACCAAACGTGCGAAGGAAAAATACGAGAATTTCTTGCTTCTGCGCTCCACTTTAAAAGAAAAAAAGTTCGATGTCAAAATTGATTTCGTGACAGATAATATTTATTGTTCATGTCAAATCATATAAAATTTGTCTGCAAATTTTTCAACCAAATAATTTTTGTCACTTTTATCCTTCAAATTTGCGAACTAAACAGTGCCTAATATAACTTTTGACATCAAGGAAGAGATTACTATCAAAAATTGCTTTTACTACTGTTACTTTTTAAGAGGGGGGGGGTGAATTATCACAAACCAAACCTAACACTGAATTAACACATTGCTATTTTATTTGCTTTGCATATTTGATCTGAAAAACAAGGGGAAATGTTGTCTTGGTAACAACTTTCTTTGTTTTCTTTTTTTTTTTCTCTCGAGATTGTTCATTTATGGAATGGTCTTTAAAAATACGGGAGCTATATATGTTAATGAAAAATTATATCGATACCAAATCTAATATAAATTTTAGTGAACATGCTGACAAAATCTTCCACTTGCGAGTGAGCCAGAATTACACTGCATGATGTGAATTATATTGACTTACGTGTTATATGAAAAGTAACACAATCGTTATGAATAAAACTGGAGCATGTCATTAGGACACCGTAATATTCTCTCCTAACTTATGAATACTTGAGAAATATTTTGTAAGCATAATATATAGTCGAAAAATATATATTCAAAAATTAATTTGATTTAATTTTTTTAAATTATATCTACATGATCGGTGAATATAAAAATATTCTAGAAAAAAAATAAAAATAAATAAATAAATAAACAAAAAAACAAAAATCCGTTCTTAAGAAAATGAAAAATAACCCAAAAATTATGGAAAATTTTTAAAAATAAAATAATCTTCAAAAATGAAAAAATAAAGAAATAAATTTTAATTTCTTAAAAAATGAACATACTGGGAAAAAAAATCGTTCTTAAAAAAATAAAAAAAAAACCTCAAAAAAATGAAACAAGATTAAAAAAACTGAAAAACAACTAAGACAAAAAATTTCTTACAAAAATGAAAAAGACAAAAAAGACAAAAACCCAAAAATATGGAAAAAATAATAAAAAAATATTAAAATAATAAAAAAACTAAACAACAACAAAATAGCCGGACAAAAAAATAGCCACCTAATAGAGAGGTTTTTCATTTTTATGATAAAAAAAATTATTCAAAAAATATTTTTTTATAATCTAAACCGAATATGAAAAATGGATTTGTTATCTTAAATTTGTTCGGAATAAAATCCATTTACTAAATGTCCCTTGGTATATGATGTACTCTATCACTCTACTCTTTCGCAAAAATATACTTATGTTTGGATCCTCGGCATTCAATGCTGACTCTGCGGCCAATGCAAAAAGTTTCTCGTAGAATTACCGTGATCATAAGAATGGTATTGCATTTTGTGAAGAAACATTATTGTTGCGGGTGGTCAGGATCAAATCCTAATGAATACGACGGAATACATTTCTCCCAGAAATTGAAGAAAAGCAAATGCTGGCGTTAACAATGGAGGAATCGTCTTTTGTTCTATTTGATTAAAAGTGCAGCTAACAGCTACGTTGTTGATTTTTCTTCCCTTTCTTTCTCCTTCCACCGCTGGCCTGCCACCATCATTCAATGTCAAAAACATTTGTGACAGGTCACACAGCCACAAGCGGCATGCTAAAGATTTTGCCTAGTGGAAGAAGTCAAGGTGTGTAAAAAGACCGACATCCGAAATTTGGCCCGAATTCGATCCGCTCCGGTCCGCTCCTCCCACAGGTCTGAATTGGGTCGGAAGATCCGATCCACAAGTCTGGCCCAGTCCGGTCTCGATTTTGTTCAGATCGGATCCAATTCGGTTGGCCCGGTCCAGACCGACCCGGATCAGGTCCGGTTCGGCCGAGTTTTTAAATTTTTTTTTTTTTTAATATATCCGTCGTGCCACATTTTAGTGGCTGTTTTTGAACGTTTTAGAAATATTTTGATCATTTTTGCTAAAAATGACAAAAGTATCCATTATAAATTTTAAATTATACAAAATTAACTTAGTAACAAAAAACCTATAAATTTTAAATTGAATTTATTAACATATAAGTTATATCATATAGATTGTATATAAAATATAAATAAATAAACGTAAAAATAAAAATAAAAATAAAATAAAAAACTGGGCCGGCTCGACCCGACCGTGAACCGCCCCGGACCCAGACCGATTCAGCCAGGTCCACCGTGGACCGGGTCACGGGTCCAGGCTGAGTCGGGTGCCAAGCCGACCGGGCCGACCCGGTCCGGCCTACTCTCTCCACCGGGTTGGACCCGGACCGACCCGAACCCGGTCAAACCGGACCACGGGCCGGACCGTTTCGGCTCAATACACATCTTGAAGAAGGCAATTTTCTATTCCTTATAGATTTGGTCCTTGCTAACTTTCCTTGTACATACTCTCTCTCTCTCTCTCTCTCTCTCTCTCTCTCTTTCTTTTTTTTTTCTTTTCTCAAAGTTATATTTTAGCAAAAAGGTATAAACTAGCGAAGCAAATATGTTGTCCTATATTTCTGTCCCCTCTCCCTCTCTCTATCTTTCTCCTCCTTTTTTAAAATCGGTTGGGACCCACATGTCATAGGGAGGAGACAGAAATATGAGACATAATATGTAGGACAGCTGATTTGCTCCATAAACTAGCATATATTTTCACTTTAAAAAAATTTGAATTTAGTCCCGATTAATATTATAATTTGAGACTTACATCGTGTCACGTCCCGATTCCATGGAATCGATAGTCGTCCCCCGGACGTGACGCCGTGCGGGCCTAGGTTGCTCACCGCATAAGGCTAAGGCATTTTTGCATAACGAGCACATATTCAGAGTACGCAGATAAATTGAAACACAAGGTTGAAACATGAAAATTTTCTCTTTATTGATAATGAACATCTATTACAAACTCTTGAACGAGTCATAAGGTTGCCGCATGGGCTTACAAAAGTTGACACAAAATGAGATAGTTGTCCTGTACATTACATCCATTTACGAAACTTCAAAATGATAAAGACCTCCAGGAGGGATGACGGCTTTCCCTCTGAGCTGCATTGTGGTTGGGTTGCTAGCTCTTGTCTTCAAAATGCTTCAAAGATGGCACGCTCAGGACGCGCCTACAGCTGGACTGGATCGGAGATTGACTTCTGCTCCTCGCTCGGCTCTCCTTAGTGCGGGGAACATGTTTCAACGAGGGTCAGTACATCGAAACGCACTGGTGAAGGCAAGCTAACCCAACTATACCAATCAACACGTTGTTTATATGAAGCATGCATATTATTTGTGGTCTTTCTATCTTGCCTTAGTTCATTTTACAATAAGCAATATATAATGAAACTACTGAAATAAACTTGCCACCGTTTGGTGACATTTATTTGTCCGTTTGAACCACCTGCACAATACTTACCATGTCCTTCCCTGCCACGAAGACACAAGTTAGCTTGCACAGGTTTAAATATATGTGGCGATCACTGGCGTATGCCACAAGGGACCATAGTCATTGACGAGGATGGTATGCAACGAAAGCATGTGGTGCGCTACAAGCATCCCGTCAATCACGTGAGACTAAACGTTGGGTTTCGCCCGGATCGGATCGGTGCCAGTGCCCCAACGACCGTCCGCAGGAACCATTGACCTTGTGCACAAGTTGTCCGTGATCAAACGGCGTTCATATTAAGTTAACCATTCATGCAGTTGAGGCAACACGAGTACAAGACAAGTAGTATTTTGCATGATTCATTTTGCATAGTCTCCCTGAATAGTTCGTTGCATGGCAGGATGAGTTCTATACATAGCACATTTTAAACAATAAGTATACATTCTAACTTGTATTTATGCATATGATGAACATTTCCAAACGAACAAGCATGCAGTATAAGTAATCGTTCCCAAGTTGAATAACAAGGATAATAATCCAAGTCTATTTCTTTTTATCTTGACATCTTTTAGTTATTACTTGGTATCGTTTGATCGGGCAAACAAGAATGCAAGATTTTTTAGGTGTGAAGACTGGAAGAAGGGCCAACTGAATCGAATATAAGCCACTCACTTAGTTGGTTGGAAGGGAGAAGGAAAGAGGTGCTTCAGGACTCCGCTCGAGCGTCGTCTATTGTCCGTTTACCTGCATTGCCACGAACAACTGATCAATACCTCTTCCACTCTTTCCAATATCGGAATTAAAGTGCAGTTCGATGAACGAAAACAATAAAATCTATCAAAACTGTTCAAGAAAACTCAAGCAAATCCGAAAACCAACTCAAAGTAATAAAGCAAAAAAGCGACAGTGAAAACTGAGGCAAGAAAAACTTGCAGCGGAGAGGTCCCTCCTGACTCTGCCGCTAAGTCGATCCTGGGGGCACGGTCCACTGAATATGGGAATCGATTCCGAAGAAGTAAATCCATAACGATGATGGGTTCTTGTTTCAATCTATCCCGATCGAACGATACCGTCTTGTATTTCTTAGTCGCGCTCCCCGAATAAGGAAAACGGGGCACCACATCCTACCCAACTAATTGCAAGTTTCGTCCACGAAACTTAGGAATAGAACCTACAGCTAGGATGATGAACTGAGTAGCTTGGGCAATCACAAATTATGTGGTTTGAATCAATGCGAATGAGACATTGCCCGAGCTTCTTGCAATATTGGTTGACGGCGTGCCCTCGTTTGTTACAGAAGAGACATACTTGGTTGGAATTTCCTTTCTGTTGACCACCGTTGTTTGGGCGCTTTGCAGCATTGTTTCCTCTTTCGTTGCTATGGCGTTTGTGATTGGAGGTATGCATAGCGCCGGTAGGAACGTGAGGATACTGTGGTTCAAGGGATAGGGCATGATTCATGACTCCCCGTATAGTCTCGTACTGATGAACGACTACGTGCGTATGGATGGCAGGGCGCAGACCTCCTTCGAATCATTTGGCACGACTCGATACATCGGGTAGATAGGAGCTGGCAAACTTAGCAAGCCTATTTAACTCGGCGGAGTATTGCTTGACTGTCATGCTGCCTTGTCGTAGTTGTACGAACTCGTTCTCCTTCTGACGGCACATGGAAGGGGGCATGAACTCCTCTTCAAACGCGCCACGAAAAGCAGCCCACGTGATTGCCTCCTCTCCATGGTCAACTTGAAGAGATCATCGATGCACGTCCCATCAATCGTACGCATTAAGACGGAGCTACAGTTGAGCGCATGCGACGCGCTTCTCTTCGGGGACCTCAAGCAGGGAGAAATGGTCTTCAAGTTCGGCCAACCAATCTAGAGCCACGATTGGGTCCTCAGTCCCGTTGAATGGTGTGTTGCAGACTTTCTTGAAGTCGACAAAGTCGAAGGCAGTCACATCCCTCTTCCTTGGAGTTTTAGGCGTCTCGACTTTAAGCGCGGGTTGCTCCACCGGAGTCGCCTCTTATCACGCCCCAGTCCCAAAATACCGAGGGACTGGCCACGTGGCAATGGCCAGCAGCACACACCAATGGACAAACCCAATTTAATGGACCCATTAGAGTGTACTTAAGCTGTAAAACAACAGTAAAGGTCCACGATATAAGTCACAGTCTAATTCTAATCTCATCCACAGAAGGTAATCACAGATCAAATGTCAGAATAATCGAAATAAAATATAATCTAACAATAAGTCTCAATAAAAAGTGTCTCGGAGAACAACCCGAGAATAAGTTTAATACAATAATCCAAGAGACAGGAAATAAAGTAACTAGAAACAGAAATAACTGAGTATATAAAGCAAATACTCAAGAGAAATCCTCTGGCATGACCTCGTCCTCTGGTGCTGGTATTGCTCCAGTGTATGCTCATGTCCCATATACCTCGGGGTAGATCTCCTCTGCTATGCCTGGGGACATAATCTGGATCTAGGTCCTCAAGGGACATAGCAAGGTACAAAAATAACTCAAGCCAAATAAATATACAGTATATAAAAAAATAAAAAATCCACAGGACAACTATGTAACCAGCTATGTGATATGCAAATGAGAGCATTAATCATACTCAGGTTAAAACTACTATATGCTCTGTGTCGGGGAAACCCATAGCAGCATTTGTTTCTCGAAGGGCCAGTAAATGTGCCAAAGACAGAGTCTAAGGCACCTCCAGTAATGTATATATATATATATATATATATATATATATATATATATATATATATATATATATAATCAGCCTTTAGTATGGTAAGACTCTCCCCGCCCAATGTAATCTCACGTCTCATGTTCATAACACGCAAGATCATGACCTCTAGCTAATGCAGCGAGTCATAATGATAGCTATGCAAAGATAAGATATATGTCACGAATCCTGTAACCTATACAGAATCACCATGAATAGTTCAGGAAGATTCTCTCTCATGAATAGTGTCAGGTGTCCTATGGTATGACGTATTTGATCAAGCAAGCACGAAGATATATAGGATCACGATATTAACTCTATGTGACGTTATACGACTTCGCGTACGACGTCGGCACCCGAATATTATTCGGACGTTAAGCAGCATCTCACGGTCCTGGATTGAATAGATATATCAAGAGTATACATATATGTATAAAGAACTCAAATAAATACTATAACAGGAATCACTGCAAGTTGGCAAGGTACACTTGCCTGGTGCTTGGATTCCAACAGTTGCTCCGGTATTCGTGGGATCTTCAAGTACTCCTCCGGTTGCTGAAATAAATATTACCATCATGCTCAGAAGATATAAAATAGCTAGAATTGCCTGTCCATAAGTCCAATTTTGACACAAGGACAAGATTGACAGTTTCTGGTCAAAACGGGATCCACATGTGGCTCACTTCGCACCAAAAAATATGTCAGAGGCAAAGTTTTCCAAATTCGTCAAACTTAGTGTCTGAAAGTACAGAACGATGATACGAACCCAACGAAATGTCCAAAAATGGATTCCGATGAGCCGGTCACAAAATCGCCCGTCATGTAGAGCCGTGGGGCCCACGATATGGGATTTCGTCAACGTTCTCAGAATCGAACCAAACTTGGGTCATAGGACCAACGTATCGCTACGAGTTTGATAGCACAAGTTTTGTTTTAAAATGACGAGCACACACGAAGTTACAACGAGTTTCAGAACAGGCCCGATATGGGATATTTTTGACGGATACGCGTTGATTCTGGTGTGCACGCACATCCAAATCAACTTTCTCGAAATCTCACACGTCCGTATTTACGATGCGCATCTTTCGGTAAAATTTGCATGCGACCAAGTCGCCTCGTTTAGTGGGACGGACCCAGTTCCGGAAGAAATTTGGGTTTAAAAGACCAAGTTTTTGTTCGATTTCACCTACGAATAAAACACAACATACAGTACCATAAAATAATCTAATTACAGGGTTTAAAACTTGGTTATGTTGTCTAATTAATTGTTCAAACAGAATTCAGAAATAATACACAGGTTTGGAGAAAAATGGCCGTAAACTTGTGAGTTCGGGACGATTTCTGAATTTCAAAAATTGGGTTATTTTTCCTGTTTTTGCGTCGCGGTTTGCGACCTAAACAGGAAGCGATACCCCGAACAAGTTATACGGGTTTCGAGAGGGTCACACGGTCTTCGCACATGATTTGACAGAACAAAAAATGGATTAATGCACATTGAGTTACGCAAGACAGAAGAGGGATACCTCGCTGACTTTTTCGTGTCAGGGTGGCCCGACGGGGCAAGGCAGCGGTGGTTGCGGTGGCTGCGGCTGTGGCTGCTGGGGGCCGTGGGGGTCGTCGTCGGCGGTGGGGGAGGTCGTCGCCGTCGTCGTCCGGGGCAAGGCAGCAGTCGGAGGGGTCGTCGACGGTAGTGGAGCGGTGATGGTGGTGATGGCGGTGGAGTGGGGTTCTGCGGGTGTTTAAATAGGGAGGCAGAGCGGGGAGGGGTCGCCGGGGTCATGGGCGGGGTCGAACGGCTGACCCGAAAGGAGGAAAGATTCAATTGGACAGAGAAATATCAGACAACCTTTGATGAATTAAAGAAAGATTGATTTCGGCATCTGTGTTACATTACCGTCAGGATCAGGAGGATACGAAATATATAGCGATGCATCGGGTAAAGGGCTAGGCTATGTACTAGTGCAGCACAGAAGAGTTATAGCCTATGCCTCTCGACAACTGAAGCATCATGAGAGAAATTATCCAACTCATGATTTGGAACTAGCAGCTGTAGTTTTTGCACTTAAATTATGGCGACATTACTTATATGGGGAGATAATCAAGATATATACGGATCACAAAAGTCTGAAATATGTATTTACTCAGAAAAAATCAATATGAGACAAAAGAGATGGTTGAAATTACTCACGAACTTTGATATGGAATTAGAGTACCATCTGGACAAAGCAAATAAAGTGGCAGATGCATACACCTTTCACGCTTTCACTCTTTCTCAACATACATACACCTTTCACGCTTATCGAACGACCATTGTTTCTTTGATTCTTTCGAGTATTTTTTTATTGAAAGAGGGCTAACAAACGAGTTAAACGTCTCTCTTTAGTGGTCATTTCTAAAGACACATTATATTTTATTCGGACTAGTCTAATTTTTTTTTAAAACTGTAATTATTTTTGACAGTCCTTTCATAACATATTCTACAGTCCTAAAAATATTGGACTGTCAAATTTTTTTTACAGTCCTACCTATTAAAAAGATAGTCAAAAAATTTGACAGAACTAAAAATTTTAGGACTGTAAAAAATTGTGACAGTCCTAACTATTAGAAGAACTGTCAAAAATTTAGACTAGTCCGAATAAAATATGATATGCCTTTAAAAATAGTCTTGTTTTATTCTACGTTTGTTTTGTCAAAGTAACGGCTCAATGGGAAACTCTTTCCTTTTCTTTCTTTCTTTTTCTTTTGTTTAACTTGCAGAAGTAGGTTTTGGTTGGATTTAGTAGCTACAAGAGGCATATTTGGTAATTAGGGACAATGACACATGTAGATATTAGTGCACCGTTGATCAATGATCAACCTATGATACATATGGGTACCTTTGATGATCGTGGTGGTGGGTTTCAGGGCCTAAGTTCATAGGGTCCGAGTAGGAGTGCAACTCGGTTGGGTTGGATCGAATTTGAACTCAATTCGAATCTAACCCGATGAATCATAAGCATAGTCCGAGCGTAAGTCCAATCCGACCTCGAGTTCAACATATATAGCCCAAGACTAAGTTCGAAGGATCGGATTTGGCTCAGGTTGGATCGGGTCCATCGGATTTATCGGGTTCTAATATGATATTTAAAATTATTTTAAACAAGAGTAATATTAAACACACAGTCAAGACTCAATCATTAAAAAATACAAACTTAAATGGAATTTATGATAAGAAATTAAAGAGTTGGGGTAAAAAAAATTAAAATTTAAACTTTTTATTTAAAAAGTATGAAACAATATATATATATATATATATATATATATATATATATATATATATATATATATATATATATATATATATATATCGGATTTTGGATTCTTTGGGTAACCCAACACATGAATCCGAACCCAACCCAATATTTGATCGGGTTCAAATATTTTAACCTGAACCCGAGTATCGTCAACCATAACCCAACACATTAACAGGTTTATCCGATCCGGCTCGGGTTTATCCCGCCCGAATTGCACCCCTAGGTTCGAGAGGAAGTTTCAAAATGGTCCCTATGTAAAAACACGATGTTTCATATGTGCACCTTTGATGATCGTGGTGGTGACTTTAGTCTTACTTACTATTTTTTTATTACTTTATTCCTAAAAAAGGTATTTATTAGAATTATATTCCAAATTTTTCATGGATAATACTCATTTGAATGTCAAAGTCTACCGAATTCGAGTGACTCTTGTGGTTACCGAGGAGAGGTATAAGATCTCGGCTGGGTGATAGAATGTCAGTGGATCGAGCCACGAGGGCGTATTATTTCTTCTATTTATAAATGTGAGAGTTGGGGTGGGTAGTGGGCCCAAAGACATGCAGTGCAGTGTGCACAAAAGTTCCGAACGTTACGTCGGACCCCGGAGAAATAAATAAAAGTACGATTATTTACACTAATTACCTGTAAGTTTTTTGTTTATAACACATTGTACCTTTACTTTTAAACTAATTATACTGACCACCCCTCCCTTTAGAATTTTTAAAAAAAAATATGAGTTGTTAGTGTTATAACTTTTTATTTTTACTTAAAGTAAGGGTACCCCGTGTAATAAACCACAAAAGTAGGGTTCGTCGGTGTAAATAGTTTAAAAGTATGGGACCCCGTGTAATAAACATAAAACATATGAGTAGTTAATATAAATAACCCATAAAAATAATAACATACAGCTCTCGTTGATCGTATAATATTCGTATTTTAAAATTTTAAACATTGAGACAATGTAAATAAAAAAAAAGGACTTTCACGGTCAAATAAGCATTGTCTGTAAAATTTTTGGAATGTAAGTTTAATAAATACCTTATTTTAAAGATAAATAAAAAATTAAACTAGTAAGTGGGACTAAATACCATAAGGGAGGACTCTCTTCTCTTTCCTCATTTGCATTCATTTTGATCCAAATTCTAGATCCCCAATTTTTTCCACATTTCCTCCATCAATCTCTTTCTATATTTCTTCACATTCCCTCTCATTTTCATTCCTCAAGGAGATTTGGAGCTTGGAGAAGCAAGGAGCACAAAGAGGAGGAGCATTGGTGGAGAGATAGTGTCCGGATCGTGTCCAATTGTGTTTTCATTGGGAACCCATCTTCCAATTGATAATTTCTGAATTTTCTCTCGTTCTAGCTTCTAAATCATGCATAGGACCTATAGGAACCACCCCATGGCATAGGGCTACCATTAGAAATAAATTCTAGTTGATTTGGTTGAGTATTGTGGTCTCTACATAGATTTTTGTATTGATTTTAGGAAAAATTACGGGATTAACACATCAAATTGTGTATCATGAGACTAATTTAGTCAAATAAGGCTTATATCGGGGTTGGAATGCTAGATACGTGTCCACAGTTGGATACGTGTAAACCGTATCATAGAATTTTAAGATACAGTGTGATACGAAGTTCTATTTTGGGTGTTTTGTGCAAGTACTTCTAAATTTTAATTGTATCAAGTTTTATTAATTGTATAATAATGTATTTATGTGTAGGAATGGTTTAATATGGAGAATTGGTGAAATTGGGCATTTGATTGGTGTGTGTATCATGATTTTTCTATAGTGCACACCTAGTGTTTGATTTAATATCTCTTGTGTAAGTGTTATATATATATATATATATATATATATATATATATATATATATATATATATATATATATATATATATATATATATATATATGAATATTGTGTTATTTGTATTGGGGGGGGGGTAAGTTGATAGTGTGTTTGTGTTGACAGTTGTGTGAGCATGTGTGGGAGTTGCAAATTTGTGCACTCGAGATGGGGCATTGATAATGCAGTGAAGTGGGGGAGTGGTATCAGTTGATACCACTCAAGTTCAGCAGCAGTGGCATTAGTGAAGTATGTGTGAGAGAGGGTTCAGGTATGGAAGATTGGGTTAAATTGCAATTTCAGCAGCAACAGTGCACATCTGTGTACTGCTTTACCCTTTGTAACAACAACTGTTGCGACTTGTATAGGTATCAGTCAGTTATTGAAGGAGTTGGTGTTGGACTTCTTGAGTAGGTTGGATTAAGGAGAGGAGTAGAGTACCAGTAGCACACAAGTGCTTGTGAGATGGAGTTGAGGAGTCGGGTTTAAGGAGAATTCAGTAACAACAGTAGATAGTATATGGGGAACTCGTGTATTACCTGGATATTAAGGTTTATATTAGCAGCAATACACCAATATGCATTGCTATAGATCAGGTAACAAGAAGTTGTTGTCAAATGTATGTGTCAGTGGACAATTGCACCTATGTGTGCAGGTGGTCGGTGAGTGTGAATGTGTGGTGATCGGGTAAGCTGAGTACATTGGTATCTGATACCAAGGTTTGAGTCATTAGTTAGTGAAGTAAGTATTCAATCAGGATATGTATTAGGGGTTAGTAAGATAGGATAATGTCAATTAGTGTATATATGGTTTAGCAGTTAGTAAATTAAGTTCTATTAGATAATTAGCTATCGCTATTAGCTAAAGTTATGATCTTATATAGCTATTACAAACTAGTATATACTAAATTGTGACCAATATTGACCGATATGGCCTAGTATTGGTCTAGAGAGCATCATTATTGCATTTTAGTTCATTTCTCACTTTATATCATCAAATTGACATATCCTTCACATCTAGGTGTGTGTGACACCAGTTCGAACACTGAGTAACATCATTTGCTCCGGACAGAGGCGAGTACATCTCCAGTGGTTTTCTTATTTTGATTGTCTCTATGACTCTTGCTTTTAGTATTACTTTATTTAATTTCTGACACGATGGCATACACGGATTGGTATACGTGGATCCCCGTCATGAGATGTTCTTCTCCGTGATCATTTTTTACTTCGTGATTGGTTGACTAGACCGTGATCGGTATGCATGATATTATAGACCGTGCATAGTGATACCGTGTCTGAACGTGTCAAGATTTGGATCTGTGTACTAGTCGGGGGTTTGGGAAAGTATTAGTGGATATGTGATCATATCTTTCAGACCATGATATATTTATGTTGTAGCCCGTGATAGCTATCACACCATGCAACTCACGTATGGTCACGCTAGCTCCCCTTTATGAGTATAGACCGTGCTAGGCCCAAGTCGATCACATATCTTGCTAATATTTCAAGGCACAAGTTTAGTGTTACATTTTCTTATTTCAGTTCATTACTTGATGATTCCTTGCTCGGTTGCTTTTAATATATTTTCATTATTCCCGTGATATATCTTTACCGTGCTTAGTTATATTCTAGATATTTTTCATCATTTATTGTCTTTACTATTGTTGTTTCATAGTTTCTGTCAATTAATGGAATTGCTATTGGGTTGTATTCGCTCCATCCTGATTGAAAATATTTTTTAGATGATTTATTAGAGGACTGGTGTCCTAGGCACTACGGACCGCAGGAGGGTGAGCTCGTAGAGCCAGTTGAGCCTATGCCCGTAGAGCCACCTGTTATAGATCCTCTTGTGTGAGACACTTAGATATTTTTATGAGTTGTATTTGACTACTTATACTCTTTGGCATGTATTATCCTATTGTGAGAATTGTGGAGTTTAGACTTGGCCTTGTGACACTTGTACTCTTTTTAGTTCTATTCCATTTCATGTTATTTTCTTCCCTAGTTTGTTGGTAATTGAATATATATATATATATATATATATATATATATATATATATATATATATATATATATATATATATATATATATATATATATATATATATATATATTATGGTGTTATGTTAGATAGTATTGTGATTTAGAACAACGTTCTACGTCGTTCCCACGATGTAGGCTGGACGTAGTTCACCATTAGTGTCCTTATTTCGGGTGCGGGTCATGACATGTAGTTTGTATAATCACAAAACCAACTCTTTTGAGTTAACGGTGGTTCATAATACATCCTAGTTAGATACGCTCATGTTGATATCCTTTTAATCTTTGAGTTCTGAATCGTCGTCCAACCTGTTATCGTCATGGTCGATTTTCGTAATAATAACATATCTCCCACTTATTATCCAACCTCTTTAGGTTTATTTCACTTCTTGTATTACTTTCGCATGGGACACATAGAGCTATTACGTTAATTATTGTAACGGGTGAACAATAATTCCTATGCCATAAATGTAATACCAAATTGTTCAAAAAAAAATTGTTCCATTTTGTGCATTGTGTTCACTGTAATGAGCCCTACACACAGACGTCCGATATTTTCTGAACGTTACTTTGGCCCAAATGTCAGTTACCCCAACTAGCAATGCAGCTTATGTCACGCCCCGGTCCCGCCCGGGCCGCCGCTCCGCCCTGCCCCGCGCCCGTGCGGCCGGGGATTAACGAACCGGGCACGTAACACCGTGCCTCGGCGCGCCCGGACGCGAATCACCGCGCCCGTCCCGCGGGTGCGAGGGAGGAAGGGAGTCAAGCGAATGGTCCGTTCGAGCTTTCGGGGGACGTGATGCCGCACGGGCCTGGGGTTGCGCCCGTGCAAGGCCAATCGTTTAAGTTGATAGTTGGCTATCATCGCATCAATCGAGTAAGCAGCGGAAAGGGACTTGTTGCAATGCAATGCATTAGCCAACTGAGTGTTCGGGACAATCGAGGCAACTTGGGTTTCCTTTAGCAAAGGCACACGTTCGTTCCATACATTATGCCCCCTTATACGATAGCATTCAAGCAGACAAGCATGTGTTTCTAAGGAACATAAACAGGCACGTTAGCTCGGACCCGAAGGTAAGCCGAGAGAGGAAACCGTTTAAGGGACTTAGCATGCGAGGGTCTGAATATAAGCATATTTCATTTTCCATGTTCTAGCAAGCAATACAAGTTGGGATTATTCCCTTAGCTAGGTGCGTTGGATTTATTAGCATGGAAGGGGTGATTCACCTAGCGACTAGCATAAATATTCTAGATTTTATGTGTGCTGGCTAAGCAAAGACAAGTTCACCGTAGCCACCCACCTTAGCGATGATTCGCCTCGGTAGAGCGATACATCTGAGCGAGCCTCTGAAAGTCCAAGCCGGATTCTTGTAGGGACAAGTCTGGATATCCTTTGCTTCTTGATCGAGGCAAAGCGGGTCAGGACAGCTGCACGATTGCCGTTTGAGACGGCAGTCCGCTTGAGCGGAACAGGGTGTTACATCCTACCCAACTTAGAAAAAGTCTCGTCCTCGAGACTTACTAAGGACAAGCAGTAATCTAGGGTTGAGGCAATCCTAGACAAGTCGTTTGTACTTGTTTCATTTGGATATTCACTTGCACAAGCTTTGAAATCAGCATACCGCTTAGACTGGATCGTGCGCACCTTCGACATGCATTTCTAGTGTGAACACGTCAACCAGCTTAGTGATAGCGAAGTCTCAGCACTCGAGTTTCACCTTTTCTTAAGTCTTGGATGGTGCGCTAGTTCAAGGCGTCCCTCGAATAGATGCATTCAACCAAACTTAGGGTTAGTGAAAATCGGACAAGCTACTAGCGATACTCTCAAGGGTTCGCACAGGTTGGCTCAAAGGCCACTCGCAGCATACAACCAGACAAGCAAGCATATCATTCAAAACGTATTTTGAAAGTATTTAGACTTATTGTTGGAACATCCCATCGAGGCATTGAGAGAGAGAGCGCGCACATAACCCACGAACGAGCTTTCGAAACAGAGATATCAAATCGAAGTCCAAAGGCGTAGAAGCCAGGCTCTGATACCATTCTGTCACGCCCCGGTCCCGCCCGGGCCGCCGCTCCGCCCTGCCCGGCGCCCGTGCGGCCGGGGATTAACGAACCGGGCACGTATCACCGTGCCTCGGCGCGCCCGGACGCGAATCACCGCGCCCGTCCCGCGGGTGCGAGGGAGGAAGGGAGTCAAGCGAATGGCCCGTTCGAGCTTTCGGGGGACGTGATGCCGCACGGGCCTGGGGTTGCGCCCGTTATGTCTTGTATATGTGCTTCAGTCCCGGACGCATCGTTGCAAGGCTTCAGAGGAAACTCCTGGCCTTAGCACGCACGAAGGAGGCGTCCGCACCGAACAAGGTTCTCCCGCACCCTGCATACAAACTGGTGGATTATCAGTACATTGAATGCACTGGTGGGGAAGCTACTCGCCCGCTCGACAAATCCAAACACGTAATACAGGTTCCGTGCACAACTATTAAGTTGTCTTTCTAATTGCCTTAGGATCAGTTTCATGCAAACACTGAATAGCCTAACTCGTGTCGGGCAGTGCGCCGTACGATATTTGAGGAAACACGGCGAGACTTACCAACTTACCATTTCTCCTTCCCTGTCCAAGGCAAATATTGTTAATTCATGCACGGGCAAGTATAAACATACAGGAGCATAGCATATACAAACATGAGGGTCGTTATTTTCAGATCGTTCAGGTGTTCAGTTCATTGATGCTATGCAATGACTCGCACGCGGATAGCCGCTAAGCGAGGATGACTTATCTATATGAACATAAGTCGCTGGCGTAGCCATTATGGACGGTTCACAGTCTCAAGACACAGAATGATATGCAACGCAGGTGGCGAGCCCCGCTGCATAACACCTTGCCCCATAACATACGACTGCTCATACGTCCCGTCCGGATCGGATCGGTCCCGGTGCCCCAGTGACCGTCCGCGGAACTCAACATAACATACCTTGTGCACAAGTTGTCCGCGACAATGCAGGTCAGGGTCTATCCATATTCCATAGCTTGACATGATAATCATGAAACTTAAACTTAATCTGAACGAGCATATTGCTCCACGAGCTGGGATTCCATCAGTACATAACACGATCCTCGTTCAGATGCATACATAGCATGATTATCATTCAAGGTGATTTACGTTCAGTATTCATTCTTGCTTAATGCATTCCCCTGGTTCGGGGATATGCCTTGGTGACCTTACGGTCCCGGATACTTACAGGTTCATTCAGGCACGGAACGACTACGTAGTAGTCTCCCGGAGTTTGGATGAAAACACGGTAACAATCAAGCAGACAAGCATGCGTTTCTAAGGAACATAAACAGGCACGTTAGCTCGGACCCGAAGGTAAGCCGAGAGAGGAAACCGTTTAAGGGACTTAGCATGCGAGGGTCTGAATATAAGCATATTTCATTTTCCATGTTCTAGCAAGCAATACAAGTTGGGATTATTCCCTTAGCTAGGTGCGTTGGATTTATTAGCATGCAGGGGGTGATTCACCTAGCGACTAGCATAAATATTCCAGATTTTATGTGTGCTGGCTAAGCAAAGACAAGTTCACCGTAGCCACCCACCTTAGCGATGATTCGCCTCGGTAGAGCGATACATCTGAGCGAGCCTCTGAAAGTCCAAGCCGAATTCTTGTAGGGACAAGTCTGGATATCCTTTGCTTCTTGATCGAGGCAAAGCGGGTCGGGACAGCTGCACGATTGCCGTTTGAGATGGCAGTCCGCTTGAGCGGAACAGGGTGTTACAGCTTAGGGGTACAATTATACTCATTACTCAGGTGATTACGGGTCCTTGTTTTGGATCTAGACCAGATCTGATTGTGTGAACCAAAACCTATTATTTTAGAGTTTTTTAGTTTCAGATCTCGTATAATATTAGAAATTGCGTTCAGGTCTCCATATTGTCCAGAATAGAACTTGAATCTTGTCCTAGCTATTGACTTGGCTGACCGTCCAAAATGAAGACATAAATAATTTTTTTGAATATTATACAAGATCCTAAAACTAAACGAAAATATGTGAGTGTTGTGTGACTTAGATTATTTAGTTTTGCATTGTGGAGGTTATGTGATTTGGGTTATTTAGTTTTAACATGACCAATCGAGAATGAGACATGTAACACTGTTGAATGTTGATCGTTTCTATTTTGATCTCGGCAGTCACACAACTCTCTGACGGCAGTTTCGATATGGACGACTCCATGAGCTTCGCGTATCGTCAGATATCTCTCGTCCCGGTCGCATTGTTGAATGCTTGCAACTCAAGAGTCCTGGAGAATCGTGTGTCTACTTAAATTAGGATAGAAACAAACAACAATATCATAAAGTCTCATTCTTGAATAGTCATGAAAAAAAAATCAATTCACTCAATCTTCATCATGCAAACCTAAATAATTCAAGTCACACAATGCTCACATATTTTCATTTAATTTTTAGGTCTACATTTTGGACGGTTAGTCCAAATCACGAGATCCAAATACCCTTCTGGACAATATAAAGATCTAAACATAAAATTTTAATATTGTTCCAGATCTTAAAACTAAATAATCCAATTCCCTTTCATTCTTTTGTTGGCCAAGAAGGACCATACAAAATTAGGACCCACTTGTGAAAAAAATCCTGATATAGTTCTCATTCTTACTTTAAGTCAAGAGCAATCTGCATCCTCGAAAACAATTCTTAAAATCTGACATGTACACCAATATTCCAACGAGTAACATATCGACAGTATACCGACAAAAAAAAAATTTCCAACCCAAAAAATTGTTAGAAAATACTGTAGCTGATCCGGCCCTTTTGCTCTTTCTACTACTATTCATTGGCTTCTCAGATCACACCGAACACGAGCCACACTACAACAAGAGTCAGCCCAATGGTGGATTGTCATTCAGTATCAAAGCAATTAGCCACCAGAGGCTTCAAACTTGCAATAACTGCAATTCCCAACCAGCTTAATTTGTGTGCATTTGCAACACCAGTATTTCTGCTCAGATGCATCATACTGATCAGACAAAAAGGCTCAGTGATATGTGGCCGTTGGAGCTCTCTTTCGAACTTTGACATGGCCAACCTCTCCACTTAGATTTGTTTGCCCGTGGTATGAGCCTGAAGTATTTTATTATTATTATTATTATCCTTTCCATCGGATTACATGACCGTCTCAAGTCATTTGGAGGTCCTAGACAAAAGTCCAAATATAATTTTTTTTTTTTAATATACCTATATACTGGTATTTCATATTTTTAAAAATATACCTATATACGAATATCGTCCTTGCAGGTCCATGCAGCTGTATGAGAGAGAGAGAGAGAGAGAGCATGGTTTCTATTTATTTTTTTCTTTATATAAAACAGAGAAGATGAAGAGGCGGGGACGGTACGGTAATTTCTACAATAGAGGAGAGAAAGAAGCGGTAACTGATCTTAATTGATTGTCACGTTTTACCAAGCCAGCTGTATCATTTTTAATATTCTTCTTTTTCCAGTCAGATATAGCTTGTCCCGACCTTTCAAAGAAAAAGAAAAAGTAAAAGTAAAAGTAAAATTTGATGATTACATATATACCTATATATTAGTATCACATATTTTTGGGGCCCATAAAAAAGTGGGGCCCTAGGCAGCTGCTTCCTTTGCCTAAAGGAAGAGCCGGCCCTGCCGGATTATGAACTAAATTAAAAAAAAAAAAAAATCGAACGTGTCTATCCCCACGGAAGTCCTCCATCGTAACCAACAAGTCACGACCCCACGGACGAGGCTGGAAGTTCGTTGCAGACAATCAGACATACATATATAAGAAATCATGCCAGATGAACAAAGTTAAGAAAAACCCAGGACATTAGATGAATATGGAGCAAGGGTGAGCCAGAATTTTAGTTTATCCCTAACTGAACTTAAAACAATCTAAAAAAATTAACACAAAATATTATTTATTTCATAATTAATTAAACTAAACATTCAATACTTCATAATTCAAATGTGTGAGTGTGAATCAAATATTTTTCAAAATTTGAGATTTTAGGAACTAAAGGCTTAATTTTTCAAGTAACTATGCCTTTAGTCCACTAACTTAGGTTTTAGGCTTAATATTTCAAAAATCGGATTTTTAGGAGCTAAATGCGTTGTTATTATTATTATTATTTATGTTTTTAGGACTGTGACAAAAATTGGGCTTAGTGTTAGTGGACTAAAAGCTTAGTGGTCTATTGGGCTTGGTTATTTGAAAATTTAAACCTTGAGTTCCTACAAACCCAATTTTTAAAAAATGATGTTTGATTCACACATTTGGATTATGTTAGCATGGTAAGAAATCAAGTGTTGAATGTTTAGTTTAAGTTATTATTAAATAATTTTTTTTTTTTTTTTTACCTGGTACCTAGAAGTTAAAAGACTAAGTGGACTAAAGGCTCAGTGGTCTAGTGGGCTAATGATATTCAGTGTCGAGTGTTTTAGAAAAATAAACCTAAAACCTAAGTTAGTGGGCTAAGGTAGACTAAAGGCTGCAACACAATGTTTTCATCTGAGACGGTCCAATCTTAGCCCACTAGTTGTTCCGTCCTTGATATGGAGTATGTCTCAAGGAGACCAATCAAAACGACTCATTCTAATTTTTTTTCTTTTCTTTTTTGATATGTTATTTCCACAGGACTAGAAATTAGATTCTTAAAGAGAGATTCGAATCGAATTTATTGTCTCTACGGAAGTCCCCATCGTAACCAATAGGTCACAACTCATTCTAAAACTCACTACCTTATCATGCCCCTATGACATCGTTTAATGTTGGAGTATGAAAATGAAACATTATGAAAGTAGATTTCAATCTGATCATTGCCGCCTAAATATTCATCCTTCCAAGGCTTACCGCAAAGAATCACTCCATTACTCTTCGTCCCGAAACCGAGTGTTTCCATTAACAGGGATCAAGGTGTGTAAATGAACGGACGGTCCAAAATTCGATCCGAGTCCGACCCGGTAAAATTCGGTCTGGATCGGTCTAGACCCGGTCAACGGACCGATATGCATCCCCCCCCCCCCCCCAAGGTCCTGGTTGGGTTGGAGGATCCGACCCGCAAGTCCGGCTAGGTCCGGTCTCGACATTGTTCGGACCGGATCCAGTTCGGTCGGTCCGGTTAGTCTGGACCGGACCGGTTCAGGTCCGGTTCAGTTCGATTCGGCTAATTTATAAAATTTTTTTCGATATATTCGTTGGAGGATATTTTTACCAAAATATCCTCATTTTAGTGGCTGTTTTTTGAATATTTTAGGGATATTTTGATCATTTTTTTAAAAATGACCAAAATATCCATTATAACAACTCTTTTTTGAAGGTATTTGGGGTTATTTGGCCCAAAAAAATTTCTATAAATAGTCTATAATTCATGAAAAATAAACACAACACAATTTCTTCCATTACAAAATATCTTTCCTCTCCCTCTCTTACCAAATATTGAAGCAATCTAGTATAAAAGAGACTATACACTATCATGAAAAATGAGCAACCACAATAACAACTGGAAGATCAACAACTTCAACCCGCACCACCTCAACATCACCGCAACCTCAACCGGCACTACAACTAGACTTTTTTTTCGAAAATTTGGCATCATTTTAGCGGAGTTTATAATGAGTACGATACGAAAAGAAGATCTTCGAATAGAGTTCTTGTTGAATGCTTGCATTGTAGAAAATGATTCAAATGGGATCATAACTGTGGTACAGGAAAGTTACGCATACATTTGAAAATGTGTATGGATATCTAGTAATGTTGTATTTTTTTTGAAAAAATGTATCAATTTAAATATATTTTATTATTACATAAGTCATAGGTATATTAAGTCATAGGTATATTTAAACGTAATTGCAACATGTTTGAATATTAGCGTTCAGTATCTCTACAAACTGTATTTGCAGTATTACAAATAAATTTTAAAGAGAGCCTGAGAAGTTAAGACACAAATATTTATACTTATAAAGATTTATTTATAAAGATTATAATGATTTATACTTAAAAAAATTCAAAAAATTATACTTAAAAAGTTATATAAAAAAATTATATAAAGGTTTATACTTATAAAAAAAAAAAAAAATTCAACTTATAAATATTTAGATTTTATTTTATACTTAACGTTATATAAATATTGACATAAAGAAATGAAATAAAATTTTCTTGCTTAATGTTTATATAAATTATACATCTTGAAATTCAAATAAAAAAATTAACTTATAAATCTTTACAAGGAAGCTACGCATATAATCTTTAAGAAATTAAATATTTTTTTCTTACTTAATGTTTATATAAATTTTTACATAAATGATACAAATTTTTTTTTATATAACAAATAAATTATAAATTTCAAATTATACAAAATTAACTTAGTAAAAAAAACCTATAAATTTTAACTTGAATTTATCAACATATAAGTTATATCATATAGATTATATATAAAATATATATAAATAAACGTTAATTTTTTTTTAAAAAATAGGTCTGGAAGGACGGAATTTCTTGTTCCGCCCTTGAGCGGTTGAGTTCCGGAGACATAAGATCAATTAATATTACTACATCAAGTGACTGAATACTTGTATTAGTACACACTATATACTGAAACCAGGGCCGGCCCTGGCCCAGGGCGGACACGCAGACCCAGGTTATCGTTTAGTGATTCATCAGAAGTGCATCGTTGTGCCAACTTCATCAGAAGTGCGCCGCTGTGCCAACTTCATCAGAAGTGCGCCAACACGTCCAACTTCTAAAAAAGTGCGCCATCACGTCAAACTTCTACAAAAGTGTACCATCACGACCAACTTCTATAAAAAGTGCGCCATCATGGCTACTTCTTCGAAAGAGCGCTTGTATCGCCAATCTTTCCAAAAGTGCTCCAATCTCCAAGCCACTTCTAAAGTGTGCCTATGTTCCTAATTGATAAAGAGAAGTTACGATTATGTGTCCTACATGTCATGTTCTTTGTGAAACGTGTACAAATAACTGTTCCATGACCTACGCTTTCCTTGTATAGGAAGCCACGTGTCAAGCAGATAACAAGTTGTGCACCCACTCACTAGATCGTGGGATGTCATCCCATCAAAAATGTGCACTGTCATGCCCCAATTTTTCGCTAAATCGATAATCGTCCCCCGGGTGTGATGCCGTGCACGCGTGCCTAAGCCACGTGTCAAGCAGATAACAAGTTGTGCATCCACTCACTAGATCGTGGGATGTCATCCCATCAAAAGTGCGCACTGTCATGCCCCAATTTTTCGCTAAATCGATAATCGTTCCCCGGGTGTGATGCCGTGCACGAGTAAGGCGCGCGTGCACAAGGCCTAGACATAATGATATACTTTAGAACACATGCAACAAAGTACGCAAACAAGATATCACACAATGAGATATAGAAAAGTTCTCTTTATTGATAATGAACATCTGGTTACAGACTCTTGACCCAAAAGTAATAAGGATGCAACACGGACTTGCAACTTGGACACAAAATGAGATAGCGTTCCATATATTACATTATTTACTAAAACTTTAAAATATATAGACACATGGAGACTGTAGCGCCCCGTTCTCCCGGTGCGGAGAGCGCGGCTAAGAAACACAAGACGGTATCGTTCGATCGGGATAGATTGAAACAAGAACTTGTCCTCGTTATGGATTTGTTTCTTCGGAATCGATTCCCATATTCAGTGGACCGTGCCCTCGGGATCGACTTAGCGGCAGAGTCAGGAGGGACCTCTCCGCTGCTATCTTTTATTGCCTCAGTTTTCGATGTCGCTTGTTGCTTTCATGCCTTGAGTTGGTTTTGGGATTTCCTTGTTTTTCTTGAACGGTTTCGATGGTTTTTATTATTTTCGTTCATTGAACTGCACTTCAATTTCGAGATTGGAAAGAGTAGAAGAAGTATTGATCAAGCTGTTCGTGATGCAGGTGAACGAGCAGTAGGCGGCTTGCGAGCGGAGTAGTGAAGCGCCTCTTTCCTTCTCCCTTCCAACAATCTAAGTGAGTGGCTACCATCCCGATTAGCTAGCCCTGCTTCCAAGTCTGCACACCTAAAACGACTTGCATTCTTGTTGCCCCGATCAAACGATACCAAGTAATAACTAAAAGATACCAAGATAAAAAGGGAATAGACTTGGATTGTATTGCTTGTCATTCAACTTGGGAACGGTTACTCATGTGCATGCTTGTTCGTTCGGAATGTTCACCATATGCATAAATTTTAGTTAGAATGCATATTCTTCTATAAATTGTGCTAATT
This sequence comes from Iris macrosiphon, assembly GCA_036927795.1. Taxonomy (NCBI): domain Eukaryota; kingdom Viridiplantae; phylum Streptophyta; class Magnoliopsida; order Asparagales; family Iridaceae; genus Iris; species Iris macrosiphon. The sequence goes on along the minus strand of JAYESA010000020.1, from coordinate 24,325,165 downwards.
ATGAATCATATCTTGTATGCAACAAACTGTTCATTGAGGCTATACAAAATGAATCATGCAATGTTACTTGTCTTGTACAACGTGCTGCCTCAACTGCATAAAATGTTCAACGTGTTATGAACGATCGATCACGGATAACTTGTGCACAAGGTAAATAGTTCCGCGGACGGTCGCTGGGGCACTGGCACCGATCCGGTCCGGGCGGAACTCAACGTTTAGTCTCACGTGATTGACGGGATGCTTGTAGCGCACCACGTGCTTTCGTTGCATACATCCTCGTTAATGACTATTGTCCATAACTGCTTCTGGCCAGTGATCCCAACGTGTATATTTAAACCTGTTGCAAACTAACTTTTGTCTTCGTGGCAGGGAAGGCATGGTAAGTATTGTGCAGGTAATTCAGACGGGCAGGTAAAATCCACCGAACGGTGGCACGTTCATTTCAGTAATTTCTATATGCTGCTTACTTGTAAATGAACTAAGGCAAGATAGAAACCCACAAAATATGCATGCTTCATTAAAACAACGTGTTGATTGGTATAGTCAGGTTAGCTCGCCTTCACCAGTATGTTTCGACATGCTGACCCTCGTTGAAACAGGTTCTCCGCACCAAGGCGAACCGAGCGAGGAGCCGAAGTCGTCTTCTCGATCTAGTCCAGCTATTGGCGCATCCTGACCGCGCCGCCTTTTGAAGTACTTGAAAAAGGAGCTTGCACTCTTCATACACAATGCAGCTCCGTGGCAAAGCTGTCCTCCAGCCCGGAGGTCTTTATCATTTTGAAGTTATAAAGGGATGTAATGTACATGACTGCTATGTCATTTTGAGTCAACACTTTTGTAAGCCTGTGCGGCACATTAGCTGACTCGTTCAAGAGTTTGTAATAGATGTTCATTATCAATGAAGAGAACTTTTCTATGTTTCAACTTGTGTTCAATTTATCTGCGTACTCTGAATATGTGCTCGTTATGCAAAATACTTTAGCCTTGTGCGGGCGCAATCCCAGGCCCGCACGGCATCACGATTCGGGGGACGCCCCAACGATTCTACGGAATCGGGTCGTGACAGAGACGAAGCTATCGCCTTCCCTTGGAGCTGCATAAACGGGGTGCACGAGCTTCGGATATTTTATACAAGTTCTAAAAGGCACGAACGGGGTGCGTCGACTACTACACTGGTTGGGAAAAAAAGCTTCAGCTCCTCGCCGCGTCGCCTGGGCTCGGGGAACCTGCTGCAACGAGGGTCAGTACTTTAAAAAGTACCGGTGAGGGCGAGCTAACCCAACTAACCAAATCGACACAATATTCACGTGAGGCAAATATATTATTAATGTGGACTTTCTACCTTGTCTTAGTTCGAGTTACAACATGCAATGCATATATACATATGACTTTAATAACTGTGCCACTGTTCGGTGGCTTTTTACCTGCGGCGTTATGCCCTCTTGCACAAGACTTACCATGTTCTTCCCTGTCAAGAAGACATCATTAGCTTGGACAAATATTGTAGTAATATGTTGGGTCATGGCAAACATTGCCACCATGGACAATAGCTACAGTAAGACGATGATCCTTGCAGCGCGGGTAGCAAGTCCCGCTACAAGGCCCCGTATTACCCGTCTAGCGTAGCTATCTGAGTTCCGCCCAGAACGAATTGACCCCAGTGTCCCAAAAATCGTTCGCAGGAACCAAACCTTGTGCACAAGTTGTCCGACCAAATGATGCTTCAATACTAAGTTAATAAATGAAGCATTCCAAGCCATCAGAATATACACATCTACTTTAGCACAGTACAAATGGCATAGTCTACCTGCTCAAGTGATCACATTTCAATTATTTGCACTACACATTTGTACAGTTATAAATGATAAGTTCTAGCTATAACTGAAACATAAATACATATAAATGCATAACGGACAAGCACGCATACAATGTGATTGTATGGAAATTTGTATGAAAAGCGTCAGTATCCCAAGTAACTTCTTGTTATCATGACTCATTTATTATTACTCCTATGGTATCGCTGATCGGAACGTACAAACGAGTCAGATTGTTAAGAATGAAGACTTGAAAGAAGGGAGATAATCGAAGTAAGTTCACTCACAAGTTGGTGAATCGGGAGAGAGGGAAGGGAGATCTTCAAGACTCCGCTTGCGCGTCGCCTACACGATCACTTGCACGCACCAACAGATGATCAATATCTCCTGCTTCGGTCTCCAAGGGTTCGATATGAAATACGAAATCTAAAGAACGAAGACAATAAAATCCATCAAAACAGTTCAAGAAAACGCAAGTCACAAAACCAACAAGAAAGCAACCAAGCGACATCAAAAACGGGCAAAGAAACCAGCACAACGGAAAGGCCCCTCTCGACTCTGTCGAGTCCTTCCTTGAGGCACGATCCGTTGAATATGGGACATGATTCCGAAGAAACCAATCCATAAAGAGGAAATAATCTTGATTCAATCTGTCTCGATCGAACGATACCAAGTATTTCTTAGCCGCGCTGCCCAAAAAGGGGGAACGGGGCACTACACGCGCACAGTGAAGATTATCCAAAGTGCGCGCACAATGTCATAACTGCTCTAAAATCCTATAAATATAGGATCATTGTGCATGTTACGGGGGGGGGGGGCAGCGCAGTGCGTCAGAGAATTTTTAAGTCTTTGAAATTCAAGAACAGAAGGAGAAAAATAGAAGCTTGTCGTGCCGTTGTTGCCAAAGCTTTCTTATTGCCCAACTCTTCAAGTTGTTCACAGCATCCTTGCATTTCTTCATCGCCGTGTGGTCCAAGGAGTAAAGTGATCGCCCGCGGATCAGATCTCTACATCTATACTTCTCCAGAATTAATTGTACTTAGATTGTTGTTTAGGATCTCTTGTACTCTTCTTTCTTTTTAATAGTTTGTAATACAAAGTTTCGTTTAAACTTTTTTTCGCAAACATATATATTCATAGGGGTTACGGTCCCCGACTTATACGGCCACAATAGAAATGGTTTTCTCTTTTCTCTTCTGCATCCTCATCAACAGAGATAGGGACAAATGTTTGATCTTTGTCATTAATTGTCATATCAAGTTGGAAGATCGAATCACATAAAGAGACGTTCGATACAAGATCCATCAAGCCAAAATAATAGATTCATGTACGCTTTCGCAATTAATTTATGCTCTTCATCTAATGAATCAACAGATAAATATTTAACACTTTTTTTGGTTCTCTTGATAGTATGGTAATCGTTTCAATTTATTATTGAAGATCCATTTAAAAAGTCTTGTCAGGTAAATTTTAGTAGTGGTCTATACTTTTAGTTTTATTTATTGTGTGATTACATATTACTTCTCACTTGGGTATTGATCATTATTTATTTTATTATATGTTCTCATCAACATATTGATAAAATAAGAATTTTAGGCCAGATTTTGACAATTTAACGGTCAATATATCTTCTACCTAAAATATTTTATTACACTATATAATGTGCTTGAATATAGATAATTTGAACTTTGTTTATTTTGTTTAGTAACTATTTATAGATTCATTTATAATATACAGTCAAGAACATTTCCAATTTTTTTTATAAAGACATAAAATAATATATTTAAAAATACGAATAAATAAATTTTGGATTATATTTTAAGATTCGTACATGACCTTCAATTATTCAGAACCGGTCTCTTAAGCATGCAAGCTCATTTGTTGTGAATTGGCGGTTTCCTCTTAGGAGAAGCATAGTCCATTCCATTCAATATTTCCTCCATGTAGGGGAACTGATCTTGATCCTCTCCTTGACGAGCTTCGCTACGGATGGCCTTGGTACCTATCGGGCCATGCTCTCTCGTCTTATCTATCCCTGCAACAAAATACAGATGAGAGGCATACTTTATCAACTATTTGACCGATCAAATTAACTAATTAATTTCTGGGATATATTCCACTAGCTAGGCATTTACGTACCTGGAATTGTCAAGAAAGACAGAAGCAAGTAAGCAGCAAATACAGCGTGCCAACCCATCCTGGCCATGGTGATTGTTCGGATAATATATATATATATATATATATATATATATATATATATATATATATATGAATGACATGAGGAAGCAGTACTCTCTAGCTAGTTGGAGTTTCTGTATATGTAGAGAAAATATCTTATCATCAAAATCCATGCAAAGAAACAACAATGACACGTTCCGTGGGAGTCGATTTCCTGACCATGTGCCTAATCCATTGATCACGCACGTCCCTAACGGAGTTTTAATGCGAGTAGTTAAAGATTTGACATGATGATGGTAAACCTTAAACTGCCAATTAATGCTGAGAACTGAGAGCCATAGAGAGGAGATTTAGAGTCAATATTGTTGTATGATCTGCTGTCCAACTATTTCTATTTTATATTCTATTTTTATTCTATTATATGTAAACTGTTTTTTTTATTATATCGACTGAGATTCATATGTAATAGAATGAAAACAAAATATAGGACATAAATAGTAAAACATCATATCTGGTCTGGTGGGATAGTGGGAGCTGGCCTCTCTAGGATCATTGTTGTCGTTCATTCATGAAGTTACGTTCGGGTAGTTAACTTTTAAAGGCTCTAATATCGGAGGTATGTTTAGCCACCATCGGCTAACTGTAACAAAATGTATTCATATCAGCAATATTTTTCGAAAAATACTTGATAGACCAAGAGAGAAAATCCGCAGGCCAGTCCGAAAGGCCACATGTCGCCTCCCCATTGGCTAGGCCAAAAAATCTAACGTCAGCCCCTACTGCTAACGTCAGGTTTTTTTGGTCCAGCCAATGGGGGAATGCCACGTGGCCTTCGGACTGGTCCGCGGTTCCCCTTGCGGTTTGTCTAGACCTACTGATGTTTCTCAGTACTAGACTAGTCCATTTGAGTTGCACGTATAAATAAAAGAAAAAAAAACTCTAATATTATTAAAGATTAGATAAGAATTTAAATTATATTAAAAATAATTTAAATATATTTTAATTAGAATTTGTTATTGACATGTTTTTAAATTTTTGAATATAGGTGGTTTAAATAAAATTTGATTATTTAATAGGTTAAATTACAACTTGATATCCTCAATCATTTCAAATGTTCAACATGCTACCCTGAACTTTGATAGGTGCTAACTTAATACCCTCTCTCAATTTTCTGTCAACCGGTGTTAACCTAAAATAACAAATGTCAAAAATACCCTCCATTCTCTTCCCTACTCCGGCAACCCCTCCTCTTTTCTTTGGCAGCCTCCCTCCTTCTCCGGCAGCAAAACACGCGGAGCACCAGCAGCGGCGGCGCACACCGAGGCGCAATGAGCAGCGGTCGATGAAGCGCGCGGAGGAGCGCAGAGGCGTGCGGAGCAGCTCACGGCAGAGGCAGCGGGGGTGGAGCTGCAGGAGAGGAGGGGGGAGCCAGGGTGGCACGGCCGGTGGAGGAGGGGCCGGCCGGAGGAGGGGTTGGGAAAAATAGGTGGGGGCATTTTGGTCTTTTTCTAATTAAAAAATGAAAAATTAAAGGTGAGTGACGGAGGTTACCAAGTTGAAAATATTAGTTGAGGGAGGTTATTAAGTTAGCACATATCAAAATTCAGGGTATCAAGTTGAACATTTGGAATAGTTAAGGGTATCATGTTGTAATTTAGCCTATTTAATATATTCTAATTAAGAAATTTTTATTGATATGTTTATTGGCTTTGATCATATGTTCAAGTAGAAAGATTTTAGCAATTATTTTTCTTACGTAGACGAGGATATACATATACGGTAAACATTTTAGAATTTTTCTTAGATGCTCATTTTGAACCGTCAAACCATTTTCTTCTTCTTCTTTTTTTATTTATTTCGAACATAATGCTCGAAATTCGACGTAATGCTCGAGACTTTGTGCACACTGCAATACATGTTTTTGGGACCACTGTTTTTCAACTTTCATCATTTTATAAATGGAAGAAATAATACGCCTCCGTGGCTCGATCCACTGATCTTCTGTCACCCACTTATGATTTTATACCTCTTTTAGCGATAACCACAATAGTCACTTGAGTTTATAGTAGGGAAAGCCAGGAAAGAAATAGTCTTTGCTGAACAGTTTTCTAATTTGATGAAAGAAGTAACTAACTAAGCAAGTAAACCAAAGTTTCATCTCTTAAATTTTCATACGAATGAGTCGACAAGTAAATAGAAATTGGCAAAAACATTAATAAAAGGAATACAAAGATTCAGAATATATATATATATATATATATATATATATATATATATATATATATATATATATATTATAGACAAGTTTCATAAATAAGACCATCATCTATTTATATAACTTTTTCCATAAATTCAGCAAATTCAATAAATCCAAAATACAATATAAGTAGTGTCACGCCCCGATCTTCTGCAGGCAAATCGGCCGTTCCGGCTAGGCGAGAATCACCGCGCCAGCGCTCCCGCGAAACGATCGCTTTGACCCATCCGGGCGTGATGCCGCACGAGCGTGAGCCACGCCCGTGCAAGGCCGTGGTTCATTGGCTGGCGGTAAGAGTTCTAAGCCACAGAGTCGCACAGATTGTCCGAGTGCAGCGGAGTTTATGAACGCATAGGCGATCGGTAACAAGTTCACTGAGTTGACAATAGCGGAAGCATTGAATAACACAAGTAGAAGTAAAGCAACTCTTTTATTTATATAACAAGTGTTACAGGCGGCGTATAGCCGAGATTACAAGTCACTCAAGCCTCTCTCTCTCTGAAACAGTAAAAGCGTGCCAAGTGGCTACAATTGTGGAATGATTGTACATGCGAATGTTCAGGCAAGTTTCAAGATTATGTCTTGTATATGTGCTTCAGTTCCGGACGCAACGCTGCTTCGGAGTGATCTCCACGCCTTAGCATGCACGAAGGAGGCATCCGCACCGAACGAGGTTCTTCTGCACCCTGCAAACAATCTGGTGGGTTATCAGTACATTGAATGCACTGGTGGGGAGGCTACTCGCCCACTCGACAAATCCAAACACGTAATATAGGTTCCGTGCACCAATTATTAAGTTGTCTTTCTAGTTGCCTTAGGATAAGTTTTATGCAAACATTGAATAGCCTAACTCGTGTAGCTGTGCGCCGAGTCACGCCCCAGTCCCAATAATACGTAGGACTAGAACACGTAAGCATGTCAGCCGCATGGATATGGCAACTCCAATATATGGAAACCATAACCCATACGTACGCTGTAATATGAATATAAACTCACATGTGGTATATATAATATCACAAGTCACAGATATGCTAATCTCATCCACACAACAAGTCATAGAAAAGAAATACTAAACTAGAATAAGGAGTCTGAAATATCCGAAATAATAGTCGGGTGGAGACAAATCCACTACCAAAGACTGTATCCAAAACTAAAATGAGAGAGGAGTATAAAATCTCCAATATAAAATAATATGAAGACAGAAGTGTATCAGCTAAAAGAATCCATCGCTAGATAATCAACGATGCTCAGAAGGTAAGACCTCCTCGGCAGAAAGTAATGCGTCAGGTCCAGGCCCGTACTCCTGCAAATACTCAATAGCAGATACACCTGGCAGAGGACCTGCAGGTCCTCAGAGGGACGTAACAAGATACAGAAAAGCGAGCCAACTTGAATACAGTAAACATGCATATTATTTGAAAATAAATAAGTACGCTGTACAAGACCATCTATATGAATGCAAATGAGGACAACTTTTCGACTTATGGGCAAGGGTAGGCTACTCGATCTAATCCTCACAACCTCACGCTCGTCAGTGGACATCATCAGCCGATATACCTCTGGGGTAGCGACCCTCGGACTCCATCAATCGACATACCTCTCGGGTAGCGACCATCGGACACGACCCACCATAGTGCGTGCTAGTGACTACGGTGTTACCAGAGTGGTTAAAAGTCCATACGCCTAATAATTGTCCTCTATGATACTAAGTGTCAAGTGTGTGTCAACATATCTAATATATAGTAATGACTGAAAGGAACTACACATGCAATAAATAAATAGAACTGAAATAAATATACAGAAATATACTAAGCATGCAAAATACTGTAAGCAATTTGGTAAGGTATCTTGCCTGGGGTCCTGCTGCTGGTATGAATCAGAGTCCAAGTCACAGTCCAAATAGCCTATGTATTACAAATTTATCACGTCAAAAGATAATTAATTTTAATTTATTTAATTCTGGAATAATTACTCTAAAATCCTATTTTAATCTTATTATTCTGATTTTTATGTTAATTCTTAAATTTTGTCCAAAGAAACTGAATTTTATCAACTCGAGACTCATGGCACGCAAATCGAGGCGATCTGTTGACCGAAAAGTCAACCGACACAAACTCAAATTTAATGCATGATTTCCTGTATATTTCAGCATCAAAAATATGCTAGCATTTATGGCTCGTCCGAATTCAAATTCGTTTGGGAATTATGGCACATACAAATTTTGTATTGTGCACCGATGGTTAAATTCTAACCTAAAAGTTCTACAGAATTAACAGTATATAAATACTTTGAATTAAATTCTGGGAAAAATATATGTCAATGATCTCGATATTAGCTTTCCAAAACTTTAAACGGTTCAAGATTCTGATTCCTGGTTCTCCCGGAATCGCAAAAATATTGAAATACGTCTATTTTTGGACATGCTGTGCTCTACGAATTTTCCAGAATTTAATACTCATAATTTCGTAAAATAAATTATATAATCAGAAAGCTAACCTCAATATCTTTCTAACGCAAGAAACTAGGCCTCGTTTGGAGTCCGGAGCTATGCGCAATGGCTTGTGGAAGATGAAGGAACCCTAGATGACAATTCTCCAAAATCTCTCTCTCTCTCTAAGATAATGGGATAATTAGGGTTATAATAATAATAATAATAATATATATATATATATATATATATAGAGAGAGAGAGAGAGAGAGAGATGTACCTGCGGCTGAATGGATATTTATAGGCTGACACGTGTCAGAATCTGATTGGATGGTTTTTGTTATATTATTTGTTTTTGATTTGCCTTTATCAAAACATTATTTAAGTCATTTTAAATCTAAATAACTCCAAATAAATATTAAAAATAATCATAAAAATCTGGAAAAATTACATAAAATATATTTTGAACCTATAAACCCTAGAAAAATATTTGGGACAATTTTATATTCATAAGTTTACTACTATAATTAGGAGAAGCTCTAAACATTAGTTTTATCGATTTAACTAAAAATAAATACTAACATTATTCCAAAAATTCTGAAATAATTCCAGAAAATATATAATAATATTGTAAACTCTAGAAAATAACGTGGGTCCATTATATATTTCTGAGATTGCACAATAAATACTACAAGTCCTAAAAATTAGTTATTAGCCTAATTACTCCCAATAAATACTAAAAATACTCAGAAAATTTCCAAACAATTCTAGAAAATATATGTGACTATTTAGAACCTAAAATAAAATTTTAGGATATTTTTAGTTAAGTTTGAACATAAAATAAATTCTTCAAAGTCCTAAAAAATTAGTGTTACTAGTTTTTTAATTAACTAAAAATTATGGAAAAATCTCAATAACCTAAAATAGCCTAAAAATAATTCTAAATAAACATTTATATAAGTAAATATACTAAAAAATTTATTTTCTAATTAACTAAGAGAATACTCTAAATAAATTCAACATCTATAATAAATATAATAATATAAAATATACACAAAATACCTATTTTGGGTGAGAGAGTTTACACGCCGTGCGACATGAGAGGAAACACGGCGAGACTTACCAACTTACCATTTTACCTTTCCAGTCCAAGGCAAACATTGTTAATTCAAGCACGGGCATGTATAAACATTCAAGAGGCATAGCATATGCAAACACGAGAGTCGTTATAACACAATCGTTCAGGCGTTCAGTTATTTCTTTTGACACGATGCAATGACTCGCACGCGGATAGCCGCTAAGCGAGGATGACTTATGTCATGCCCCAGTCCCAAAAATATACGGAACTAGGCCACGTGGCATTGGCCAGCTGACACGTCACTAAGGGAATACCCAATTTAATGGACCCAAAGTGATGTGCTACGCTGTCCTAAACTACTACAAGTCTAAATACAGGTAAATCTATCTCATCCACAAGAATAACAGGGAAAGTGCTGAATATAATTAGATGCTAAATCTGAAATGTCATATACAACCCAGATAAAGTCAGGTGGGAACAATCCCACTACAAAAGTAAGCAGGAGTGAAATAAGATAAACTAGCGTAACATCCTCAAAATATGTAGCTTCAACTCCAGGTGCACTCAGGTAGACTCTGACGGCATCTCCTCTAACTCCGTCTCCGAGGCATGTCCAGACTCCTGTCCAGGTCCAGGTACTGTGGGGTAGAATGTCTCAGCTAAACCTGGCAGGGAACCAGGTCCTCAGAGGGACGTAACAAGATACAGAAAAATGATATGCCATGTAATGTAAATACTGAATAAATAAATTACTGAATAAAATAAATACAGGGTGCTAACCATCTAAGTGAAATGCAATTTGAGACAACCTAGTATGTATGGGAAATGTGTGGCTAGACATATGCTGACGTAATTCACCAATCTGTAGTGATTGGCTAGTATATGCCACATATGCCCCCGTTCAAGGGCACTATACAATTTTCCATCTACGATGAGAATGGTCACATGAATATATATATTATCCGTATCACTCCGTCGAGTGCGGCACATGGTAAAGAGGTGGGTGTCCCATACGTATTTTAGTCGTTCTCCCCTCCCAATGTAACTAAAGGTCAAGTCGTATATTTCCTGAATTATTCTAATCCGTGATGCGGTCACACGTACTGGTAGCTAGTCAACTACGCAGCTCGCATCCCAGTATGCATTGCAACTATGTTGCGTGTTCCCGTGATAGGGTCCAGGAGAATATCAGGATATCCTCACAGTTGTTGGTAAGTCTGTAACTACTACGTTGATTACCCTAAGTCAACGTATCTGTTGACTGTACCCAAGGCAATCTCAGATACATACTGTTATATGTAATTTCAGGAGCAGTTTTATATGACAATAATTGAATTTAAATAAGAATATTTAACAGTTAATATTTAAGCAGTAAAAACTTGGCAAGGTATACTTGCCTACTCCCTGATAGTGTCGATAACCTGATCTCGCAGTCAGGTTTAAGGTTGCTGGTGACAGGGGTTACTGGTTGTGCTGGAGATATTCTCTGTTAAAAATATACAGGTTCGTGAATTATCAGGGTATAATATAAAAGTATATATATACCTATGTATATATAGGATACACACCACATATATATATATATATATATATATATATATATATATATATATATATATATATATATATATATATAGTATATATATATATATACTTATAGATATAGTATGTAGTAGTAGTATATATATAGCATATATATACAGAAAAGAGAATGCAGGAATGTAAATTTATATAATAGCAGGATATATCCACTATTTATATATAGTAATATAATATTTAATATATAAAAATATAGTAGTCAGGGTATATCCACTGAGATATATATATAATAAATAATAATCAGGGTATATCCACTGATGTATATATATATAAAATGAATTGACAGTGCAGAAATATAAATACATATATAAATGCTGTACTATCCAGCAAATATTATATTTAATAATATCAGGGTCTATATGTGACCACTGTTATATGTAACAATATATATAATGAATTTAAAGACAGTACAAAAATTAGAAGCATACATATATAATATAAATATAAGCTGTAATTTTTATTAATAATAATCATAGTATAAATATAACATATAAATAATATGTTTATATTATTACATATAGTATACATATTTTATATAACTATATATATATATAAATATATGTAGACATATATTTATATATACTATATATAGATATATATATATAGGAAACAGAAATAAATGCATATAATATACTATATACATATGAATATACATATATATAATACTATAATATAATATATGTAAATATATATATAGTAGATATTTATACTTAATATACATATATATAAGTATATATGAATAATTATAGAAATATATCTATGTATATATACATAAATATATACATACATATATAATAAAATTATAATAATAATATACAATATACTATATAAATACACTGTATTTATACAGTATATAATAATTTATAATATATATAATATATTTGTATAAACATATATATATACATATACATAGAAATACATATTAATATACCTATATATATACATATATATATACATATATATACATATAGGGATATATATGTAAATACATATATTTTAGGGTTTAGTAATTTACCTACTGACAGGTGGGGTCCACTGGTCGTCGACGGCAGGAGGACGGCGGCGGAGATGGCCGGAGGCGGCCGGAGAGTCGCCTGCAGTAGCAGCTGCAGTCGACAACAGCAGCAGCAGCAACAACTTGCGGCAGCTGCAGCGCCGTGTGCGGTGGCGGGGGCGGCGGTGCAGGCGGTCAGGGCGGAGGAGGGGGTCGAGACGAAGGCCCTGGTGGTGGTGGCGGAGGTTAGGGATGGCCGGAGTGGCGGTGGGGGATGGTCGAGGTGGCTTCGGGGAAGGTGGCAGAGTGAGGCGGTGGTGGTTGCGGGGGAGCTGCCGGCGGCGGAGGGTGTCGTGGGGCGGTGGGAATAGGTCAGGACGGTGGAGGAGGTCGAGGCGGAGCGAGTGGGGGTGGTGGCGGTGGTCGGCGACGGCTAGGGTGGCGGTGGTGGGCGGTCGGAGGTCGGGGAGCTGCTGTGGCAGTGTGGGAGTGGTGGTGGTTGCGAAGGCTCTCCACGGCGGAGCAGGGCGGCTCAGGCAGCGAGGCTTGGCCGGAGGGAAGAGGGGGTCGAGGCGAAGGTCGTGCCGGAGTTGGGTCGGAGGCGGTGGCCGGTGGTGGCTGTGAGGGAGTGGGGATGAGAGAGGGGTGTGTGTGTTAGGGTTTATATAGGAATAGGTCAATGGCAATTTGGTAAATAAGTAGAACTTTGGGGGTATTTTGGTAAATTTGGATTTTTGGGATATTTTCAGCAGATTTTTCTGTGGGTCTCATGCCACATATTGTCTAGCCAATAGGGTAATGCCATCTAACATGCATTTTGCATAAAAACCCTAACTTTTCATAATTTGCATAAAAGTCCAAAAATTGAGAAATTGCGCAATTATGCAATTTGTCTGAAAAATCAGCTGGTTCTAAAAATTACCAAAATTCACAGAATTGAGGGAAAATGCTGGAGAGAATGTTTTGAACCGTGTGGGGTGAGTCTGGGCAGATGCAGGGTCTGATTTCTTAGGTGATACGGGTCACCGTATTTATTATTTAATAAATACTACGCACGGTGTTCACTAATTATTTAAGGGCAGTTAGGGTCATAATTTTTCTACGGTGTCAATACGATAATTGTAATACAATTAGTGTAGAATATTATCGTATTTTTGGTTGGGCAAAACAGGTGCCTACTGGTCCTCAAATCTCTAGGGTACAGAGGTGGGTAAAGAGCAGAAAATTAAATAGGGATTAAATACGTACGTTTGTAACGATATTTGTGCGACTAAAACGAAGCACAAAACGAGATTTCTGGGAGTTGCTAAAAATACAAAAAATGTAGTCTAGCAAGTCTAGGGCAGGGATGTGAAATTAGTTTAGGGTTAACAGCTAGTGTGGTGCCCTAATTTATTGTGTAATAAACAGGTGCACAATCAATAGAATATATAATAAATAAATTTAAAAAGTTGCACTAATTCTAATTAACTAAAAATAATATTAAAATACTGAAATCTGGTCTAGGAAGTTTACAACTTAGCTACATGAACATGAGTCACTGGCATAGCCATAAAGGACACAGCCACTGGAGAGAATGGCATGCAGCAAAAAGAACAATGGGCGCTACAAGCCATCTCGTCCAGCACAATGGACTGTACAATAGAGTTCAGCCACTGGAGAGAATGGTATGCAGCAAAAAGAATAATGGGCGCTGTAAGCCATCTCGTCCAGCACAATGGACTGTACACTTGAGTTGAGTTCCATCCGGATCGGATCGATCCCAGTGCCCCGGCGATCGTCCGTGGAACTATACCTCGTTTCCGAGTTGTCCGCGACATGCAGGTCAGGATCTTTGGGGTTATCCAAATTCACATCTTCCACAATACAATTAATAACACGAGTACAATTAATAACACGAGTACAATCCGCTATGAACGAGCTTGGACATGATTCTCGTTCAAAGGTAAACTTGATGTGATCCCAGTACAATATTCACTTTACCTTGATGCATTCCCCTGGTTCGGGGCTGCCTTTGGTGACCTAACGGTCCCGGATACTTGTAGGTTCATTCAGACACGGAACGACTACTTAGTAGTCTTCCGGGGTTTGGATGAAAATAAGACAACATACAAGCAGACAAGCATGCATTTGTATAAACATAAACATTCACGTTAGCTCGGGCCCAAAGGTATGCCGAGGAGTGAGATCGTTAGGGGACTTCCCGAGCGACACGTTCTAGGGTAGCATGCGAGGGTCTGAACATATATATTAGCAGTATTTCAATTTCCATGTTCTAGCATAAGCAATACAAGTTGGGATTATTCCCTTAGCTAGGTGCGTTGGATTCTTATTAGCATGCATGGGGTGATTCACCTAGCGACTAGCATGTATCGTTCTATATTTTATGTGTGCTGGCTAAGCAAAGACAAGTTCACCGTAGCCACCCACCTTAGCGATGATCCGCCTCGGTAGAGCGATACGTCAAGCAAGTCTCTGAAAGCCTAAGCCGAATTCCTGTAGGGACAAGTCTGGATATCCTTTGCCTCAAACGAGTATTCTTGCCTGAGCAAAGTGGGTCGGGACATTGCACTTTTGCCGTTAGAATCGGCAGTCCGCTTGAACGGAACGGGGTGTTACAAGTAGTCCTGGAATACACATAAATTTTCACCAAGATACAATATCCGGTATTCCTGTACTCTTCAAAAAAAGATTTGAGACCTTGCCAGAGATGTTTGAAAAAGAATTTGATTGACCAAATAAAAAGAAAGCAAACAAACAAATATAATAGGGAGGAACAAATAAACAAATTAACAAAGGATGTTACATTAGAGACCCAGAGAGAGACGACCCCATTTGCCGAATGCCGACGTTACATTAGGAACAGACAATGAGACAAACAAATATAATACTCAAAGTACAACAATTAGAGAACAAAAATAAAAAGAAAATGAAATATCTCAAGCAAGGACTACGACCAAGAGCCAGCTCCGAAGCTCCGTTTACCGATGTTACCGTAAACTCTTCAGATCGCATATCCGGATTTCGGCCGTACCCTGAATCCGAATGAAGAAAAAAAATTAAAAAGAGATGAATCAGTTGTTATCAAATAATATTATTTGGGAATTGAGAGAAAGAGACTCGGAGAGAGATGATATTAGCCATAAAATGGCCAAACAAATACTCAAATTTATATAAAATTTACAAGAGAAAAAAGAGGCGTTCAAAATTAAAGAAGAGAATTACCTAAGTTTTCTTCCCGTTGAGAGAAAGTTTCAGATGAGAGGACCAATTTTCTTTCCGTTGAGAGAAAATTGAACAATTTGAGAGAGAGAGAGAGAGAGAAAGAGAGAAAGAGAGTAATAACCGATTCTTCCTTTCTTGGCTAGGTTTTTGTTTTGCATTACAGTCGGACTTCAAAGACAACAGGCCTTTAATTAGTTTGTTTGTTGGCCCGTGGACGGTGGGCCAGAGTCCAGTCAAATCTGCTAGTGTAAAAAAAAATTTAGAGGCCCCCATTGGGAAGGAGGCCCTAGACGCAGGCCTAGCCTGCCTCCCCCGAGGCTGGACTACATCTTCGTTGAAAAGTTTAGCCTCCTGTGCACACACACTATTGTCCAGAATATCCGCGATAACAATATTCTTGTGCCTTGTAAATTTATCTTCGAGGAGTTCTGCATCGCGAGATTCAATGATATGATTTGATTCCATATCAAGAAATCTTCGAGCATTACTCTTCTCAGCATCACCCTAAAAGATTGTCTTTGTAGTCCTCGATTCCATCTTCCGAATCTTTAATTCCAGAAGCTTCACAGACGTCAGATACACTCACACTCGAATGACGTTCAAGTTGGGTCTGACTCTGAACCAGAGTTCTCGAGGAGTGACATCGAAAGGTGAGTATCACTATGTTCAGAATGAATGTAGCCGTCAGCACAGCTTCTCCCTAGAAGTAGTTTGGAAGACCCGTAGTCAACAGTATTAAGTTCACCATCTCTGTCAACGTCCTATTCTTTCTTTCAGCTACTACATTTGATTGAGGAGAATACAGAGTAGTTATCTCATTAAAAATTATATATTCTTTGCGGAACGATGCAAATTCAATAGACATTATATACTCTCCGCCTCGATCACTTCTGAGTCTCTTGAGTCGTTGCCCCATTTGAAGTTCAGTCTCAACCCTAAACTTCTTGAACTTCTCGAATGCTTCATCTTTTAACTTGAGCAGATAGACGAATGCGTACTTCGAGTAGTCCTCGATGAAAGTAATGAAGTACTTTCTCTTGGCCTTTGTGGAGAACTGCTTGAAGTCACAGATATCTGAGTGAACCAACTCCAGAAGATCTGTACTACGGTTGACCCATTTGAACGAATTTCTTGTGATCTTTTTCTGCGCACAGACCTTACACTTCTTCACCTCCTTACCTCCACATTTGGAGATAAACTCTAGACTAGACATATGGCAGTACAAAGTACATGTCTTAATCTGGGGTCCCACAACTCTTACAATGAGACTTCAGTCACAAGCAGAAGCTCGAACATCCATTTGAAACTGAACGCCTTGTTTCAAAGTATGTCTCCTGCCAAGATATCATCATCTGGCCAACATGGATGTTCACCCTCAAGTCTGCAATAGACTTCCTGAGATCATGTGTCCTTGGTAATCACTGGTACGTTGCTACACACACTCCTTTGACTGTAACTTCTCGAAGTTCAGAACCATTGTTCCAATCCCCAGTTCCTTTGCTTGATCTTTGCTTTCCATCAAGACCTTCACCACTGAAAGGTCCGACCTTGATCAACTGCTCTTCTTAAAGCACATGTGGCTAGATGCACCAGTTTCCATCCACTGGTCAACAACCGTGCCATATGACTTAACCTACGCAATCATAGAAACCAAGTTAAGTAATTAGGAACCAAGTTTAGTTATATCTTGCTATATTGGTTCAGATTGGTTCTACTTCCAAGTTCCAATTTCAGTCATGCGTCAAGTCATGTATATACAATGACCTTCATGTGCATAGGCCGCCATGCGCATAAGCCAGCATGTGCTAATCCATGTGCATAAGCCACCATGCGTCAATCTATGCGCATAAGCCACCATGCGCCAATCCATGCGCATAAGCCTTCATGTGCGTCCTGCATGCGCAGAGACCATCATGCGCATTGAGATACTACGCGTCCAGCTCTGTCATGCGCCAAGACGCCAAGACTTCCAATGCGCTGCCATGAGCCAAGTCTTGCAATACGCCAAGGTCTGCCATGCGCCAAGATCTGTCCCTTGTGCGCATACTTTGCAATCCTTGGTCATCTTGTAATCTTCCTTCCAACTGGAATGCGCGTCCTTCAAATGCTATCTCCTCCATCCTCGGGAATGGTAGGTTCTGACAAATCACTTTCAACATTTGATAAATGACTCATTCCCTCATCCAAATGTTCAAAATAAATTTTGTCAATCTTCTCAAGTTTGTAAAAACTTGTGTCCAGAAGACTTGAAAGAATGTTCCCCATCTTCCTTCAGATCTTGCTTTGAGATTGTTAGTCCTGAGGCTTAACCAAAGATGAAAGAACGTGTGGTCGAGATCAGAGGTTCACACAAAAGTTTCCACTCTGACTATTCTCGATTTCTACGAAAAAATATATAAGAATTCTGATTACAACTTGCTCTCAAGATTACAAAAGAATCAGAATAAAAACAAACTTTACATTATTCTCTACACTTGCAGATGCAGACGGACAGAACGGAATTACAACTAGTAGAAGGTAAGAGAAAGAAGAAGAAGAAAATCTGCTTGATGGGGTGATGAAGATCACTATTGCTCAAAACAAGATTCGTCCCACACGATCTGCTCCTAGGAACCAGCAAGTTCACGTAGAACTTCTGGAACGCTCGATGTTACATCATTGTTTGGACTCGCACGAACTTCCTGAACTTTAATGACGGCTCCAGCAATAACTCTCTACCTCTCCCTCCATTTTTGAAGTAGTCCTCAAATGAGGTTTGAAGAGAGTATTTATAAGCATAGGGAGGAATCCCTAATCCTAATCCTGGTCGTCCATCAATTACAAAAAGATTGAAATAAATTAATTCATATCCCACAAAATTGGAATAAATTAAATTTAAATCCCATATGATTGATTTGAATTAAATTTAAATCCCACATGATAAATTTAAATCCTACATGATTAGAATAAATTAAAATCAAATTCCACAAATATTGGATTTAAATTAATGACTCAATCTTTCCATAACTGATTAAATCTATCCGATAGCAGCGGACCCACGTGCAACCGCTCATGTGGCCCCGCAAGCAATTGCTCATACGGCCCCTCATGACGCAGCGCATGCGGTCAGCCAATGCAGTCGTGCATATCCGAGCGCATGAGCGCATCAAATGCGCACAAGCGCCATGCGACGATGCTGACATGCTTAAGTGCAAAGTGTGCCAACAAAGCGCCACTTTGTACTCTTGAGTCCGAGTCGCTAAGCCCCTTTGGGGCTTAGCTCATATGGAAATAATTCCAAGTGCATGACAAAAAGCATAAATGCTTTCATGAGGAGTTAATCATTTTTTCTCCTAGAAAAATACCCCAATATGGCACCGATGTGTCCCACCACACCGTATGTGCACACCTCAACTCATACAATGTATTATATTGAAATACTCATTTGATGGTGTATCCAATATGAAACTATTTTTCTTAGTCCAAAGACAAAAACACCAACATATATACCTCATTTTGGTCAAGGACTCAAGCGAGACCCTTCATCCAATAGATTCTTCAATCCATTCATCTTGCTTGCATCCTGGGTTGTTACTCACCAACTAAGTGAATAACTTAACAAAAGCATGATAGTTCTGCGCTAGGAACTGCTCTTTCACTTAAAGTGGATCTAGGTCGACCTATTTTTGCATCATCACCTCTGAACAGAGACTACAAATATTGGACACAGTTGGACACGAACAACTGTAAACACAATTAAAAAATTATTTTGTAAAATTATTTTTACCAAACAAAATATTCAACTTTTATTTTTTTAAATTAATTTTCAGATAAAAGTAACCAACCACAAAATCAAAATTAATATACTCAAAAAAACAACTTTATAACTTATTTTAAGAAAACTATTTTCATAAAACATATCCAAATCGACCATGTATATCTTTAGAACTGATCAGTGAAGGCGACATCACAACTATACATCCATTGTTGGGTGTGACCAAAATGTAAGCAGCCCCTACCAGAAGTTTCACGCAATGCCTAGTGTCACGTCCCAATCTCCCGCAAGCTCAATAGTCCCCGCTGAACGTGAATCACCATGTTGCAGCGCTCCCGCGGGACAATCGTTCTCATCGGGACGTGATGCCGTACGAGCCTGGAGTTGCGCTCGCACAAGGCAATGTTGTCAAACATCAAAGTTATCATCGAAACGACCAAGTTGCAGCGAAAGTCAAGTATTATGTACCAAGCACACATCAGAGCATACGTAGCGAAGATCTCGATAGGGTCCAAATGAATGCCACAAAGGATAATGCCACAAAGGAGAGTGCAACACTCTTTCTCTTTCTCTAGCCCACAAAGGTACTTACCGTTTATACATTATGTTCCGTATATCCAAGCAACGCCACTACACCTGCGTACCTAAAATAATGTCCACAAATGTAGGTCAGTACACAACCGTACTGATGAGCGGGGTAACCCACTCATCCAAGCCGACACTAAGTAGAATAGTGAATGCAAACAGTTATATGGTGATCTTTCTACTTGAATCCTAGATTCATTTCATGGCATAGGTATGACATGTTAAGGAAAACTGTAAAGCAGGTTAAGCATGCAAGCATTCAACTCAAGCCAATATACAAGCAAAATATATCCAACTCAAAAGAAAACTAGCATGCAAACCGTCATACTCAAACCCAAGCAACACAAGAACCTATCGAATATCATCATCAGTGCCTCAATATACATCCTCAATCCAAACCTTATTAATCCAATCTTCGATATGCACACTCTTGCCGAGGCAAGGTGGCCGCCGCCTACACGAAAAGCACAAACTAAACCAAAGCAAAGAAAACCAACTCTTATCTATATGAAGTCACCGGCTAAGCCATAAAGGACTGATCAACTGCAGTTCTACTCGAAACAGCGCTGAGTAGCTAGCTCTCCTGAATCGCATTGAACCGCCGGCACCGCGTCCAAGGCACGTTACCCAAATTGCTTCCTCTATGGCCGAACGGTCCCGATGCCCCAGAGCCTTCCCGTTCGAGGAAACCAAACCCTGTGCAACACAGGTTGTCCGTGACCGATGCAAACTCCAAGTAGGTATGACGAGAGAATAGAGCACTCTCGTCCCACCAAACTATCTAGCCTCAATCCAACCAACTATCCATAACCATTCTCCAACTATAGCCCAAGGCACCATCTCAAGATATCCCCATAGGCACTATGCCGCTTCTCGACACAATGTTCCAATTGGTGCAACACCCTCGCTCAGAACAATCCCGTGGCACAATGCCCCAACAGTGGCACAATGCCCTCGCCGATGCAGTTGTTCGGTTTTGAACCACAACTGCATGCTTTGCTTGACAAAGCGCCCAAGTGATACTCGTGTACGGATGCACGCTCGCTCGCCCGTCCGAATTGTCCGATGTTCCAACCAAGATGTATAATTCCAATTATTTCTCCAACTGTCCCAAATATAATCCAACTCTAGTTCCAACTATCCAATGTGAAAACCAACTCAAGCCACAAATCTATCCAAGCAAACGACGTACACTCTATGCACGCTACAGTGTAGTGATTCCCAAGTTCCAGTCCAAGTGTTCAAGCCTTTACGTGTGTTCCATATTATTAGACATGAAGGAGTAGAGGAGAAGGGACAGAGCCCACTCACTAAGTCTGATTCCGTTAAGCATCATGCATTGCCGATACGGCCGATCCCTTGAACCCGTGGTCCGATGCAAAGCACGATCTACTCAATTGGTATAACCGTACGAGCAGGCCGTGCTCTCCAAATCATTCGACCGATCGGATTAAGGAAGACGACATTATCGCTCCAATCCAGCTATCCCAGTACTGCTCTGAACGAACACCTGAATCCATCGAACTCCGTTTTGCTATCTTCACATGAAACCAACTAAATCAATACTTGTTTCCAAATCCAACAAATCATAAATGTAACCAGCTATTGTCTCATTCAATCCGACTCAGCGTAATGCACCGTGCGGTTGCGGGACGTTACACCTAGTGCGACATGCAGGTGATGCAACCCCCATCACGAGGCAACAGAAAGTTCACTTTCGTGTCTAACCCAATGTTTAAAAACCGGACCAATGATTGAACCGAAAATCTTTGGTACAAAACAGACCAGGATTCAAATAGGCTCATTATAAGAACCAAATCATATAAGATATCCACATTTACTTCTTAGTTTGGTTTGATTTGGTTCTTAGTATGTATGGTTTGGTTTGATTTTACAACTATAATGTCTCTCAAAACCAAACCAAGTACCAAATAGTCCAAATCTTACATGATAAATTTTTTTAAGTTAAAAAAAAAACAAATTGGTCGGTTCAATTGTGAACCGGTTCGGCCGGTTCACCGGTTAAATTTCGATTCAGAAAAAAAAAAATCGTCGGTTCTCTAAAAAAATCCGATTCAGGTCAGACCGGACCAATTTTTTTTGTCTGTCCCGGCCCGACCTGGTTCAACCGTCGGTCCAGTCGGATTTTGACAACACTGGTCTAACCTAATTACTTAATTATAAAATGGCTCTCTTCTAATTAATTGCTGCGAATATATAGCTCAATCTATCACATTCTAGTACTAGATTACTCGTAGCTGTGCTGGTGAACATTGACATCATGCTATTGCTGAACGAACGGCCGGTGATCACTTAATTTGGAGGAGACGAGGTTTGATCAAGGAACGTAGCTATATGTACGTACTATTGATTCATGCATATGTGTTTTGTGGGTGGTGCCGACCAACCACCTGAATTGGGGCCAGTCCCATGTGAGTCTCATCGTAATGCTGCATGAATGCCCATTGCATGTCCTACGCACCGGTCTGTAGAAATCACACTCGGACTAGACTCTGGAAACATGGCTCTGTCTGCTCCATGATAGGGATTGTTTTGGTCTTGTTTGGTTGCAAAGCAAAAGGAAACGAACATAAACTGCACTATGCAGGAAGTATGTCTAGATGGACAGAATTCTGATTTGTGCATGCATGTAGACTTTCAAGAATATTGTTCTGCTAGAGGGGAACAAATGATTGAACTAATATAGAACTTATGCACTATAATCTTACATTCATTGACTTTCACAGATTCTTCAAGAGTTATGGAAGGATGGCTGTTGAGTTGTTGGAGCTAAATTATAATGCTGTGAGAAAATGAGCTACAATGAGGAGAGGTTCTTTTCTTGTAATGGCTTTGAAGCCTAATTCAAGATACTTATTTCTTTATATCCTCAAGAAGTCCTTCTCCATTATATCTCGAAGAAACTTTATTTGAACAAAATTCAGAGCATAATTACAACTAGCGATGACTTTGTCTAGTTTTGAGATAATCGGAATAGACGCTTAGTATAGCTCAGCACACTAAATACCCAGCCCTTTTAATTATGACTAGTAAATACACGTTCGTTGTAAGTAAAATAAATTTTTTCATATTTTCTTGTAAAATATTTTAAATATTTAAATTAAAATTTGTTATATATATATATATATATATATATATATATATATATATATATATATATATATATAATTACAATTTATTATATATTTAATTATAATTTGTTATGAATATATCTCTACTATTTATAAAAATTATTTATCTTCCGTAAGTTTTTTTTTTAAATTAAATTTGTTGAGTATTTAGTTACAGCTTAGACGGATAATAGGAAAATTGTTTTCAATTTTTATTTATCTCCCTAAGCTTTAAAAAAAAAAGTAAATTTGTTGAGTATTTACTTACGACTTGGACGACTCGATTTTGAACGGATTCCAAGCCGCATTATAAGATTGAAGATAAAAGCCAAACTGTTTTTACATCATCTGTATTAGGAAACCATGTGTTTCCGGCAGCCTTGCAAATGTTGTATTCTATGGTGAAAAATTAACTTTTTCTTTTAGTCTCACGTTGGCCAGAACATCTTCTCTCCTTGTCTTTATATTATTTCCTCTCACATTTTTACGAGTTGTTGTTGGCTAGACTTGTGGATCACATATATATTATTTCGTTGCTTGGCATGACTTAGGCTTGGTTCGGCGCGTGAAACATATGCGGATACGTGCTCGCAAGTGTCGAGTGTTGCTCCAAATTTCACTATCGGATTTTGATTGAGATTCTTTTTTCCTCTTTCTTTTTTCAGACCGTTTAGACTTTTTATTTTTTAACCGTTGCAAATTTATCAGCCAACGACCCAATCTTTATTGCTCAAACGACTACTTCATCAGCGAGGCTGCATATATATTCGTTATTTTCTGTATTATCGTTGCACTTCTGATAAGAAGAAAAACTCTGTCCCTCTTTTTCCAATTCTTCACCAGCGAGAAAACTAGTTTCATTCTACCTCCCTTGTGTTCTTTCTAATTTCTGAAAAAAAATTAAGTTCGAGTCATTCTTTCAGAGTTGTGTACAGTGACGGAAAGTCGATAGTAATGATGTTTTACCTATATAGGATAAATTCGAGAAAAGTCTGTATGTATATTTCGAATATTTTTCTTAGGACAGTACTGCAATCCGAAGACCAATAACACTAAGTTTATATATATATATATATATATATATATATATATATATATATATATTACAAGAAATTTGACGATTTGTCTAACAATTTAATAAAATTATCCATATAAATATTATTTAAATTACCATTTCCTATTTTAGAGACATTATGTTTATTAGGATACTTGGCTAAGAAAATACTGTCATAGTGACATTCCGTTGACAACACTCGAATAGAGTTTGTTTGTTTGTTTTTTTTTTGATGAGCGCAATATTTCATATGAAACCATTTGTCGCCCTCTTCTGTCCCTAGAGCATCAAATATTAGATGGAACTGAAAAATGTATGTTGAGACACATTTATTTAAATGTAGAATGAATTATATTTGTATGAGAATAGTAAACAAAATAATTAAGGCTCAAATAAGATCGAGTGTATAAAGATTCGCGTGCCATTTTTTTTGATAAAATAAAATAAAATAAAATCTAGAATCTGAAAATTAAAATTCTAAATTGAGCATTAATATTCTACAAAATGAGCTTCTACATTTTTGAATGTATAAATTTTAAGGCCCATACTATAATTACTATTGTGGCTGGAATAAAATCATCATGGAGCTCCAATTAAATTTTAGAATTATTTACACTAACTACCTCTTAGTTTTTTGTTTATAATACGATGTATTTCTACTTTTAAACTAATTACACTGACCATTCCTTCCTTTAGAAATAAAAATAAAAATATGGGTAGTTAGTATTATAACTTGTATTTTTATCTTAAAGTAAGGGTACATGCATAATAAACCAAATAAAAAGAATAATCAATGTAATCAGTTTAAAAGTAAGAGCACCTCGTAATAAACATAAAACATAGAAATGATTACTATGTAAGAGATATTTTAGCAAATCCACTACAAATATAGAAACTAACATATACCCCAACTTATTTAAAAAACTAGCAAATGATCCCATTATGAGTAAAAATAATCAAATTTTTGATTAAATAGTGGAAGTATATCTTAATTATTTAAATATTGTATACAATGAAATGTGAGCATTTACTAGTTTTAAAAATAAGTGGAGGATACCGAACTCGAGTGGCTCTTGTGGTTACCGAGGAGAGGTATAAGATCCCGGCTGGGTGGCAGAAGATCAGTGGATCGAGCCACGGGACGTATTATTCCTTCCATTTTTTAATGGTGGGAGTTGGGGGTAGTGGCCCCAAAGGCATGCAATGTAGAGTGCGTAAAATTTTCGATCGTTACGTCGGGCACCGTGCGTTAAGCAGGAATTAAGAAAAAAAGTGGAGGATATATACTAGTTTTTATATTTGTAGTAGGGACATTTGCTAAAATATTCCTATAAATAACTCTAAATCTATTCTATAAAATGAGCTAGTATCTTCCTACCCTCTGAATCAAGAATCTAGAAATTGGTTAAGACTCATGGTGTGTAAAAGGACGGGCGGCCCGGAATTCGGCCTGGGCCCGACCCGGTCAAATCCGGTCCGGACCCGGTCAACGGATCGGTCCGTTCCGGCCCACTCCCCCCCACGGGTCCGGGCTGGGTCTGAGGATCCGACCCTCAAGCCCGGCCTGGATCCAATTCGGTCGGCCCGGTCCGGTTCAGACCCGGTCAAGTCCGGTTCGGCTGATTTTAAATTTTTTCTATATCCGTTGAGGGGATATTTTTACCAAAATACCCTTATTTTAGTGGTTGTTTTTTTGAACGTTTTAGGGCTAAAAAAGATCAAAATACCCATTATAACAACTCTTTTTTGAGAGTATTTGGGATCATACGGCCCAAAAAATTTTCTATAAATAGTCCATAATTCATGAAAAATAAACATAACACAATTTATTTCCTCTTACAAAATTTCTTATCTCTCTTACAAAGTTTAGAAGAAAGATTATTACAAAATTTAGAAGCAAATCAATTACTGTAGTCCAACTTCTTTCCTCTCAACACATTTTCTTGCGATTTCTTTTGGAGGCTTCTAGCAGACGTTACAAGTAACTTTAATAAGTTATGCAAAAAAATTCGAAAAAAAATCAGATTTTAACTCATACTTAAAGTTATATAAATATTGATATAAAAAAATCAAATAATTTTTTTGTACTTAATGTTTATATAAATTTGTACATAAATTATACCAATTTTTTTTTTATAACAAATAACTTATAAATTTTAAATTATACAAAATTAACTTAGTAACAAAAAACCTATAAACTTTAACTTGGATTTATTAACATATAAGTTATATCATATAGATTATATATAAAAAATATATAAATAAACGTAAAAAAACAAATAAATTTAAAAAAATCTGGTCGGTCCGGCCCCAGACGTAGTCATGGGTCTTGGCTGGGTCGGATGTCAAGCCGACCGGACCGGACCGGTCCGGCCTGGTCCGCTCTCTCCACTGGGTTGGGTCAGGACCGACCCGAACCGAGTCAATCGGTCAAACCGGGCCGCGGGCCGTTTCGGCCCAATACACAATCTCGAGTTAAGCCAAGCCCATTCCATTCCCATGAAAACAACCCGCCAAAAAAAAAAACCCCTCTTTCAAACATAAACAGATCCAACAGAAAAAGTCCAAGAAATCGGTAGCCGATCCCAATGCCGCCCCCCGCCGGCCACGCTCCGACCCACCAACAATCCTACCCCCCTCCACATTTCCATGTCTCTCTCTCTCTCTCTCTCTCCACCTCTTCCAGCCACAGCTCGCCATGGGCTGCGTCCAGACCAAGCCCTCCACCAACTCCCCCAACACCGGCGGCAGCCTCGACAAGATGAAGCTCGCCACCGGCTACGTTCCCGCCAGGCGCTCCACGGGGGCCGCCTTTCTCTCGCGGAGGGATAGGTCCGCCGCCGCCGCAGTCCCGAGAACCGCTTCTTCCCGCGGCTCCTCCCTATCGGAGGAGAACGGGGGTCATGCCGATGCCGAGAGGGGGGCTGAGAGGAAGAAGGTGGCGCAGCTGCTGCCGCCGATGGTTCCTGTGGCACCAGAGGCGCAGGCGCCTTCGGCTGGGCGGGGCGCGGAGGAGGAGGAGACGGACGACGGGTGGCCGAGGTGGCTTACAGATAATATGCCGAGAGAGGTTCTTGCAGGAATGGTGCGGAGGAGCGCTGACTCGTATGACAAACTAGCTAAGGTTCTTCACCTGCTTCTTCTTGATGCATGCATACGTATGCTATACAAAAGTACGAGCAATGCTATGCTTACAACCAAACTTGATTGTAAGTCTTTACAACCGCCACGTGACGGTTGGTAATTGTTCCCCTCTTCCCATGTGGGAGTAGGAGGGGGAGAGGGGGACCAATTACCAACCGTCATTTGGCGGTTGTAAAAGTTTACAACCAATTGGTTGTAAACTTAGCTTTATTCTATAAAAAAATAATGCTGATTTCTAAATCTCGTGCTCGGTTAGTCAGTTATTAAAGCTCATCTGCGATTCTCTAGGAAGCACTGCCACTCCATGAATTGGTGCCATATCCAAGGTGCAACGTGTCGGACACGACACTCATACACTCCAAAACACGCTAGGATGTCCGTAATCGTGTTGTAATTGTATCCGCACAACATAAGGGTAATTCTTGAAAAGGGCAAAATATGAATCGTTTTTATGCTTTCGTTATGGACTAAATGGAGATTTAAGCTTCTATTATGTTGTGTGATCTTGGTGGTAGATAGTTACTGAAGCTGTACTATTCATGTGCACTAGATCATTGATTTGATGATACCAGGTTACTTGCTAATTAAACCACAATTTTAATGTGAAAGTTGTTAGAAACTTCGTAATCCTTAACAGGGGTAGATGCCATTTTTTGGTCGCTAGTACGTGGTTTTATGATTCCTGTTTTTATCTTCACAATTTACTAATTTCTTGCATATGCTGTATATACTTTTGATTTTAAGAAACATTTCCATGCATTCGAGTCATTTGCATGGCTTTGTTGCTTCGGCCGTCACGAGACTCATAGAACTAAAGATCTCCATCCAGATTTTTTAATCTTTTATACATTCTCTCTCAAAAAAAAATTCTTTTATGCCTACAACTTCTAGTATTTCATGTGTGTGATTACTGCATCGCTTGTAGTTTACTACTCCATTAGTTCGTAAATACTATCTCTTTCTAAGTTCATAAACTCTGAAATCCTTATATGAGAACAAAAGGTCTTCATTATATTTTATCTACCTGGAGATCTTTTAAGTTGTTGAGATTATGGCGTTGCCATTTTCCAAAGGGAGTTTTTAGTTATACCCATCACTCGATATGCTGCTTCTTTGCTTGTAAATCTGGCTAATCTCCTATTTGAGTAATGAATCACCTTCTATTGAACTTGATCATTCTCTTCCTGCTACAGGTAGGACAGGGGACCTATAGCAACGTGTACAAAGCCCGAGATCGCGATACTGGAAAGATAGTTGCTTTAAAGAAGGTCCGCTTTGATACTTCAGAAACGGAAAGTGTAAGATTTATGGCTAGAGAAATTATGATACTGCAGAAGCTGGACCACACTAATGTTATCAAGCTTGAAGGGCTTGCAACTTCAAGAATGCAGTGCAGCCTTTACTTGGTCTTTGACTTCATGCAAACTGACTTGTCAAGGGTTATCTCTCGTCCTGAGGGGAGGCTCACTGAACCACAGGTCCTAACTGCTGATTTGAATAATATAATCGTATTGTTATCATTATGTGTTATTTGCAGTATCATTGGCTATATATCTCTTTATTGACATGCCTTCTTATGCTCTGTTTTATGCTGTGTTTTATGCTTCTTTAATTCTAGTTACTATACCAAACTAAGTATTTCATTGTTCTTAGTATCTTCTGTATATTTTTATTCAAATTTTTATTTATTTACCTATGCGAACTTTTTGATCTATAT
Source organism: Iris macrosiphon (assembly GCA_036927795.1). NCBI lineage: Eukaryota > Viridiplantae > Streptophyta > Magnoliopsida > Asparagales > Iridaceae > Iris > Iris macrosiphon. The sequence goes on along the minus strand of JAYESA010000020.1, from coordinate 24,296,207 downwards.
AGTAGTTTACGAATACCTTGTATTTTCAACACTTCAAGTTCTTCACATCTTCTAATTTCAAGTTCTTCACATCTTGTAATTTATGCAATAATTAATATTTTAAGCATTGGAGAATGTTGAATTTCAGATCTTTTTGTTTGCCCTCATTCAAACATCTTTGATGCAGGTTAAGTGTTATATGCACCAGTTGTTATCTGGTTTGCAACACTGCCATGAGCGGGGAATCCTCCACCGAGACATCAAGGGGTCAAACTTATTGATTGATAAACAAGGGACTCTAAAAATTGGCGACTTTGGCCTTGCAAATTATTTTGATCCAAAAAAGAAGCGACCTTTAACAAGTAGAGTAGTTACACTCTGGTATCGGGCTCCTGAACTGCTTCTGGGTACTACAGATTATGGAGTCGGTATTGATCTTTGGAGTGCAGGATGCCTTTTGGCTGAAATGTTTGCTGGAAAGCCTATTATGCCTGGCAGGACGGAGGTAAGACATTTGCTTTATTCTTATTTGGTGATTGCTATTCATATTGAACAAATATATATATGAATATGAATACCTAACCTAATTCACATATTTCTGTTGAACAAAGTAACTACAAATAAGCATTTCAAATTGTTTCTTCTCTTACTCTTAAGGTAATCTGCATAAGATCCAAGTTTGTGATGGATGATTATGATACATTATAATGTATTTATTGTGACAGCAATGAATTTCGGAGAAGAATTTCCTGTTATCGGTTACTGAAGGACAGATGTTTAGAATATGCATTATCTGTTATAAATGTATTCTGTATAACCTGGAAATTTGATCATATAGTACAAGTACTTGGGAATAATGTTAACATGTTTCTGCTACATCCAGGTTGAGCAGCTGCACAGGATATTTAAACTTTGCGGTTCCCCATCAGAAGATTGTTGGAGGAAATTGAAGCTCTCTACAAGCTTCCGACCCCCGAAACCTTATAAACCAAATATTCTAGAAACTTTCAGAGATTTCCCTGGTTCTTCGATGGGTCTATTGAAGTCACTTCTTGCACTAGATCCTGCCTATCGTGGTAGTGCAGCTTCTGCTCTGCAAAGTGAAGTAAGTAACCACAGACTTTTGGATTAAAGTACAAACTTTTTCTTATTAATGTTTGCCGGGCAATTTATTAGTATAATTTGTTGAAATAAACAACTCTTACAGCAAACTGTTGGCATTTCAACAATTCTGAAGTATAGTAGTGAGGTTACATTCTACTTAATATAGTTTTCCATTGTCTATTAAGTTGTGAACACTTGGCACCATTACTTATCTATGTAATACAAGATTTCCTGTACAAGAGTTCTGTTTTACTCAATTGGCATTATATTTTTCCATACTATGTGGTTACTTTACTTATATTTACATTTGATTGATTGCATACTATTTTGATAGATTTGGTGCCAAATTATTTTCGTGAAATTTGGAAGAAGAGAGAAAGAAGAGACGAGAAGAGACAAGAGTGCAAGGGCTTGAAACTCTAAGTTGCACCTTTTTTTTTCTTTTTCTTTTTGACTTCCCGGTATAACGCACGGGGCCCGGCGTAACGCTCGGGACTTTTGTGCATACTGCATTGCATGTCTTTGGGCCCACTGCCTCCAACTCCCACCATTTATAAATGGAAAGAATAATACGGCCCTGTGGCTCGATCCACTGACCTTCTGCCAACCAGCCGGAGTCTTATACCTCTTCTCGGTAACCACAAGAGCCACTTGAGTTCGTTAGCTCTAAGTTGCACCTCATGTGTATTTATATTATTATATGATAATAAATGTACCCACAACTTGTTTGACTGTACCTATATAAGAAAATAAGAATTATGACTCTAACACCCCCTCAAATTAGAGCACAAATATTTGACATGTCCAACTTGCTACATAAATCAAAAAATAGACTATGAGCAAGTGGTTTGTTGACGACATCATCCAATTGATTCTTAGACTGAACATGCGGAGTGACAATGTGTTTTTCCACCAACAAGTCATGAACAAAATGATAATCAACTTCAATATGTTTAGTGCGCTCTTGAAACACAGGTTTACTGACGATGAAAATTGTTGATGTATTTTCATAATACATATCCATAGGGATAGGAACCCTAATCCCCACTCCATGAAGAAAGAGATTGCACCCACGTCATCTCAAAACTTGTATAAGCTATAGCACAATATTCGACCTCTGCACTAGAACGAGTCATAAAGTTCTACTTCTTACTGTGCCACGTCACACGATTACCCCCAACAAAGATACAATATTCAGAAGTAGATCTCCTATCACTCCGACTACCTGTACAATCAACATTACCTTCGTTGTAAGAGTATATGATGGTTTATACAACAAATCATTTTTAGGTGCACCCTTTATGTATCGTACAATACAAGATATAACTACCCGATGTGATTGTCGAACGACCTGCATAAACTGACTAACTACTCCAACTGCATATATGATATCTAGTCGTATAATAATATGGTAAATAAGCTAGCCTTTGCATTGTCTAATATTCTCAAATAAGCCCCCCACGTCAGCATTAAGTTTGGCATGAGATTCCATATGAGTATCAACATGCCGAGAGGTTAACATCCTTGTCTCTGAAAACAAGTCCAAAACATACTTGTGTAGCGACATACACACACTCATCTTAGATCGAACAACCTTGATGCCAATAAAATATCAAAGTGTACCTAAATCCTTAGTATGCAATTGACGATTAAGGTAGGCCTTCAAAGTCTCAAATACCAACATAGTCACTCCCAAATATAGTGATATTATTAACATAAATAATCAACACAATCACACCTCCTATAGAAGATTCGCTAAACACGAATGATCTAAGGTGTTGTGCTGAAATTCATACTGAATGAGATCTGAACTTAGCTTATCAAACAAATCTCGAGGAGATTGTTGTATCCCATATAATGTCTTCTTCAATCAACATACCATATTGTTACTACTAGACACAACATATACATATTCTGATGGCCGATCCATATGAACCTCTTTCTGTAAGTCAACGTGCAAGAAAACTTTCTTGATGTCCAACTGATACTATGTCGTTGCTTCTTAAGGCGCTCAACAAAACCATATGGATAATACTAACAATGTACACACATTCTACATCAAGTCAGCCTATGATGACAACAAGAACAAAAAACAAAGGTTTTTACCCAAATTATTGGGGTTTGCTATTTGGATCCTTTTCGTCCATCATCTATGTTACATGTCCTATTTTAGGTAAGCATAGACCATATTCTTATTTACAACCTTTAATCCAAATTTATTTGAGTCTACCCCCTAGTTCCCCGAGACTAACAGTTCCAACAGCTCCTTTAACTAATATTTTATTGTTTCTCATAAATGGTGCATCTATTCGCCTATGTTGCACATGTCCAACTTGATATTATTTTCTCTCTCTTCTCCAACTTTCCAAGGATATACTTATTACTTATGTTTCAATATCTTTCCATTCATCCACCTCAGTATTCTCATTTTAGGTGCACTCGTTATTTTGATAATTTTCTAATTGTCCAACGTTTCAATACATAATGCATGACTACTCTTATAGCTGAGTTTTCCTTTCAACTTATCATGCGATCACAAAGCATTCTCGAAACAATCCTCCACTTCAACGATCATGCTTTAATTCTGTGAACAAACAAATCCTTTTCAATATGAATGATTGATCCTAAGTGTTGAAATCTAACTAATGCAGGAAAGAAGGCACATTGGAATTTTTTTCTTTTCTTTCAGAATCAGTTATCTTTAGATTTTGGTTTAGTTATTTTTAGATTAGAATTAGTTAGTTTTTGTTGGATTTTTCTTTATCCTTTAGTTTTAGATGAGTTATTTTTTATTGCTTTATATTTATTCTTTAGTTGTTCAGAAATTCTTGGATAATTGTCATCCAAGGGATCTCCGATCAGCATCTTCGTGCAAGCCTATCTGACATGAATAATTGAATATGCAGTTTTTTTTATGAAAGATGGAAAATATGAATAAAATTGAGTTTCTCAAGTTTGAATGTGATATCTTTCTCCGAAATTCCAAGATATTTATCTAGCCTTGTGATTCCGTTGCAACACAGTGGTGTGAGGTTGTCTATTTTCATTATTTTTTTGCCTGAAGTGAATATGTTATTCGGAGTGGGGTTGTTGGATAGGCCCCTAAGCGATCACTCGTAGATATCTATTCTCCGTCAATAAGGACTCCCCAGTAATTTTTTGTGACATCTTGGTCGAAATTACATTTCATATGTTGTGTTTTCGTCATACTAATTTTGAAACCTTTAAATTATAAACTTTCTCCACCTTTTTTAGATGCTAAACCTCATATGCTATCATCACCTAACAATATCTTTAACACACATCTACAACCCGGAACCTTATCATGAATATGCCTTGTAATTTTATCCATAACTAGCACAAGCACAATGAGATATGGGCTTAAAGTTGATTCTTTTATCCAACAGCGCATGTGTACTGCGTAGTTCATGCAATTTTAGATGATACCAATCCAGAAATGAGTTTCAAAACTGATACTGAAAATGCATTGATTCCTGATAATGAAAAATCTACAATCATGTAAAAGATTTTAAAATGGGAAATTGAATGTGATATATGATATTATTGTATACGAAGGTTAATTTAGTCTACGGATAGTAAGAGCTTGATGTTGAAATCAATTCCTTTAATAGTTTTAAGACATATCTGATGTTTTCGTTGCAGTTCTTTACAACAAATCCCCTTGCTTGTGAACTTTCGGATTTACCTATTGTTTACAAAGAAGAAGAAGACGAATCAGTTCAACCTCGAAGGAAGTAAGTCAAGTGCCATTCTCTTGCAATTAACAAACATAATCTTACTTCCAAGATAATATATAGTTTTCTATACTTCAATCCTTTGCATATGGCGATTAAATGTTCCTAGCAATATTATGTGGAAGTGGTCAAGCGGGACGTTGTAAAAAGCTTATAGTGATATTGGTCATAGCTCTTAATAGGGCTTATTGACGAATGAGGATTCTAGAAGCTCTGCCCAATTGAGACATGACTTGGTGGTTATGTTATGCTTATTATTATGGATGATTAAGTCATATTTGCAATGCATAAAGTTAGAATTCTATTTAATAACGTCCCACACCTCTTACATGGTTATTCACTTTTCTGGATTAAGTCATCATTTTACCTATATTACTTATGCAAATCCATCCCCTAACCATTTGATAATCATTATGTTTTCAATGTGCCACACTATATAACTAGCAGAGCACTAGAATTGAAGTTTTTTTTGAATTTCTTCTATCTACCTTAATATGTTTCCCAAGTGATACAATAATTGCTATTTCAAAAAAAAAAAAATGCACATTCAAGTGTGCCTTTTACCCTGTTTATGGGCCTTCTAGTCCTAAGCCTTAATTGGTTAGTGAAGCCTTGAGCGGTTTTACCACGTCGAGAGAACAACATGAATCATTTTTCTCCATCATCACTGTTTACGTCCATCTCTTGATTAAGTAGCAACCACTCTGAAGGGTTTCCTAGTGCGATTCCCGTCTAATGCATGATCTTGGGAGGTTCACCATGTGAGCAACCTTACCCCCATTTTATGAACACCTTTTTCCATGACTGAAACATTCATCCAGGCTGCAAATGCTGTTACTTAAACCAACGTGCAAAGAGACTCCTGCAATTTTAAACCTCGGCATAAAACTTTATCATCATTTTGTTTTGGCCTTAATTTTTGTTCGCTGGGTCTGCACCAGCACAGATGTGGCCTGGTTTCTCCTGCTTTTAGAGTCTAGGAAGTCATACAAACTCTGTCAAATTCCTATATTGTTCCCCAGCTGATCGGTCGTCAAAAGTAGTTTGGTTAAAATACCAGACCATCAGCTTCTCACGGTCAATCCTAATACTGCAAAAAAGAGAAACTCTATATGACTATTAGGTACACATAAAGTTGTGTCTATCATTATAATTTTATTTTACAAAATAACATATTGTGGTAGTTTCATTCATAATGGATATTACGCTTTCTTCTATGCAGACACAGATCTTCTAAAATGAAGCAACGATCTCGTACACAAAAGGAGGGTCATAGAGATGTGGAAGATATAGTGGAAGCAAGAGGAGTTTTTGTATCTGCTAAAGAGGTATATAGCTCATCCAAAATGAAATTTGGTTTTGCAGATCCATTAAGTTTTCATGTGTCAACTTTGTTGGTCAGAAAATAACATGTTTTGTTCTAATATCACAAATATAAGTAAAAGATACCACAACTATGCCTAATCTTGGTGAACATAGAGTTCTCATTTAGCTGGTACTTCAGGTCCAGGTTGTCACACTCCGCACTTAAACATAGTAAACATCAATTTTCTATTCTTTTGTTCCCCACTTGTATTTAGTAGTTAGTTCACTATTTGATTAAAGGTTCTGCGAGAGCTTGTAGGCAACTTCATAATCTTCCTAAGTTCATAAGATGAATATCCATCATCTAGATATAGGGGCATAAAGTATACAAAATAAAAAAATGATTACTTGTTTTTTGAAACAGTTGTATCTCGCTCAATTAAAGTTTTTTTTCCCCACCTAACTATTGCATATATGTTCATAATTAAATTTGTTGGGGGCCATCAGCAAGAAGATGAGTCTGGTGGAGAGGAAGAAGTTGAGTTGGTTATTACTTAAGTAGTTATTAGCTTGAAGCAGGGATTTTAGTTGCGAAGTACAAAATTGACGTCACGTCAACATCCGGTCATAAAATATGTTAATTTTTTTATGGAGCATTCTGATGCTCCAACCTGACCCATTCTAATGGGAGAAAGCTTGGACGAGGATAATAATGATCCCGGTATGAATGATGGAAAGGGGTATATTGGGCGGCTATGTGATTGATTTTCTAATATAGGGGGGGTGTTGGTATTCCAGAGAATGAAATAGATTAAACGGATTACGAAACTATCATAATTTGAAGTTTGTTTACTTTTCAAATGTCTAGCTTTTCTATGTCAATATAAGAAATCTCTATAGCAGTCTTATCTTCCTTTCTTATGGTATAATTATTGTTGAGAGTATTAAAGGATTTTTTAGTCCCACATGGAATAGAGTAGTAGAGAGAGGGGTTAGCCTCTCCTATATATATGTAGCTCCACATCAATAATAAACAAGCCAAGTATTCTACTAAATTTCTATTTGGTATCAGAGCCACCCCCCTTTCCCAAACCCTAACCCTAACCCTAACCCCCTTCACAACCCCCCCTCTTCCGCCACCAGCAGCCGTCGGCCAGCAGCCCCCTTCCCAGCCGGCACCTCCCAGCTGCCGGCCAATAGCCTCCCTCCCCGTCGGCCAGCACCCCCTCCTCTTCCTCCACGTCGACCCCCGCCCCCGCCCCCTCTCCATCGCCGCCAGTGCAGTATTTCATCTTTTTCTTCTTTGCGAGTTGTAACTCGGTTCTGTCCATATGCAACTGCGATTGTAAGAAAGAACGAGAAGTTTAATTTTTTGATTATCGTTTTTTGTAGCAGCAAGTTGTAATCAGAATATTGATTATATAGTTGCTAGTTTGATCGAGTTATATCAGTGAGAAAACTTTTGTGTGAACTCCTGATCTCGACTACAACTGCCGATTGTTCTCCCTCTTTCTCGTCAGGCCATGCGGTCTCTGGTCGAAGCCGTGCACGGGACATGAGCAGCGGCTCTCAGGGACACCGTTGCTGCTGAAGGAGAAACAGTAGACGTGGAGATAACGACGATCAAAGGTGGAGACGAACTAGATCTGCCACCATCTTGCTGATGGAAGAGGATAAGAAGAAGACGATATTGACGATCTACGACAAGTTGATGGCCCAAGAAATAAAGGCTTTGGTGGACGATCTCTTCTCTAGGAGGCTGACCGAGACTAGCTCCCGTGTTGCATACGCAGATGTGGATCCTTCATCATACAAAATAAGAAAGTTGGAGAAATTGAAGATAAAGTTAGAGGGTACTTCCAACTACTTGAAGTGGTCGCGTCAGGCAATGCGGACTCTGAAGGCAAGAGGCTTGGTGGGCTATGTGAATGGCCAAACCAAAGCACCTGAAGATCACTCCTCACGGGAGTTCGCTGTGTGGAAAATCGTCAACAATGTTATTGCTGGATGGTTGACAGCCTCATTGAACGACCAAGTGTCGGACAACGTGGAAGCAATGGAGGGTGCTGGTGACATTTAGATAACGCTGAGAGACATGTACTCAGGGTCGGACAACCCTATGAGGGTCTTCCAACTACAAGATGAACTTGATAAGGTTGTCCAAGAAGATCACACCATTTCTGAGTATGCGGCTCTGCTGAAGAAGTATTGGTCAGATCTCGACCATTATGATCCCATTGACGTGGAGGATGAGCAAGTGGAATCGGCATTTGCGAAACATTATAAGAAGTTCATGGAGTATGTTTCGCGACAGAGGATGATGGAGTTCCTGAAGGGGCTCAACCCAACATTCGAGCAGAGGAGGAATGTCCTACTTGCACAATCCGGACTATCATCACTAGAGGAGGCCACAACAGTTATGGCACAAGAAGAGGCATGACTGAAGCTAATGCCTAGCACCACTAGCTCTCCGAAAAAAAATTAGCTCTAGCAATGTTTAAACCAAACTCTTCCAGAGGGGAAGGGTGCTACAACTGTGGAGAACCTGTACATTACATCAGATTCTGTACGAAACCTCTAAGAGGCCAGTCCAATGAGAGTCAATGAGAGTCAATCATCCAATACGACCCCTAGTGAGATGGCATAGGGGTGCCAGAGGAGGCTATGGCGTATGCAGAGGTAATTATTCTGGAGGGCACAAGGCAAACATAGCAGAAGGGAAAAATAAGAGTCAATCATCCGATACGATCCCTAGTGAGAGGAAAATACTAGTAATGTGGAGGAGCATGAAGCTTGGAACCAGCGACAGTTGAGCCAACACCACTGGGACATCAACTCCAACTACCTCCGGGGGTAACATCACCTACTATGTCCATACAAGCATATGTATACATGCTCATGCCCTTGCATCTACCCACAGACCAGGAAGTCTAAATTGGATAATTGACTCTGGGGCATCCCGCTATGTCACGGGTGCCCATGATGAGTTCTAAGATTACACTCACGTGACAACGCCTGAAAGCATTCAGACTGCTAATGGTACTGCTCGACCCATTGTGGGTAAAGACACAGTTGAATGCACCCCTTCCATGACTCTTACTGATGTCTTGCATGCTCCATCTTTTTCTGTTAATTTATTGTCCATTAGTTTCATTGTTCTTCAACTTAATTGTGTTATTTTCTTTGACATCCGTAAGGTAATTTTTCAGGAGAATGGAACGGGAAGACGGTTGGGGACTGACACTTGGCATAAAGGGCTATGGTACTTGGACAGAGGTAGGTTGAATGCAGCACTGACATTACTAGTAGATGAAGCACAACATGAGAAGCCGCTAAGGACTGTAGAAGCAGAATTATTACTCCAACATCAGCGTATGGAACACTCTTTATTCAGTCTACTGAGTCAGATGTATTCCTCTATGTATCAAAAGGCTAATAAGCAAAAGTTGGTTTGTGATGCTTGTGAACTTGAAAAACATACCAGAAGCTCGTATGTGAGTTCTGGAAATAGAAGTTTAGCTGCTTTTGATATAATACATTCTGATGTGTGGGGACCTTGTCCTACAACTACAGTTAATGGTTTTAAGTGATTTGTCACCTTTATTGACTGCTACACTCGTGTCACCTGGGTATATCTAATGAAGAGTAAGAGTGATGTATTCGTATGCTTTCAAAATTTTTATCGTAGGGTTACAACACAATACGATGTTAAGGTGAAGATTTTGAGGTCTGATAATGGGACAAAATATACCAACAACGCTATTGAAGAATACTTATTAGCCTATGAGATACAACATCAGACTTTATGTGCCTATACACCAGCTTCGAATTGCGTGGCAGAGCGGAAGAACATGCACCTGTTAGAAGTGGCACGGTCAATGATGTTTGCTATGAATGTTCCTAAACACTTGTGGGGGTATGCCGTTTTGACGGCTGCATATCTCATCAACAGGATACCCTCTCAGGTGTTAGGATAGAAGATACTGTTTGAGATGCTTACAGGTGAGAACAAGTATATTGTTCCCCCAAAGGTATTTGGATATGTCTGTTTTGTGAATGATAATAGGCCTGCGGTAAAAAAGTTGGACCATCGGACAGTGAAGTGCGTCTTTGTTGGCTACTCAGGGACTCAGAAGGGATATTTTTGCTGGAGTCTTGTGGAGCGAAGGCTCTTTGTGAGCATGAATGTTACATTCAGAGAGATGAAACCATACTACCACAATGGTTCAGTGAAGGCTCCGCATTTGATGACACACCTAACACATCAGGTGTTAGGAGTGAGGGGGAGATGGGCCCAAGCATGATTGTCGGATTAGTTCCATGTCCAATGATAAAAATTGGTCCAAGAGAACAAGGGGTAGATAGCGAGGGGGAGGAATGTGACGAGGAAGCTCACAATGAGGAGGAAGAAAGTGAAGCTGCAGTACAGGGAAAAACAGACTAAAGAAAAATCTACAGAGCTCCAAGTCTATAGAAGGAGAAAGCAGCAGTCCACTACTGTGCCTATTGTCCCTACTGTGCCATGTCCCCCGTCTAACCCTGCCCCAACTCCTGAAGATGCACCTCCAGCTCCGGATCCCTCTGATTTGGATGGTATGATCTCTCCTCCTTGTCATTCTCTTATTCCCTTAAGGAGATTTTCTCGCCGTAATGCGGGAAGATTCCATAATCGTTATGGTTATGAATATGACATCGTCCATTTTTTATCCTACTCTAATCTATCCCCTACTTATGGAACATTCATTGCATCTTTAGACACCACATTTTTGCCTAAGTATTGGTAGAAAGCGAAGGAAGACTCGAGGTAAAAAGTTACAATATTGGAGGAGCTTGGGGCACTTGAAAAAATGTGACATGGGAACTTGTTCCATTACCTAAAGGAAAGAGAGGAGTTGGATGCAAATAGGTCTTCATAGTAAAGGAGGCTCCAGAAGGAAAGGTGGAGCGATACAAGGCAAGATTGGTTGCAAAGGAATTCACTCAGTCCTATAGCATTGTCTATGATGAGACATTTGCTCTAATAGCAAAGATGAGCACTGTAAGAACCCTGTTTTCTCTTGCAGCAAACCATGGGTGGCAACTTCATCAATTGGATGTGAATAATGCCTTTCTTAATGGATATCTACAAGAGGAAGTATACATGGAGATACCCCCGGGTTTTTGTACGAAGCAGTCAACAAGAAATGTGTGCAAGCTGAAGAAATTACTGTATGGACTCAAGCAATCTCCTCGGACCTGGTTTGAAAGATTCAGGAGGGCTGTCACAGGCATAGGGCCAGACCAAGGCAGATCACACGGTCTTCTTCAGATATGCGAGATGCCACGTCACCATACTTGCAGTATATGTATATGATATAGTGATCACATGTGATGATGAGTAGGAGATTACCCAGCTGAAGTCAAAACTTGCCAAGGAATTTGAAGTAAAGGACTTGAGAATGATGATGTATTTTCTGGGGATCGAGGTGGCTCGAGGAAGAGATAGGATCGTCCTCTCTCAGAGGAAGTATGTACTAGATCTGCTCACAGAAACTGGTATGCTGGGATGTCGATCGGCAGTCACTCCAATCGATCAGAAAGATAAGTTGGGGACAGAGACAGGAGAGCCGGTTGATCGTGAGAGATATCAGAGACTTGTAGGCAGATTGATTTATCTAGGCCACACTCGTCCTGATATCTCATTTGCTGTGAGTATAGTGAGTCGCTACATGCATGATCCAATGAAGGCCACATGGATACAGTTTTTCATATTCTGAGATATTTGAAGGGGGCTCCTGCAAGAGGACTATGGTTCAAGAAAAACAGACACATGTGCGTTGAGGGGTACTGTGATGCATATTTGACAAGATGCATGGACGACAAAATGTCTATCTCATGTTATTGTGTCTTTGTGGGAGGTAATCTAGTCTCATGGAGAAGCAAGAAACAATCTGTGGTAGCACGATCGACCGCTGAAGCAGAATATAGAACTATGACTCTGGGAGTGTCAGAGTTGTTGTGGGTAAAAACACTGCTCACATAGTTGAAGTTGGATCAGGCAACACCATTACGCTTTCTGAGTGACAGTCAAGCTGCACTAAGTATAGCTAACAATCCAGTTCAATATGATAGAACAAAGCACATCGAAATCGATCGGTTCTTCATCAAAGAAAAGCTAGAGAAAGGGATATTAAAGCTCGATCATGTTCGTTCAGAAGAGCAAGTCGCTGATTGTCTTACTAAGGATCTTAATTCATTGAGTCTTTCTAAACTATGTGACAAGATGGAGATAATTTATATCTATCGTCCATCTTGAGGGGAAGTGCTAAGAGTATTAAAGAATTTTTTAGTTCCACATGGAGTAGAGTAGTAGAGAGAGTGGTTAGCCTCTCCTATATATATATAGTTCCACATCAATAATAAACAAGCCAAGTATTCTACTAAATTTCTATTATTACTACCAACATTTGTAATTATCCTGGACATTCTTGCACTAGGGTTGCTCTAGTTGCTATCTCAGGTTGTTTTGTCCTGCCTTTGATATCTGTAAAAGCTTTATTTTACATATGCTCTCTGATGATAAGCATCAAACTATTATTGTCTAAAACCAGAAGGTGGACACATGACACCAAAACCAAGTTCCCTAGGGAGAGTTTACATTTGAGAAGTTTTTTTGCATGTGCATATGCAAATTGAAAAAATATGACAAAATATTATATCTGTTGGACGTGGCATGAAATTTGTTTCTCGCATAAAAGTTCCAACTCTTTTAGTTCTTTTACTGGCTGTGTTTCATAAAAAAAAAAAGTAGTTTGTTATCAAAACCCAACACTTTTGTTATGAACTTTTAAAACCATCGCATTCAACCAAGGTTCGTATTATCCGTATCGGACCTTCCAATGAGTATCGGGATCGAAAATATCGGTGGTTTTGGATCGGAGTATCGGATTTTTTGGGTATCTGAAAACAAATAATTATTAATAAATTATTAAAAATTTAGAACAAAATATCTTATATATTTAGGCATAATTTTAAGTATTTTCTATGTTGTTTTTTAGTAATTTTGGAACTGAATTAAATAGTAGTCACCCTTGCCGATTGATTTACCTGCAATAGGTAAGTTTTTTTTCTTTTACATATTTTTACAACGTTACTATGCTTTTACACTCTTGCTGATTGGTCTTTTTCGTTCAATTTTCTTCACCGAATTGATAGAAAAAGAGATCCCCAATGTCGGTATCGGATCAGGACATGCTAAATCGTATTGTTGTCGACCGTATCGGATCGGTATCGGCCAATACTGCAAACTAAGCATTCAACACTAAGCTAATATGTAAACTTAAAAGACTCTTGTAGCTGAGAAAATAAGACCCACCGTTTAAAGAAATTTGCTCCAAGAAATCATTTATCCACATCTATTTCATCTTTATGGCTAAACTGTTCCATACAAAAATTGCAAATTACAGGATAAGAAGAGGGAAGCGCGAACAACACATAACCATGAACTGGGCAGCAGTACTACCGGGAGTACTTACTCTGGTGCACCACCCAACAAGAAGTTTTACAGCCATGAACTGGGCAGCAGCACTACTGGAAGTGCTTCCTCCGGTGCACCACCCAATAAGTATTACAGCCATGAACTGGGCAGCAGTACCGCCGGGAGTAGCTCCTCTGGTGCACCACCAAATAACTATTACGTAAAGTCGCCGTCGTCTCTATCACCGGTTAACCCTCTACGTGAGGGAGCTCGGCAGCGAGCAAGGCATAGTCATGAGTTGGGCATCAGTACTAAGAATGGCTCTGCTGCACCACCAGCCTACAGTTACTACGTAAGCTCCCCCCTATCCCTATCACCAGTTAGCTCCCCACTTCTTGAAAAGTCTGGACCGCAAGCGAGACACAGGCATGAACTTGATATCACCACTGCTGGGAGCACTTCTTCTGATGAGGAACCCAACAGCAACAGGTACACAGTGAGTCCGCCAACGACTCCATCGCCGGTAAAATCTCCCAACAGCCGCGATCGAATTACAACAATACGACGTCCTTCGACCACCAAGAACATCAACAACTTGCCTCCACGTTTATCCTCCGGCGCAAATGTGAATAGGGTGGCCAGTCTCCGATACGGTATGGAGAAGAGGTCTGTATCCATATCGGGTTCTCGGTTGGTAGAAAAGAAACAGGTCCCCAAGAGATATGCTGTTGGTTGATTGAACTCGTCGATGCTCGATATTTTTCACGTTTCAAATTTTTTGTTGTTGTTGTAAAATTGTCTATCTGATACTCTTTTAATAGCTCTTTTAGGTTATCTGACAGGTGTAAAATGCATCAGGACGAACTGTGGTGTCCATGTTGTAAGTTCGGCCAAAGTTTGTGGTACGAGCTTTTGGGGGATCAGTCCTACCAGTTGAACTTTAGTGGAGTAGTGTCAAGTGACATGTAATTAGGGGCTGTTTGGTTTGGTATATCAGAGTATATAACCAACAAGAAGAGAGTGACTTCAGGTAAAACTAAAAGGAAATACTATAGCCACAGTTGTTACATATTTTACTTGGACTAGTCCAATTTTTTTTCTTTTACTGTAATTATTTTCGATAGTCCTTCCAATATGAAGGATTGTCATAATTTTTCGAGTCCTAAAAAATATAGGACTTTCAAATTTTTTGACATTCCTATATATTGGAAGGACTGTCAAAAATTCTGACAGAACTAAATATTTTAGGATTGTAGGAGATTGTAACAGTCCTAACTATTAGGAGGACTGTCAAAACTTTTTGACAGTCCTACCTATTTTTAGTACTGTTAAAAAATTTTGACAGTCCTAAAATTTTGGCCTAGTCCCAATAAAATATGTAGTGCCTATAGAAAGCCAAAATAAAATGCGTATATTTTTGAGTTCTTATTTGGTGAAAGTGATTTCTTGTCTATTGGAACTACTTTATATGTTTGGATAGATAATATTTTGTAACTTGGAAGTGAGTAACTAAACTCGACAGGCTCTTGTGATCAGCGAGAAGAGGTATAACCTTCTAGGCTAGGCAAACGGTCTTGGAATCAAAACTCGGGGGAGGTGTGGATGGGTGTGTGTGTGTGTGAAATTGTGGAATAGTGGATCCAAAAGACATACAATGCAGTTTGTATAAAGTTCCGTATGTTAAGTCGGACATCTCAAAAAAAAAAAATGAAAGTGAGTAAATTTAGACTTCTTATCGTGCTTGGTGTCTATGAAAGATATGAAAAAAAAATTAAAAATTCTATTAGTTATATAATAAAATTAATAATTATTTATTAATAGTAATTATTTAACTTTCTATTTGAATATTAATAATTAATATCACCAAATAATTTATTGGTGATTTATAATGTATTACTTAATATTAGTACGATACATTATTGATTACTTATTTTAACTACTTAATATTTAGTTAAATTGATAAAATAATTAATACTAAGCATTTAATACTTAGTATTATTTTAAATATTAAATACTTAAAATTAATTTAGCTAAATATTACATATTAAGTATTACTTACTACATACTGGTTATTTATTATCTAATATTATTAAATAGTTGATAATTATTAACCAAATGAATGGTTGAAAGTATTATTAAATTATTACATACCGGAGGAAAGTAACCAATAATAGACAGAAGTAACTGTTTAAATATTAAATAATTAAAATATACTTATTTAATACTTACTATTTACAAAACTGTACACTTTAGTTAATAAAGAAAACAAAATCAAAGTAAAAGTGCAACTTTTCTCACTTTCATTAAAAAAATAGGTGAAAGTGGTAAGACCCTTTTCATATATATAAGATAATAGGACACAAGAATTAAAAAGTACTGATTACATCAAATTCATCAAATTCATGTTCCCTCTTCCATGTCGAATTAAATAACTGAACGTTGAAAGTGATGTCCAGTGAAATAGATTGAGTTAGTAAAAAAAAAAGAAATATTTTAGTAAATATCTCAATTCGAAAAATAAAAAATAATATATATATATATATATATATATATATATATATATATATATATATATATATATATATATATAAACTAACAAATACTCCTATTCCTTTGTACGAAACAATTAAAAAAAATTAAGATATACCACCACAAATGTAACCAAAATTTTGTTGATTTACAAAGAATTGAAATATTTTCGAGTTTTTAAAAATAGTTAGGATATATGCTAGTTTATGTATTTTGAATGAAGATATTTGCTAAAATATTCCTAAAAAATGAGATGGTTGGATTGAATTTGATAGAAATAGTAGGTCCAATTGAGAGAGAGGGTAGACAAAAAGAAGGTGCATGGGTAGTGTTAAGACGGCCAAGAAAGTTCACATGGGATAAAGGAAGATAGACATATAACAAGTTTATGTGACGGAGTATTTTTTTAGCGTGACACTTCTTAATTTCAAAGGAGACAAAAAATAACATCAATAAAGTCTTTAAGTTAATTTTTTTTTTCATATTTTAAATCATTATCTTCCCTTTAGTTTTTTTGATGACTACGTTGTAACACTAATACTAACGCTAACAGAAATTCTCTCTTATCTTTAAAACTCAGCCCATGTTCATTTCTGCCTACAGGCTACATGTAGTCCTAACTTCTTTTAGCTACTTTTCTTGTGGCTCTTCTTTACGAATATAACTGCCCTTAACCGGAAACCTAAATGAACTCCGTATTTAAATTTGTAATCCTATTTGCACTTGCACTAAGCTGAGCTAGGTTAGCTAAACATAGCAATCTATCAGTTTTCCAAACTAACCATCTTATATACAAAATAAACGGAAACCGACTTCGTAGCTACTGCTTTTTAAAGCAATGAGCACGTGCACGTGCACGTGCGTAAAAATATATATTATAAAATATTAAACATTTTTAAAGCATAAGCAGACCCAATAAGCAGCATCCCATAGTGGCCCATGTGGTATTTACTAATAATAAGGCCCAAGTAAAATAAGGAGGTCTTCAGCAAGAATATCTGATCAGCATCATCTTCAGTTGGGCATAACATTCAAGTCGCTGAGCTCAAAACTCCTTTCTTCAACCTCCTCTAATGGCGACGTTATGGTGCGTCTCGGGAATATCGGCCCCTCCGCTGCCGCAACGAACGACAGGAAGCGATACGACCGCTACACTCTCCTCTCTTCTTCTTCCTCTTCCTTGTGCTCTTCTCTCTAGTCGTCGTCGGAGGGGGAGCCACGTGGTTCGCATGGCGCCGGAGGAGGAGAAGATGACTCGCCGATCCCCTCTCGATTTCCCCATCGTACGCTTCTTCTTCTTGCTTATAACCCTAACTGATGAATGAATGCACTAGTAATTTTCACCATAACTAGAAATTTGTTTATTTGTCAATTTGATGCTGAAATGGCTTTTGGTTCTTGATAGTATGGCGCGATATGGCACGGCACCAGTTTCTTCATAGTGAGATTTGGAGTGTTATTGTCGTGTCGAGTATGTGTCCGGATGCGCAACACACCAATTTTGGAGTGTCCTTGCTAACTTATTTTTTTTAAGCTTTTGGTAGCATTGGGGTTGATTTAGGGTTTGAGGTTGAGCTCAATAGTCGGTTAGGGTTTATGGGTTGAATTGTAGATGCTAAGGTATAGCTGAACCCGGGAAAAATTGGCATAAGGGCTTCGATTTTGTTGCTTTTATGTTTCTTGTAGAATCAATGTGCCATAAGTAGCTGTTGAACTTGCTTGGGGTCAAGATCATACTTCACAGTATCAGCTTAACGAAATTGCTGAAACCACCGAAACCAACTGATTTTAAACCACCAAACCACCCGAACCCCTCCGGAACAGCTACGGAACTTCCAATTAAGAAGGGTCTTATCCCAATACTACAAACTATGGTCAAGATATGGGACAAGGAAAAGAAATGAAGTCCAGTAAGCACTTTGTATCTGGCCTTGCAGAGGATAGAGTTGAGATGCATGTACCAATTAATATATTTGAAATTAGCTGTTAATCGATTAGCTTACTGTATGATGTGATATGGTATGACGAATCTTCATTTCATACGAATTGATCTTAAAAAGTATCATTCCTAGATACAAAACAAGGTCATTTAGTTGGCAAGTATATGGCCAATATTTAAGATAAAGAATTTATGGGTGAATAATGGTTTCTCTTTGCTTATGTTACATAGACATGGTGACATAGGTTATGAATATTCATTTTGAATCTGTGCTGATATACTCGATTACGGGTTCTCTGCCACCACAATACAATACTCTCTTTGGGATGCTTCAAAGGATATAGAAGAACCTTATGATTGAAGAAACTATAAGCAAAATGAGATTTTTGACAAATTGTGCTTTTTTGCACATGGGGTACAACTCTCTGGGGGGCGCATCTTACCAGTCTATATAATGTAGTTTATTAACCAATAGAATTCACTTTTGCATGTGATGTGTAGTTTGGACTCTTTGGAGTATCCTTGTCGTGTCTGACGAGAAGGTTGTATGGAGACAACAAAGGATTTGGAGTGTTATTCTTCCTAGAATACTATAGTCGGTGAAAACATTTTAAGAAATCAAGTATAACATGATAGAATATCTGGATCTGAGGTTGGTTAGATTTGAACATATTTTGAGTCTATTGTATTCCACAGTTATAGATTCTGAGTGAAGCCAAGAGGGTCATATTTTATTTCTTGCTAGAAATATGTGATTCAAAAGAGTTTTGAATGTATGAGTCGCATAATATTGGTATAATTTAAGCTGTGTACCTTGATGTTTACTAGTTCCTTAGGAAGTTCATTTCCTGCAGCATACCATGAGAGAGAAGTCCTATCTTAGCTTTACTACTAGTTTCTTAGGAACTTCATATGATGTTCGAACCACAAGAGGTGGGACTCATACATAATCTGTTTTGTTTTGGGCAGCATATGGACTTCTCTCTTATGTATCCTAACTTTGACTCAATGGGAAAAAAATCTTCTGAGATAGTCATATGAAATTTGACAAAGGAACAGATGTATATGTCGATGCATTTTTTATGGTATTTAGAGAAAGGGTTCTTGAATTTCATTACAAGTATGGAACTTATATATTCTGAGGAAAGTAAAGTACAAGTTTGTAAAACAACTCTCTTTGAAGTATATTGCATACACTTTCAATTGATTTATCAATGGTAATGTTAGTTCGGTTATGTTTTCTTGGTTCATATCTTCTTGATTTCTGCAGAAACCTATCTAATATTACCTACTGATGTTTGTACTTGATGCATCTTCATGTTGCTTCTTCTGGAAAATTTGTCTGTCTTATTGTACTATAGAGATGAATGCAATATCCCATACTTTTTACCTCATCGCCCCGACCCTTTTCTAGATGAGGCACACTGGGATGGTTGCTCCTTGGTTCTATGAAATTGAAGTAGGTTGTGGAACGGTTTCGATCTGTTACTTCCCGTTCCCAGTATACGTATTGAGAGCGTATTATTTCTTGTTGCATGTTTATTTTATTGCATGAGACTAAGACCCATTCTTTGGTGGAGAGTTGGTTCGGTTTATTTTTAGGTTAGGGCTTGGTCATGACTTGAACCTTGGGTCAAGTGAACCCAAACCCTCCATGTATATAAACCAAATCTCTCATTTTCTCCAAATCTCTCATTTTCTCTCTTCATTCTTTTTTTTTCTTTTTCTCTCTTTAAGTTCTCTCCCTCCATCCTTAGGCAAATACAT
Organism: Iris macrosiphon; assembly: GCA_036927795.1. NCBI lineage: Eukaryota > Viridiplantae > Streptophyta > Magnoliopsida > Asparagales > Iridaceae > Iris > Iris macrosiphon. Next base: position 24,276,373 of record JAYESA010000020.1, on the reverse strand, counting down.
CTTGCATGAAAAATTGAGAAATCCTCCATATTTTTAGTTTATTATGATTGTTGTGATTTTAAGCATGTTTAGAACTTGGTATTTTCGGATTTGGTGGATGGAATGTGCATATCTGAATTTTTATGAGTGTGGGTGTTCTTGAATTTTTTTTGGTTTTGATCTTCAAAAGCTTGTTTTCGAAAACTAATTGTTTTATGTGATGGAGCACTTCATTTCGAACAATTTGGCTTTTGAATCACTTGCTTTGGAGTTGAGATGAGGATTTTATGGCAGGACAAGTTTTTCCGGTGCTTGGAGTTTTTTCATGGCCGAACTTGCTGTTCTGGGACGATGGAGTATCATGCGGCCCAGCAACATGCGCCCTCTCCAGCATGCGCCCATCTTGTTGGACGCATGTCTGCTTTGTGCATGCTTTCGAAAAGTCGGACACATTGTACCTTGAACGCATGAAAATTCACTAAGGTCTGACTCCATGCGCCTAGAGTCCATGCGTCCAGGAGATTATGCGGCCACGAGCCATGCGTCTCTTCTTTTTGGGCGCATGCCTCTTCACGACTTTTGTGTCTCTGCACGACTTTATGTGCTTGTCTTTTCTCTCTGACACTTATGGCTTGTCACATCAATCACCTTTAGGTCACTTTCCTGATGCTTCATTTATTGTCCATCACTTCGACACTTGTTCCAAGTAGTGGACTTTTGCTCAAGCATGCCGCCTGGAGGAGCATGCGACCAGGTTAGAGCATGCGGCCTGGTTGGTTTATGTGGTCTGACTTTCTTATGCACAACTTAGACACGTATTATCCTTAGTGACTCCATGTGTACACGTAGTACTTTCTAGTTGGGATCATACATTTTATTTGGAATATTTTTTACTCTATGTGGTTGATTCTAGTAATACTTGTGTCTTGATTCTATGGAAGAATAGACTTAGTAACCATACCTCATGCTAGACACGACCATGTGCTAAGATTGGCTATGTACATGGCATGAATATGTGTTGGACTGAGATTTCTGTGTGGACCATACTAAGTAATAAGTGATTAACCAGCTATGTGCATGACATAAGCTTCGTGTTACAATGTGATCAAGATTCATGTGACCCAATGAATAATTGGTAATTGGACTTCAATACTGTATCTGTGCTGATACAATTATTGTCTGATAGTGTTCATAATCTAATATGCACTGAGGTGCGACATACCTTGTTACGTGTTAAGTGATTTATATTTGGGTTGCGTATCAAGAATGTCTCCAAATTCCTGAACGCGTGATACTATATACATACATTTCCCCCAGCACATGCATGATATGCGAGTCAAGTACCAAAGCGTGGTTAGGATATGGATTTATTGAATGTTGCATACACGCTCGGGTGAATCCAGACTGAACTTCCATGGATTTGTATCTAGCGTGTCCGTACTTTGTACGACATCTTAAGAAAAATTCTCATGTGACCGTGTCTTGAGATTTCGAATACAATATAGGGTTAATTAAGCAACTAAAAGTGGTAGTAACATTGGGAAGAAGCGGTATTCTGAGATTATATCAACGAACCTTCCCACAGAGATTCATTCTAAGTGCGTTGTCGGCTGGCCAGCACAGATACTGTATATCATCCGCCTTAGTGGAGTGCGGTATATGACCTATTATAAATAATGTCGAGCCACTGTTTCACTATAGGAACATTGGAACCGCTAATATCGTGATCTAGCGCAGTGGCCCTACGGTGGTGCAATTCATGAAGTGCCTGTATAATCATCTATTGGCTCGGTTAGCTCATGTTCGACAATGGCGTGGTATAAGGATACCTATTATGCATTATCCTGGGATAACCTCAGACTCCACAAATATCAAGTCGTACAAGTGATTGACCGATTTTATTAATTGGACTTGGTTGTGATTGTATTATTCCGTTAGTAGCCTAGAGAAATGGACTATCATAGTGTGATGAATTCAACCATTGTCCTTGTTTGGTTGTAGGGTTGGACCTTTGTGCTAGGATATGCCATGGACCTAAGTTACGGCACACAGAAACTATATATATTATATATTTATTGGTTTGGGTTTTGTTTTTCCATTTCGTGCTTCTTTTGTGGTACTTGCTATTTGGGATCTAATCCCACTTTGTATGGCCAGATTTCGAACCGGCACCCGAGGATCCAACGTACTTTCCCCTGACTCATGGCGCGTACCAGGAACATGGCCGCCGTGGATAACGAGTGGGTTTCCTTATTCCTCGCTCGTCATTGTGCATTTTACTCTTTTTGGCGTTTAGCCACCGATACCTGTTAGCCGGCATGTCTGGACATTTAGTTTCCTTTTCATGACTGTATATAAATCATACTGCAGCTGTAATACCGTCATGTACTTTTGTTAATTCCACCAGCTTCTTATTTTGTACAATTGGTCCTCATAATATTTTGAGAAAGCGTTTGGGACGTTTTATTGCTTTATCATATATGTTTTATGGTTATTGTTTCTTGTTTGATTGATTGAGACATAGATGTTCGTGTGGCCCTAAGTGACCTGATTGTAGCATTCACCCTCTTGTCTAGTTACAGTCGTGATCGTCGTACGACGTATAGTACCTTGTACGGGGTAGCTGGCAATGTCCGTCTTCGTATTTTGGTTATGGGACGTGACACGATCCTTAGCACTACTTGGTAAATAAAGTAAAAAACTAAACCGTTGACAAATTCACAGAGCCCAGTAATATAGTAACTAAAAAGAGGTTTCCAGTTATTAGACTACTTGTATAGGAGTCCACAGATTCTAACCATAACAAGGAAATTAATGACAAATCAGTGTGTGAGAAATCAGATAAATCAGCGGATATATCATTTTGAAGCCAAGACGACATATATTGGCCACGTCGTTTTGGCAAATATTGGACCGATATATCGGCCTATTTCACCCGATATTCATTATATTGGTTTAATGGGTTTCAGCGGGTGGGTCAAGTTGGATTCGATTAATTTACCCGAACCAATTTAACTAAAAAACCAATAAAGAAAAAATCGTAACTCTCTCTCTCACTCACTCTCTCTCTGAAGAAGAAGAAGAAGAAGAAGAGAAGAAGACGAAGGATTAGGTTAGCGCTCTCTCTCGATCTCAAAACTGTCTCTTCTCTCTGTTTGATTTTTTTTTTTTTCTGGTTTGATACTGAGTTTGACACAGGTTAAAGGAGGAAGAATTGTTCCTGCTGTTTTTTGCTGCTGTATTTTTTTCTGCTGATTTTGTTCTCCGACTGCCGATTTTGAAATTTTTTTTTTCTTTGGTTGTGAATAAGCAACTGATTTTGAATTCACAAAACTTTGATTCTCTCTTTGTTTTGCCAAATCAGGTCTCTACCACTGCCAAATCAGAAAAATAGTGCAAGTATATTAGAGAGGAAATGACCACTATAAACACTGTAAACACCATACTGAACAACAGGAGTAAATTTAAGTTCCTGAATTCAAGTGACGGATTAATTTGCCTAGGATATTCAATATATTTATTGGTATCCAATATTTGAATATATCGCCTGATATATCTCCGATATCCGATGTCTCAGACTCTCAAACCCAAACCAATATGAACACGATATCCGATATCTTGAGCACTGAAAAATCTAATAAAATGAGAAGTCCTGACCTGAACTAGTTATCATGACACAGCCTGAAGGTTAATCTGATTGAATTGGAGGGCCTGACCTGATCTTTCAGAGAGAAACCAGCAGTTCCAGTCACTCATGAACCGGAGGCTCCAGTTTGAGTGAACTGGAAGCCTGGTTCCTGGGCTTCTTAACAGCCCAAGTTACTACCAAAACTCCTATCTTGTTGGACTAATTGCTTGGTTCTGGATGGTTGTACAGTGCCTCTCTGCTAACAAACCACATGACTAAAAAAAACTTGGGTCTTCATATACGTCTTTGAGGTTTGTGGCAAGGCTAGCACTTGCTTGTAGCTACTCTTGTTAGAGACTGGGACCAACTCACAGCCATCTAACATCCTCGGATTGGTAGCTTGGTATAAAATTGGCCAATTTGTTGGTGGAACTTTCTCAACCTTGGACGTGACCCACAGCCAATCCATTCTCATGGGAAAAAAATTTGATGATGATGATCTCAGGTCTATGTATTTGTCTGGACCTTGTGAATTGTGATTTGAAGGAGGTTGTAGACTTCGGACAAAAACCTACTAATTTTTACCTTCAACCGAACACAATCAATTTCTTCCATCCAGTATCTAAGTACACATGGAAACCCATCTAATATTACAATTCAAAATTCTCGCATTGCTCTTGTTTGCTCACTAGCTTCCATCTAACTCTTTAGTTCCTTGAATGCACCTCTAGAAAACTTTGATATCCATGTCCCATGTGGATGTAAAGGAACGTATCTCGTGAAGTAGCTCCAGGAGGCAGGAATACTCAGCACATAGTTTGTTTTGTGAGGAAACAAGTTCGCGGCTGTAAGCAATTACGGACCTATGATTAATTTACTTCAAAGTGATGTTATACTTTTTGACCAACCTGGTTTTATGATGGCATGCTGGCAATTTTGGGATGTCTTGGGAGCTTGATGCATATGTGGAAGTTGTTCACTGAGTTTCATGCATCTACGATATGCTTGCCTCGTCAGAGAAGTAACCTTATGTAGAAGCCTTCAAATTTTAGACCTTCCAAAGATGAATTACTGTTTTCTTCTTTGTCGTCTTCCATGTTGTCATGAGCGTAAGTCATGGTAATTTTCTTTTAACATTGGTCTGTGGTTCAAGTATGTTGTAGATCTGTTGAGCCAGAATTTTAGACGTACTTATGTTATCAAGTAGAGTTTACTGTTTAGTGGATTTTGTAAGGTGCAAGCTTGGAAGTTTTCATAGTAGTCAAAGGCGCGCCAAGGAGCACCTCGTAGCAAGGTGCACCAGCTGCGTCTTTCATCTCACTAGGCGATGCGCCTTTCTCCATGCCGCGTTGTTTTTTTCCAGACGCATCTCGCAACAAGGCGCCAACAAGTAAAGGCGCGCCTTATGTATTTGTTCTTTATTTTCGTTTTATAGGCATAAAAAGATAGTGATGGGCATATTGGTGGTGACGATGATTTGATGGAATTTGATAAAAATGAATGTTTGTTCTTTTGGTTCTACTTTAATTTTACAAACCGTGTTCCTTTCATTTTGTTACTTCTTGTTAGAAAACGCAAAATTCTTGTTAGTTGTGTTGACTACTTGCCACTAGTTTACTTGGTTATGTTTTAACATGTTTTTGTTGGTTTTACAATGTTATTTGTTTTTTTTCTTATAATACTAGTTTATTTACTTATGTATGCATATTTTTATTAAAAGTTTAATTTTGCGTCTTGCTTCGCTGGGGCGTGTGTCTTAAGTACGCTTTGTGCCTTGGGCGATATAGACACTTTGCACCTCGACGTGCCTTGCTCCTTTGACTACCTTGGAAGTTTCACCTGCCTTCCCAATTTTAAGCATAATGAAAAAGGATAAAGAACAGATTTTTACTAAGTTCATAAATCAAATGAAAATGTTTGATGGTAAAAAGACGCAAAGTTTTCATGCTTGGGGTTGCTTCATTCTAGAATCTAGAACCAAGGACCAGATAACTATCTTTCTCCAAAACTTTGGTATATTTTAGCAATTGCCAATCACTTGTCGAGAAATAGGAAGAAAATTAAATACTTACTGAAACAGTTAATTGTGTACCCTAATTTTCTACCATTTTTTTCTTCCAGTTGTTAATGACTATATTGTCAACTTGATAGGTTTACCAGATTCGTCTCACTAGTTCCATCTATTGTAGGAATTAAGTTTAGGTAATTTGTTTTAAGATCATTATACACCCATGAAGAGGAGAATTTATTTAGTTTCTACAGCGTTAATGCAATAAGTTGTATTTGGGTTAACTTGACCTAGCTGAATAAGTTACTTTATCATGGTGCCACTGCAGCAAATGTTGTAATGAGCTAAGCTATTCCCAAACTGTCTCAGACTCGGTTCACTGAGAAGCTCATGAGCCTCGATCTTGAACCTAAGATTGGCTCCTCCAGTAAATGATCCTGAGCCTGACCTTAGTAGCATTTGGATTGTTATGCTTGCCAGGATATTGTTATATGGGTTTGGTTTACTCTTTTTGAATATTCGTAGACTTGGAATGTGAATATGGGCTTATAAGCATCTATTTCTGTTGCATTATTGCTACACTTATTGAAGCTCACAAGGCTCATAAAACAAGCTTAATTTGGGTTCCAGCATGGCTCAAATTCAAGCTTGTCCTGCTCTCTACTTTAAACCAGTGTCTTTTGAGCCAAGCTGAAGCTCGCTAATATTACTGCAAGCCAAGCTTGAGTTTAAATCTTAGTCTTGTCCGAGCTTGAGCACGAGCTAGAGCCCAACCATTGCCTTGAGGAACATGACCCGAGCATGGGATGCTCTGTCAAAACTCGGCTCCTTCACTTCTCCAATTGCAGATAACACGATTATTACAACTACTCACTGAATTTGGGGCGTCAGGGACATATACTTCTTAAGTTGTTTTAGGTAATTAGTTCCTAGAAACCACTGACTCTCTCTCTTACAGTTATATTATTGTGCTTTCGTCACTTAGCCATGATGTAACATTAGTCTTTTGTTTTTATAACATCTAATAGTTAATTATCGTAAATAACTTGTAGTCTAATATAATTATCTGAATAAAGAGAGCATATAGAGGAACCGGAAAATTGTGGCTATCATTTGTAATGGCTGGTGCACCGTAGATATACATTTTCCAATGTTGGGACTAGGGAGGTTATTTTGTACTCTTTTTCTTTGAGAATCTTCAAAAAATAAACCAAAAAATTGAACGAGTATGATTATAGTGTTATAACGTGGGTTACTAAAGCGTTTCATTTTCACTTTGTATTTTAGTTTCACATTGGTTAGAAATTAGTATTACACCTTCATTGGGTTGTATAAATAAAGCCTTTGCCTTCCACTATGGGATTACACTAATAAGTGATATTCTCTCATATTTTCTTCTTCCTTCTTCTACGTTTATTCTAACACGTTATCAACACGAAGCTCTAACGGGAGGAAATAAGCGAGAGCATCTCAGTGAAGCCGTCATTTGCGGATTCTTCACTTCAGTAATAGGTATGGTTATTTTTTTTCCTGCATATGCATACCCTAGGCGTAGTCTGATGTTGATGTTTATAAATCTCTTGGCATACCGCTAGGACAAAAAGAATAATTTTTATCGATTTATCTCACTTCTTTTAGTTAACTCTAATAACACTCCGATGTTAATCACATATAGATATCTCGGAGAGAACGCTGGAGTTATTCTTTATTTATTTATTTATTTTATATATGTTAATACATTCAGATCAAAACCATCAGAGATCTGATGACCATGAACATGAATTGTTTGATATATATATATATATATATATATATATATATATATATATACCATATGTGGTATTTTTGGAAGACTTCTTGAACATAATCATTGTTCGAAGCATACCATGAGCATCTAGTATTTGATATTTACCTACGACTTCTGGAACATTATTGTTCGAAGCATACCATGAACAAGATTTGTTTGGTATAAATAGACTTCTGAAACATCATTGTTTGAAGCATATACCATAAACATGAACTGTTTGGTGATTTACCAAATTTTTATGTTAACTTGTTATTATTGATCTTATACAACAATATGTCGAGTCTCACAGCATGATTTCAAGCCTCTAAACTTAGAAGGCCAGAACTTTCTCAATTGGAGATTGGATGTTGAATTGTACCTTTAAGCCAAAAGCTTATGTGACGCAATTGTGGCTGATAAGCCAATATCTGCACAAGATAAAGCGAAGGCTTTAATTTTTCTAAGACATCATATTCATGATGATCTCAAGACTGAGTACTTAACAGTCAAGGACCCCTTGGTGCTATGGAATTCTCTAGCTGAGAGATATGGTCACCAAAAAAATGGTCATACTACCAGGTGCACTCCATGAATGGCTCAATCTACGTTTCCAAGATTATAAGACAGTTGCATCGTATAATTCAGCTATGTTCAGGATTACTTCACAATTGAAGTTATGTGGTGAAGAAGTGATAGAGCATTCCATGATAGAGAAAACATTCACTACATTTCATGTGACTAATATGACCCTACAACAGACGTACAGGGAGAGGAATTTTAAGAAGTATTCTGAACTCACTGCTGTCTTACTCGTGGTCGAGAAAAACAATGAGTTATTAATCAAAAATCACACTAGTAGACCAACTGGGTCTACACCAATTCCAGCTGAAGTGAATGCGACTAGTGCTCAAAAAAATGTGACAAATACTAGGGGTCGAGGAAATCACAGAGGTAGAGGGCATGGACGCCGTGAAAGCCAAAGAAATGGCTACAATCCGGGTCCAAGAAACGATACACAATTCAAAAATAAGGGATTTAATTCTCGAAGAAACAATGTCCAAATTTTCAATCCAGCTGCTCCAACTGATATTTGCAAACGTTGTGGAAGAGCTGGCATTGAATGCGAAACGATCGCACCTCACAAAAGAAAGTGGACGAGTATGAAGTCTAAAAGGGTGTGGAGACTAATCTCATAGAGGGTACAACACACATGAATTTTAATGATTTCTTCCAAGATAAGGATGAAAACGTAATTTCGGAAGACCAGTTCAACGCCATGATAGGCGAAGTCAATGAATAGTTATTGTATGCTTATCTAAGTTTATTTACTTTCCACTTTGAATAAATTGGTTATTATATGATCAATGGTCTAGGTAGTTTACTTTCTTTGAAGCAGTTTCATTTAGATTTAGATCAAGTTGTAATAATTGACAATATGCTAAGTTTAACCATTTAGTAGCATATTAATATATTATTAATTTTTGTTTTTGAAATGTATAAACAATGATGATGGCATATGCTTGGTAGATAGTGCAACAACTCACACTATATTGAAAATTAGAAAGTTTTTCACACCATATGCCTCAAACACTGCCAAGGTGACCACCATTGCTGGACCCATGCAAATTATAGAAGGTTATGGTAAGGCCAATGTTGTGTTGCCAAATGGAACACACTTAGTCATTCGAAATACATTATTCTCTAGTAGATCTAATAGAAATCTACTCAGCTTTAGAGATATTCGAATGAACGAGTTTCATGTTGAAACCATGAACGATGATAGCAAATAGTATCTTTGTATCCTCTAATGTTGGAAGCAATAAGCTCATATTAGAAAAGTGCAAGTTAATCTCCTCGAGGCTATATCAAACTATGAAGGTAGTAGAATCTCACCCCATCACTAGCAAAAGGCTAAATGATCCAAGGAATCTAATCCTTTGGCATGACAAATTGGGTCATCCAGGATCGACTATGTTGATAAATGTCATCAACAATACCAATGGACATAATTTATCGTACCAAAGTCTTTTCTTTCCTACTGAACATTTGTGTGTAGCTTGTTCACAGGATAAACTCATTATAAGACCTTCACTTCTCAAAATAGCTTCTGAATCACCACAATTCCTTCAGAGAATACAAGGTGATATTTGCGGACCAATTGATCGTGCTAGCGCACCTTTCAGGTATTTTATGGTTCTAATATATGCTTCTAGTCGATGGTCAAATGTTTCCTTACTCTCATCTTAAAATTTTGCCTTCTCCAAGCTACTTTCTCAGTTGATTAAGTTTAAGACTCATTTTTTTGACCAACATATTAGAACGATTTGATTTGATAATGCAGCTGAGTTCACTTCCCGTACTTTTGATGATTATTGTGCTTCCGTAGGAATAGAAGTTGAACATTCCGTCCCTCATATTCATACCCAATATGGTTTAGCAGAGTCATTGATTAAGCGTTTTCAGCACATAGCAAGACATTTACTCATGCAATCAAACTTACCCGTTTCAGCTTGGGGACATGCCATATTACATGCTGCTAAATTGATCATTGTTAGGCCAACTGCATATCATGAATTTTCACCATCACAACTTATGACAGGCCATCAACCTAACATCTCTCATTTGCGTAAATTTGGTTGTGCTGTTTATGTTTCTATTCTCCCTCCTCAACGTTCTAAAATGGGACCTCAGCGCCGTTTAGGAATTTATATTGGTTTTGATTCGTCCTCAATCATTAGATATTTGGAACCTTTAACTGGTGATATTTTTACTGCTAGATTTGCAGACTGCCATTTTGATGAGACTAAATTCTCGCCGTTAGAGGGAGATAAGAAAGAAAAGAATGTTCTTACAGAACCATTCGCCACAAATAAACGGCATAAATTATCGCGGGATAATCTCACTCTGTCTCATCTAGATCCTCGTACTAATCAATGTGAAACTGAGGTACGAAGGATATTGCATCTACAGGAGATTGCAAATCAAATGTCAGATGCATTAACCGATGCAGCTAAAGTAATTAAATCACATGTGCCCGCTGCAAATGTGCCAGCTCGAATTGATATTCCCGTAGGAAAAAATAGCAGAATGGCTAATGAATCTGCTGCACGCCAGAAGCATGGTAGACCTATAGGTTCGAAGGACAGTCCCTAAAGAAAAAATGCCAAGTAATGCTCTTAAGGAGGTTACACATAACGCTCAAGAAGAGGTTATGAATGACAGATCCATATTCTCTTAAAACCCAGAAGAGGTTTTTGTCTTAGAAAAGACACAAGCCCAAGAGGAGGCTCAGGTACCTGGAAGCAAAGAGATCTCTATGTTTTATAAATATACAAGAGAGGTATGGGATCGCAAAAATATAACAATAGATGAGATAATTCTCATTCTCAGTAGCTACTGAAATATTTAAGGGCATTGATGACACTGAACCACGTAGCATCGATGAATGTCGACAAAGAAAAGATTGGCCAAAATAGAAGGATGCTATTCAAACAGAATTTGATTTCCTTAATAAACGTGGAGTGTTCGGACCTATAATATAAACACCAAAGGATGTCAGATCGATAGGTTACAAGTGGGTGTTTGTAAGAAAGCGAAATAAAAAGAATAAAATTGCTCGATTTAAGGCACGATTAGTGGCACAAGGGTTTTCTCAGAGACCTGGAATTGATTACGAAGAGACGTATTCTTCCGTAATGGATGCAACAACGTACCGTTATTTGATAAGTCTGACAGTTGAGAAAAAGCTGGACATGAGACTTATGGACGTTGTAACAGCCTATCTATATGGTGATTTAGATAGCGATATCTATATAAAAATTTCAGATAGATTTAACCTACCCAGCTTAAAATCTAAGAACATGCATTTCATAAAGCTAAGACGTTTATTGTACGGTTTGAAACAATTCGGAAGTATGTGGTACAACCATCTTAGTGAATATATGAAAATGGAGGGATATAAGAATAATCCTATATGCCCATGTATCTTCATAAAGAAATCTAAGGAGGGTTTCGCTATAGTTGCAGTATATGTCGATGACATAAACTTGATTGGAACAAGACATGAAATCAATGAGACTGCAAACTGTCTGAAAAATGAGTTCGAGATAAAATATCTCGGAGACACGAAATATTGTCTCGGATTACAAATTGAGCATTGCACTAATGGAATTTTAGTGCATCAATCCAAATACACAGAAAATATATTGAAATAGTTCAATATGGATAAAGCTCATCCCCTTAGCACTCCAATGGTTGTTCGATCTTTAGATATCAATAAAGGTCAATATCGTCCTAAGGACGACAATGAAATGGTGCTAGGACCCGAAGTACCGTACCTTAGTGCCATTGGGGCATTAATATATCTATCACAATGTACAAGGCCAAACATCATTCTTTGTCAATCTGTTGGCTAGATATAGCTCGACGCCAACTCGCAGACATTGTAATGACATTAAACATGTGATGAGATATCTTCGTGGAACTACCGACATGGGATTATTTTATACTTGTGGTTTATCTGACATCGCGAATCTAGTTAGCTTTGCAGATTGAGGTTATTTATCTTATCCCTATAAAGGTCGTTCACAAACTGGATATGTGTTTCTTGATAGCAATGCAGCTATTTCTTGGCGTTCAACAAAACAAACAATGGTTGCTACCTCCTCAAATCACTCAAAAATATTGGCTCTCCATGAAGCAAGTAGAGAATGTATCTGGCTTCGTTGTTTCAACACATTCGTAGCTCCTGTCACCTTTTCACTACCACAGATACTCCAACTGTCATTCATGAGAATAATGCAACATGTATTGTACAAATTCAAGGTGGATTCATTAAAGGAGACGTGACCAAGCACATCTTACTGAAGTTTTTCTATACTCACGAGCTTCAGAAGAACTTTGATATTGACGTCCAACAAGTTCGCTCAAGTGATAATCTTGCAGTCTTGTTCACCAAATCGTTGCCAAAGTCAACTTTTCATAAACTAGTTCATGGAATTGGAATGCGATATTTTCATCAGCTGTCTGTTTAGGATCAACATCATTAGGGGGAGTGATTGTTTTCAGAGGGAGATACATTTTGTATGGGACTATAACACGTTGTACTATTTTTTCTTAGTCATGTATTTTTTTCTATTGGATTTTTCTTGACAAACTTTTAATGAGGCAACATTAAGCGTGTCTAACACCTATCTAAGTCATCATAAAGATTGTACTCTTTTCTTTCGCACATGTTTTGTCCTAATGGGTTTTCCTGGCAAAGTTTTAACGAGACAATAGGCTTAGAGATGGTGGTCATCCAAAGGGGGAGTGTTATAACGTGGGTTACTAAATGGTTGGATTCTCACTTTGTATTTTAGTCCCATATTGGTTAGAGATTAGTATTACACCTTCATTGTGTTGTATAAATAAGACATTTGCCTCCCACTATGGGATAACACTAATAAGAGATATTTTCTCCTATTTTCTTCTTCATTCTTCTACGTTTATTCTAACATATAGTTCCAATATTTTAAGTAATTCCTTACTATATATATCTTATTCACCAATTTAAGATTCATAATATACTCTTTATCACTTGCGAAATCGAAAGACACAACTTACAAAATTGTACATTAATACTAATACCATCCTAAGATTCTTCTCCATTCATCTCTAAGAAGAATCCATATATTTTAGAGAAGAAATAGCAAGTCATTGAATCAAAAACTTAAATCTCGAAGAATCTATTCTTGTAATGATTTGTCATTCCTTCACTAAAAGTTTGTAATATTCTGTTGCGAAACTAAAGGTAAAAAAATGTGACTTACTAACAGATATTTCAAATTTGTATGGCAACTAGAGATAATCCTACTATAACTACAGTCACGTGAATTTGTTGTGCCAAGACTTTTCACAAGAGGGTTCTTCATTTGTTAGCTATATTTCCTTGATTGTACTTGTGTATGAAATATGGAAACTGTATCTGGAGTCACATAGTAGTGTCCTTTTCTTTGTTAGAGAGAATCCTACAACCTATGTTGCACGGACACAGGAAAATGGTGCCAGTATCGTGTCCGTATTTGTGCCCGTATTCGTGCAACATAGGTGATTACATTGTACATATTTGAAAATGCCCATATCTTGTCCTTATCCTTATATGTGTCCGTAGTTGTGCAACATTGCCTACAACTCACGGTATCAATGTCCAAACACTGACGCCAAGCATCATAAAACTAAAAGAGAGGCGAGGCCATGTATTACTGGTTCATGTTTTGAACTTGTTTTATATTTGATTGACTTATGGACAAGAATTATTCCTGAGCAAAGGCTCTCTTGGGACAGATGGATAGATTTGAGACTCAATTGCTTCATGGATTCTCTAGTTGCTTCTTGTTAGGTATATAAAATGGATGGATCCATAACGATGTAACAGTGTTAGCTTTCCTTGCCTACTGATATCTTAATCACTTTCCTGGCTTCTTGCAGTGTTCTGACAAATAGTTGCTCTTGATCTATTGCAGGAGTGGGACAGACCTAAGCCTGGACGGAGACCTGACATCTTCCCACAGTTCAGCCCAATGAAAACGCCGTTGCCCCCTCCATTGCCAGCAGACCCTCCTGAAGAAGATGAGGAAGAGGAGGAAGAGAAAAAAGAGGAAGAGGAGGAGGATCCTGACAAGGAAGACCCAGAAAACCCTGAGAAGCAGTCTTATGCAGTAGCACACACGAAGCTGAAAACCCTGAGAAGCAGTCTTATGCAGTAGCACACACGAAGCTGAGACTTTGTTGAGCATAGGAGCCTCTTCTAGCTGCAATAGAAATACTCCTAATAGAAGATGCATCTATTTCTTTTTGAAACTTGCAATCTATTTTGGGTTTTTGACAGAGAGTGATGGGGATGGGAGAGTGATGTAGGTAAAGTTTTATGAGGTTATCAAGTTTTTGTAAGGTCTGTCGGACCAAATGTACGATATTATTCTTAGCGATCGTCTTGTGTATGTTATTATACATCTTTGTTTTTTATGTTTGTGGAAATTAATCCTGGTGCTAGTTACTGCAGCTAGGGAACAATATTTCTGAAATTCTCTTTATCTGCAAATGCTTAGAATTGATGTGTGATCTTGTGCCAAGTGTGGTAACTTGTCCGGTTTGATTTATAGTAAATGCTTTGGCTGGTGAAATTCTTTGAGTAAAAGTCCGGGAGACTGCTGCTTGTATTTCTTTCATAATTGCCTCCAGAGGAACATGGTTTTGATAGAGTGCTAGTCTGATGTACACGGAAGCTTCCAGTGGTTATGTTTCGTGTTACTGAACCCAGTATTTTTGGGGTATTTTCTGGCATCTTCTCTAGTAGATGTAATATACCATAACATTATAATTCCAATTATCTAAATATGAACTTGTAAATGAGAACTACTTATTAGGATTATTTAATTTTTAGGATCTTGTATAATATTAAAATTTTATATTTTAGTCTTCATATTGTCCAAAATTGGAATTTGAGTCTTGTCTAACAGTTAACTTTGGTGACTTTTCAAAATGAAGATCTAAATACAAATTTTGAATATTATGCGAAATTCTAAAACTAAGAAATCCTAAAACTAAACGAAAATATGTGAGAGATGTATGACTTGAATTATTTAGTTTTGTCATGGTCGAGAATGAGACTTGTGATGTTGTTGTTTACTTTTTCATCCTAATATCAACAATCACACAACTCTGACAGAAGTTTCGATGTGGACGACCTCAATGTCTCTTGTCGCGGTCGCATGTTGAATGCTTGCAACTTAAGATGTCTCGAGGGTTTTGTGGCTGCTAACATGGTAAATTTTAACAATTAATATTAAAAATTAACATTAAAATTAATATTAATATTAGCATTAATACTAATATTAGTTCTTTTTGTGATTAATTGTTTGGGCCATGTTAGCTGCAACATAGTGGGAGATAGAGATGCCATGATACAAAAAATTTGGTTGAAGAATAAACTGTTACAAACCGGATCCAAGAGATGGGAGTTGAATTTGCCCAATATTTGTCTTACTAAACAAAGAAAACTTTGTAACAAACAGAAGTAGCCAAGAAAAATCGATAGGGAAGACTTCATAGCAAACATTTGTAACAAACAAACTCAATCAATATTTGTCCTACTAAACGCCCAATGTTTGTCCTACTATCATATGATCTTAACAGGTACACAACCCTAGTAGAAGTTTGGATGGAGACGACTTTATAGACATCGTAAATCATGAGACGTTTTTTGTCCCGATCACATTGTTGAATACTTGTAACCCAAGAGGTCCCGATAGTTTTGTGACTGCTGAAACCAGGATAGAAGCAAACAACGGTATCACAAGTCTCATTCTCGATTAGTAGTTGTATCTTCATTTTGGACGGTTATTCTAAATCAACCTTTGGGAGAAGACCCAATCTCTTTTCTAAATAATATGAAAATCTAAACATAAAATTTTAATATTATACGAAACCTTAAAATTAAATAACTCTGTCGTAGCTCTTCTTTTTCTCTTCTTGATTTGTAATTAGCAGCCTCCATCACTACCTATCACTGATCTGACCTGACGTCCGATGGATGCGAAAATCTATAGCAAATACGAACACCTCTCATTTAATATTGGAGCGTTGCTGGATGAGAATAATTATGATCTATGGACACCTCTCTTCGAGATGCACATAGGAGAAAGAAGATGGGATATCTCTATGGCTCGATTAAGCCTCCGACCGAAAATGATTCCACGTATGATGATTGGTAATCCGAGAATCAGAAATTTAAGAGTTGGATTATATTCTCTATGAAGCCAGAATTGATGAATCGTTATATCCATTTGGCGACTGCAAAGACGATATGAAAAGCCTTGTAGACTGTTTTCTTTGATAAAAAAAAAAAAACGAACTTCGAGTATACATCCTGGGCCAGAAGGCGCCTCACCTCTGACAAAAAAAAAAAAATGGAATGTTGGAGCACTAGGATGTTATCCCAACAATTTTGTGTTCTCGGTTACACCACAGTTTAGCGCAACAGCGGAGTGGATGTTATGCCAACAATTTCAGTCACGTTCTCTACTCGTGGCCGATGAGCTAGCTTTGTCGAACCTAATCCTAGACCAAAAAGCCAATCATATTATGGCTCGACTTGTAATTTAAAGTCTAAGTTCTCTTCTAATGTGGCAGAAATCATCTCTAAATGAAGGCTGAAGTAGAAGAAGATATCGAGATGTAGAAGACCTCTCGATATCTTCTTCTACTTCAGCCTTCATTTAGAGATGACTTTGCCACATTAGAAGAGAACTTACACTTTAAATGATCCGCAATACTTCAAAAATTGGCTATGTTAGTTAGTCGGTCCATTTTTTTTTTTTTACTTTTAGATGATCCGCAATACTTCAAATTCAAACATTAACAATCTCTCATGGTAAGTAAGAAAATGTATAATTTTTCTGGCTAGACGGATGGTCTCGAAATCAAATCGAAAAAGAGATACAAGAAAGTAGGTTCAAATGACATGCAATACAGCATGCGTAAAGATTCGTACGTACCGTCAAACATCTCAATAAATAAATAAATTCAAACATTAACATGAAATGTGCCCAAGGCTATAATAGGCTATCTGGAAGGGCCTATAGACTTAGTCTTAAGATACTATCTTGAACTTGGTTGTGCTGATTTTTTTTTTTTTTTTTTTTTTTATCCTTTCGAAAGTAGAAACTCCTTCCAACAATCAAATGTTTTAAAAACCGGACCTATCATTGAATTGAAAATCTTTGGTACAAGTCTTACCAGAGTTCAACCGAGGATCAAATAGGCCATTTACGCAAGAATCAAATCATGTAAGATACCCACATTTACTTTTTGGTTTGGTTTGGTTTGGTTTGGTTCTGAGTAGTATGGATTGGTTTGGTTTTACCACTATAAGGTCTCTCAAAACCAAACCAAGTACCAAATGGTCCAAATCTCACGTGATTAACTTTTTTGAGTTTTTTTTAAAATCAGAATTGACCGGTTCAATCGTGAACCGGTTCGGCTTGTTTACCAGTTAAATTTCGGTTCAGAAAAACAATCGCCGGTTATTTCAAAAAAATTCGTTCAAGTAAAATCGAACCGATTTTTTTGTCAGATCCGATCCGATCCGGTTCAACAGTCTGTCCGGTTTTGACAACACTGCCAACAATAATGATATTGAGAACCAAGTCCTGTGCTTAAGGACGGAATTACTTTGGCTTGTGAGAGCTATTTTTATTGCCTCCTCTAATTTCTGAAACTTTGAAAAATCTCTGTTACTATTTTTCAAAGTTTCAAAATATATTCCAGGATATGAGCTTCTTTTCTTGGTCTCCCTTATCACTCAATCTTGGTTCTATCCCCATGTGATGTGCAAAGATTGTGTTTTCACTATCTAGGGATGAACTATGATTCAATGATGATGGAGACAAGAACATATACACATTTTTTCAAAAGTTTACGTATTAAGTATTGGACCTAAACTTCATGGTGTAATATATGGGTCGGACAGCCTGAAGCCCGACATGGGACTGGAGTTAAGTAAAACTCATGTTGGGTTGGCTCATGTCCGATCAATGGTTCGATCCGATCTGACCCCGCTTGCAACCGATGGTCGGATTGGATTTGCATCCCCTAACCCTAATCCTAATCCGACTCCAAACGAATGGTAGACCTCAATGGATCTTGATTGGATTTTTCCTTCCATACCCGCAGGTCCGACTCCAATCGAAAAAGGGCCCGTCCGAACCCCCCTCACCTCACCCCATCCCACCCCACACCACTCCACCACACCACACCACAAAACACACACACACACACACACACACACACACACACATATATATATATATATATATATATATATATATATATATATATATATATATATATATATGGTAATGCTATAAAACCATCCGGATGATTTCATATTATGAAATCACCCTATGTTACTTTGATTGTATTAGAATTGAGTGGATGAGATTAAAATGTGTGGGCCCAACCATTTTTTAATCCAACCACTCAATCTAAATCTAACCCATGTAATATAGGGTGGTTCCATAATATGAAATCATCCGGATGGTTTTAGATCATTTATGTATATATATATATATAATATTTGGTGGAAAAAGGTTTTGATGTGATTCAAACCCTAAATGGGTTCAATAAATCCCAAACTTTAGTCAGCTAACCACAAATCCTAAACTAACTTGATTTAATATATATTTTGGTTGATTGAATGGATCTACAGTCTAGTCCAGGTCCAAGTCCAGCTAGAATCCAACCTGACCGTCCAAATTGGGTTCAGATTCAGGCTAAGTTTTGAACTTCCAATCTTATGCCGGCCCAGACCAGTCGGCTTCGTCAAACTGTACTGGTCCAGTTCGATCAAAATTGGTCAACTACGAACCCTAAACTGGAGTGAGTTTTGGACCTCGAATCTTATCCCTACCCAGGCCAGTCCGCTTCGCCAAACTGGACTGGTCCAGATCCTCCTATCTAAATCCATCAACTATGAACCCCGTCCGGCCCATCTCACATCTATACTAAACTCAGCAATAATTAAGATTTAAAGTGCAATACCAAACTTGTATGTATATTGAGTGGCGGTTTGCTCCATCAAATCAAGAAATCACTTTTCTACCTTTAAGAATTTATTTTTTTTAAACATTTTCAAACACCAAAAAAAAAAAAAAAATTTAAAATTTAAAATATATATATATATTTATATAAATTTCTGCGAACCAAACAGACCTCAGTATAATTCCTACTTTCTCCTAGCCAACAGAAGACGAACGACAGTGTCATTACTATAACCCGGCCAGGTTAAAGCAACTGCACAAACTGAACCTACACTGCTCAGAACTTGACAACAAAGGACAAGCCATCCCACCACAAGCCACAACTAAGATCACAACATCGAGAAGGGCAAGCAGACAAAGAATGGAGTTAGTCAGTGAGAGGACCCCAAGTCAAGCGATTCACAAGCACGAAGTGCCAACAAAAAGTGTGCATGCACGCCCCCATCAACTCCCAATGCCTGGCTCCCAAAACCACATACCAAAACACAAACAACAAACCCACTTGCCTCTCCTTATCCAACAACTGCATTAGAAAATACATACATCTAAGACGATTAGATATATGGGTGGTTGAAACTTACATTCTTTGTTAATTGTTAGAATTTTGGGAATGACAAAGAAGAAGAAGAAGAAATGCTATTCATTATCTGATTTTTTTTAGATGTTATCTTCCATAACGTAGCAGCTAACATGATTCAGATGTAATGACTACGATTTTAAAATTATTTAATATTTTTCTAGATATTGTATTTTTCAATTGGAATATCTTCTGATTTCAATATACAAATAGTTGTCCACCAAGATTTTGTTGGAGTGGACGAAATTTCCAACTTATGTAAAAAATACTTCGAAGTTGGATTGAGTATTGCTACATATAATAGGAATACCTCAATATATTTAGATTGGGTATTCCTACATATAATAGGAATATGTCAATAGATTTAGATTTTGATTGGATATTACCAAATATAATAGGAATATATCAATGTATTTGGATTTGGATTGAGTAATTCCTATATATAATAGGAATACTAGTTGTGGGTTTGAGGCTATATATATTTAGGTATCTCATAGCCCTAAAATTTGTCTCATATCTCAAAAATATTGCAAAAGGAGGTAAGAGTACTTTTACAACATTGGAAGGAGAGAGGAAGAGATTGAAGGCTATTTCGAAGTGTAGATCGGTTTCGGGTAATTCTTTTCTTGTTGTCTCCGTTCTTCGTTTGTCTGTGATTTATTTTCTATTCCAAAGAGTTGTGGTGATCCGTTTGGATCGTGAAAAGTTTGTAAGGAGTCAGTGTATTTCTTATTCCATTAGTGGAGGCTTTTTCAGGGCTGGACTCCGCTCGTCCCGTAATATTTTTTCATTTGGATTTTCTACGTAAAAATATGTGTATCAGCGATTTGTGTTTGACATTTTTGGTTTGTGTGCTTTGCTCGGTTCTCTCGCAGGTACGTACTCTCCGATTTGGAAAACGGTTCCCGTGCTTTCGTTCCCAATAGATTTCTGCAAAAAAAAATCATTGGAATTAATCATCACTATGAACTCGATCTAATCAATTCAGGATATCTTCTCGTATTAGCAGTCGGTAAAAAGTTTTGAAATAACAACGATAAGGTTTGTCTAGTCACATTCACAAAATAGTTAATTGATCCATATCAGTGGATATATATGTTATATCTCTATCTCTACTATTATAATACAGCTTAAAAATGACTCAAAAATGAGCCGTCTAAGCCATATGTATATCATCATTTAAATAAATTAAAAAATTAACGATTTTTTTCGTATAAAGTAATAAAATTTAATAAAATTATAAAAAAGGAAAAAGTTGGACGAAATTGCATGGAGGAGGATGACCCGCCAACTCAGTTGGCGGGGTGCAGTGCTGGAGAGTAACTCGCCAACTGAGTTGGCGGGGCGCTCTCCTCGAGAGGCCGCTCGCCAACTCAGTTGGCGGGGCATGCTGAGTTGGCAACTTAGGACCGTTGCACTCTGCTCGCCAACTCATTTGGCGAGTAAGGATCCGTTTCCCACATTTTAGCTGTTGCACAACGGCTATTACAATATTCAACACTCTCCCTCTATAAATATCCTATCTCAACCAAATCATCTCACACTCACTCTATTTCCTCTCTTCCCTCTAGCAAAGTCTCCAACACTCTCTCTGTCTCTCTGCCTGCAACTAAAGTTTATTTGAGTTTTATGTAGCAAAAGTTCTCAACCGTCATGGATCGTAGCGTAAGAATTGTATGCTCGCACGGCGGTAAAGTAAATGGGTTAAATTACGAAGGAGGAGAAAGTATAATTTTTCAACTTATCCGAATATTAGTTTTGAAAATATACGTAATCATATTATTGAACGTTGTTCTATTCATTATGATTTTATTCTGAAGTCTATTTTTTGTTCTAATTATTTTTTGATAGATAGTGAAGATGCATGGAATTTTATTCTTGAGATTAATTCACAATCACGATATATAAAAATATATGTTATTAAAGTAGCAACAACCTTAGATAGTAGAAATAATGAATATTTTTCTGAATATCAGCATGTTAGTTCGGATGCTAGTTCTTCTCAACAAATAGTTTCATTTATACAAGAAGGTCATTCATCAGATGAATCTAACCATGATGATGATAGTGACAACGACGATGGAAATAGTGATGATTTAGTTGAAAATGTAGATTATACGGTAGATGATGATGTTGTAAAAGCTATCACTGATAAAGTATTTAAGGGACAATCATTTCCTTGTCGTTCTCATTTTAGAAGCTTTATAAGTAATTTAGCAATTAAATATAATTTTAGTTGTTCAGCTAGTGTTATGAATAATGCTCGTGGAATTATATATAGTTGTGATCAACCGAATTATAATTGGAGAGTATATGTCAAATCTATTGGAAATGGCGATATAATTAAAGTTAGTACATTAGAAAATCGTCATTCTTGTTTAGGAAGACTTAGTACAGGACGTCATCGACTAGCTACCGCTTCATGGATTAAGACCATGATAATTGACATTATTAGAGATAACCAGTCATACAGTCCATCACAAATTGTTAAAGATATATATAGGGAGCACCGTATACAAGTTAGTTATTCCAAAGCCTGGAGAGCCCGAGAGACAGCATTAGCTGAAATTAATGGTAGTTATGATGATGCATACGCTAGTCTTGAGGAGTATTGTTATAGAATTATGGAGACAAATCCAGGTAGTACATGTTTTATTAAAACTGCCGAAAACAATAGCTTCCAACGAATTTTTATTTATTTTAAGTCATGTATTGATGGATTTTTAAGGGGATGTTTACCAATTATTAGTACTGATGCTACATTTCTTTCGTCTAAATATCAAGGTATCTTATTTATTGCTTGTGCTCACGATCCTAACTATCAATTATATCCTATAGCTTATGCTGTTGCTGAAGGTGAGAATAGTGATTCTTGGTCTTGGTTTTTAAATTCTTTTAAAATATCTTTTGAAAGTTGTTTTAATGATTGGAGTACAATTTCATTTATATCTGACAAGCAAAAGGGATTAATAAATGTTGTTCGTGCTATTTTTCCTGTATCTCCTCTTTTTTTTGTATTCAACATTTTAAACAAAACATGAAAAAAGTTACCAAAGAACCAGTATTTCAACGCTTGTTAGACTCGCTTGCTAGATCATATAATAAAACGGATGCAGAGAGTGTGTTTGATATAATTAAAGCCGAGAACATAATGTTGTACGATTGGCTTATTGGTGTAAACGATGAAAGTCATCGATTTGAACATTGGATAACAACGTATGCTACTTGTCCTAGATTAGATATTAACACTTCTAATATTGCTGAATGTTTCAATAGCTGGATTAAGAAATTACGAGATAAGCCAATAACAATACTTTTCGATGGTATTAGAGCCAAGATTATTACACTTCATGACAATCGTAGAAAGAATGCTGAAAATATAGACACAGATTATTGTCCGAAGATGTTAAAGAACATGGCTTCTATTATCAAAGAGAAGAATCACCTAGAAATATTAGCTATTGATAGTTATAAGTTTGAAATAATAGACCGGACAACAAGTAGAACCTATGTTGTTAATATAACTGACAGATCTTGTACATGTTTAAGATGGTACCATACTTATATACCATGTATACATGCATGTTTTGTTTGTAGATATTGCAATATTAGTATTGATAATTTTTATCCTGCAGTATTTTTGACGGAAACCTTAAAAAGTGTATACGCACCAAAAATGGAGCCAATTCCAGTTCCCTACAAGATCCAAGCTCCTTTGGTAAGAGGACAAATTGGGGTGCCAGATGTAAGACGCAAAGCCGAAAGACCAAAGAAGAACCGTATCAAACCCCGAGATTCATCGACAAGAGATCTACGTTGCAGTAATTGTGGTGCTATGGGACACAACCGAAGAAGATGTACTAGTCAACCGAGAGAGTAAATGGAATTGTTCAATACCCAAATATTGTAATAAAAAACCATTACAAATCATACAAATATTGCAATCATACAATGTTACAAATTATCTACTTGTCCTCGCCTTGTTGAGTTTGGGTAGGCAGCAGTGTTGATGGAGTCGAAAAAAATTATGTGAATATCTGGTAGCTTTTATCTCCAGCAGTCTGGTTACTCTGACCCGCTCCGGCATACTGGTAACTAGGGCCCGCTCCAGCATACTGGTCACTAGGGCCCGCTCCTGCATACTGGTAACTCGGGCTCCCTCCAGCATACTGGTAACTCGGGCCCGCTCCTGCATACTGGTAACTCGGGCTCCCTCCAGCATACTGGTCACTCGGGCCCGCTCCAGCATAATGGTCCTCTGCAGTATCCCTCCGACGACGACGAGAGTGTCTCTGTCGTACTAAGCCGGTCGGATAGTCCGGTGGAAGACGGGATTGTACTGGAGGCATTTTCGGTTCCCGTCCAATACCCAGATGCTCAACACGAGTCACAAGTTCCTCCATAAGACGACGAGTCACATGTTCCTCCATATGAGGTCGTTGTAAATATTGTTGGTATACACCACTCTGAAACTTGTAAATTAATATATATATTTATCATATCTATGTATATATATTTTTGAAAGTATAATGAAGTCATACCAAATCATGTATTCCATCGGCAAAAGCACGCAGAGTAGAATCGTCTACAGATCTAGTCTTGAACCTTTGCTCCTCATAGTGGTATACTCGGTTGCTCATAAGAGGGCATCCCCACCATTGCCTATAGTCCAGGCTACCCATGTCTGCAAAATATAAACAAAATTTTAGCAAACTATTTACACTAAATCAATACGAATAATGAGTAATTTATAACTTACATTCCTCAGCAGAATTTAGTCTGGGAGACATGTCCCTCACACTATAATTCTCGAACCAATTATTCCAGTCAGCAACGAGACCAAGGATTCGTTGTAATGCATTTGATGCCTCATAACCGACTGTCGGTGGATCATCGGGAATTATTGCCTATAGTCCAGGCTACCCATTGCCGAAGAACACGGTCTGCCGGATGGTACATGGTGAACCGATCATATATAATATGATATCTGTGTAAAGTAAATGCATATGATGTTCTCTTTATTTCTGGAGCATCAGGTTCAAGTGAGTAAGGTAACCAGGTAACCTGTTTAAAGATATTGTATCAATTAGATGTGATGTTTATCTACGATCAAAACTTAAATGATTTAAAGATATTTATTGCATATTTAAAAATTATCTCATGATACTGCAGTGTATCAAATTGGCTACGATAAAGTGATACACTCATGTATTGGTAGTGTTGATAATCCACTACATCTGTAGGCCAGCGCATAGCAACTGAAAATACTCCAACATCACTGAGAATGCTGGTAACAGGCCTACCAATATAGAAGTGCTCGTAGGACCAGAACTATAAAACAAAAATATGACATTAGAACAAACAAAATTTGCGTATAAAATTACTCTAACTTTTTAAGGTCTTTCATTCGTACCTGAATCAGTGAAATACATCCACAAATACTCTTGCGATTTGATCTCACAAATTCTGTCAGATTGGCATATAAAAACGCAAGAGTAGCAGCTCCCCACGCATGCTCAGTAGGTTTTGTCAAATCTTCCAAGAATGGTAGAAGCTGCACATTTACCATATTTCTAGATGCATCGGAAAATAGAATTGCACCACATAAACAGAGCAGATACGCTCTAGTACAACGAATGACCTGGATATATTAAGTGTTATATAGAATTGCACCACTAAATTAAGTCATAAACAAATTTACTAATAAAAATACATACCCGCATTTCATCTACCTCAACCACCCCGTCAATAGTGTGATGTAGGTCCATGAAGTTGCCACGGAGCCATGTAAACTTCACAAAATTGCCGTCTTTTATACCTGATGGAGGGCTAACACCGAGATACCTCCGGATCAGATCAGATCCCTTTAAGTGCGGATCAAAATATATAGCGTTACCTTTAATAGGTAACCCTAGTATATTTGCCACATCAAAAAGGGTGATCGTCATCTCGCCGAATGGGAGTTGGAAAGTGTTACGTTCGGGCCACCAACGCTCCGTAAGACTTACAACTAAATGAAGATCGTGGATTAAATATCTAACACGATCTATATAGTGGAATCCAAAGGATTCCACCAAAGCCTTTTGGACCGAATTTAGCTCCCACGTATTATAATTTTTTTCGGTCCGCCAATGTACATGGATCCGGGTTCGTAAACCAAGATCATGGTCGTATAACTATAAAAAAATATATACATTATATTTTGTGTGTAAATTACTAAAGTTGAAAACTTGTAATTTTAAAAATTACCTCGCCAGTAAATATCTGACTAGAAATGTGGTCTTCACGTTGCTTAATAATAAGCTGGATAGTCGGTCCGCCAGGAATACGACCGTCATTGTGGGTAGCCATCTCCAAAAATATTGATTATAAGATGTGAGTAGGAGGAGGAGGAGGAGAAAGAGGATTGTTGTGATTAAGGAGGAGGAAGAGGATTGCTGTGAAAACAGGAGAAGGAGGAGGAGGAGAAGAATGTGTTGTGAGATCTCTCGGTAGTGGGGGGGTGTTTATAGGAAGGGAAGGGGAGGGGGATGGGGGGAAGTTGAGGGGATGAGGGGGGGTCTCCGAGGGAAGGGGAGCGGTCGTTGGAGGGGTCTCCGAGGAAGGGGAGGCGTCAGGGATCCAAGGGGTGGGAAGAGAGCGGCCCGCCAACTGAGTTGGTTAGCGGTCTCTCGTAGACTACGCCCCGCCAACTCAGTTGGCGAGCAGTCTCTCGTGGACTGCGCCCTGCCAACTGAGTTGGCGAGCGGCCTCTCGAGGACTGCACCCCGCCAACTCTGTTGGCGAGTAGTCCTCCTCCATACAATTTCCTCAAACTTTTTTCCTTTTCCTGTAATTTTATATAAAGTTATTACTTTATATGAAAAAATCCGAAAAATTAATAAGACGATAACTAAATAACTACATAAATACTGCACTAATTATTAAAAAAAACATTAACAAAGTATTTAACTAACTCATATGATATATTTATAACTAAATAAAGACATTTTTCTTGATTGCTTAAGTTCAAATCCTAGAAATGACATTTTTAATAATAAAAATTTTTTTTACGCGCGTGCAATACACGTGCATATTACTAGTTAAATTTAATGAGGACAACTAAGTAATTATGTATATATATTTTTAAAGGAAATATTGTTTGTTCTTCTGGTGTCTTTTGATTTTTTTAAGTACAAAAAAAATTTAATAATTAAAATATGTACAAGACATATATACTAGTGTATTGTAGTTATTGAGCAATATTATATTATACAATTTTTAGTAAGTACTTGATCTATATATGATTGGTTACATATTAATACTAACAGAAAAGCTATTCATATCGAGAAATAAGATATTAACCAATACTAACAGAAATATAGTGAATATATGTGTAGTTATATTATCTAATAACCAAAATGTAGCCAATATATGTGCAAGGGTGTACCTGGGGCTAGGTATGCTCCAGTCCAACCCAAATGAGTGAACTCTAGTATGCTATGACGTTAGTCCCAAGGCTGACAATTCCTATTATCTCAATCCAACAACACAAGTACAAGAGTATATCATACATGAAAGTAAAGATGCGTCCGAAATTATATGTCCCATATGATCATGAAGCTAGTGAATATAAAATGATGCACTAACAGAGTTTAACTATACATGATCAAATATACCAGCCATGGTCTAATATATATATCATGTTGACCGCAGTCTCAAAAATATAAGGAGCTAACTATGTTCCTTGTTGAACACCACAAAAAGAAGTAATCAAGACGAGGGGTGGAAGAAGAAAACCCACTCGCGAGCTTCGGCCGCAGTCCTACGAGTGCGAGCCATCTTGCTGAAAGCGCGGTGGGTCCTGGTTCTCTTCGGGGTAACCTGGTCATGCAAAGCCAGTGGGGTCAGAACCCAAAGCAACAAGTACCACAAAGAAGCTCGAGGTGATAGACCAAATACATCACAATATAAGCAAAAGAGACATATAAGAAACAAATGCAAATCGAGACTTTTACGGTACCAACGTACTTGTCTCAAGAATAATATTGGAAGAACTGATAATAAGTGCAGAAATGAAAGTAAGACGACGAGCGCCAAGATGGCATAGGAACTACTCTGGATCGGGACCACAACCCTTGAACTAAACAAGGACCGGGGTTGCAGACCTTCACCCAAGCAAAACTTAGCACCCTAACCACGCGCTGGGAGAAAATGAAACTAGAAGAGCGAGCTATACGAGTAATAAACATCCAATTCACCGTCAAACATGTCTACGACTTGCTATAATTAACTAACTAGGATTATCACAAGTTCTGATTACTAAAAATTTAGCGACGTAATTAGCGACGTTTTAATGAAGTCGCGTTTAAGCTAGTTGCTGACAGAAAAAATGTCGCTATAGCGACGTTTTCTAGCGACGTATTTGCGTCGCTAATATTTTTTATATTAGCGACGTTTAGCGACTCAACATCGCTAAATTAGCGACGTGTTTGTGTGTCGTTAAATGTCGCTAAAGTTTTTTTGTTTAGCGATATTTTGCAACATATTTAGCGACATTTTATTGACCTGGAAAATACTGTCTGTCACGCCCCAGTCCCAAAATGCCGAGGGACTGGAGATGCGTGGCAATGGCCAGCAGTACGCACCGATGGATAACCCAATTTAATGGAACCATCAGGGCATACTTAAGCTGTAAATAAGGTCTACTACCACAAGTCACACTAATCTCATCCATAAAGATAAAGAATAAACTGCATAATGAAATGGAAATAAGTAGCAACGATAATCACAGCAAGTCAGTCGGAGAAACAATCCGACTTATGTTTGAATAAACTGGCTCTATAGGCCAGGAACAAAAAGAGATAAACATGAAATAAATACTGAGTACTGGAACAGGCACTCAGGAGAAGTCTTCGGCAGTCACCTCGTCTTCAATGTTCGGTTCTGCTCCAGCAATAGCTTCAGCTCCGGTCCCGTATACCTCGGGATACTGCTCCTCAGCTAAACCTGGGGACATAATCCATTCCAGGTCCTCAGTGGACATAGCAAGGCACAAAATAAAACAAGCCAAATAAATGTAGTGCAATTAAATAAATGAAACAGCAGGGTAAACTATGTAACCATCTATGTGATATGCAAATGAGAACAACACTAGTACTCAGGCTGAGACTGCTACAAGCTCTGTGTCGGGGAGCCGGTAGCAGTAATTGTCACGCCCCGATCTCCCGCAGGCAAAACGGCCGTTCCCGCTAGGCGGGAATCACCCTCGCCAGCGCTTCCGTGGAACGATCGCTTAACCTATCCGGGCGTGATACCGCACGAGCGTGATCCACGCCCGTGCAAGGCCATGGTTCATTGGCTGGCGGCAAGAGTTCTAAGCCACAGAGTCGCACAGATTGTCCGAGTGCAGCGGAGTTTAGGAACGCATAGCGATCGGTAACAGGTTCACTGAGTCGACAATATAGCGGAAGCATCGAAACAAGTAAAGTAATCTCTTTATTGATATGAAACATGTATTACAGGCGGCGTATAGCCGAGATTACAAGTCGCTCAAGCCTCTCTCTCTGAAACAGTAAAAGCGTGCCAAGTGGCTACAACTGTGGAATGAATGTACAGGCGATGGTCAGGCGATGTTCACAACTTATGTCTTGTATAAGCGCTTCAGTCCCGGACGCACCGTTGCAAGGCTTCAGAGGGAACTCCTGGCCTTAGCACGCACGAAGGAGGCGTCCGCACCGCACGAGGTTCTCCCGCACCCTGCATACAAACTGGTGGATTATCAGTACATTGAATGCACTGGTGGGGAAGCTACTCGCCCGCTCGACAAATCCAAACACGTAATACAGGTTCCGTGCACAACTATTAAGTTGTCTTTCTAGTTGCCTTAGGATCAGTTTCATGCAGATATTGAGTAGCCTAACGTGTCGGGCAGTGCGCCGTGCGATGTTTGAGAAAACACGGCGAGACTTACCAACTTACCATTTCCTTCCCTGTCCAAGGCGAACATTGAGGCAAACATGTTAATTCAAGCACGGGCAAGTATAAGCATTCAGGAGGCAAGCATATGCATACACGAAGGGTCGTTTAAACATGATCGTTCAGGTGTTCAGTTGTTGCGATGCAGTGACTCGCACGCGGATAGCCGCTAAGCGAGGATGACTTATCTATATGAACACGGTCGCTGGCAAAGCCATTATGGACACTAGTCTTAAACGAGAGTAGTTTGCAACGAAAGTACAGTGGGTGCTACAAGCCATCTCGTTTAGTACAGTAGACTATACAGTAAGTTCAGCCATGGAGCGGATGGTATGCAGCGAAAGAACGGTAGGTGCTGCACACTATCTCGTCCAGTACAGTTGGCTGAAACAGTGGAGTTCCATCCGGATCGGAGCGGCCCCAGTGCCCCGGAGACCGTCCGTGGAACTATGCCTCGTTTCCGAGTTGTCCGCGACATGCAGGTCAGGGTCAGGGTCAGTTTCCCCTTCACTAGATACTCGAGTACTGTAGAACAGGAGTACAGTGGTACAGTGGTACAGTAGAACAGTATAACAGTAGTACAGTAGTGCACGATTACAGGAGGTGCTTGAATCATGATTCTGTACAGTGATTAACTTGTCTTGATGCATTCCCCTGGTTCGGGGCTGCCTGGTGACCTAACGATCCCGGAGACTTGCAGGAACATTCAGGCACGGAACGACTACGTAGTAGTCTTCCGGAGTTTGGATGAAAACACGGTAACTATCAAGCAGACAAGCATGCGTTTCTAGGAACATAAGCAGGCACGTTGCTCGGGCCCGAAGGTAGTCCGAGAGATGAAACCGTTAAGGGACTTAGCATGCGAGGGTCTGAATATAAGCAGTATTTCCTTTTCCATGTTCTAGCAAGCAATATGAGTTGGGATTATTTCCTTAACTAGGTGCGTTAGATTTATTAGCATGCAGGGGGTGATTCACCTAGCGACTAGCATAAACATTCCAGATTTTATGTGTGCTGGCTAAGCAAAGACAAGTTCACCGTAGCCACCCACCTTAGCGATGATTCGCCTCGGTAGAGCGATACGTCTGAGCGAGCCTCTGAAAGCCTAAGCCGGATTCCTGTAGGGACAAGTCTGGATATCCTTTGCTTCTTGATCGAGGCAAAGCGGGTCGGGACAGTTGTACTATTGCCGATTGAGTCGGCAGTCCGCTTGAGCGGAACGGGGTGTTACATCCTACCCAACTTAGAAAAAGTCTCGTCCTCGAGACTTACTAAGGACAAGCAGTAATCTAGGGTTGAGGCAATCCTAGACAAGTTATTGTACTTGTTCATTTGGATATTCACTTGTACAAGCATCGAAATCAGCATATCGCTTAGACTGGATTGTGCGCACCTTCGACATGCATTTCTAGTGTGAACACGTCAACCAGCTTAGTGATAGCGAAGTCTCAGCACTCGAGTTTCACCTTTTCTTAAGTCTTGGATGGTGCACTAATTCAAGGCGTCCCTCGAATAGATGCATTCAACCAAACTTAGGGTTAGTGAAAATCGGACAAGCTACTAGCGATACACTCGATGAGTCCGCACAGGTTGGCACAAAGGCCACTCGCAACACACAACCAGACAAGCAATCATATCATTCAAAACGCACTTTGAAAGTATTTAGACTTATTGTTGGAACATCCCATCGAGGCATTGAGAGAGAGCGTGCACATAACCCACGAACGAGCTTTCGAAACAGAGATATCGAATCGAAGTCCAAAGGCGTAGAAGCCAGGCTCTGATACCAACCTGTCACGCCCCGATCTCCCGCAGGCAAAACGGCCGTTCCCGCTAGGCGGGAATCACCCTCGCCAGCGCTCCCGCGGAACGATCGCTTAACCTATCCGGGCGTGATGCCGCACGAGCGTGATCCACCCCCGTGCAAGGCCATGGTTCATTGGCTGGCGGCAAGAGTTCTAAGCCACAGAGTCGCACAGATTGTCCGAGTGCAGCGGAGTTTAGGAACGCATAGTGATCGGTAACAGGTTCACTGAGTCGACAATATAGCGGAAGCATCGAAACAAGTAAAGTAATCTCTTTATTGATATGAAATATGTATTACAGGCGGCGTATAGCCGAGATTACAAGTCGCTCAAGCCTCTCTCTCTGAAACAGTAAAAGCGTGCTAAGTGGCTACAACTGTGGAATGAATGTACAGGCGATGGTCAGGCAATGTTCACAACTTATGTCTTGTATAAGCGCTTCAGTCCCGGACGCACCGTTGCAAGGCTTCAGAGGGAACTCCTGGCCTTAGCATGCACGAAGGAGGCGTCCGCACCGCACGAGGTTCTCCCGCACCCTGCATACAAACTGGTGGATTATCAGTACATTGAATGCACTGGTGGGGAAGCTACTCGCCCGCTCGACAAATCCAAACACGTAATACAGGTTCCGTGCACAACTATTAAGTTGTCTTTCTAGTTGCCTTAGGATCAGTTTCATGCAGATATTGAGTAGCCTAACGTGTCGGGCAGTGCGCCGTGCGATGTTTGAGGAAACACGGCGAGACTTACCTACTTACCATTTCCTTCCCTGTCCAAGGCGAACATTGAGGCAAACATGTTAATTCAAGCACGGGCAAGTATAAGCATTCAGGAGGCAAGCATATGCATACACGAAGGGTCGTTTAAACATGATCGTTCAGGTGTTCAGTTGTTGCGATGCAGTGACTCGCACGCGGATAGCCGCTAAGCGAGGATGACTTATCTATATGAACACGGTCGCTGGCAAAGCCATTATGGACACTAGTCTTAAACGAGAGTAGTTTGCAACGAAAGTACAGTGGGTGCTACAAGCCATCTCGTTTAGTACAGTAGACTATACAGTAAGTTCAGCCATGGAGCGGATGGTATGCAGCGAAAGAACGGTAGGTGCTGCACACTATCTCGTCCAGTATAGTTGGCTGAAACAGTGGAGTTCCATCCGGATCGGAGCGGCCCCAGTGCCCCGGAGACCGTCCGTGGAACTATGCCTCGTTTTCGAGTTGTCCGCGACATGCAGGTCAGGGTCAGGGTCAGTTTCCCCTTCACTAGATACTCGAGTACTGTAGAACAGGAGTACAGTGGTACAGTGGTACAGTAGAACAGTATAACAGTAGTACAGTAGTGCACGATTATAGGAGGTGCTTGAATCATGATTCTGTACAGTGATTAACTTGTCTTGATGCATTCCCCTGGTTCGGGGCTGCCTGGTGACCTAACGGTCCCGGAGACTTGCAGGAACATTCAGGCACGGAACGACTACGTAGTAGTCTTCCGGGGTTTGGATGAAAACACGGTAACTATCAAGCAGACAAGCATGCGTTTCTAGGAACATAAGCAGGCACGTTGCTCGGGCCCGAAGGTAGTCCGAGAGATGAAACCGTTAAGGGACTTAGCATGCGAGGGTCTGAATATAAGCAGTATTTCCTTTTCCATGTTCTAGCAAGCAATATGAGTTGGGATTATTCCCTTAACTAGGTGCGTTGAATTTATTAGCATGCAGGGGGTGATTCACCTAGCGACTAGCATAAACATTCCAGATTTTATGTGTGCTGGCTAAGCAAAGACAAGTTCACCGTAGCCACCCACCTTAGCGATGATTCGCCTCGGTAGAGCGATACGTCTGAGCGAGCCTCTGAAAGCCTAAACCGGATTCCTGTGGGGACAAGTCTGGATATCCTTTGCTTCTTGATCGAGGCAAAATGGGTCGGGACAGTTGTACTATTGCCGATTGAGTCGGCAGTCAGCTTGAGCGGAACGGGGTGTTACAGTAATAACACGTAAAGGGTCTAGCTCTGCTGGAGAGTCTACAACCTCACAATAATAGTAGATATATAGATATAACAGTCTATAGCCTGTGTGTCTCTCCCCTCCCAATGTAATCACGCAAGCCATGACCATAACGTCTCATGTCCATGTCAGCGGGATTATAACTAATGCAACAAGTCATAATGTCTATAAATAAAATATCTCTGTCCAGTCATGTATCCTATACAGAATCACCACGAATATCTCAGGAAGATTCTGTCCATGTATAGTGTCAAGTGTCCTGGGTTGTAGGGTACTTGATAGGTCAAGTACAAGGGTAAAGGGTATCGTAATCCATCTCTAAATGACGAACCCAACACCGCGTGCGATGTTGGCACCCGACTAGGATCGGACACTAGGTACGTCATACGTTTCCTAGGTTAAGCAGATTAAACAAGTTTATATGAATTTACACAAGACATCCAGCAAAGTAATATTACAGAAATTATGAAAATAAAGACTGCAAGTTTTGCAAGGTGCACTTGCCTGATGTTTGAATTCCACTTAGGTCCTGGTTTCGGAAATTTCCAGAGATGTCTCCGAAAGCTGAAATAAATAGTACCATCATGCTCAGAAGGTGTCAAATAGCTAGGAACGCCTGTCCTTGGGTCCAATTTGAAGACAAGGGCAAAAACGGCAATTTCGGGCCAAAACGGGATCCACCGGTGGGCCCGCTTTGCACCGAAAAATGTGTCAGGGTCAACGGTCTCCAAATTCACCAAACTTAGTGTCAACAGGTCAGGAACGCTGATACGAACCCAACGGAACTTTCAGATTTGAATTCCGATGAGCCGATCACGAAATCGCCCGTCGAGCGGGGCTTGTGGGGCCCACAACACGCGATTTCGTCAACGTTCTCAGAATCGATCCAAACTTGACCCACAGGACCAGCGTATCGCTACGAGTCCGATGGCGCAAGTTTCGTCTCGATCTGACGTGTGTGCACGAAGTTAGGGTGAATTGCAGAAAAGGCGGATACGGGGCGATGTCCGCGGATACGCGTTGATTCCGGTGTGCACGCACACCCGAATCAGCTTCCGCGAAATTCCACACGTCCGTATCGATGAGGCGCACGTATCTGTAAAGACCGCACGCAACCAAGTCGTCCCGTTTGGCGGGGCGTACTCAGTTCCGGGGTGAAACAGGGTCTGGTTTTTTCTGTTTTTGGATCGCGGTGTACGATCACCACAGGACGCGATGCCCCGAGCGGTTTGTCCGGGCATCGAGAGGGTCATACATGCTTCGCAACGCAATTTACGGAATCGAAATCCGAGCTACAGGGTGTAAGATACGGGTACCTGAACGAGGCCCGAAAAGCTGCGAATAATTCGTGTCCTACTCGTGTTCGACACGAGTCCTGGACGTGTCCACTGCCCGTGTCCGGCAGCTGGCTGTGTCCGGCCTAGGGAGCTTCTGGCGGAGCCGGCGGAGATGGCCAGGGGCTGAGTTGGCCGGCGGCGGGTCGTCGACCGAGCGGTGCACGGCGGGGAGAGTGGAGGAGGAGGCGCTGGAGTCGGGGAGAGGAGGGGAGGAAGAGGCTGGGGACGCGGCGGAGGGCGGCTGGGTGCTGGAGGGTGGTGGTCGGCGGGCTCCGGGCGGCGCTGGAGGGAAGGGAACGGCCGGAGTGGGGTTCCGGTGGAGGGCGGCTGGGTTTGGGGAGGTCGAGGGAGGAGGAGAACGGAGGAGAGGGGTTTTATAGGGGAGGCGCGGCGAGGGTGAGGCCGGGGAAGGCGGGTCGAGGAGGAGAACGTGGGCGCGGCTAGCGGAGGGGGAGGCGGTCGTGCGGGTGACAGGGGAGCCGGGTCGGGTTCGGGCGGCGGGTGTGGACGACCCGCCCGACCCGCTAAGGCGCTGGGCTGGGCTTGCTATAATGGGCTCGGCCCACTGGGCCGGGCCAGGCCCCTAATACAAAATAATAACAGTAATAATAATAAAAATAATAATAATAATAACTAATAATTAATTACTTTAATTAGAAAAAAATAGTTTTTAGGCTTTTAAAAATAGGTCTGAGGTCCAATAAAATCCCAAAAAAATTTCCTAAGTCCGGTTTTCTATTTTACACCATAAAATCATGTTTTTATCACATTTTAATGTTAGTTATTAGCAATTAAAAATCCTACAATCACCACAGCACATATTGTAAATTCCTGAAAATTGCAGAAAAATTCCCAAAATTGATTTTTTTTTAAAAATATAAAAATTTAGGGTGTTTACACTGTCATATCAGCAATTTAGCGACATTCAGCGACGTATGTAGCGACGTATTCAGCGACGTATTTAGCGACATTCAACGACGTATTTAGCGACGTAAATAAATGTCGCTAAACGACGCTAAACGTGGATAAATTTTTAGTAAAAAATAACAAAAGAATATAAAATTGTTTCCAAACCAATATTTCTGCAGTTTATGAATTCATAATTTATATAAACTTGCTTTACAACATAAACTTGTATATAAACTTGTCTTGTAAGTGTTGTAGCACGCGTAAACTTGGTCAGTCATGGAGCCCTTGCCTAGCAGGGTTGTCCATGCTGCATTGGGCCCTTAGGGATCGGGGTAGCCGGTAGCGCAATATTCTTTACTCCAAAAATGCTCTAGGTAAATCTTATCTTGTTTAATCATTACTAAATTATTTCAAGTTCTCGAGTCGTGGACACTTGAGAACTCCTTAAAATGACGAATCGCGAGTACGAGATTTTCATGAGTTATCGTATTCGCGACACGCGATACACTGGACAATGCTCACACTTGAATGCCCGATATCAAATACAATAGATTTTCATACACAAATATTTTCACGGTGTTGTGAGGATTGTGAACTTGTACATAAACTAGTCTTGTGAACTCATATGTAAAACTTGTCTGGTATCATAAACTTGTATTGACATAAGGAAGCATGCAAAAATAATCACTAAAAGGAATTACTGAAAGAACATATCAACAGGGAACACAAAATGTACACAAGAATTTCTGGCCGCATGGACTCATTGGCAGCATGCACCCACTGACCGCATGGACTCTCTGGCCGCATACACCCACTGGCCGCATGGACCCTCTGGTTGCATGAACTTACTTTTAGACTTAGCGAATTTTTTATTCGTTCAGCGAGTGAAAGCACAAAGTGTTCAAAGACACTTGTAGAAATAGGCAGTTATGCGTCCAATATGATGGACGCATGATGTCAGCATGCGGCAAGAGTTCATGCTGCATAACCCTCTCGGGCCGCATGACACTCTCAGTCGCATGGTTCGCTGGCCGCAGGAAGACTTCGTCTTCTCCAACAGCAAGTTCAGCCATGGCCGAAACTCAAAAAATTCAAAAAAATATTTTCTATATAAAAACTCCATTTTAACTCCAAATCAAGTGAAACAAAAGCCAAATTGCTTTAAATGAAATGCTCTAACATAATGAATAACTAATTTTTGAAAATACTAAGTTTTAATAGATTAAAATTAAGAAAAACTCATGTAACACATAGAAATCCTAAACTTGAAACCCAGATCTACAAAAATTTATACATCAAAATCCAAAACTCCAAGAACTAAACATGATCAGCAACTCAAGGAGAACATTTTCCATTAAATACATTTTTAAAACAACAACATATATAAAAATATGAAAATCTATGATTTCACCATTGAGCAAGATGTACTTGCCTTGGGTGGCTCATAGCCTCTACCTCTCACGGTACAAGTCACATCAACCTTCCCTAGGGTTTGGGTTAAAGGGAGCTTGAGGGAGAGGAGGAAATAAAATGAAGAAGAAGAATGAGGGGAGAGAGAAGAGTCGTATATATACTAAGAGAGGAGAAAAGAGGGTTTAGTCATGAGTTCACCCAAAATGAACTAAACCAAGTGTCCATTCTACATGCGGATCCTAAACTGGGTCTATGACAATGTCAATGAGTATTCTACTGGTCTCGGATAATCTCTCTCAACAACAGAAGAATAAAACAATAATATAATGAAAGGAACCAACATATGAAATACAGCAGGAATACATTATCAGAAAAATTAAATTATAGAAATTCAAAAAATATCAAATCTGGGATCGGGTGTGATAGTGGGGCTTTGGCGGAGCTCCCCCTGCGGGTACTTAGATCCGGACCATCTATCTCTCTCTCTCTCTCTCTCTCTCTCTATATATATATATATATATATATATATATATATATATTATGTGACTCAGCCCAAACATTAAAATCGATCGAACCCTCACCCATCCACCGCGGGTCAAAGTACTAAATTTTCGGGAACTAGATTAGCGAAAATTTGACACTCTCGATTTTCGGCATTCG
Organism: Iris macrosiphon; assembly: GCA_036927795.1. Classification (NCBI taxonomy): domain Eukaryota; kingdom Viridiplantae; phylum Streptophyta; class Magnoliopsida; order Asparagales; family Iridaceae; genus Iris; species Iris macrosiphon. Next base: position 24,238,728 of record JAYESA010000020.1, on the reverse strand, counting down.
AGATGACGATATCTATCGTCAGTTCAAATTTTTCAAAAATAATATCGTTATAGTTAATTTATTGAAAAATATTTTTTGTACAGTAAATTTTTCTATTGTTGGTATTGTCACTCTTTTCGGATTACGGATCATCGAAGACTTGGTGCAAGGCGTGTGAACATAAGATTATGGACAAAAATGTTCATATTAGGATCAGCACTGCACAGTAAAAAATCAGTCACATATAACATAAGCTGGCGTGACATGACTTGAATAAACATGTTTGTGTACGTAATCACTACCATGAAGGAGAAGAGCACAGAGAGTTGGAAGAGGAGGAAGAGGACGTCGGCCTGCAGTTGGTCTCAGTGGATGTGGCGAGAGACCGTCTCCCGTCGGCGACCAGACACGCACCCAGACTGGTAGTCCTCCTCGGCAGTACTGCCGCCGGAGGGAGCTTCTTCATAACCTTCAACGGAGGAGACCAGCCATTATCGCCACCCAGCTCCGCCGCCACCTCGTCGTCGTCCGCTTCCAAACCCGAGGGCGAGGCCTTCGGCGTCACAAACTGAGTGCTGCCATCATCGCCACCCGCACATTCTCGGCTCACGCCGGCGTCATAGATGGGATTGGAAATGTATACAAACTCCTCCACGGCCTTCCGAGGAGGAGGAGGGGATATTGCCGGTGCCGTGTTCGCCTTCGCCTTCGCCACCGCTGCCTCCTCGAGGATGGGCACGGAGAGCAGGAACTTGGTGGGGGCCTGGAGCACCCCGTGCGCGTAGAAGGGGAAGCTGAGGGGCCGGTCGGCGCCCGGCTCCTCCGGAGAGGCCGCGGCTGCAGGCTCAGCTCGGCGTCGCCTGCGACGGAGGAGGGAGCAGAAGAGGTTGGCGAGGAGGAGGAGGAGGACTGTCAGGAGGAGAGTCAGGCTCAGGGCCACGGTCAGCGCCGCAGCAAATGCAACCCTTGGCATTCCCTCCATGATATGACTCAGGAAGAAGAATGGTCAAGTGAAGGGAACAGTTTATGCGCTTCTATTTAGTTTGGGCTTTCTGTTTGTTTCTTTGGCGGGAAAGTGTCCATTTGCGGTTGACAATTAGAAGAGGGAGGTGGCTAGCTGGGAATCTTTACTGTGCAGTGTGGCATGCCCGCTTCGGCATCTTCTTTCCTCGTGCGCAGAGAAAGAGAGAGGGGCAGCAGGTCAGTCAAGCGAGGGGTTTTGCTTTGGCAGTGGCACTCATGCACATGGAGCAGGTGATTGTCTTTTTAGGCCAGACACGTGGATTTGGTAATTGAGTGGGGTCTTTGAATTATTTTTTTTAAATATTTTAACAAAAAATTTATATTTTTAAACAAATTAACCAAAATAAAATAATTTTTAAAAAATTTAAAATTACGAAAGGTTTTCCCATTTCTGATATCGAAAATATGAAAAAAAAAATTGTCAAATTTTTTTCCATTCGATTTGCGAAAATTTGACAGTGATTTTTTGTTTTGTTTTGGTTTGGTTTGATTTTTTATGGTTTTTTTTTTTGATAATTGGATTTAATTTTTTTTCTTGTTTTTTTTACTTTTTTTAAAAAAAAATTCTTTTGTTTAGTTTTATTTAGGTTTAGTTCTTTTTAAAAAAAATTTGTAGCAATAATTTTTTTAAATAAATTAGAAAAAAATAAAATTTAACATTCAAAATAAAATATGCTATCATTGAACAACTAAAAATAAAAAAAATTATGCCGTAAGAATATTACATCTGCCGTCGAGCAGATTTTGAGCGGCCATAACTAATTGTTAAATCGTTTTTCTTCAAACAATAGATCGATTTGTATGTTTTCGATGAGAGTAATACAATTCGTGTAGAAAAAAATTTCATCCGAAGCAAGATGCACATGTTACAGGCAAAAATATAAAATATAAAACTTTAAAGTATCATAACTTTTGACTGTGAGTTTGTGCCAAAATGATCGTATCAAAAAGTACTATGGGATAAACTATTTCACCGTTTGACGGACTTCAAAAATTTTTAGAATCGCAAAAAAAGATGTTTCGACCTCCAAATTTTACTTTCAATAATTTTATTTTTGAAATATTTTATTATCTATACTAATTTGTTATTATCAATACTAATATGAATGATAACAAAATCTATAGATTAATATTATTATCAATATTGTATTTTTCTTTCATATTACTAAAAGATAATTTATTATTATTTGTACACAAAATTTATTTTAATAAATAATTAGTTTATTATTTGGTAAATTGTGATATCTATTTTAGTTATGATTTCTCATAAATATATGTTTTAAATTTTGAATATGTGTTTAGTTAGATAATAACAAATTACTATAGATAATAATTATATTTTTTAAATTATATTAGTATACATAATAACTAATTAGTATAGATAATAATCAAACGGTTGCTATTTCTAAAATTATAATTTGAATGATAATAGATGTGGTATCTAATATTTGAAAAAATATTTTAGTTAATTTTAAATTGTTGTTAGAAAATCTATTGGTTAATTATTTATAAAACCAACCCAAAAAAAAAAAAAAAATCAAACCTAACTCTCCAAAAAAATCAACACATAAAAACCTAAAAAAACAAACCAAAAAAAACAAAAACAAAAAAAAAAAACCATTGTCAGATTTTTGCCAACTTGGTTGGCGAAAATTTGAAAAATATTAAATATTTTTATTTTTTTTATATTTTTGCCATCTGAGATGGCGAAAGCTTTCGTGATTTCAATTTTTTTACAAATTGTTTCGTTTTAGTTAATTTGTTTAAAAATATTTTCTGTACAGTAAATATTCTGATATTTTAACAAATGTCTTAAAACAAAATGTTAAAACTAATATATATGTCAATTTTTTTTAAAATAAATAAATGTATCCATTATTTGTACATAGTAATTAAAATTTTAGAATATGCTCCCACCTTTTAAACCAATTTTTTGATTTTTTTACACATAATGGATTTCTTTGCTAGTTTTTTTTTTAAGTGAAAGTATATGTTAGTTGTAATATTTTGGATAAGGACATTTGCTAAAATATTTTTTGTTTTATAGAGCAACAAGCAAGTACCGTTGAGTTGGAGAAATTATTGGATGGTACGGACTCACCACCCGACTATGGTGAATGGTGAGTCCGACCACTAATTTCTTGACACTAATTGGCACAATCCATTATATCACTACAATTCTTCTATTTTTCTATGTCAATTTTTATTAATAATTTTGAAAAATATCTAATTTTTATGCCTAGTAAAATTTATATATTATATATATTTTTTGATATTTTTCTGAAAATTTTAATTCCAAATGTTATCAAGTGTGAGGAAATAGCCGAGTTTATCATTCCGTCAGGTGTGGACTCCGAATCACCCGATCATTTTTTTTATTGATTAAACAGTGGTATTCATATGTGAAGTGAGATACTGAGCCCTGACAGGAGGAGTATAATGTTATGGTACTCAATGGCAGCGTCTGATTGATAGATAGGTACATTGACATGTGAAATTTACTGGGATATTACATTGAAGATGAACAAACTGGATTCTAGAGATTTAAACGGAAAAGGATCGAGGAGAGTATAGGACATGTCTCTACTTTTCTGATTGTCACTAGATCAACATAGATTTTGTGCAATATCTTGGAGTTGCTTGAGCTGTTCACCATCAACAGAAAGAGAAGATATGTGCCATCAGGAAGCAGCTGAACAAATATCTATTGGTGGCACGGACTCAAATCATGGCACGTTGTTGATCTGATTGTTTGGTAATTTTAGGGATAGGATATAATAGTACCATGCGAGAGAGAAAATAGATATGTATTCTTCCTGCAGATTTGTTATAATATATGAAGCTCCAAAAGATGGAAAATATTCTTTGTTAGTACCATATATACCCTCATTTGAAAGGAAGTTGTGTACATCATAGCTGAGAGCATATATGATGTTTCACTAATTCTGTCACATATTCTGTTCCTATCCTATTATATGTAGGTTCTACTTTTATTTTATATCGACTGGAGTCCACATGTAATAGTATGGAGGCAGAATATGTGATAGAATTAGTGGGACAACATATCTGGTCGTATCATAGCATAGTCATCTCATCCAAGTCTTCCCTCATATTAATGAGCATAATAAAGTTTCATCAAAGTTAATTCAAACATGTGAAATCTCTATATTGGTGTTATATGTCTAACCGAGGTAACTATTAATAAAATTAAATTTATGTGGTCCGATATTTTACACGAGACTTTTTGTACATGCTGCGTTGCACGTCTTATGTTAACTATTAAAATGAGAGAGATCTCACTACAAAAAAATATATCTTTTCGACGTTTTCTTTTTCGATGTTTATGTTAACAACGGTTTATGCATGATATACAGACGGTATATCATAAACGTCGAAAATGTACGATATTTTCTCATAATGTTTAAAATTTTTGACATTTAGAATTTTTTTGGCATTTATGGTAAAGTTGGCATAGATATGATATACAAATGTTCCTCAATAGATGTCGCATAATTAGTCGAATCAATTTATATAAACGTCAATTTTTTGGGCTTAAAAAGGGAAGGGAGGATATCCGGTTTATCCTGATGTTTATTTTGACTTTAAAAAAGAAGAAGAAAACGTGGACAAAGAAAATGAACTCTAAACTCCCTCTTCTAATTTAGCTCCCTCTAATATTTTGGGTGCTATATATATTTCGCTATAGAGTCTTATTGTAAAATATAGACTCATAGTTGAAAAGTAAGTAGACCTAATTATTATGTTATAGTTTATGTTTATGCAACCAAAGAGTAAGTATCCTATAAGTTCTTGTAGAGACTATGAAAAATTTAGACGAAAATGTTACATGATAAAAACTTTATAGAGAAGTACATTCATATATACTTGCGAAACATCAAGCCAAAGGAATGAAAAGGACCGACAATTCCAAATTTTGTACTTCAAAAAATAATACTGCAACAAATATGCCATCATGACCAAGCATTACAGATTTATAACAAAATAATGATTTATATATTTCAAATTGCAGTATGAGAAACAAAACCAAACCTAAGGCACAATGGTCTAACCTTTAAACGAAAGAACCTAGTGTGAAGATGCCTTTGAGCTTGTTCAGCATCAAGAACTGGTTCAAATGAAGGAGCTTTCATCGATCCTTGTTGGATTCGCTCATATTACATGACCATAACCTACGCTCCCAGTCAACAAACAATTGTGTACTTCAAAGAACAGATATACCAACTTGGCAACTTCTTGAGGGAGAAAAAACTAAGATTTACCAACTTCTCAAAAGAATCAAAACGCATTACCAATAAGGCATTAATGATCACACTCCCAATGTCGGGGATAGACAAGACTACCATTCCCATTGTCATCATCACGAAATTATTGGGTGTGCGGACGCAATGTACTATTCACATGTCAACTACTATGGGGATGTGTGCATTTCCTATGCAATTTGACGGTTGGGAAGGAGTTGGATGCATTGCGTCCTGTCCATACAATAATTTTTCGCAATGATAATAATGATCACACTCCCGATGTCCAGTATCCACAACCATGGTGTACTTCAAAAGAATCAAAATACATAATGAGGATTTACAACAAACTAAGAGATTGGCAGAGACCCAAGAAAGGTTAACGAGTACATGTCTATCATCAGGTACTACAGCAAACAATTATGTGCATTTCGAACTGCATGATCATGAGAAGTGAATGAAAGCAAGAAAAGAAAAAGAAAAAGAAAATTCAAGAATCAAGTCCAAACCCAAGGCAAAACTTAGTTTCGGTGATGATCATGCCTTCCTCAACGCACTGAACTTGGCAGCCAGCTCATCATAGTCCGGCAGCCTCGGATGCACAATCCCTCCTCCTTTTGGGCTCAACATGTCTAGCTTCATAGAAGTAGTCCGAGCAAATGACTTGTCAGCACCAGCCTCCTGAACGGGTGTGCTCGGCTCCGATGGGAGCGAAGAAATTCTGTCGAGACGCTTACGAACCAATTCTTTCGGCCCAGGACCGTTATAACGGTTATGCTCCCCAACTCGGCCTGCAGCACCCACCACGAGTTCCGGTGGAGGAGCTAGCATCCCGGCCTCATTGCTCGTCCCTTTCTTGCTGTAATGAATCAAGAGCCTATCCATCGCCTCTTCCTCCTCGTCGTATTCGACATCATAGGTGGAAGGTCTCCTCAGCCTGCTCCCATGTCTTCTCTGATCCCTTCGGTTTCGGCTCGCATGCCGATCATCAATACCAGCACCAGCCAGGTCTTCCATGGACGTTTCCTCGCGATTGAAATCTTGGCGTGGTTGCCTATCCATGAGTTTTTCCCCGCCATTCAAATAGTCATACTGCCCGCGTTCGTTCCTTCGGCTGATCGAGGTTCCACTCATAGGCCTGGGGGCATCACTTACCGAATTCTCGTTATCGACCACCGCAGGTGGCTGCGGATGTTTCCTCCGAACGGAGAAGGGCTTAGGCCTCCTTTCGACACCATTAGACATGTCACTATCCGCAGGTTGGAAACTGTCAGCAGCAGTCGAAGGGTTTTTGAAATTTGGCTTGGTGTACGGAGGCATCCTATGAATCAATGTAGCCTCTTTATCAGCAATAGGACCCGTCCCTTCTTCAGCTTTGGGCTCGTTCTGGCTAACTTTGGCATTCTCCAGACCAATGATTCCTGGTCCTTCTTGGGTCGTCGGAGATTTCTTGACAGCTCCTTCATCAAAAGAACCGTCCTTGTAGTTCCCATTCTGGGTTCCTTTTGGTTTAATCGGTGGAAGAACTTTGGCATGAGTATAGCATGGCTCTACATTCTCCGGCTCTTCAGCAGCCTTCCTGTTCTTTTCAGCAGGAACGACATGAATGTCTCGCGGAACAGGCTGCATCTGTTCTTTATGCACAAGACTTCCCCAGGTTTCTACGATCGGAGCCTCTTGTTCTCCAATGGCATTCATGATTGCTTCCTTCCTTCCCTTAACAGCCGCGTTCCTCCAGTTCTCAGCATGGGAAATTGAATCACTCCTTTCATTAGGCCTCCTAGGCTGATCCTGTAAAATTAATGCTTTTGGTAAATGACCAGGACATTTATGGAGCTAAATATAAGAAAAAGATGTTAAATCAATCTGCAGGGGTACTTACAGAAGCACGTGCAGCCGAGCGGTTGGAAAGCTTCTGCTGGAATGACTTGGAGTCCCACGGCACAGAGAACTCCTCAGCAATGTATTGCATCAGCTGGAGCTTCTTCTCCGTGGGAAATGACTTCTTTTGCACCTTCTCAACAAACTACGCGAAGAAATCAAAGGTCACCGGTATTGACAAAAAACATTTCAACACAAGAGAGTTAGTACAAGTGCTGATGCTCGGATATTTTTGGCACCTCTCTGTTTTTTGATGATTCCATCCGACTCCCATATCGCTCCGTGAACAAACCCCTAAGATCACAGAGTTCTGGCAAATCCGAAAACCTTGCTGCTGCAAATATAAGAGTCGACATGGCTTCCATGGCTTCTTCAGGACATTCTCTGTTCGAAGAAAAATTGTGGCAGAATGTCAGTATAAACAGGATACTGAAAAAAAGGGTATAACGAGTACTGTTAGAACATAAAAGGATGTAATGTACAATTGCATTTCTTGAGAGGGGAAACTAGTCGAGACCGCAAAACTAAAAGAAAGGGGACAAATGATATGAGGAGGAAAAGGGAGAACAAACAGTAACATGACCATGGCTGGCAAAACCTGAGGTTCTTCCATTTGCGAACTTCAGCAGAACTCTATACTTGACAAACTTGGATAGCAAATCCTCATCGGGACTAGTTCGTGATTCAGTAAGATATTGTTCCTTTTTAGTTAGAACTTACAGAATCATTATCTTACATGAATAGTTAATAGGTGTTTAATTCTGATATATTTAGTATTCTAAGAATCCATGGAAGATATGAACTTTAACACAAGGATTTATACAGTACGCATGCCCGAAGAATCAAGTTACTTAAAAGCTCCTGATCCTACTCAAAGACCTGTTCTCTTTAAAGTAACTTCATGATATTTCCCTTCATGGGTCCTTAGAACTCATGGGTTCCTTGAAATTTTAATAGAAGCATTGGGCGTCATGCAGAACAGGGACATTTAAAACCGGCTGATTGAGCTTTGAATTCCATTATCCCGTAGGAAAAAAAAGTAGAAGTTATAATTTGTACATTTGCACTTGTATATCTAAATTGCCATAAAAGAGAAATAAACTAACTGGGAACATTATAACTCAAGCATTAGTTCTGAATCCCGAAAAAGGTCAATGGATCAATTTAATTATCATAAGGATTAATAACTGAACTCAATACCACTAATGCCTATAGGAAGCCAATTTGAGTATGCAGACATACATGTTTGTAATGGATAAAATGGCAAGAGAAGTTCATTAAGCCGTTCCTAAATTCTTTAACATGGTCTTGATACATTATATATCTTCAATATAATCAAGTTGGTCATAACATTCAGATAGGATATCAGAAAGGGGCATGTGCATGATCCTGATGACGTTGTCCACGCATGGCGTAATTACGCAAGGAACAAGGAGAGTAAGGATCAAAAGACAATATACTTGTTGTACTTGTCTAATGATGAAGTATGAGCTTTCTTTCATCTCAATGACAACATGAAGTAGCTTGAATTGGTTAATTCGTAGAGACTCTTCCTCTTGTATATAAAATTAATGTAAACTATTCTAAGTGGAGCCGTTGAGAGTTACTACAAGTTGGTTCAGGGAAATGATGCTCATGACTCCTAGACATATCAACCATGACCATATTCATGGAAACAAAAGCAGAATGCTTAGCATGCTGAGCATCATCAAAATCCTGTCAGGCTGACATAAGGATAGTATATCAATTTACAATTTGAATTAACTCCTCAGTCTAGAGTAGAAGCTTCTTGCAGTCTAAACTAAAATCAGACTCAGAAATAATGATCATGTGTATTTACTAGAAAGGTATACTGTAAATACCTCTGCTTTTGTAAGCTTGGAAGCTGCTGCAAGATACACTCACAGTATCGCTCAATCATATCATAGCAGAAAGAATGATTTATTTCAACAATGAGTGAATCCATCTGCATCAGAGAAGGAAAACAGAGCATTTAAATAACAAAGCATGGCAATCTACAAGCATAGAAAGAAAACTGTAAATGATTTTATGGACTGAATCATAATATTGGGGACATTGGGCTTGTCATTCATTTTCACTCTTTGGCTTAATGTGTAATAGAGATGAATGATTTCTCTATGGTAGTTTGCATCATCTTAGCTCTTTTGTCAAGATACTTTTATTGTCGAGTGGGAATTGGAGTATGTTCCTTGGTTGCATGAGCTTAAATGCATATCCAAAAGTAGGTCTACCTACATGCTAGCTAGCCGCTTAGGTTCTATGCTATGTTGCAGGGATATGGATAGGACACGAGGACATGAAAACAGCACCTATATTGGTGTGTCCTATTATATTTTGGAGTATCCATAGTGTGCCCGATACATGTCCAACGCTACACGGTCCAGATTTTTTAGTGTCCGTGCCTCCTAGGGTTTATGGCATGACCCTCTCATGCTTATAGATACCTCCTAGGGTTTAGAAGTTTAAATGATCTTCTAAAATCATCTAACAAAAGTCTACTTCATTAACTTCCTGTGGTTTCAGTTTCCCTTCCACATGAGGGAAAAGATTTGGATTCCTAAACTAAACCCAATTAGTAGTCTAATATACCATCATCATGATGAGTAAACAAGGACAAAACCAACCACCAATTTCACATATTTCCCATCTAAAGTGATCATTTTCCTACCAAATTAAGCTAGCTGGCAATCAAGAAAGACTACACGAAATTATAAAACAATAGATTCTACCCTCTCCTATAGGCAAATCCAAATTGGTATTCAAGAAACAATTAAAAGTCAAAAAAGTAGATGTCGTCTCACTCAAAAAAAAAAAAAAAAAAATTACAATCAAGATTCAACAACCCTCTATATCAAAGCTAAAAATTAGCAGAAATTCAAAATTCACAAAGTGGGTATTATATCATCACATAAGAAATTGTGAAAGTTAAAATTCATTACAACCCATGAAAACCTCAAATTCCCAATCTTTTAAGAACAATTGCACTGAATCGAGAAAGCAAGGTTGGAAATTTAACACAAAACATATCAAGAAGTGTGTAAAGATTGGAAATTTAATAACAAAAACATACCAAGATTGGAAATTTAATATGGGAACATACCCTTCCAAAGGCATTTGTGTCATGCCCATTTGACAGCAGGTCTGCAACATCCTTCTTGAGGTACTTGAGCATGGCCTGCTTCTTCCTCTTTATCAGAACAGTCCTGCTCTTTATGCACTTGAATGCATGTTTGCTACACAATTACAACAAAACACGCATAGCCCATCATGAAGACGCAATTCTCTAATTGATACAAACAAAAAACAATTGCAATAGAAATACTCACCATTTGGTGGAGAACTTGCCACCACCAAGCAAGTTCCCGAACATCTTTACTTCTTCTTCTTTCTTCTTTGGTCTGTGCCTATGGAGTGTGTGTATGTATGTATTTATGATGGTGGTGGTGGTGTTAAATGTTGTATTGAGTGGAGAGAAAGAAGAAACGGGAGAGAGAAGGAATCGAAAAGGTGGTGAGCTGTGAAAGAATGGAGAGAAGAAAGGAGAAGAGATTGGCTTTAATAACAGAAAGTTATTGGCAGTTTCTTTTTCTTTTTTCACTTTGCTAAACATTAAGTTGAGCTAAAGAAAATCTTGTCCTTTTGCTTTAAAGCTCTGTTTATATGTTGTATTTGCATGGGTTAATTTAAGTTTTGAACCAAACCAAAACAAACCAACCTGGTCTAGTGCTGGTTTGACTCCGATATTATGCACACGAAGCATGTGAAACTGATGTGTTTTTGGTAGCATGCAATTAATTAGGGGGTCTTGGTTGAGGTATACGTAATCGAGTCGAAAGGAGAAGAAAAGGAGAAATCTAGATGATAGACTAATTGGCTCAAGATGAGGATATAGCCATCACTAGTTGACGAAGAACTAAACAAATACTTTTGACAGAGAATTATTTCTTCTTCTTCTTCTATTCGGATCAATGGCATTACAAGCTTGCTTGCAAATGGCAATACAAGGCTTCAAACACAGGACAATTTTTTTTAGCATGTTTGAGTTGTGTGATCGCACAAATTTTCAAAAATTAAAAGGATTCCAAAAAATTTAACCTCAGAATATATTACTAATATAAAAAATTTATTTTTAGATTTAAATCTCATTATTCTTTAGAAACTGACATGAACCTTAGAATATAAAAAAAAATCATTTTGTTAAAATCCTTTCTAGCATTTGTATAAGATTCTTATAATGTCTTACCTAATATCATTGTATTATGAGTGTGTCATCTACTTATGGTCTAGTTTGGTCGGATCGGTTCAGATTTTCGGTTCGGCGTTGAGAATATCACATTGGATTTGTATGCAAAAAGGTTTCTTTTTTTAATAGAAATATTGAGTTTGGATAATGTTGAATTTGTATTATTATTTATGAAATTTAGGGGTAGAGAAGAAAGTGGAGGGAGAGGGAGAGAGAGTCGGAAGTGGGGGAGAATCAATTTTGTGGGCAAAGTGGTGACCCAAGTGTCACATATTCCGCGGTTAGTTACCTCCCGTTTGAAACTTGTTGAGACCCAACGTTTACCATCCCCTTTTTCGGATGAGAAAAATAAAGCGACACGTCCCATATCCCCAAACTACCCCCATCTCCTGTCCATTTAATACTATTTCCTTCCGAACGTTACAAGGGCAAAGTAGAGATTTTACGTGTTCGTGGTTATAATGTGGGGGACGTCCGCACCAACCGGTTCTGGACTATACGTGGAAAGTGGTGGTGTCCGCATAGGTTCCTTATGGGACAGTAGGATCTGGCGTTCTTGCTAGGGATGGTGATGTGGATACTCCATCTTGCTTGCTTGGCTGGCTTTGCATCTCCGGTCATCACAATCACCACTAATTCTAATAGTCTGTCTACGTTATCTGTAAATATTTTTATTAATTAATATTTCTGCTATTGTAATACACTGATCTCTCTTATTTTAAACATAATTATACAAACTTTTTCTATATTTTATGTTTAATAAAAATATTAATATTATATACAAAAATTTGTTGAAAAAAATTATTTTGTTATAAATAACATTATAGAAAATCGAACTTCGACCAACAAAGAAGAATACCTTCCACTTTAACCGTTAAAATTTATTTAACTTTTAATTACGTGATGATCTATCTACAACTTAGACGTCTAGTTTTTTCAAGACTTTTTATGGTATAAATATATCCATAATAAATTATGATTAAAATATATTTAAATAATTTTATAATAATATTATAAAATTTTATTTTATGTGCAAGTGCATTTATTAGTTTTCAAAGTTTTAAAAATTTACGTAATAAACATAAAATATATAGAAGGTTACTGTAAATAATTCTAAAATATAAATGCATCATCATCACTCCTTGCATACAAACTATATAAGAGTTTATTATCTACTGTTGATTAATGTAAAAAATTCTAATCAATATAGCTTAAAATAAAAAAAAATCATGTAATAAACAAAATATATAGAAGGTTACTGTAAATAATTCTAAAACATAAATGCATCATCATCACTCCTTGCATACAAACTATATAAGAGTTTATTATCTACTGTTGATTAATGTAAAAAATTCTAATCAATATAGTTTAAAATATAAAAAAATCATGTAATAAACAAAATATATAGAAGGTTACTGTAAATAATTCTAAAATATAAATGCATCATCATCACTCCTTGCATACAAACTATATAAGAGTTTATTATCTACTGTTGATTAATGTAAAAAATTCTAATCAATAGAGCTTAATAACATGAGAAAATTTAATCATATCAATATAGCTAGAGTTTATTATCTACTGTTGATTAATATAAAAAATCCTAATCAATATAGCTTAATAACATGAGAAAAATTTAATCATATAAATATAGCTTAATAACATGAGAAAATTTAATCATAATAAATTGATATATCTTTTAAATTATAGTTTAAACTCATGTAAATACCGAATATTTTTGAAGTTCTTCTAAGCTAAAAAAAAAAAATTTAAAGGAAAAGGCAGGATAAAATAATCTACTATAATAAAAGATTATATTATCTTTATAACACAATAGTAACGTTCATGTGTAGCACGTATGTGTGTAAGTTTGTTAAAAAAAATTTAAATTATAATTTGTTATAGATAACGTTGTTTTGTAAAATCGAACACATTCAATCAAAAATAATACCTTCCATCTTAACCACATAAGTTACAGATATTTGACTTTAATTAGATAATATTAGATAGTTAAACAATTTGTTAAAAATCTCTACTATTATAATACGACTTAGAAATTGCTCAAAAATGAGCCATTTAAGTCGTATGTACATTATCAATTATTAATATAAAAAATCTTCTACTATATAATGCGGTTTGGAAATGGTTCAAAAGTGAACCATCCAAGCGGTATGTTTATCATTAATTAATTATTTAAAAAAAAATTAATATTACATAAAATTGTTGAAAAAATAATTTTGTTATAAATAACACTCCAAGGATTCAAACCTTAACTAGGAAGAATACCTCCCACCTTAACTGCATAAGTTAGAAGATATGTTTGTTTATAATTAGATAATACTAAATAATTAAAAATTAGTTAAATTTTTTATAATTAGATAATACTAAATAGTAAAACAATTAGTTAAATTTATTTACTTTTTAATTTTTAATTACGTGAGAATATATGTTTAGATGGCTAACTGTTTTAAAGACTCTTTATGAAAAGTATAAATATATTCACAACAAATTCTAATAAAAATATAATCAAATATATAATAAATCTTAATTAATATATATAATAAATCTTAATTCAAATATATTTAAAGATTTAAAAAAATTACATTAATATCAGAAAAAATTATTTTACGCGCAACGTGCGTGAATTTAATAGTTTAAAATAATAACTTGACTATCGTATGTGTTTTCGTCCCGCATAGTTGAGAAAAAGTAAAAGCCGCATGAACATATGACAAATCCTAAAATATATTCAAAATTTAAATTATATTTAAACTAAGCACATGATATTATCTAAACGTATCTAAAAAATAAAAACATATATTTACAATAAATCATATTTAATTTTTTTTTAATATAATTTAAATTTTTACCTAATATTTTAATATGTTTTTTCTATACGTATAACACACGTTAATGTAGTAGTTATTATTACCCTTATTTTTAATTTTATTAGTAATACCCTCCAATTCATGTATTTAGCAATTTCGAAAAAATAGAATTATGATTAGCAATTGAAAATAAATACAAATAACTCTTTAATATTTAATTACAATGAGAATAAATACCGTTAGATGGTTTATGTCACGACCCGATCCCAATAATCTGGGTCCAGTCGGATCATGCCCAGCCTGCACCGTTGTGAGACGGCGGCAGTAAGCTGTATCAATCCGTAGTAACACGCAGACATCCAGAATACATGAAGGAAATTCAATTTTTATTGCTAAGACCGAAAGAGAAATTCTTTTACAAGCAAGGATCAAACAAAACATGGTCCAGGGTTATTACTTCAACCCTGATTATTACAACTTGGAAATTAAAGGGGAAACAACTAAACATTGGCCTCCTGGCTAGGTTCAGCTTGGGCTTCAGTACTCTGGTCCGGACCATAAAAGGTGTCATACTCATCGTCACCGTAATCACCTAAAATTGTTAATCTCCAGTCAGGAGGGAGCAAGAACATATATCCAATTCCAGCATCTTAATGATAATTAAAATGATGCAATGAAATAGTTTTGAACAATATTTATATTTTTGTATGCAACAAATATGAGACAAGAACAGTAAATGTCGATGAAGCAAATGATGACAACTACAATCACTAAAAGTGTTTTGAGAAAGGTAGCATCCCATGGCCGGTTGGGGTTGGAGGCAATCTGTGTTCTAGTGAACACGGTGCGGCGTCAGTCCAGTGAGGTTGGACTTCAGCTATCCACAATGAGGCAATAAGGGGGCTTTGACCACGGGTGCTAACTTTTCTCCCCAGTTCCCAAGGCAATAATCAATGAGTCAATGAGTCAGTCAATCAGTCAATCAGTCGGTTCCGTGAATCAAGTGTCGTCCCAATATCTATATGACATGCAACATATTTAACTACAACTAAAATACGGGTTTTGAATTATATGAAACTTGCCTGGAGTTGGTTGGTGACGCGAGTGAGAGGTCGCGACGGTCTCAACCTTAGTTACAGGGACCTACAATTATTAATAATCTGATTTTAGAATTTAAACAAGAGGGTTTTAATCTGACTTGATTAGTTAACTAAGTTAATGATTCAATCCAACGATCGATTAATAATAATAATAATTTGTAATAGTAATTTAGTAATCAAAAACCCTTTTTAATAATAATAAAACTTATTTATTTTATCGTAGAAATATTATATTTTTATTTTACGGTAAAATATCGTTTTGTTTCTAATAAGAAAAATAGGAAAGTACGATTATAATAACATAATATCGTTTGTTTTTAGCAATCAATTTGTAAGAGAATAATATTTTGGAAAAACCTATTTAAATACTAACATATTATATTTTGAATACTGAAAATCATTTCAGAATTATATATTAAATAATTACTAATTAGTATTTAAATACTAAAAATCATTTCGGAAATTATCTATTAAATAATTACTAATTACGTAATATTTAATAAGGTTTTTATTTTATTATATATATATAATTAATATACGTATTGAGGATCGTTGTATTAAATCGTTAATTAATTAACCAACCAAAACTAACAAATCATTAATCTACTAATTAACCATAACCTATAAATTCTAAGCTATCCCGGGATTGACAGAGCTTTATTCTGTCAGTCCCGGTCGGACAGGGGAGTGGTTTTGGAAGGGACAGTGCACTCTGATAGTGGCACCTACCGGGAAGCTGATGGAGGAGCACCGAGGGGAGGCCTCGGACTCGGGATCGGGGTATTTCGAGTCCGACACGCGGTTCTGTGTCCGTATCGTGTCCTGGACGCGTCAGCGGCGTGTCCGGGTAGGTTTGGGCCGTGTCCGCGTATCCTGTGCTGTGTCCGGGGCTCTGGGGTCTTGGCCGTCGGTCGGCGAGGTCAGGCCGGGGCTGCGGCGGCTCAGCCGAGGGGCGGCGAGGTCACCGGCGGCGTCGAGGGGGCTCGGGATAGCCGGCGGAGGGCTGAGAAGAAGAGGGGAGGAAGATGAAGGGCTCGGGCCTTGGCGTCGGGTGCTGGCGGTCGAGGGCGGCCGGAGTCAGGTGCGGCGAGCTCTGCGGGAGGTTGAGGGCAGTCGTGGTCGGCGGACGGGCTCGCCGGAGTTCGTCGATCTAGGGTTAGGGTTTGGTTTTGGGGGGGAAAGGAGGCGGTGATGGGTGAATTTTATAGGGGTTCGATGGGGCTCGGCTGGGCGGTCGTGGGAGCGGGATCCGGAGGGGAGGCGACGTGGAGGAGGGCGTGGCCGGGTGGCGCGCGATTTCCGGCGGGGTTTCCGGAGTCGGGGAGAACGGGGACTGGGTAGGGGTGACCGGGCGGGTTCCGGGTCGGGCGCTGGTTCGGGTCTGACCGACCCGCCCGACCCGCTAGCCTATGGCCGGGCTGGGCTGGGTTGCGCTGGGCTCGGCCCACTGGACCGGGCCGGGCCCGAAACTGGAAAAAATAAAATAGAAATAATAATAATAATAATAAATATAGTAACAGAGATAATTAATTAATTATAAAAAATAGTTTTTAGGCTTTTAAAAATAGGTCTGAGGCCCAATAAAATCCCAGAAAATTACCCTAAGTCCGGTTTTCTGTTTTACACCCAAAAATGTTATTTTCATGATATTTTAATATTATTTATTAACAATTAAAAATCGTTTAATGATTGAAAACCATGATTTTAATTGCAGAAAAATTCCCGAAAATTTCCAGAAAATGGGTAAAATCCAAGATTTAATAATTAGGAAAATTCAGGGGGTTTTACAACTTACCCAACTTAAAAAAAATTTCGTCCTCGAAATTTACTATCATTGAAGGGAGAACAAGGGTAAACATGCCTTAAAACAGATGAGGGTACTTCTGCTTCATCTCAGCCTCTCGTTCCCAGGTGGATTCGCCTGGGGAGTGGTGGAGCCACTGAACTTTGACCAGTGGAATCACGGTGTTCCGCAACTGCTTTTCCATACGGTCTATGATCCTTACTGGCTGCTCTGGTACTGTAAGACTTGGTCCAATCTCCAACTCTGAATGATCCAGGATGTGGCTCGGGTCCGGAATGTAACGCCTCAGCTGCGATACATGGAAGACGTTGTGCACGCCTTCAAGATTAGGTGGTAACGCCACTCTGTATGCCACCTCTCCAACTCTGCTCACTATCTCGAATGGGCCGATATACCTGGGACTCAGTTTCCCAGCTCTGCCAAAACGGATAGTTCCTCTGGTGGGGGAGATCTTGACGAAGACACTATCACCTGCTTCGAACTCCACAAGTCGGCGACGGCTGTCCGCCCAATGTTTCTGACGATCTTGAGCCACCCGAAGTCTGTCTCTGATCACCTTGACTTTTTCAGCCGCATCTGTAATCATCTCAGGTCCCAGCATGACTCGTTCTCCTACGTCGTCCCAAGCCAAGGGAGTGCGGCAACGACGTCCATACAGAGCCTCAAAAGGAGTCATGCCGATGCTGGCCTGGTAGCTGTTGTTGTAAGCAAACTCTACCAAGTGTAGGTGGTCCTCCCATGATCCTCCAAAATCCAGGACGCAAGATCTCAGCATATCCTCTAACGTCTGGATGGTTCTCTCTGACTGTCCGTCGGTCTGTGGGTGATATGCAGTGCTGAACTTCAGTTGGGTCCCCAGACTCTCTTGCAAGCTCTTCCAGAAGTGAGAAGTAAAGCGGCTGTCTCGGTCTGATACAATGCTCACAGGAACTCCATGTATCCGGACGATTTGCCTCATGTATAGGGCAGCTAACTTCTCGGTGGATAAACCAACCTTGAAGGGAATGAAGTGGGCAGACTTAGTCAATCTGTCTACGATCACCCAAATAGCGTCCTTCCCTCCTTGGGATCGAGGCAATCCTGACACAAAATCCATAGTGATGTGCTCCTATTTCCATTCTGGAATGGGCAGTGGCTGAAGAAGTCCTGCTGGTCTTTGTCTATCTGCTTTCACCTGCTGGCAGATCAAGCATCTGGCAACGAATTTTGAGACATCCTTCTTCATTCCATACCACCATACGTGCTCCCGTATATCTCGGTACATTTTATTTGCTCCAGGGTGGATGGAATACTGTGAGTGATGCGCTTCCTGCATCAGCTGTTCCCTCAATTCACCAGCAGGTACACAAAGTCTGGTGCCATTCCTCAGTATTCCGCCGTCTGAAATAGAGAATCCCTCCAGTGTGCCAGCTAACACCTGGTCCCTGAGCTTGCACAATGCTCCGTCCTCGAATTGAGTTTCCTTGATTTTGTCCATCAAGCCAGATTGCACTTGCAAATGCATCAGGGGAAAGTCAGTGCCGGGTACTATTGCTTCCCGTCCAAGCTTCTTCATTTCCTCTGCAGGCAATACGAGTTCTAGTCCCAGCTTCTCCATGTCCTCCAGTAGGTACCGATCTGTCGTCAAGAACATCGCCATCGGATATCGACTAAGTGCGTCGGCGACCACATTAGCCTTTCCGGGATGGTACTGCAGGCTGATATCAAAGTCCTTCATGAGCTCCAACCATCGTCTCTGACGCATGTTGAGCTCCTTCTGTGTAAAGACATACTTGAGACTTTTGTGGTCCGTGTATATCTCTACTCTTTCGCCATACAGGTAGTGCTTCCACAGCTTCAAGGCGAAGATGACTGCTGCTAGCTCCAGGTCATGCGTCGGGTAGTTCTTCTCATGAGTCCGTAATTGCCGGGAAGCATAAGCAATTACATTTCCATGTTGCTGGAGCACACATCCTAATCCTTTGCCGGACGCGTCGCTATAAATTGAGAATCCTCCTGATCCTGAGGGTAGCGACAAAATTGGTGCTGTTGTTAGCCTTCTCTTCAGCTCTTCAAATGACGCCTGGCACGCTTCGGTCCAGACGAACTCTTCATTCTTCCTGGTTAGCTTGGTCATGGGCTCAGCAATCTTTGCAAAGTCCTTCACGAATTTTCTGTAATATCCAGCTAAGCCCAAGAAGCTTCTGATCTCCGCAACTGAACTGGGGGTATTCCATGTCTCCACGGCAGCTATCTTCTTGGGGTCCACTGATATGCCTTCTCCTGTGACAACGTGGCCGAGAAAGTCCACCTTGTCTAAGAAGAATTCACACTTGGACAGTTTTCCATATAGCTTCTCCTTTCTGAGGGTTTCCAAAATTATCCTCAAATGCTGCTCATGTTCTTCCTTGGTCTTCGAATAGATCAGAATGTCGTCAATGAAGACAACGACAAACTGATCCAAGTATTTGTGGAAGACCTTGTTCATGAGATTCATGAACACTGTTGGGGCATTTGTAAGACCAAAGGGCATGACCAAGAATTCAAATTGTCCATACTTGGTGTTGAATGCCGTCTTTGGGATGTCCTCCTTCCTCACCTTGATTTGATGGTAACCCGATCTGAGGTCTATCTTCGAGAAAACCTTAGCTCCACTCAGCTGGTCGAAGAGATCGTCGATCCGGGGCAGCGGGTACTTGTTCTTGATAGTGATGTTGTTCAATGCCCGGTAGTCTATGCACATTCTAACTGTCCCATCCTTCTTGGGTACAAACAAGACTGGTGCACCCCAGGGTGAGGCACCGGTCCTGATGAATCCTTGCGCCTGAAGCTCGTCAATCTGGTCTTTCATTTCCTTGGACTCCTTGGGATTCACTCGGTAGCAGCGTTGGGAGATTGGTGCTGCGCCAGGTATAAGATCGATCGAGAATTCCACATCTCGATCAGGGGGTAGCCCTGGAAGATTGTCTGGGAAGACGTCTATAAACTCTACTATGAGGGGATGAGGGGGTCCGGTTCCTTCGATGATGGATGTGTAAGACACACCCTCCACGCCTTCAGGTGCTCGAATCACTTTGAGTTTAGGTCCTCCAGGTGGATCTAGAGTTACGCAGCCTTCTCGACAGTCTATCAGAGCATGATGCTGACTAAGCCAATCCATGCCCAAGACTACGTCATAGTTTGGCAGAGGCATTATTAGGAACTGAGTCTGAAACTCATGTCCTGAGATAGTGACTGGGCAGCTACAAGTCTCACTAATGGGTATTGGTCCTCCACCAGTCATAACTCTACAGATTATCTTACTTATGCCAGTAACTAGATGGTGTGCAGAAATAAAGTTTGCAGATATAAAACTGTGTGATGCTCCAGAATCAAATAATGCTAAGGCAGGGTGCGAATGAAGTAGAATGGAACCTGCGATGACATCTCCTTCTGTCTCGGGTTCAGCTTCTGGCTCTTCCACAGTCAAGGCAAAAGCTTGCCCGGCTCTGTGCTGGTTGTAGCGCTGCTGCTGGGTAGGCAGTGGACCTCTCTGCTGTCCAGCTCCAGTTTTGTTGTATGCTGTGGGGCAGTCCTTCACTTGATGGGTGGCAGATCCACAAGCAAGGCAGTGTCCCAATTTCTTCCTGCAGATCTCTGCGGTATGACCTGGCCTTTTGCAGTAGACGCAGTTGACCGCCTTTGGTTGGTTGTACTGATGCGCTTTGTTGGCCGCTGCTGGCTGTTGTTGCTGGGACTGCTGGGGATAGGAGGGCCTATTGTTGTTGTTGCTGTGCCTCTTATTGTTGCCCTGATAGTTGTTGCTTGACCCTGGATGCTCCCTCTTGGGTCGAGCAGGTGAACTGGCCTCTACATCTTGGGCCACCTTCAACATCTTGTCATAAGTCTTCGCACCGTTAGCAGCTACTAAGGTGCGGATCTCTTCACGTAGTCCGTGCCGGAACTTCTTAGCACGTTCCACAGGGTTGTCCACCAGGTGGCTTGCAAACCTACCAAGCCTGTTGAACTCAGCCGCATATTCTTCAATTGTGCGGTCTCCTTGCTTCAGATCTTGAAACTGTCTTCCCATAGCTTCGAGGGCAGCCTCTGGAAAGAACTTCCGCTTGAACTGCTTCTTGAATAGCCGCCAGGAAATCCCTCCAGCTCGAAATCTTGGCTCGTTGCGGTACCAAATGTTAGCCAAATCTCTCAGCTGGAGTGCTACGGCCTCAACCATGAGGTCGTCTGGAAGTCGAGCGACGCTGAGGAGTCGCTCCATATCATCTAGCCACTCGTCTGCGTAGATGATGCCTTCGGTCCCCTTGAAGGGACGCGGGTCCAACTTCTTAAAGTTTTTCACCGTTCCAACATTTACCTGGATAACAGGTTTGTGGTTAGACTAGAAATTCATTAATGGAATCCAAGCTTTTAAATCCTCCTTTACCTTGGCAGGTTCCTGTTCTGACCGGGATGTTCCTAGCGCTGCCATGGCTACATTATGGGCGTTCTCCATGCCCTCTCTCATAATCGCGGTCTGCTTGCGATTTGCTTCAGCTTGGGCCCTCTGGGCTTCAAGAACTCCTCGTAGCAGGCCTACGAGTTCAGCGGGGTCCACTGGCACAGGTGGTGCAACAGGAGGAGTCACATCGGCTGGAATCGATGTGGTCCTGGGAGGAATGGGTGGAGCTGCATGCACTACTGAAGTGTAGGCAGCGCGGGGAGCTCTTGCAGCATGGGGGCGATCTGTGAGCTGCAATGGAGAGGGGTCGGACTGAGCTTGAGTTGGGGTGTGCTCAGAAGACGAAACCTCTTCTTCGGCTGGGCCGAAACGGGTTGTCTTTCCCCGTGCCATCTTCTGGAAGGTTTAGGAAGCAAGCATAAGCAGGGTAACCTATGTTCTATAAGCAAACAAAATAATTGTATATATGTATAGATAGAAGAATTTGGTCCTATGATGTGACAGATTGAAATTTTCTCAAGAATTCTAAGTGTTCTAATTATTTCTAGAGTCTGTTTTCCTAAAGTCGTACTAACCTAAGGTCAAAGGCAAGTCGGTTTGTTTGGCTAGCCTGAGTTGACTAGACCAAAGGTTGTAAACATAGACCTACATGGGCCACCACTGAAAACATGTCACGACCCGATCCCAATAATCTGGGTCCAGTCGGATCATGCCCAGCCTGCACCGTTGTGAGACGGCGGCAGTAAGCTGTATCAATCCGTAGTAACACGCAGACATCCAGAATACATGAAGGAAATTCAATTTTTATTGCTAAGACCGAAAGAGAAATTCTTTTACAAGCAAGGATCAAACAAAACATGGTCCAGGGTTATTACTTCAACCCTGATTATTACAACTTGGAAATTAAAGGGGAAACAACTAAACATTGGCCTCCTGGCTAGGTTCAGCTTGGGCTTCAGTACTCTGGTCCGGACCATAAAAGGTGTCATACTCATCGTCACCGTAATCACCTAAAATTGTTAATCTCCAGTCAGGAGGGAGCAAGAACATATATCCAATTCCAGCATCTTAATGATAATTAAAATGATGCAATGAAATAGTTTTGAACAATATTTATATTTTTGTATGCAACAAATATGAGACAAGAACAGTAAATGTCGATGAAGCAAATGATGACAACTACAATCACTAAAAGTGTTTTGAGAAAGGTAGCATCCCATGGCCGGTTGGGGTTGGAGGCAATCTGTGTTCTAGTGAACACGGTGCGGCGTCAGTCCAGTGAGGTTGGACTTCAGCTATCCACAATGAGGCAATAAGGGGGCTTTGACCACGGGTGCTAACTTTTCTCCCCAGTTCCCAAGGCAATAATCAATGAGTCAATGAGTCAGTCAATCAGTCAATCAGTCGGTTCCGTGAATCAAGTGTCGTCCCAATATCTATATGACATGCAACATATTTAACTACAACTAAAATACGGGTTTTGAATTATATGAAACTTGCCTGGAGTTGGTTGGTGACGCGAGTGAGAGGTCGCGACGGTCTCAACCTTAGTTACAGGGACCTACAATTATTAATAATCTGATTTTAGAATTTAAACAAGAGGGTTTTAATCTGACTTGATTAGTTAACTAAGTTAATGATTCAATCCAACGATCGATTAATAATAATAATAATTTGTAATAGTAATTTAGTAATCAAAAACCCTTTTTAATAATAATAAAACTTATTTATTTTATCGTAGAAATATTATATTTTTATTTTACGGTAAAATATCGTTTTGTTTCTAATAAGAAAAATAGGAAAGTACGATTATAATAACATAATATCGTTTGTTTTTAGCAATCAATTTGTAAGAGAATAATATTTTGGAAAAACCTATTTAAATACTAACATATTATATTTTGAATACTGAAAATCATTTCAGAATTATATATTAAATAATTACTAATTAGTATTTAAATACTAAAAATTATTTCGGAAATTATCTATTAAATAATTACTAATTACGTAATATTTAATAAGGTTTTTATTTTATTATATATATATAATTAATATACGTATTGAGGATCGTTGTATTAAATCGTTAATTAATTAACCAACCAAAACTAACAAATCATTAATCTACTAATTAACCATAACCTATAAATTCTAAGCTATCCCGGGATTGACAGAGCTTTATTCTGTCAGTCCCGGTCGGACAGGGGAGTGGTTTTGGAAGGGACAGTGCACTCTGATAGTGGCACCTACCGGGAAGCTGATGGAGGAGCACCGAGGGGAGGCCTCGGACTCGGGATCGGGGTATTTCGAGTCCGACACGCGGTTCTGTGTCCGTATCGTGTCCTGGACGCGTCAGCGGCGTGTCCGGGTAGGTTTGGGCCGTGTCCGCGTATCCTGTGCTGTGTCCGGGGCTCTGGGGTCTTGGCCGTCGGTCGGCGAGGTCAGGCCGGGGCTGCGGCGGCTCAGCCGAGGGGCGGCGAGGTCACCGGCGGCGTCGAGGGGGCTCGGGATAGCCGGCGGAGGGCTGAGAAGAAGAGGGGAGGAAGATGAAGGGCTCGGGCCTTGGCGTCGGGTGCTGGCGGTCGAGGGCGGCCGGAGTCAGGTGCGGCGAGCTCTGCGGGAGGTTGAGGGCAGTCGTGGTCGGCGGACGGGCTCGCCGGAGTTCGTCGATCTAGGGTTAGGGTTTGGTTTTGGGGGGGAAAGGAGGCGGTGATGGGTGGATTTTATAGGGGTTCGATGGGGCTCGGCTGGGCGGTCGTGGGAGCGGGATCCGGAGGGGAGGCGACGTGGAGGAGGGCGTGGCCGGGTGGCGCGCGATTTCCGGCGGGGTTTCCGGAGTCGGGGAGAACGGGGACTGGGTAGGGGTGACCGGGCGGGTTCCGGGTCGGGCGCTGGTTCGGGTCTGACCGACCCGCCCGACCCGCTAGCCTATGGCCGGGCTGGGCTGGGTTGCGCTGGGCTCGGCCCACTGGACCGGGCCGGGCCCGAAACTGGAAAAAATAAAATAGAAATAATAATAATAATAATAAATATAGTAACAGAGATAATTAATTAATTATAAAAAATAGTTTTTAGGCTTTTAAAAATAGGTCTGAGGCCCAATAAAATCCCAGAAAATTACCCTAAGTCCGGTTTTCTGTTTTACACCCAAAAATGTTATTTTCATGATATTTTAATATTATTTATTAACAATTAAAAATCGTTTAATGATTGAAAACCATGATTTTAATTGCAGAAAAATTTCCGAAAATTTCCAGAAAATGGGTAAAATCCAAGATTTAATAATTAGGAAAATTCAGGGGGTTTTACAGTTTATTTTGATCCGTTCTTAAAATTTTTTACAAATGATACAGATTATGCGTGAAAAAAATGATAATAACAACAACAATGTCTTACGGACCGGAGGGGAGGGAGTTTGCGCCCATCAGACCGTGCTGACATGACGGTTCTCCATTGATCAAGGGTAGAATCAATACGAGGGACACGTCAGCCTCGAGCTGGCACGCAATTTCTGCTCGGTCTGTGGTCATTTCTCTAATAACAAAACGACTGTGCACAGGTAGATTTGGTCTTCAAAAGCAATTTAAGTAGAGGAAAAAAATGCATCATTCTTTGAAATGGAGAACATTTTAAAATTATCATTTTCCATCACTTTCGTGTGGTTAACAACAATCAGTAAAGGTATCCATCAATATGTGTCACAAAATGATGTTTCGTGTTCGCCAAAATATAGACGGAAACGAAAATTGCCCGTAAAATGGACATGGCTGCAACTTGGCTCTTAAAAATCAAACTAGTCCTGCAGCTACTTACTAATTGCTGCTTGGACAAACAAATATAAGTGGATGTTCATGATTGATGTAGGAACGGAATCGGACACAATAATATGTTACGTGCGTGCACCAATTAAGTAAGAATTGTAGGTGGACAGACGCATGACATGATGAGCTAAAAAAATAAATAATAGAAATATTAATGTATAATAGGTTGTGTGTGTCTGAGAATAATAAATAAATAAATTTTTGGGGTCTAAATGAGACGATTGAATATAGATTCAAGTGTTATCTTTCTTCTTTTTTGAAAAATAATATAAATCTATAATGTAAAAATTGGAGTTTCAGATCGAGCTCTAATATTCTACAAAATAAGTTTATACATTCTGAATGTAAAAATTATGAAATCCAACCTATAGCTCCTAAGACTGAGACGAGACCATCGTGGAACTCTAATTGAACCTATAGCTTCCGTAAAAATTGTATTTAAATAGTTTAAATATATTTTAATTAAAATTTGTTATAGACATATTTTATAATTTTGGATATATGTAATTTAAATTGTAAACCCCCTGATTTTTCAAAATTTTAAAAACTGGATTTTTCACAATTTTTTGGATTTTCTGGAATTTTTCTGTAATTTAAAAACAGGGTTTTAATTATTCACTGATTTTTAAATGATAATAAACAATATTAAAATATTATAAAAATAATATTTTTGGGTGTAAAATGAAAAACTGGACTTAGGGTAATTTTTCTGGAATTTATCGGGCCCCGGACCTATTTTTAAACACCTAAAAACTATTTAATTATTTAATTAATTAATTATTTATTTATTTATTTAAATAAATAAAACCTAATAACCCAGCCCGGCCCGGCCCATTGGGTCCGAGCCCGGCCCAGCCCTAGCGGGTCGGGTCGGATCCGCCAGACCCGACCCGAGACCCGCTAGCCCGCTCCCCCTGTCACCCGCACGGCCCGCGTCTTCCGCCGCACCCTCCCGCCGCGATTTCCGCCGCCCCGCTCGGCCACCGCGCTGCCTCGCCCGGCCACGCGTCCCGCCCGCGTCCCCACGACCCCCAGCCCCTCCGCCTTGCCCGGCGCCACCCTCTCCCTCACTCCACCTATAAAAACCCCCCTCCGGCCGGATCTCCCTCACCCGACGCCGCCCGCTCCGCACGTCGCAGCCACCGCCTCACCCCCTCGCCGCCCTCCTCCGGCCAGCAAAGCCACCGCCGCCCTCCTCCTTCCCAGTGGCCCTCGAGAGCAGCAGCAGCGGGCCAGAGCTCCGCCGAGCCCCGGCCGGCCTTGACCCGCCGGCTCTTCGCCGCCACCGCGCCGTCCGAGCCCGGCCGCCTCCGGCGAAGATCCGACCGCCCCGGCCACCCTCCGCCGAGCTCCGGCAACGGCTTCGGCCTGAAACCCTAACCCTAATTTTATCCCTGAATCCGACACGCGTCGGACACGAGTCGGACACGACGAATCCTCGGTTTTTCGGTCATGTTCAGGTACTTGTAACTTTCACCCTGTATCTCCGATTTCGATTCCGCAAATTGCGTTGCAAAGCCTGTATGACCCTCTCGGTGCCCGGATAAACCGTTTGGGGCATCGCGTCCTGTGGTGATCGCACACCGCGATCCAAATACAGGAAAAACCAGACCCTGTTTCACCCCGGAACTGGGTACGCCCCGCCAAACGGGACGACTTGGTCGCGCGCGGTCTTCACAGATACGTGCGCGTCGTTGATACGGACGTGCGGGATTTCGCAGAAGTCGATTCGGGTGTGCGTGCACACCGGGATCAACGCGTATCCGCGGACATCGCCCCGTATCCGACTTTTCTGTAATTTACCCTAACTTTGTGTACGCACGTCGGATTGAAACGAAACTTGTGCCATCGGACTCGTAGCGATACGCTGGTCCTGTGAGCCAAGTTTGGTTTGATTCTGAGAACGTTGACGAAATCGCGTGTCGTGGGCCCCACAGGCCCGCTCGACGGGCGATTTTGGGTTCGGCTCATCGGAATTCAATTCTGAAAGTTCCGTTGGGTTCGTATTATCGTTCCTGACCTGTTGACACTAATTTTGGTGAATTTGGAGACCTTTGACCCTGACGCATTTTTCGGTGCAAAGCGGGCCCACATGGGGACCCCGTTTTGACCCGAAACTGCCGTTTTTGTCCTTGTCTCCAAATTGGACCCAAGAACAGGTGTTTCTAGCTGATTGATATTTTCTGGATCTGATGGTGATGTTTGTTTCAGCAATCGGAGTACCGCCTGCAAATCCAACTGAAGTCAGAGCCGAAATCAGAGCCGGAACCACAGGCAAGTGTACCTCGCCAAAATTTGCAGTCTTTGCTAAATATTCCTTGGCTTAGTTATACATCAGAGGGCAAGTGTACCTTGCCAAACCCTGCAGCTTGCTATTTATTTTCTGGACTTAATTATGCATCAGTGGGCAAGTAAAGCTTGTCAATTCTCAGTAGTTCCTGTGATAATATTTTGCTGGATTTCTTGTGTAAAATCATATAAACTTGTTTTAACTGCTTAACCTAGGAAACGTGCGACGTACTTAGTGTCCGATCATAGTCGGGTGCCAACCCCGTACGCGGAGTTGGGTACGTCATTAGTGATGGACATTCGATACCCTTACTCTTGGTACTTGTCTTATCAAGTACTCCAGAACCCAGGACACTTGACACTATTCATGGACAGAATCTTCCTGAGATACTCGTGGTGATTCTGTATAGGATACATGACTTGACAGAGATATTTATTTATAGACGGTATGACTTGTTGCATTAGTTATAATCCCGCTGACATGGACATGAGACGTTATGGTCATGATATGCGTGATTACATTGGGTGGGGAGAGACACACAGGCTACAGGTTAATTTTATATTATGCCGGCGTCTTAGTCTCCCATCGTGAGCTAGACAACTACATGATATCACTGCTACCGGCTCCCCGACACCGAGCTTGTAGTAGTTTCAGCCTGGGTTCTTGTACTGCTCTCATGTTGTATTTCACTTAGCTGGTTACATAGTTTACCCTATTGCTTATTTGTTTCTGCACTGCTTATATTTGGCTTGTATTATCTGTACCTTGCTATGTCCCCTGAGGACCTGGAATGGATGATGTCCCCAGGTATAGCCGAGGAGATCCATCCAGAGATACCCCGTACAGGAGCACTTCCAGGAGCTGTACCAGGACCTGAGGCCGAGATCGTACCAGAGGACTTCTCCTGAGCATTGGCCGTATGTAGTCAGTTATTTCTATTTCCAGTTGATTATTTTCTGTCTATTTGCATTGTTGTACCAGACATATTCTCGGATTGTTTCCCGAGGAATTTATTGAGATTTGACAGTTATTTCTATTTGCATTACTCTGTCTTTTAATCTGTGATTATCTGTTGTGGATGAGAATAGAATAACCCGTGACTTGTAATAATTGTCCTAATTCCTGTTAGACTACAGCTTAAGCATGTCCTGATGGATCCATTAAATTGGGTTGTCCATCGGTGCGTGCTGCTGGCCATTGCCACTTGCCCTGTCCCTCGTCATTTTGGGACTGGGGCGTGACATAAATATAATTTGATTATTTAGATTTTTTTATATTTTTTTATAGATATATTTATAGACTTTGGATATATATTGAATTAGTTAGAAAGATTTTAGTATTTTTCTAGATGAGAATATACATGCACTAGTTAGAAATTTTTAAGAAAAAAAAACCCTTAATTATGTGAGAATAGACATAATACTTAGACTACTACATATATATCTAGGATAAATTAATGAATGGACTGGACACAGTACATTCCTTCTTTTCGACCGGTAGATTGCATGAAAATATGTGTATGTACGCATCTGATGATAATCTAACGATTGGTATAGAAATAATACACTGCATCCGACACACCTAATAATTTTTTTATTACTATGATGACAGTTCTTGCCGAAAAGGAAATGAAATAATAGACATTGAAATGAAGATGGAAGCAAGTGAAAATATATGTGACAGACAGGCTCGAAATATACTGCAATATTCTTTTTTACATTTTATTTTATTTTGTTTCATTGATGTCAGAGTTTCGAACCCAGATATTTTCACTATTGAGCTCAGACACATCATTTACAACTGTTGAGTTTTTTTTTTCTTTTCTTTTCTCTTTTTTTCTTACAATTTTGAACAACCTAGTAAATATAAACATCTAATATGGTCAACATATTTTTTTCTGGATCAATATTTTTTGTGATAATTTAAATTTCTATTTAATTTTTTGAGAAAATTTAAACATCTAATATGGTCAACAAAATATATTTAAATTATATATAAACTATTTTAAGATAATTTAATTTTTTTTATTTTTTTGGTATTGCATCGCATGAGAATGTGATTAGTAATTATTAATATCTTAAGATTGCATAAAGAAAATTTTGATAAAAAAAGAAAAGAAAAAAAAGATGATGTGGATATGTGAGGTAGATTTCAACCATCCAATAATCGCGGCAGCCGGCTTACCGCGTAATTGTCATGATCCATCGTCTACTAAGTGCTCCCATTGACGTCACATTCTCCATTAACAAAGACTAATCAACCGCAATTTACATTTTATTGAGAATAAATTATAGCATAATTAACTCCCTCATAATACTTAATCAACTTCCATCTCCAATCATTTCAAGCACATATGAGACGACGATATAGACACATATGATATTCCACAATGTTTCAAAGAAAAGACGTCCACAAGTAGTTTCCTGGCTAGTGTTTGATTGCTTATTCCAAGTCATACTCATAGTATACAATAGAAATAGATTGGGTCTCTCACAAAAATAGGACCCATTAGTAGACTACTCCAATCAGCATTTGTGGCCGGCCAAGTCATAACCGACTCCTCAAATTTAGGCAGGGACTCGTTTGCTTTAGGCGGTGGCGACCACAATGAAAGAAGGAACAATTCAAATATGCAAAGATTGCCAACAAATGAGAAGCTAAGCATGTATTCTCTTTTTCTCCTTTCTTTTCTTTTCTTTTTCTTTTTCTTTTCTTTTTGGCTAAGATAGAATATAGAAGTACATAATGATACTTAGTGGCAAAGAGTTGGATCCAGTTAAGATGGCATCAAAGACTAGTCATTGTCTATTGTCTTCCACTTCCATTTGTAAACTTGCTTAATCATTAAAAATACTACCAATCTTCTACAATAATAGCAAATTAGCAATGGTTGAATGGCCTCTTAAGGCTTCTTTGATAAGGATGAATTGGGGTGTGTGTTGTTAAATCTATTTGTTCTCCTGTTTGGTTATGAAAGAAAACAAATAAAAGAATAATGATATTGTATTTCTAAAGTATTTTTCCAAACAATTCTTCTTTATGTAGGATCTTACGTAACGATTAATGTGATAGATAACATGATAGATTTTAAAATTAAAAAAAATATATTTTTTGAGTAATTAATTTTTTTTGTTAAAATTTATCTTGTCAGCTGTCATGTTATATATCATATAATGATATTTAATATGCCACGTCAGCTGCCACATAAGGAGAGATGGTTTTGAGGGACACTTTGGAAGTACGAATAATCTAGATTTAGACTAATTAGTAGTAGTTGATAATTAACAAGTTTATTATTATTTGAAGTAATTTAATTATTTGATTATGTAATTGGAATAATTAGTTAATTTTTTTTTTAATATTAATTATTTAGAACTACTAATCATCTTTTTTTTATCAAAATAATTATCAGAATTTTAATTATTATAATATACTCTCCCACTTTCTACTTCTTACTTTCTTATCTTAACCAAACACTTTTGTTTCCTAGTAGGTATGAATTTCTATCCACTTTCTAACTTTGAAAGTTCAAATCCAAATATTTCTCCAATTACGATTTACCAAACAACCTCTTAGAATCATATCTTATTCTTAGAAGACTCTCAATTTGTTGATGGGAGGATATAATCAGGACAGTTCCGTTACAACACTAGATTATTGTATGAGAGATAAGTTTAGCGAGTAGAGCTAAGATTGCCGTTGTATGTTGGTTCATATTCTTCTGTTAATTGTTGTAAGTTTTGTAGCGGTTCCATGTTCTTGTCGACAGTGCCGGTCCCGGGGGTTTTGTTGACCTATTCGGAACTAATTTTGGTTGTCCCTTGATCTTTTTTATGGATCGGTCCTGGAGATATTTCGACATCTTGTAGGATCACGCTGAATCTGGAATGTTGTTCCAAGTAGAGGGGGTTATCCAAATCTGAAAACTTGTCATGCTTCCTCTTGATCGGCC
The DNA here is from genome assembly GCA_036927795.1 of Iris macrosiphon. NCBI lineage: Eukaryota > Viridiplantae > Streptophyta > Magnoliopsida > Asparagales > Iridaceae > Iris > Iris macrosiphon. The sequence continues at coordinate 24,207,116 of JAYESA010000020.1, read as the reverse complement.
TGCTTGTCGACTCTTATATTCACGTTTTGAGTTGTGAATGTGGAGTATACACGTTGATGATCGACTTCTCTTTGTAAATTTGTAGCTATGTTTTATAGGTGATATACTTCGTTATCTACATTATGGGTCCTAGTGCATGTTTTCTTCTTTCTCCCATCTATACTCTTGGAGTTTGGACCGTAATTTTTTGAATTTTTTTTGCAAATGCTCCCAAACAAAATGTTAGAACTAACATATATCCCACTAAAAAACAAAACTACCAAATACTCCTATTCTTTGTGCGGAGCAATTAAAATTTTAAGATATGTCCCTACTTTTTTAACCGAATATTTGATTTTGGGGGTATTTGCTAGTGTTTTTTTAGTGGGGATATATGTTAGTTTTAACATTTTGGGTAGAAATATTTGCTAAAATATTCCTAATTTTTTAGAGCCGGATATTGGTTCACCTAGGTTGACAAGTTGACTCGAGTATGTTACACCAATATTTTCATTACCAATGCTGACTACAAAAGCTGGTCCGAACCCAATCCGGTTGTGAAGTTGGGTTGGGCTTGTTTAAAGTTAATGGATCTGACCCGAGCCTACGACTCGAGGCCTTGATAGCCCAATGTAAGTGGTTGCACTATTTGACCCGTGAATGAAAAAGCAGCAGTACAATAAAAGAAGGAAACAAAACCTACCAGTCCGTGATCAACTAACATTCTTCTTCCTTCCTCGTAGAAGAATATGGATCCTCTTATTTTTCTTCTTTCTTCTTTGTCTAATTGTTTTTGTGGAGAGCAATGGCGAGGTCAGGAAGCAGAAGCAGCAGCAACATGCAGGCAAAGCTGGTGGGTATGTCTTCCTCTCTTTTTTACTTAAGCATTATATCCAAATATTTGTGGCTAAATAATCCTAATGGCACCTCAACTTTAGCGTCATACATTTTTTTTATTTTTTATTTTTATTGTTCGATTTTGGTAACTAAAATTTATAAATTGCTCTTTTGAAGCATTTTGATAAATTTTGAAACATATCAAAACCATCTCGAACGAGTATACACGGTAATACAAGTATTTAAATTGCGCTTTTATATCGCAATATATATTTGAATTGGTCTCGATGTGCTTCAAAACTGATAACTATAAAAGAATAATTTATAAAATTAGAATGTCAAAATAAAATAGTTGTGCCAAAACGTCCATTAGATAATTTAGCCAATTCTCTCTCTCTCTCTCCAATACATGGAGGATCTAGGTGATTAATAGTTAATAATATATCATGGTTCATACATAGTTTAGAAGACTTTTTAACCTGTATGTTTTTTTTTTTTTTTTTTTTACTTCTCGGCATAACGCACGGGGTCCGACGTAACGTTCGGAACTTTTGTGCACACTGCATTGTATACCTTTGGGCCCATTGTCTCCCAACTCCCACCATTTATAAATGGAAGGAATAATACGTCCCCGTGGCTCGATCCACTGACATTCTGCAACCCAGTCGAAATCTTATACCTCTTCTCGGTAACCATTATTTAACCTGTAGGCTTTCCTTTCGTAACTTTGTTCGTGATCTGCACCGAAATGTGCTCATTGTCTTTATCACTTTGTTGCCAAAGAGTCGTGGCTAAACGGGGCCAACGACGGGGCTGAGGTGGGCTCTAGCCCAATAAAAAACAATCACCCGTATGATACCAACCCATACCCGGCCCAAAGTTTAACCCAAACGTATCCCAACTTAGCTCAACTCTTATCTCAGTGTAGTCGAACTACCCAACCCACGTACAACAGCCTATCGTTCAAAAAATCAAAAAATGATTTGTAGTTCAGTCGAAGACAGCTCGAATTCTTGGTTTCGCCCTTGCAGGAGGTGTTCTTCCATGGCAAAATTAAGTTTAGTTGTATGTTTTGCATGTGACAAGTAAATATAACAAAATGTTAAGAATGGTAGTTATGTGCAAAGTTTTGAAACTTTCCGCAAGGATTTGTTTGGGTCCGCAAGCTGTTCTTCCAGGGGAAATTTTAGTTTAGTTATATGTTTTGCATATGACAATTAAATATGACAAAAATGTCAAAGAATGGTAGTTAAGTGCAAAATTTTGTAAGTATCCGTAAGGATTTTTTTTTGGGTAAAGGAATGGGCTTGTTAGTTGTCATGGAAGAAGATGAACATTATGGTCGGTAATGATAGTTGCAGATTTATCATGTCATGTTTTTCTTTGATATTTTTGACCCGGCTTGGTTCCTGACAAATTTTGTGGGGACTCAAAAGGAGGGCATTCTAGACTGGGATACATGCATGAATTTTGGTCAGATGCGACATCCAAATTTAGTCAGAGGGGGCTACAAAACTTTGTTGTGATCACAAAATGTTGTGCATTGCGGCTACGTTGTGATGTGGTCGTGACAGCCACCGTACTGATCTAAACCCTTCCTCTTACAGAACCAAACCCGAACCAACAAAATGTACCCAAAACCGTTGGAATGAATGTTTCTACACATTCTGGTATAGCGGTTCTATGCTGCAGATATGCCACCCCGATACCCTTGGCTCCTATCAGCCCCAGGGATACGCTGCTTCGACTCCTTCCGGACTTCTCCGATCATCGGATGATGTCCATAGCATTTCACACTTGAACACGGGCCACATACAACACAGACCTGGGATTCGAGAAAGAGAAGATTGTTCAAGGGGACACAAGAGTAACCAATTTACGAGTATATCTTGTAATATTTTCTTTCTAAAGGGACTATGTTAACAACTTTGTTTTTTAAATTCTAGAGGGGGGATCAAGCCCCCTCGAGCTACTGTGTGTGTCTGCCCTTTAATGCCATAGGTATGTGATGTGGAAATGGAGGGCTTGGGCCAGTTGGATGCCCATTCGGTTTTGGTATTAACTCATTCATTATCTTATTTCCCTATTAGGATTAGGTGTTTATTAATAGACCCTTTGTGTTGAGATTCATGATGAGGGTGAAACTGGGCCTGGGCTAGGGTTCAAAAGGCCATACCATAAAGAGTCCTACTTTATGGCCCCCGCCCACGTGTCGTCCGCTGATTGGCAGAGGGGTCCGGATTTTCGGGCTTGTGGAGCCCACATTAGCGGGCGAAGGGGGGGGGGGGGGGGGGGGGGGGCTGGGTTTGTGACACGTCGGAGGGGGCTTGGCCCCCCGGGGGCCATAAAGTGTTTCCGTACCATAAAACATAGCTTGCCAGTTGGAGAGTAAGCAAACCCAACCTTATAAGCCTAGGTACAAAAAGAGAGAAGGTGGTACAATTTTCTTTAGGGAATTGTCATCTATGGCAAACCAAGTGAAAGATTGAAAAGAATGACATTCCCATCCACATTTTCTAATGGTGTTTTCTCAAATTGACATCAAAATGAAAAGTGAAATACATGCTGATTTCAGTTTCATTCCAGTTCCGTCATGTTTTCATGTGGGACTACGGCTATAACTTTGTTTCTTACAATAATACAATGGACAATACTAGGTTCAATTTTTCTAACCTTATCACATATAATTGTCTATCTAGGTACTTCTTGGAGATATGGGAACGGGAAAAACAAGTATAGTGCTGAGGTTTATCAAGGGCAATTACTTTGATTGCCAGGTTTTTTCTGACTCCTGTTGGTACTTTTTACTTTTTATTGGTAATTTTTCAAGTTAATTGTTCTCTTAGATACTATGGTATGGATGTTCACTAAATTATCTAGTTATTTGCTGGAGACGTTAGACTGGAAAGATATGCAGATCCTAACACATACTACGGATAGGATTGACTCAAAGTTCAACTTTCCAGGAATCAACAATAGGAGCAGCCTTCTTCTCTCATACACTATCGCTGAATGAGGCTACTGTGAAATTTGATATATGGGACACAGCTGGACAAGAACGTTATCATAGCTTAGCTCCTATGTATTATCGCGGTGCAGCTGCAGCTGTTGTGGTGTATGATATCTCAAGTGCAGTAAGTCATTTCAATTTCTCGTATATACTCCTAGAGATTTTATTTCTTTTCTCTCAACTTTAAGATCACGGAAGTGATGAAAATAAATTAGATTTTATGTTTGAAAGGTGTGTGATGACCTTATTTGCCCAGAGGAGAGGAGTTGAATCCAAATGGTTCTTGTTATATTTTTAGAGAAAAGTTTGTTATAATTTAATAGAAATAACACAACTATTTGCTCAAGGCCCAAACAACGTAAAACTATATTAATAGTTAATGAAGTTATGTTAACCTATTAACTTTTATTTCCTATATTTAGTAAAAATTTAATGTTCAAAAATTTCTTTGTATGTTGAAACTTGACCCTTTCATGCTCCCATCTGAAACCAAGGAAGCTGTAAACATTCATATACATAAGAGGGTCCATACCGATATGTTAACCACATTTCAAACTTTGCCTCAAAAGTTAAGGTTATATACTTGATAGATAATTGTAAAAACTATGATGACAACAAAACCTTTATACTAAAGTCCAAATCTATGAATCATCTCCATGAATCTTATTCTTACATAGTTACTTATTGTCACTCCTTTAGAGTTTACACTGCAGTTTAACAAGGTCAAAATTTACCTTGTGTGCTCACAAATTAAACTTTGATATAACGATTTATATGTTTAACCCTAAACTCTCATCACGACTCTGGAGCTTTGGTGTAGGAGCAGGGTCTTTATCATGGTATTACAACAAACCAAGTTCAAATATCTTTGGTGAGCATTTTAAGCGGAATAAAAAAAAAAATACTACTGTTTAAAAATCCAGGCCTCGGTTCAAATTGGCGTTCGACATGCTAGGGTGTGATAAAATCATTTAAATATTTAACTCTAAATACTCTCCAAAATCTAGAGTTCAATGTAGGGTGGGTAAGCCGTACAATAGCTGCGGAAGCGGAAAAAGAGGGGTGGCATGGTTGAAATGAAGCCAAAAGGGATAAATGACACTATCGAATCGTCGCTTTAGGATTTGCCCAAATCCACAAGCGAATATCCAATCCAGATTTCACAAGGGCTTGAATCAATGAAATATTTGAATTCACCCTTTGAAAGAGAGTATTCTCAAAAAGTTGTAACGATTAAAATTGTATATCAAACCTTTACATTAATATAGGCTTACAACCTTGGAGAAACGGAAACAACGGAAAACCCTAAATAGAAACCTTAATTTAGTCCTAAAACAGTAAAAAGAAATATATGAAAAAGATATTGGACCAAACTAAAATTAAGTTTATTTCTGAGAAAGAGGGTATAAATACCCTGGGTCCTTTTACACTTAACACCCTTCTAAGATGGACTATTATAGTTTAGTCATTGGTTCTCAACACCCCCCCCCCTCAAGATGAGCGATAGATATCAATCATCTCCATCTTGTTACATAGTTTAGAAAGACTCAAGGAACTAAGACCCTTAGTAAGACAATCTGCGAGTTGTTCTTCTGAGCGAGCATGATCGACCTTCAATATCCCGTTCTCTAACTTCTTTTTGATGAAGAACCGATCGATCTCGATATGCTTCATTCTGTCATGTTGGACTGGATTGTTAGCTATACTTAGTGCAGCTTGACTGTCACTCAGAAGGCGCAATGGTGCTCCTTGGTCTAACTTCAACTCTGTCAGCAGTGCTTTTACCCACAACAACTCTGACACTCCTAGAGCCATAGTTCTATACTTTGCTTCAGCGGTCGATCGTGCTACCACAGACTGTTTCTTGCTTCTCCAGGAGACTAGGTTACCCCCTACAAAGACACAGTACCCTGAGGTAGACCTGTCGTCGATGCAGCTTGTCCAATCTACATTGCAGTATCCCTCAACACCTAGGTGTCCGTTCTTGAACCATAGCCCTCTTCTAGGACCCCTTTTCAGATATCTTAGAATGTGAAAAACTGCATCAATGTGGCCCTTTCTTGTATCATGCATGTAGTGACTCACTACACTCACAACAAATGAGATATCAGGACGAGTATGGCCTAGAAAAATTAATTGGCCTACTAGTCTCTGGTATCTTTCACGATCAACATGCTCTCATGCCTCTGCACCCAACTTATATCTTTGATCGATTGGAGTGACTGCCGATCGACACCCCAGCATATCCGTCTCTGTGAGCAAGTCTAGTACATACTTTCTCTGAGAGAGGACAATCCCATCTCTTCCTCGAACCACCTTGATCCCGAGAAAATACCTCATCATTTCCAAGTTCTTCACTTCAAATTCTTTGGCAAGTTTTGACTTTAGATGGATTACCTCCTCATCATCACCTGTGATCACTATATCATCTACATATACTGCAAGTACGGTGACATGGTCTCTCGCATACCGGAAGAAGACCGTGTGATCTGCATTGGTCTGGATGTACCCCATGCCTGTGACAACATTCCTGAATCTCTCAAACCAGGTCCAAGGAGATTGCTTGAGTCCATACAATGATTTCTTCAGCTTGTACAGCTTTCCTATCCACTGCTTCATAAAAAACCCCGGAGGCGTCTCTATGTATACTTTCTCTTGCACATCTTCATGAAGAAAGGCATTCTTCACATCTAATTGATGAAGCTGCCATCCATGGTTTGCTGCAAGGGAGACCAAGATTCTCACCGTGTTCATCTTTGCTACCAGAGCAAATGTCTCATCATAGTTGATGCCATAGGACTGAGTGAATCCCTTTACAACCAATCTTGCCTTGTATCGCTCCACCTTCCCTTCTAACGTCTCCTTTACTGTGAAGACCCATTTGCATCTAAATGCTCTCTTTTCTTTAGGTAATGGAATAAGCTTTCATGTTCCATTTCTTTTGAGTGTCCCAAGTTCCTCCAACATTGCAGCTTTTTATCTCGGATCTTCTTTCGCTTTCTGCCAACACTTAGGCAAAGATGTGGTAACTATCGATAGAATGAATGCTTAATAAGTAGGAAATAGATTAGAGTAGGATAAGAAATGAACAATGTCATGTTCATAACCATAATGATTATGAGATCTTCCCGCATTGTTGTGAGAATATCTCCTTAAGGGAATATGAGATAGTAAAGGAGGAACTATACTATCCGAATCAGAGGGATCCGCATCCGAATCAGAGGGATCCAGTGCAGGTGCATCTTCAGGGGTTGGGTCAGGGTTAGGCGATGGACATGGCACAGTAGGGACATTAGGCACAGTAGTAGTGGACCGCTGCTTTCTCCTCCTATAGACCTGGAACTCTTGAGCTGTAGGTTATTCTGAAGGTTGTTTCTCCCACGGCACTGAAGCATACTGTTCCTCCCTCTGCATTGGAACATTACTTTCTTCCTTATTACTTTATTCCTCCTGATTGTGTGCATCCTTATCGTTTTTCTCACTTTATCTCCCCCTTGTTCCCTTGGACCAACTTCCATCATCGGGCATGGAACCGACCCGACAATCACACTCGGGCCCATCTCTCCCTCACTCCTAACAACTCCTGTGTTAGGTGTGTATTCAAATGCGTAGCTTTCACCAGAACTATTGTGGTAGTATGGTTCCATCTCTCTGAATGTAACGTCCATGCTCACAAAGAGCCTTCGCTTCACAGGACTCTAGCAAGAATATCACTTCTAAGTCCCCGAGTAGCCGACAAAGTCGCACTTCACTGTCCGGGGGTCCAACTTTCCCCAGTAGGCCTATTATCCTTCATAAAGCATACACATCTAAACACCTTTGGGGGAACAATGAACTTGTTCTCATCTGTAAGCATCTCAAATGGTGTCTTCCATTCTAACACCTGAGAGGGCATCCTGTTGATGAGATATGCAGCCGTCAATACGGCATGCCTTCACAAGTGTTTAGGGACATTTATAGCAAACATCATCGACCGAGCCATTTCCAACATGTGCATGTTCTTCCGCTCCGCCACGCCATTCTGTGCTGGTGTGTAGGCGGATGAAGTCTGATGATGTATCCCATGGGATGACAAGTACTCTTCAAGAACCTTGTTGGTGTATTCTTTCCCATTAACCGACCTCAATTTTTTTACTTTAGCACTGTATTGCGTTGTGATCCTGCGATAAAAATCTTGAAAGCATGCAAACATATCACTCTTACTCTTCATTAGGTACACCCAGGTGACATGGGTGAGCAATCAATAAAGGTGACAAACCACTTAAAGCCATTAACACCAGTTGTAAGACAATGTCCCCATACATCAGAGTGTATCATATCAAAAGAGGACAAACTTTTATTTCCAGAACTCATATAAGAGCTTCTGGTATGTTTTCCTAGTTAACAAGCATCATAAACTAACTTCTGTTTATCAGCCTTCTGATACATAGAGGGATACATCCGAATCAGTAGACTAAATGGAGAGTGTTCCATGCGCTGATGTTGGAGTAGTAGTTCTGCTTTCACAGTCTTTCGTGACTCCTCCGGCTGTGTTTCATCCACCAGTGATGTCAATGCTGCATCTAGTCCACTCATGTCCAAGTACCATAACTCTTTATGCCAAGTGTCAGTCCCCAACCGTCTTCCCGCTCCCTTCTCCTGAAAAATTATCTTAGGAATGTTAAAGAAAACAACACAATTAAGTTGAAGAACAATGACACTAATGGACAATAGATTAACAGGAAAAGATGGAACATGCAAGACATCAGTAAGAGTCATAGAAGGGGTGCATTTAACCGTGCATGTATCCACAATAGATCTAGCAGTACCATCAGCAGTCTGAATGCTTTTTTGTGTCTCCAGGTGAGTGTAATCCTGGAACTCATTATGGGCCCCCGTGACATGACGGGGTGCTCCAGAGTCAACTATCCAATTTAGACTTCCTGGTCTGTTGGTAGATGCAAGGACATGAGCATGTATACATGTGCTTGTATGGGCATAGTAGGTGATGTTACCCCCGGAGGTAGTTGGAGTCGATGCCCCAGCGGTGTTGGCTTGACTGTCACTGGTTCTAAGCTTCATGCTCCTCTACATCTCTAGCATTTTTCTCTCACTAGGGGTCACATCGGATGACTAACTCTCATTTTCTCCTTATGTAAAATTTGTCTTGTGTCCCCCAGAATAATCACCCCTGCCACCGGCATAGCCTCCTCTGCTACCCCTACGTCCTCCAAGGCTGCGTCCGTGTCCGCTAGACCGGCCTCTCAGAAATTTTGTACAGAATCTGATGAAGTGTTCAGGGTCTCCACAGTTGTGACGCCCTCCCCCCCGGAGGGGTTCGGGTAAAAACTGCTAAAGCTAATTTTACCCCCGGAGAACTAGTGGTGGTTGGCATTAGCTTCAACCGTGCCTCTTCTTGTGCCATAGCATTTATGGCCTCCTCTAGTGATGGCAGCCTGGGCTGTGCAAGTAAGGCATTCCTCCTCTGCTTGAATGCTGTGTTGAGCCCCTTAAGGAACTTCATCATCCTTTGTCGCGAGACATACTCCATGAACTTCTGATAATGTTTCATAAATGCCGGTTCTACTTGCTCATCCTCCACGCCAATGGGATTATAGTGGTCGTGATCTGACCAATACTTATTTAGCAGAGCCGCATACTCAGAGATGATGTGATCTTCTTGGACCACCTTGTCAAGTTCATCCTGCAGTTGGAAGACCCTCATGGGGTTGTCCGACCCCGAGTACATGTCTCTCAGCGTCATCCAAATGTCACTAGCACCCTCCATCACTTCCACGTTGTCCGACACTTGGTCGGCCAATGAGGCTGTCAACCATCCAGCTACTACATTGTTGATGATTTTCCACACAACAAACTCCAGTGAGGAGTGATCTTCAGGTACCTTAGTTTAGCCATTCACATAGCCCACAAAGTCCCTTGCCTTCAGGGTCCGCATAGCCTGACGCGACCACTTCAAGTAGTTGGAATTACCCTCCAACTTTACCTCCAGTTTTTCCAACTTTTTTATTTTGTATGGTGAATGATCCACATTTGTCTGTGCAGCACGGGGTCTAGTCTCAGTCAGTCTCTTGGACAAGAGATCGTCTACCAAAGCCTTTATCTCCTTAGCCGTATGAGCAGTTGCTTGAGTTTGGCGAGCTCACACTGTCCTAGACTTCTTCGACCTGGCATGCAACGGTGCGTAGTATTAAGAGTCCAAGTTCACATCCTTCCATTTCTCAGCAAGGCGCATGGAGTCAGCGCTGCGTGAGATTCGGTTGAAAACGGAGGTTTTGCTACTGTGCTGGCTGCATGTGGTCATTTGCCTGCGGCTGACGATCGGTGCCGCATGTGAACTTTTGTCTGCGACTGCCGACTTATGCGGTTTGTCACACCCCGATCTCCCGCAGGCAAATCGGCCGTTCCCGCTAGGCGGGAATCACCCTCGCCAGCGCTCCCGCGGAACGATCGCTTAACCCATCCGGGCGTGATGCCGCACGAGTGTGAGCGACGTCCGTGCAAGGCCTTGGTTCGTTGGCTGGCGGTAAGAGTTCTAAGCCACAGAGTCGCACAGATTGTCCGAGTGCAGCGGAGTCATGAACGCATAGGCGATCGGTAACAGGTTCACTGAGTCGACAATATAGCGGAAGCATTAAAACACAAGTTGAAGTAAAGTAAACTCTTTTATTGATATGAACAAGTGTTACAGGCGGCGTATAGCCGAGATTACAAGTCGCTCGAGCCTCTCTCTCTGAAACAGTAAAAGCGTGTCAAGTGGCTACAATTGTGGAATGATTGTACAGGCGATGTTCACAACATTATGTCTTGTATATGTGCTTCAGTCCCGGACGCACCGTTGCTTCGGAGTGATCTCCATGCCTTAGCACGCATGAAGGAGGCATCCGCACCGAACCAGGTTCTCCCGCACCCTGCATACAAACTGGTGGATTATCAGTACATTGAATGCACTGGTGGGGAAGCTACTCGCCCGCTCGACAAATCCAAACACGTAATATAAGTTCCGTGCACCAACTATTAAGTTGTCTTTCTAGTTGCCTTATGATCAGTTTCATGCAAGATTTGAATAGTATAGTTCGTGTGGCAGTGCGCCGTGCGACATGAGAGAAAACACGGCGAGACTTACTATTTGGCCTTCCCTGTCCAAGGCAAACATTGTTAATTCAAGCACGGACAAGTATAAGCATTCAGGAGCATAGCATATGCAAACACGAGGGTCGTTATAACATGATCGTTCAGGTGTTTAGTTGATGCGATGCAATGACTCGCACGCGGATAGCCGCTAAGCGAGGATGACTTATCTATATGAACACGAGTCGCTGGCATAGCAATTTATGGACGTAGTCAAGGACAAGGATAGCATGCTACGAGAGTACACGAGGCACACGAACACGATGCATTGCAAGCTATCCTCTCCTGCACACGATGACTACACACGAGCTCCATCCGGACCGGATCAGCCCCAGTGCCCCGGTGACCGTCCGTGGAACTAGTCCGCGACATGCAATCGTTGGGTCTTCCGATTATCCCGAGATACACGAGAACACGAGAACATGCGTGCACTAGAACACGAGAACACGAGTGTACGAGAACACGAGTACACGAGTACACGAGATACTTGAACAAGGATTCACTTAGCCATTGGATGTGCACAGTCTCCTGGGCTGATGTAAGCCCGCTCGAGGGAGACTTGCAGAGATCCGAATACCTGAATGAGTTTTGCCTTGATGCATTCCCCTGGTTTGGGGCTGCCTGGTGACCTAACGGTCCCGGATACTTGCAGGTTCGATCATGCACGGAATGACTACTTAGTAGTCTGCCGGGGTTTGGATGAAAACAAGGCAACATTACAAGCAGACAAGCATGCGTTTCTAAGGAACATAAGCAGCACGTTTGCTCGGGCCCGAAGGTAAACCGAGAGTTAGATCGTTAGGGGACTTGGCATGCGAGGGTCTGAATATAAGCAGTATTTCAATTTCCATGTTCTAGCATAAGTAATACAAGTTGGGATTATTCCCTTAGCTAGGTGCGTTGGATTCATTAGCATGCAGGGGGTGATTCACCTAGCGACTAGCATGAAATATCCATGTTTTATGTGTGCTGGCTAAGCAAAGACAAGTTCACCGTAGCCACCCACCTTAGCAATGATTCGCCTTGGTAGAGCGATACGTCAAGCGAGCCTCTGAAAGCCTAAGCTGAATTCCTGTAGGGACAAGTCTGGATATCCTTTGCTTCTCGTTTGAGGCAAAACGGGTCGGGACAGTTGCACTATTGCCGTTTGCAACGGCAGTCCGCTTGAGCGGAACGGGGTGTTACATCCTACCCAATTCAGAAAAAGTCTCGTCCTCGAGACTTACTGAGGACAAGCAGTAATCTAGGGTTGAGGCAATCCTAGACAAGTCGTCGTACTTGTTTCATTTGGATATTCACTTGCGCAAGCGTCGAAATCAGCATATCGCTTAGACTGGATCGTGCGCACTTTCGAAATGTATTTCTAGCGTGAGCACGTCAACCAGCTTAGTGATAGCGAAGTCTTAGCACTCGAGTTTCACCTTTTCTTAAGTCTTGGATGGTGCACTAGTTCAAGGCGTCCCTCGAATAGATGCATTCAACAAAACTTAGAGTTAGTGAAATCGGACAAGCTACTAGCGATACTCTCAAGGGTCCGCACAGGTTGGCACAAAGGCCACTCGCAGCACAGCAGCATACAAGCAATCATATCATTCAAAACGCATTTTGAAAGTATTTAGACTTATTGTTGGAACATCCCATCGAGGCATTGAGAGAGAGCGTGCACATAACCCACGAACGAGCTTTCGAAACAGAGATATTCGAAATGAATTCCAAAGACGTAGAAGCCAGGCTCTGATACCACTATGTCACGCCCCGATCTCCCGCAGGCAAATCGGCCGTTCCCGCTAGGCGGGAATCACCCTCGCCAGCGCTCCCGCGGAATGATCGCTTAACCCATCCGGACGTGATGCCGCACGAGCGTGAGCCACGCCCGTGCAAGGCCTTGGTTCGTTGGCTCGCGGTAAGAGTTCTAAGCCACATAGTCCACAGATTGTCCGAGTGCAGCGGAGTCATGAACGCATAGGCGATCGGTAACAGGTTCACTGAGTCGACAATATAGCGGAAGCATTAAAACACAAGTTGAAGTAAAGCAAGCTCTTTTATTGATATGAACAAGTGTTACAGGCGGCGTATAACCGAGATTACAAGTCGCTCGAGCCTCTCTCTCTGAAACAGTAAAAGCGTGCCAAGTGGCTACAATTATGGAATGATTGTACAGGCGATATTCACAACATTATGTCTTGTATATGTGCTTCAGTCCCGGACGCACCGTTGCTTCGGAGTGATCTCCACGCCTTAGCACGCACAAAGGAGGCATCCGCACCGAACGAGGTTCTCCCGCACCCTGCATACAAACTGGTGGATTATCAGTACATTGAATGCACTGGTGGGGAAGCTACTCGCCCGCTCGACAAATCCAAACACGTAATATAAGTTCCGTGCACCAACTATTAAGTTGTCTTTCTAGTTGCCTTAGGATCAGTTTCATGCAAGATTTGAATAGTCTAGTTCGTGTGGCAGTGCGCCGTGCGACATGAGAGGAAACATGGCGAGACTTACTATTTGGCCTTCTCTGTCCAAGGCAAACATTGTTAATTCAAGCACGGGCAAGTATAAGCATTCAGGAGCATAGCATATGCAAACACGAGGGTCGTTATAACATGATCGTTCAGGTGTTCAGTTGATGCGATGCAATAACTCGCACGCGGATAGCCGCTAAGCGAGGATGACTTATCTATATGAACACGAGTCGTTGGCATAGCAATTTATGGACGTAGTCAAGGACAAGGATAGCATGCTACGAGAGTACACGAGGCACACGAACACGATGCGTTGCAAGCTATCCTCTCCTGCACACGATGACTACACACGAGCTCCATCCGGACCGGATCGGCCCCAGTGCCCCGGTGACCGTTCGTGGAACTAGTCCGCGACATGCAATCGTTGGGTCTTCCGATTATCACGAGATACACGAGAACACGAGAACATGCGTGCACTAGAACACGAGAACACGAGTGCACGAGAACACGAGTACACGAGTACACGAGATACTTGAACAAGGATTCACTTAGCCATTGGATGTGCACAGTCTCCTGGGCTGATGTAAGCCCGCTCGAGGGAGACTTGCAGAGATCCGAATACCTGAATGAGTCTTGCCTTGATGCATTCCCCTGGTTTGGGGCTGCCTGGTGACCTAACGGTCCCGGATACTTGCAGGTTCGATCATGCACGGAATGACTACTTAGTAGTCTGCCGGGATTTGGATGAAAACAAGGCAACATTACAAGCAGACAAGCATGCGTTTCTAAGGAACATAAGCAGCACGTTTGCTCGGGCCCGAATGTAAACCGAGAGTTAGATCGTTAGGGGACTTGGCATGCGAGGGTCTGAATATAAGCAGTATTTCAATTTTCATGTTCTAGCATAAGCAATACAAGTTGGGATTATTCCCTTAGCTAGGTGCGTTGGATTCATTAGCATGCATGGGGTGATTCACCTAGCGACTAGCATGAAATATCCATGTTTTATGTGTGCTGGCTAAGCAAAGACAAGTTCACCGTAGCCACCCACCTTAGCGATGATTCGCCTTGGTAGAGCGATACGTCAAGCGAGCCTCTGAAAGCCTAAGCTGAATTCCTGTAGGGACAAGTCTGGATATCCTTTGCTTCTCGTTTGAGGCAAAGCGGGTCGGGACAGTTGCACTATTGCCGTTTGCAACGGCAGTCTGCTTGAGCGGAACGGGGTGTTACATCCTACCCAACTCAGAAAAAGTCTCGTCCTCGAGACTTACTGAGGACAAGCAGTAATCTAGGGTTGAGGCAATCCTAGACAAGTCGTTGTACTTGTTTCATTTGGATATTCACTTGCGCAAGCGTCGAAATCAGCATATCGCTTAGACTGGATCGTGCGCACTTTTGAAATGCATTTCTAGCGTGAGCACGTCAACCAGCTTAGTGATAACGAAGTCTTAGCACTCGAGTTTCACCTTTTCTTAAGTCTTGGATGGTGCACTAGTTCAAGGCGTCCCTCGAATAGATGCATTCAACCAAACTTAGAGTTAGTGAAATCGGACAAGCTACTAGCGATACTCTCTCCGCACAGGTTGGCACAAAGGCCACTCGCAGCACAGCAACATACAAGCAATCATATCATTCAAAACGCATTTTGAAAGTATTTAGACTTATTGTTGGAACATCCCATCGAGGCATTGAGAGAGAGCGTGCACATAACCCACGAACGAGCTTTCGAAACAGAGATATTCGAAATAAATTCCAAAGGCGTAGAATCCAGGCTCTGATACCACTATGTCACGTCCCGATCTCCCGCAGGCAAATCGGCTCTAATACCACTATGTCGGGACAGTTGCACTATTGCCGTTTGCAACGGCAGTCCGCTTGAGCGGAACGGGGTGTTACACGGTTTCTGCTGTGGCCGCATGAAACATGTCTCAGCACCCAAACTTCTGGCATCGTAGTATTTTTCTTTACCAGAGTTTGGACGCTGAGCACCTTTCCTGACTACCGCATGGACAAGGTCAGCCTGGGTGGACGCATGATGTGCATCTGTGGCAACATGGAGAGAAGTGGGGAGCGCATGCTCCGCAGTTAGGTGAGGCGCAGTGGCCTTCACTACCCATGTCCTGCGGGTCTTCTTAGGCTTTGCTTGCCTTGGAGAATAACTCGCGCTGTTCCCGGAGAGCATGTTCTCAAATGCTTGCTGGTCGAAGCGTACCACCAGCATCCTCTAGGTTGAACCCAGCTTGGCTACATCGGACTGCGTCACGACCTTTTCATCAGTGGAGAAGTTGGTCCCTAGCAGAGTCGCCATCTTGTTCGCCATTGCAAGTTTTGAATGTTGAAATAACAAACAAAGAAGTACAAAGAGATCCTAAACAGAAAATCTAAGTACAATATTTTGATCTGGGTAGTGACGATAGAACTTAAGCGCGACAGCGTCTCCTTTACTCCGTTGACGGTCTGACGAGGGAATGAGGATGCTCTCTTCTCTTCTCTCTCCTGAGCTTGTGTGCACGTACGTCTTGTGTGCACGTACGTAGCTGGCCTCCATTTTTCTGGGGTATGCTACCCTTGCTATTTATAGTCGTCGTGATGACGGACTATTGGTGCCGCATATAGTCTGCTTGGTGGCCGCATAGGACTCTTTCAACAAAATGTGGTTGTAACTGCGGTCGCATGCCACGGATAGGCTGCCACGTGGTCTTGGTTACGATATATTGTTGAAGAGATCTCGGGGTTGTTGCGTGCGTGACTTGGTCAGCTGGACACGTCGTCAGCACTGATTGTGCGAGAAATCATCTTCGGTTGTAACAGAAAGATCCTGCAAGTCGAGAGCGGCATAACGTCTTGGCCGCATATCGTCGTGGCCGCATACGTGATCTTATTTGGCCTTAGTCGGAAGGACACTCTGGCCGCACGACATTGTTGCTGCATACGTGTTCTCGTTTGGCCTTGGTGGATGGACACTCTGGCCGCATGATGACGAGGCCGCATGGGTAAGTAGCTGCATGCAAGTTCTCGTCTGGTCTTGGTTGGATGGACACTCCGGCCGCGTGATGACGAGGCCGCATGGGTATGTGGCCGCATATGAATGAGCGCGTGGCGTGGCACGTCTGTCGAGGCCATCAATGAGTTGATGTAATTTTTTGTCTTTTTTTGAGTCGTCGTCTTCACGAGTTTCGAAGCATCTCAGTGTGATGAGTGATGTGTCAGAGTCTAACAGTCATCAAATGCTGTGTCAGGGGATTTTATGCGGCCTCCCTGCTCTGTGGTCGTTCAGGTTGCGTAGTGTATACTATGCGGCTTCTAGATCTTTGGTTGATCATGCCCCATGTGGCTTCTCTGCGACTTGGTTGTTCAGGCCGCATGCGGCTTCTCTGCGGTTTGGTTGCTTTTTTAAGGGGACATGACCTCTATGTGGCCTGTATGATTTTTCATTCTTCTACACTCTCCAGCAAGAATTTGAACTTTATAAGGTTCGAGCGCAGGATCCAAGCCGGCTAGGATAAGTGAAACATGAAACTCTTCCTTTTTCTCTGAGCTTCCTTCAAATAAGTAGTAACAAGATGATATTGAAGCAGTTCCTCCCACAAAGCTTTCTTTGAAGCCAGATATTCATTCACAGACTTTCCATTTTGCTTTGTATTAAACAATAACTCGTACAACTCATAGATACGGGCAACGTTTCGCTTCTGTGAATATGATTCTTCCAGAGATGTCCAAATCTGTTTGCTTGATTCACACCACTGAACATTAGGAGCGATATGCGGCTCCATACTATGCCACAACCACGACATAACGTATGCATCTGCACTCATCCAATCTTCATACTCAGCGGAAGTTTCAGGCGGGGGTTCTTCCGTCAAAAACTTTAACTTGTTGTTCGCCCTTAACACCACTTTGATAGATTTGGACCAGGTAAGGTAGTTTGCACCATTGAGTTTCACCGCTGTAATCAACTTTCCTAATTCATCATTATGAATAACAGTAAAAGGAGAACCGCCTCCGCTACAACCACCACTATTAACCTCGTCAGAATATTCGGTCCCCACCATACTTGCAGACAACAGAAAGACGAGATCTTTAAAACCTTAGATCTCACAACGAACCTCAACCGACGACGAACAACTAACGGAGATCTGTAGAAACCCTATATCTCATAAACGAACCACGAACGACCACGAACAACGAACAACGAACAGCGAATCATGAAAAGTAGACGAAAAACAGTTCGATCGGTCCTGTCGTGGATGGAATGTACAATATTTTCAAAATATGCTCTGATACCAAGTGAAGTTTGGATATAGAGAGGAGAGGAGAAAAGTAGGAGAAGAGAGAATATGAGAAAAAAGATTGCAAGGACATAAAACCCTAGGTTGCATCTCATGTCTATTTATACTGATATACAATACACTCACAATTACTATTATACCCTCATATGATAAATAACAAACTAAAATAACTCTAACATAGGGTTCTCTTTTGTTAGACCAAGAAAAATCTCTTCCAAAGATTGGCACATCAACTAAACTCCGACCTCTAATAAAGTTGTTGAAGTCATCACTGTCCTTTGCGTTATTGCAAACTTCATTCTTTTCATGATGAAATCTGATTAAGTTAAAGTCTTCCCTGATAAGCAAAGTCTCCAGGAAATTATGCTTGCACAAATAAGATCTCTCCATATGGTTTCGTTGTTGTTCGTCGCATGGTCCATAAACTGATGAAATAAGAAATTCTTTCTTGTTTACCTTTTTGACGAGTTTCATCGAAAGAACAAAGTCTCCAACAAACTCACATTCTTTAGATATTGGAGTTCCAACCCATTGTAATACGTATCTTTTGTACTCCAAGAATTGAGTAAAAATTTCCCCAACAGTGTCTAGATCAGGATTTCTCAGTCTTGCTTCTTGCAAACAACATATATCCCTCTTATAAAAAAGAGAGCATGTTTTTAATTGTACTTTTTTCTTCTGATGATCTCCCAATCCCTTTACATTCCAAGAGCACATCTTCATCGAGAAATGTAAAGAACCACGCTTCGAATACAAAGATAGAGGGTAGATAGAGTTAAATATTAGCTGTATCCAACTCCAAGCATCTTGCCCTAACACAGACCTTTTCAGCATGATAGTTCTTATTGAAAGTGAAACTGATTTTGTTACTAATAGAGCCTAACTCATAATTATTCATTATTTATGGAGTCAAAGAGAACCTTTGCATTAAAAGATCCAAGGTTCGGTAGTTCCTGGCTAGATGAGCACAAAGAGGATGCTTGATCTTTTGATTTTCTCTATGTTTCTAACTTTCTTAAAGTCTCCAGCTTTTGCTAAGCATGATTTTCCTCCTACGCAATAAGCCTTGAAGACCTTATTACTGATATTGACTTCTTTGGTTTCTGACGGAACCTCTTTGTGTTGAAGCAAAACTGATATCACATAAATGCTAGTCATAAATATAACCACCAGTCTCTTCCCATGAGTATGTTGTTGATTTATCATACTAAGATTATCTCAGCCATTTCTTTTCCTTGTAAGTCTGTCTGTAGAATAATTAGTGCAATTGTGCTTACTTTTATTTGGACACCATAATTCCATTTTTGTAATTCGTCACTCCTTGATCTTGAACAAATTTGATTGAGAGTTAGTCCCCTGTTGGTCTACTTGCATATAAGCACTATCATTTTCTTCTTCTTTCCATATATCTTCTCTTGCTTCTTAACTTTCTCATTTTCATTATGAATCCAGATAATGGCAGACCCATCACTGTCATCTGTAAAACAATCTCATATTTTCTGTCAACATTCTACTATAGAAAACCATCCTTGTTAATGGTTTCTTCTACATTTTCTTCTATACTGTCAACCAGATGCCTCATCTACAAGCAGACTTCACTTTGTCAAGTATCAATCCAATGATAAAAAGTGGTTTTGTCTCCATTCGTTCTCTTTGTTTATTTTAAAAAGATATGAGTGAATGAAGATTCTCGGTGTGTAGTCTCTTCTCCATTGGTTCTACAAATCCTCGTGTTCCTTCCATGTGGGAGCTAGTTTGACCTAACTGTAATGTGAAGGTAGTTTTATTTATGCATTCACTTATGAAGCAGGGTATCCACTTTATTGTTCTTATAATCTTTGATTCATCTGCATATTCGTCTAGTCGATATGAATGCTCATTTCTTATATAAAGTTTAAATGGTTCTTTTCCTCCAGGATTCATTTACTCGAGCAAAGAAGTGGGTACAAGAACTGCAAAGGCAAGGTGTAATGATTTGAAACCTTTTGAAACTTGTTAGCTGTTATGCCATTGGCATGGATTTCATGAAACATTCTGCTAGCTATTTGGTATCTTGTATATGTAGCTCTTGGCATAGGAAATATCATATGGGAGAACAAACATTAGAGCACTTGAAAACTATTAGAAGCATACCTTGCCAATCGACTTAAATTATCATGAACTAGAAATTCTTGAAAGTAAGAACATTGATCCTCAGTATTTATCCTTGCGACTTCTTTTGTAATCATATTTTATTTTTCATTGACAGATATGATCACCATGTACATTTCATTTTATTTATACAAGTTTATTGGTTTAAGGAAGGGAGGGAATATAATGTGTCTATACTCTATAGTGTACTGTTGTACATGTATCTATGCTGAATTGAGATTTGTTGGGCATTTTATCAGAGTTCAGTTTTTATCATCTCTCATGACTGCATACTTTTTATGCTGTGGTTAACAGAGGCATTTGTGGTTCTTAAATGCATGCAATACTAAAGTTAGTCTCCTTAGGTTTAGATAACCAGAGGACTAGGCAAATTACTTATATCCTTTAAATATCTCCATTTGGCAACAACTATCATTGGCATATTGAGCTCAGAATGGTTCTACTTTGAGGAAGTAGAAAGAACTAAAATTAAAAATATAATTACACAGTAAAACACCCTGAGGGAGGTATGCGATAAATGCTGGAAACGATTTCTGCTAAATGTTCTTGAATTTGATATTACTTAGGATATATAGTGAGAGAGAAGTTTTACTCAAATGCAGCAAAATTTCATTCAGAAAATGCAAAGAAAGTCTGTCCTCTATATTAAGTAATGCAGGATCAGTTCCTATTGGGTCCTGTTTAGACCAATTTTGAGATTTAAGACTATTGAATCTTTATTTCGGTGCATCCATATGGGTGCGTTAACTTTATTTATTTATTTATTAAAATGTATTAGTTAGTTTTTATTTAGGACTAGTATTACTTGATGGCTGAGGCTTGTAAGGCTTGCTTTTATTGAATTGATGAGTATAACAAAATTATATTTCTTTGACTATCAAAATGTTAGATATACTACTCAAGTTCTTCACATGTCATCTTCTACCTCTCTCTTATTTCTCATAAATTTCAAGCCTAAGATCTCGAAACTCATCTGCAACTCACCTCCAAGTTACTCATGCAATTCCCTTCTTGTTGTTCCTGAATAGAGAAACACCCAAGCAGTTGGGTCCGACTTTCACATACAAAGGCAGGAGCCCCTCTTGATTTCTCAGCAAAACTAGGCAACCTGCAGGCCAACCATCCTTCATGTGATGTAGAAACAGAACCTTTATTATTTTTTCATGTGAATCTACAGGCAGGCGCCACCTTTTTGCACGTGAATACTTGGAAGCCAACACCCATGTCTTTCTGCTTCTTTGCGTCAGGAGACCGGAAGCCTTATGGGTTCTTTCAAAATTTGATCTCACACCCCCTTTGGAGGTATCCCAATGTCATGAGGATCTCACAATTCTTCCGCCACTTCATCATTGACTATGCCATCATCTTCAACATCCTTTTAGATCCTTTTAGTGATCCTCTACATTGTTCAAGTCTACTCCATCGCTTTTGGATTTATGTCTCAACCAGGATCGAAGCCTTATTACAAGAGATTGGCGCTCTTAGTCTCGGATCATCTTAATTCTGTAGAACAAATTTGTGCCCTTTTGTCAACTCAAACCATGTCTTGTTTTCAATTTGATAATTCTGAATGTTTGTTAGGGTAATTTGTGATAGTTATTCTTCATAATGAAACTTCCGTAAAGTTTCGGAATGTTAATCTGTGATTCGACCCCTCAGTCTGCCCTATAGTCTTGTCGTCATTAAACTAGCAACACCTAATCCAAAATTATGGAAACTTTTTGGTCTTTGTAGAATTTTCTAGAATCGTCCCTTCATCTCTCTGAAATATCCTCCATGCTCTTTGCATTATGCTAGAATACTCTTCAACATTCCCCTCTCACCCTTTTAGATATTTCTCCACCTCTTCCACCCTTCTCTTGAAATTTCTCTTCTTATGGCATTCTCTAGAGATCTCTACTTCTTTTTCCATTCTCCATAGTCTTCTAGATACACATCTAAATCCATCCTTCATCATCTATAAATAGGGGTGAAGCCCCATCATTTGGAAAACAAGCGAAGAAGCAACCAAGCAATGAGTAAGTGGCAACAAGTGAGAACCAATTGAATCATGAGCTGTACAGTGTGAGAAGAGTAGCGACTGTTTGAGTGTCACTACAAAAAATAAAAAAATCTGTAAAATATTTCTTCATAGTTATACTTTTTTGCGGCATCTACTTCTTGACTGTTCACTGTAGAATGGGAAAATATTCACAATAAAGGCATTTACTGTTGAACATTTTCATATTTTATACAATTAAATGGTTAGTTACTACCAAATGAATCAAACGAATCAAACAACTAACGGTCTAATTCTATGAATATCAACAAGAAATATGTTAGATTACACAAATTTGATGTTGAAATTCCTCGATGTATTGGGAAAATCTTGGAACTTGCAGTTCATATTCGTTGTCTACTATCAAATAATAACTTTACATTTCTTTGCTCTAGTTTGGAGGAAATATATGCAACATATCAATAGGTTTATTTACCAAATCAAGGCTGATAGAGAAGAAAGGAGATATTTAACCAACTTGGTTTTTGCAAGCAATACCCAAGTAAACCAGAATGTACAGGGGATGAAGCAGATCTGCTCCAGCCAATTATGGCTAACAACTTCAAGAAATCTTCTTTACAATTTGGGGATAAAGGTTCATATAATTATGACCAAAAATTTCAAGATGTCTTCTCTAGAATTTGGCAAGGATCAAAAAGCTGAATCCTCTGTGATTCCTCGCCCTTTTGGATATTTCTTCAATCCTCCCATCACTCTAGAACTTTTATCTTCTCATGAGATCCTTTAAATGTATAGATATCTCTCCATCCTATTTCTTTCTTTGCATCTATACACTTCTATCATCACCTATAAACAGCAGCATACCTCTAATCTGGAAAGTAAGAAAGCAAAGAGGTAACTGAGTGAGAGAGCCATGAATCATGAGTTGTATAGAGTGATAAGTGTAGTGAGTTTTCAAGGTATCTCAAGTTGTTCTTGAGAAAATGATGAGAGTATTAGTGGGCGTTTAGTCCCACATCTAGTAGAATAGTAGAGAGAGGGGTTAGCCTCTCCTATATATATGTAGTCCCACCCATCAATAAAATGAGGTCAAGTATTCTACTAAAATTTTTTGGTATCAGAGCCAGGTTTCTCCTAACCCTAACCCTAGCCGCCCACAGCCCCCCAACCGCTGACCTCTCACCTCCGCCCCCCACCCGCTCGTCTCCACAGCCGTCCGCCTCCCTCTCATCTCCGCCCCCTTCCCCTTCCCCTTCCCAACCATCGCCCGCCCACAGCCGCCGCCCGTCTCCCCTCTCCCTTCTCCTTCTGCTTTGTTGGAAACGAGATTCTGGAAGGCAAACTTGTTTGCTGAAGCTTCTAGATCTAGATTACAACTTTTGGGCCGACAGAGGGTAGACTGTAAGTTTATCAGAAGCTCTGTTGGCCTTGTTCATTCATCTTCGTTGGAATTGGAAGGCAAACTTGTTTGCTGAAGCTTCCAAATCTCGATTACAACTTTTGGGCCAACAAAGGGTAGACTACAAGTTTATCAGAAGCTCTGTTGGCCTTGTTCTTCTCGTCTGGCTATGCGGCCACGGGTCGTAGCCATGCACGGGACATGAGCAGCGGCTCTTAAGGACACCGCTGCTGCTGAAGGAAGAACGCGGAGAGGATGGCGATCAAGATCTAGATCTGCCACCGCCTTGCTGATGGAAGAGGAGAAAAAAGACAATGAAGACGATTTACGACAAGCTGACGACCCAAGAGATGAAGGCTTTGGTGGACGATCTCTTCTCCAGGAGGCTAACCGAGACTAGATCCAATGCTGTACACACAGATATGGATCCTGTCCTATACAAAATGGAAAAGTTGGAGAAACTGGAGGTAAAGTTGGAGGGTACTTCCAACTACTTGAAGTGGTCGCATCAAGCGATGCGAACTCTGAAGGCAAGGGGCTTGGTGGGCTATGTGAATGGCCAAACCAAGGCACCTGAAGATCACTTCTCACGGGAGTTTGCTGTGTGGAAAATCGTCAACAATGTTGTAGCTGGATGGCTGACAGCATCATTGACCGACCAAGTGTCAGGCAACGTGGAAACAATGGAGAGTGCTAGTGACATTTGGATGACGCTGAGAGATATGTACTCAGAGACGGACAACCTTATGAGGGTCTTCCAATTACAGGATGAACTTGATAAGGTTGTCCAAGAAGATCACACCATTTCTAAATATGCTGTCCTGCTGAAGAAGTATTGGTCAGATCTCGACCACTATGATCCTATTGGCATGGATGAGCAAGTGGAACCAGCATTTGCCAAACATTATCAGAAGTTCATGGAGTATGTCTTGCGACAAAGAATGATGAAGATCCTGAAGGGACTCAACCTAGCATTCGAGCAGAGGAGAAATGTCATACTTGCACAACCAAGACTGACATCACTGGAGGAGGCCATAGCTACTATGGCATAAGAAGAGGCACAACTGAAGCTAATTCCTAGCACCACTAGCTCTCCGGAGAAAAATTAGCTCTAGCAGTTTGAACCCAAACCCTCCCGGAGGGGGAGGGTGCTACAACGGTGGAGACCCTGAACACTTTATCAGATTCTGTACAAAATCCCTGAGAGGCCAGTCCAGCGGCCGCAGACGCAACCGTAAAGGATGTAGGGGTAGCAGAGGAGGCTATGCGGGTGACAGAAGTAATCATTCAGGAGGGCATAAGGCAAACCTGGTAGAAGAGGGAAGCGAGTGTTAGTCATCCGATATGACCCCTAGTGAGAGAAAAATGCTAGAGATATGGAGAAGCATGAAGCTTGAAACCAGCGACAGTCGGGCCAACATCTCTGGGGTATCAACTCTAACCACCTCCGGGGGTAACATCACCTACTATGCCCATACAAGCACATGTATACCTGCTCATGTCCTGGCATCTTTCCACAGACCATGTTGAATAATTGACTCTGGAGCATCCCGCTATGTCACGGGTGTCCATAATGAGTTCCAAGATTATACTCACCTGACGATGCCTGAAAGCATTCAGACTGCTGATGGTGTGGCTAGACCCATTATGGGTAAAGGCACAGTTGAATGCACCCCTTCCATAACCCTTATTGATGTCTTGCATGCTCCATCTTTCCCTGTTAATCTATTGTCCATTAGTACCATTATTCTTCAACTTAATTGTGTTGTTTTCTTTGACATTCCTAAGGTAATTTTTCAGGAGAAGGGAACGGAAAGACGGTTGGGGACTAACACTTGGCATAAGAGGTTATGGTACTTGGACAGGGGTGCGCTTGACACAGCACTAGCGTCACTGGTGGAAGAAGCACAACCGGAGGAGCCGCAAAGAACTATGGAAGCAGAGTTATTACTTCAACATCAACGCATGAGACACTCGTCATTTAGTCTACTGAGTCGGATGTATCCATCTATGTATCAAAAGACTAATAAACAAAAAATGGTTTGTGATGCTTGTGAGCTTGAAAAACATATCAGAAGCTCTTATGTGTGTTCTGTAAATAGAAGTTTAGCTGCTTTTGATATGATATATTTTGATGTGTGGGGACCTTGTCCTACAACCGCGGTTAATGATTTTAAATGGTTTGTCACTTTTATTGATTGCTACACTCGTGTCATATGGATATACCTAATGAAGAGTAAGAGTGATGTCTTTGCATGCTTTCAAGATTTTCATCGCATAAAGTGAATATTTTGAGATCTAACAATAGGACAGAATACACCAATAAGGCTATTGAAGAGTACTTATCAGCTCATGGGATATAGCATCAGACTTCGTGTGCCTATACACCAGCACATAATGGCGTGGTAGAGAGGAAGAACATGCACCTATTGAAAGTAGCACAGTCAATGATGTTTGCCATGAATGTTCATAAAAATTTATGGGAGCATGTCGTGTTGACGGCTGCATATCTCATCAACTGGATGCCATCTCAGGTGCTAGGATGGAAAATACCGTTTGAGATGCTTACAAGAGAGAATAAGTACATTGTTCCCCCAAAGGTATTTGGATGTGTATGCTTTGTGAAAGATAACAGGCCTATGGTGGGAAAGATGGACCCTCAGACAGTGAAGTGCGTCTTTGTTGGCTACTGAGGGACTCAGAAGGGATACTCTTATTAGAGTCCGATGGAACGAAGGCTCTTTGTGAGCATGGACGTTACATTTAGAGAGATGGAACCATACTACCACAATGGTTAAGGTAAAGGCTTCGCATTTGGTGACACACCTAACACATGAGGTATTAGGAGTGAGAGAGGCCCAAGCGTGATTATCGGATCAGTGACATGCCCAATGATGGAAGCTGGTCCAAGGGAACAAGGGGGAGGTAGTGAGGGTAAGGAAAGTGATGATCCAGTGCAGGAGAGGTACAGACTACAGAACAATCTACAGAACTCCAAGTCTACAGAAGGAGAAAGCAGCAGTTTCCTACTGTGCCTATTGCCCCTATTGTGCCATGTCCCTTACCTAACCCTACCCCAACTCTTGAAGATGCACCTCCCGCACCGGATTCCTCTGATTCGGATGCAGATCCCTCTGATTCGGATGATATGATACCTCATGCTCCCTTAAGGAGATCTTCTCGCAGTAATGCGGGAAGAGCCCTTAATCGTTATGGTTATGAACATGACATTGCCAATTTTTATCCTACTCTAATATATCTCCTACTTATCGAGCATTCATTGCATCGTTAGACACCATCTCTTTGCCTAAGTATTGGAAGGAAGCGAAGGAAGATCCAAGATGAAAAGCTGCAATGTTAGAGGAACTTAGGGCACTCGAAAAAAATGGGACATGGGAGCTTGTTCCGTTGCCTAAAGGAAAGAGAGCAGTTGGATGCAAATGGGTCTTCACAGTAAAGGAGATGCCAGAAGGTAAGGTGGAGCGGTACAAGGCAGTTGGTTGCAAAGGGATTTACTCAATCCTATGGCATCGACTATGATGAGATATTTTCTCCGGTGGCAAATATGAGCACTGTGAGAACACTGATCTCTTTTGCAGCAAATCATGGGTGACAGCTGTATCAATTTGATGTAAAGAACGATTTTCTTCATAGAGATCTACAAGAGGAAGTATACATGGAGACACCCCTCCCCCCGGGGTTTTGCGCAAAGCAGTCAAGGAAAAATGTGTGATAGCTGAAAAAATTACTGTATGGACTCAAACAATCTCCTTGAGCCTGGTTTGATAGATTCAGGAAGGCTGTCACAAGCATGGGGTACCGCCAGACCGATGCAGATTACACGGTCTTCTTCCAGCATGCAAGAGGTCATATCACCATACTTGCAGTGTATGTGGATAATATAGTGATCACATGTGATAATGAGGAGGAGATCACCCAGCTGAAGTCAAAACTCGCCAAGGAGTTTGAAGTGAAGGACTTGGGAATGATGATATATTTTTTCGGGATCGAGGTGGCTCGAGAAAGAGATGAGATTGTCCTCTTTCAGAGAAAGTATGTACTAGATCTGCTCACAAAAACTGGTATGCTGGGATGTCGATCGGCATCCACTCCGATCGATCAGAAAGATAAGTTGGGGGCAGAGGCAGGAGAGCCTGTTGATCATGAGAGATATCAGAGACTTGTAGGCAGATTAATTTATTTAGGCCACACTCGCCCTGATATCTCATTCGCTGTGAGTGTAGTGAGTCGCTATATGCATGATCCAAGGAAGGGTGACATGGATGCAGTTTTTCGTATCCTGAGATATCTGAAGGGGACTCCTAAAAGATGACTATGGTTCAAGAAAAATGGATACCTGGGTGTTGAGGGGTACTGTGATGTAGATTGGGCAAGCTGTATGGATGTCAGAAGGTCTACCTCAGGGTACTGTGTCTTTGTGAGGGGTAACCTAATCTTATGGAGAAACAAGAAATAGTCTGTGGTAGCACGATCGACTGCTGAAGCAGAATATAGAGCTATGACTCTGGAAGTGTCAGAGTTGCTGTGGGTAAGAGCACTGCTGACTGAGTTGAAGCTGGACCAGGGAACACCGTTACGTCTTCTGAGTGACAGTCAAGCTGCAATAAGTATAGCTAACAATCAGTCCAGCATGACAGAACTAAGCACATCGAGATCGATCGGTTCTTCATCAAAGAGAAGCTAGAAAAAGGGATATTAAAGCTCAATCACGTTCGCTCACAAGAACAAATTGCAGATTGTCTGACTAAGGGTCTTAGTTCATCGAGTCTTTCTAAACTATGTAACAAGATGGGAATAATTAATATCTATCGCCCATCTTGAGGGGGAGTGTTGAGAGTATTAGTGGGTGTTTAGTCCCACGTATAGTAGAATAGTAGAGCGGGGTTAGCCTCTCCTATATATATATGTAGCCCCACCCATTAATAAATTGAGGTCAAGTATTCTACTAAAATATTCTGAAAATAAGTCCATTCAGCTATTAGTGGAAGAATCTTAGTAGCGTGGTTACTAGTATTCAGGAGTGATGATAGTTTAGACATGCCACATGTTATTTTTTTTTTTTTTAGCCTATGCTTTGTTATGCAAATGATATATGTCTTCTAAATTTTACAACTGCACACCTGCTTATGTTTAACAGATGATTCTTATTTTATGACTACATCTTTATTATGTTAAATGTGCTCTAGGGAATCCATATTTGGTTATGGCATTGGTGGCTAACAAAGCTGACTTGGAAGAAAAGCGGAAGGTGGATGCCGAGGTATTAGCTAGTTAATTCACTTACACTCTTGTTAAAGACATAATGCTTAAAGGAACTGCAGAAGAACTAATGGAGCCAAAGTGAATTGAATGAAATCATATTCTGGAACAAGGCATGATTAAGAAGAAAAAAATGATTTCGCCAAAATATGTTTAATAATTAAGGAAAATTTTCTCACTACTTCCATTCATGGAACCAAATTGTCTTTATATAGGTGCTGTCTAAAATAAGTTAACATATCTTACATCGTTATATTCTTTCCATTCAATATATAAAGCATACATGAAACATGGAAGTATGAATATAGGGGCTCCCAATAATGATATCTTCAGTTGTCTTTTTTATTCTTTTTCTATGGTGAAAACTTATTGTTGGTGAAAACGTATTCTCAGTTCTACTACAAAGAAAATAAGTATTATGTATCAGACCTACTAGAGTATGCCAATCATAGCCCATCAAGTTCTCATACAAAGAAAATAAGTATTATGCATCTCTAATGCTAGATACAATAGAAAACTAAATACAATTTTGTTCTTTCCGTTTTGGTTTGGCAGAGGTACGGAGGAATATGTGTATCATGTGGCAAGAATTGGTACAGATGGTGTACAACGTAACATTTTCAAAATTCCCTCTCATATCAAAGATAAAGAGGCTTAGTTACCTGGACACTTCAGATTCTCCTTTTCTTGGCATATTAGAGATACAAACGCTTAGAGACTTTGTGACGCTTCTAGAATTTTCAAGTCTCCATATTATTAACATAATTTACTATTATACTATTAAATGGAGCATATAAAGTATATGTTGTCCCAATTTATGTCAATTTTGTCTTGACCAGTGTTTGAAGTAAATATTATTGGTTGTTTTTATTATAAATTTACATATACACATTTTTATTTTAGAAACAAGAATAAGATCGAGGAGATTACAACCAAATTCCATTCGTAGTAAAGTAATATTGTCACGTCCCAGCCAACGGGCCTGCTAGATCATGACCCTTGCATGAGTCACATGATCCAATTTGGCCCACTAGCAAAAATGACTAACTCCGATGTACACATGAGACCTAAGAACTCAAATTCAAACCAATCAAACTGATGTGAGGCTATATCTTGGGATTTCATAGTTTCGCCTACTAAAAAACACGAAGTCCTCCCCGTGTAGCCCGTGCAAACGGTGCAACCTCACTATATTGCAACAAGAATATTGGTTAACTCTTATACCATTTTCACGCCCCCATCTACAGGCCTGTTGGACGATGACCCGTGCATGGGCCACATGTCAGTTGGCTTACTTATCAAAATGATTCGTCCATATGTACACATGAGTTATAACCAAACATAAATAAATCAATCAAACTCCCATCCCATATCTAATGTTGGACTAAATCTTGGAATTTCACAAAAATATTCTATAGTAAAAGGTGACAAACTATGAACCGTATAAAATAGATCAAAGTTGAGAAGATAGAACCCTGTAGAAGCAGTTGACAAAACAGATGAAGCAAGATAAGGAACATCTATAGACATTTTCCTTTACAATCTTAATTTTCTGTAAGACCATAAAGAATGTGGATAGGAACACATGAGCACCCTTCAACAGAAGAAAAAAAAAAATCCACATTTCTTAGTTGAGACTTTTGGAAAAGGAATCCAACTTGTACAAAAATGATTGGATCTTTTCGAAGAATACTAGAAATGAATTAGGAACAATTGAATAAGTTGAAAATTTTCTGATATATTTTTATGCCAAGCATACCTAAGCATTGTTATTATAACACAATCATTAACAAGTAAAGAATTACCAACTAGATAAGAGTTACTCCAAGAGGTCAAATAGTTCACCAGGTTAAGTGGCCTATTTTCATACATTTTCATACATATACATATTGTAGATGTTATGCATGTCCGTTTTTGGGAAGATTCTAGTCTTACACCCTTCCAGATATCTTAACACTCACATGTGTTCAGCTTCTTAGCCAAAATATTGATGAACTTGAAGACATATTTTGAAATATTTATTGGCTAACTTCCTTGCTTACTTCTTGGGATTGAGAACATCCAAAACATGTTTGACCTATTTTTACTCTTGTAAATCCTGCAAATCGTAAAATCTGTTTCTTTGATTGCGTGATGGAGAACCAATTCACATTTTGTGTTATCTTTTAGTTATTTTTGGTTATTTTAGGATATTTAAGATAGAGATCATTTTATTCTTTTGTCTTTTAGGAATTTAAGTTGGCTTTGATAAATTTAGTTTGATTTGTGTTCATACATAAATATAGCTTTGTAATGCTATACATAGGTCATGTACTCTTGTTATTTTCATTGAAGAATGATTTAAGAAAATTAGATTGGGTCTTTTATAGTGAGATAAGATTTTTTTTTTCTAATTTACTCTTGATCATCCTCTTCATAATAAAATCCTATTTATTGTCATCTTCTTCCTTTGGATCTCCTATCTTCTTCCTTTGTATCTACTGTTCATTGTTCTGTAAACCGGGTTAAAGATTATTTCCTCTTCGAGCACGAGATTGTCATCTCGCCTTTTGTCGTCTTCATAACTGTCGTCTTCGTTGGTAACTTCGTCCCAATCAGTTTTAATGTTAAATTTTACGAATACTATAATTATTTGTGATAAATATATGATAACCGTTCACAATTCTAAATCTTTCGCGCCCAATTCTTTCTATTATTTAAAAATCCATTAAATCCCTAATTTTGTAATCCATATAGAGTAGCCTATTTTTTCTTGGGTCTCGCCCTACATCAAATTGATATCATAACCCTAAGTTAGAGATTTTATTTTTTATGTTTAGAAAAGACCTTAGGATAAATCATGGACTTTGAAGATATCTTTTAAAAGTTAAGTCATATATAGATGTGAAATTTGCTAAACTGTTGGTATATTAGAATATTCTTGGTATACTTGTTGGGATATTAGAATATTCTTAAGGGGGTTTTAATGGGGTATTAATGTAAGATGAAGGGTTGTAAGGCTATAAATAGCCAAAAGATTATCAATAAAAATATAACAATTACTCTAAAATATTCTACATGGTATCAGAGCCCAAACCTAGCTACCACCTCCCAAACCCTAGCCGCCACCACCGCTGTCGCGCCGCCCGCCACCACCGCTGCCCATCGCTCGCCCGCCACTACCGTCGCCGCTCACCCGCCGCCACCACTGCAAAGTTGCGACTCCTGTGGTGCCTTCTGCCGCGGTTTCTGGTGTCTCCCGCAGGTCGTTCCAGACGTTGACATCGAAGGCCTAGATCTGATGGGGAGAGACATGATCGGGTCTAGGAGAGGACGAAGAGTGCGAACGTGAATCGTGTGATGGGTGTGAGGTGATCGGAGAAAAGGAGGATCGATAGAGGAGATTATCAAGAAGTTGGACTCTGCGGAGGTCGCTACGTTGATGAAGCTGATGAAACTGTCGGCCGGTGAGAACGCGACATGAATATTGAAAAAGTTAGAGCTTCCATGTATCGATCTGAAGCTTGATGGACCGGCCACCTACTTGAGTTGGTTACAACGAGTGAGGAAAACCCTCGCAGGGAAGAACCTGGATGGTTTCTTGTCATGAGAGAAGACAAAGCCAGATGAGGGCTCGGCATGACGCGACGAGTGGAAGTCCACTCATATGGTGTATACGTTTGGATTCTCAATTCTTTAGTCCAGTCGATCGCCGCCACAGTGGATGGTCTTGAGATAGTGAAAGACGTCTGGGAGAAGTTGAAGAGAATCTACGATGGTGTGGAGAATAACTTGAGTGTTTTCCAGATCAAGGGGGAGATCTACAACACTGTACGAGAGAAGACGGTACAGGAGTATGCCACAGAATTGGAGCGTCTGTGGTTATATTATGATCACTTCTCAGATCGGACGAGCTGCGAGGACCCGAAGTGTAAGGAGAGACAAGTATGTCTGCAGGAGAGGACGATGAAGTTTTTTAAGGGACTGGCCGCAGTATTTGTTCAGAGGATAGTACTACTTCTAGCCCAACCGAAGATTCCTACACTTGAGGAGGCTATCTCGACCATGATCTAGGAGGAGACTCATATCAAGCTACAGGCAGAGACATGTGGTCCTCCTGAAGTGAAGACAGCACTGGCGGTTGCCAATTCAGGCGGCACAGGACCTAAGGGAGACCCAGCAGTGTTATAACTGCGGAAAGGTAGGCCATCTGAGGTATGCTTGCACCAAACCACCCAAGGAGGAAGATTTATGTGGCGGACATGGACAGTTTGGAGGACGTGGTGGGGGTCAACGGGGTGGTCGAGGAGGTTATCGGACGAATCTGCTGGTAGCAGAAGGCGAAGAGGGAGCTAATGGTGCCTATCCTGAAGAGGATCAGGCACTACTGGGCATGCTGGAAGTACTCAGGAGAAAGCAGAGAGTGTCAAGCGATGGAGACAGGAGGAGTGGGACTGAGGAGGCGTCCACCTCAGTCTTCGCCAGAGGCAACGCTGCCATGTATGCCTATCCATCGGAAGGTACTGATAACTCACCCGCACTTGCATCTATGTCTTCTCTTAGATCGTCGAACTAGATTATTGATTCGGGTGCGTCTCGACACGTGACAGGGAATGCTAGTGAGTTCTCTTCCTACACTCACCTAGCATCTGCAGACAACATTCAAACAGCCAATGGTACTTTCCAGCCAGTGGTCGGTAATGGTACTGTCGATTGTACAGGTTCAATAAGATTATCCAATATTTTACATGTTCCTTCTTTCCAGTCAGTCTTTTGCCCATTAGTTCTATAATCCTCCAACTAAAATGCATTCTCTTTTGATATTCCTAAGGTGATCTTCCAGGAGAAGGAGACGGGACGAAGACTTGGGACTGACACTTGGCATGATGGACTATGGTACCTGGATCGGGAATGACTGGATTCGGTATTGGTATCTGTGGCAGAAAGAGCAGGAATGAGAGGACCAAAGATGAGTGCCAATGATACACTGATACTCCATCACAGGCGGTTGGGACACTCCTCTTTTGGTATTTTGAGTAGATTGTATCCATCTATTTATGAGAAGGAAAATAAAGAGAAACTAGTATGTGATGCATGTGATTTAGGCAATGTGATGCATGTGATTTAGGCAAACTTACTAGGAGCTCATATGTTGGTGCGGGTCACAGGAGCTCTTCTGTTTTTGATATTATACATTCTGATGTCTGGGGGCTGTACGCCACAACTAATATGAATAGTTAAAAGTATTTCGTCTCTTTTATTGATTGTTCCTCTCGTGTCACATGGCTGTATTTGATGAAGAATAAGAGAGGTCTTTGCCTGTTTTCGGAACTTTCATAAACATGTCCAGACTCAGTACAAAGCAGTGGTGAGGTACTAAGGTCTGACAATAGAACAAAGTATACCAACAATCACTTGAGGAATATCTGTCAGCCCAAGGGATACAACATCAGACCACCTGTGCATACACACCAGCACAGAATTGAGTGGCAGAAAGGAAGAACATACACCTTCTGGAGGTGGCAAAGAGCATGATGATCGCCATGAATGTCCCACAGAGTCTGTGGGGCATACATTGTTGACAGCAGCTCGATTGATCAACAGGCTGCCCTCGAAGATACTGGGATGGAAGTCTCCATGTGAGATATTACAAGAAAATAATAGTGGAATACTCCCATTAAAGGTGTTTGGCTGCGTATGTTGTGTGAAGGACAATAGACCGTCTGTTGGAAAACTTGACCCCAGAGCAGTCAAGTGTATATTCGTGGACAATTCAGTGACTCAGAAGGGGTACGTGTGTTGGAGCCTAGTAGAGAAGAAGAAGGTTGTGAGCATGGATGTTCACTTAAGGGAGTTTGAGCCATACTACCGTCATGAGGGAACCTCATCCATGAGCAACTCACCTGATATGAGAGTATGAGACGAGAGAGGGTGATTGGTGAGAGTGTGATGATCGATTTAGGAGTATGGTATGAAGGAACGTTTGAGGAGGAGCATGAGAGTGAAGAGGAACAGGGGGAGGCGATGAGAGGTGTTAGGCCTACGGCTTAGGGGGAGTTACTTACCTACAGCAGAAAAAAAAAGCAAACTGCAGGACCAGTACCTATAGTGCCAGTCCCTTACCTGCGTCCGTCTTAACTCCTGAGACACCTACACCACCATATTCCCCTTCAGGTGATATCATTTTTCCTACTCTTCCCACACCATTATCAGTACGGAGGACCACTCGCAGCAATGCAAAAAATCCCCCTGATATATATGGTTGGGACCTTGCTTAGTTTGTTTCATATAATAATCTCTTCTTCTCATGGAGCATTTATTGTATCTTTGGATAGTATTACTGTATCTAACAATTGGCAGGTTTGTCAAGAACGATCCAAAGTGGAAAGCGGCGATGCACGAGGAGTTAGGCGCTCTTGAGAAGAACCACACTTGGAAACTGATAAAACTGCCAGAAGAAAAGTGGGCAGTCAGATGCAAGTAGGTCTTTACTGTGAAGCAGAACCCAGATGGAAAAGTAGAGCGCTACAAGGCTCCACTGTAGCAAAATGATACAGTCAGACATACGGTATTGACTATGAAGAGACCTTTGCACCAGTGGCGACGATGAGCACCATCAGGACCCTGATTTGTTTGGCAGCGAATGGTGGATGGAAGCTACACCAACTGGATGTGAAGAATACGTTTCTTCATGGGGATCTAGTGGAGGAAGTGTACATGGAGATACCACCAGGATTCTGTACCGATAAGACAGTGGACAAGGTCTGCAGGTTGAAGAAGTCCCTCTATGGACTGAAGCAGTCTCCTCGAGCGTGGTTTGACAGATTCAGGAGGACGATAATAGGGATGGGATATCAGCAGATCAATGCTGATCATACTGTGTTCTTCCGTCGGAGTGGAGGCCACATCACCATACTTGGACGATATGATTATCACAGGAGATGATGAGCAGAAGATTGTTCGACTCAAGGGGAAGCTTGACAAGGAGTTCGAGGTGAAGGACCTTGGCCTTCTTCGGTACTTCCTTGGGATTGAGATTGCTCGAGAAGAAGAGAAGATTGTTCTTTCTCAGAGAAAGTATGCACTGGACCTTCTCACAGAGACAAGGATGTTGGGATGCAGATCTGCAGCGACGCCGATCAACCAGGGGTTCAAGCTGTCTGCTGAGGCTGGAGAACCAGTTGACCGAGACAGATACCAGAGACTGGTGGACAAGTTGATGTATTTGAGCCACACACGTCATGATATCTGCTTTGTAGTGAGTGTGGTGAGTGGCTACTTGCATGACCCAAGGAAGGGTCATATTAACGCAGTATACCAGATTCTGAGATACTTGAAGGTTGTCCTCGGAAATGGGCTGATATTCAGGAAGAATGATCACTTGAGCATCGATGGCTATTGTGATTCTGACTGGGCTAGCTGTACTGATGACAAGAGGTCTACCCCGGGCTATTGCATATTTGTATGAGGCAACTTTGTCTCTTGGAGGAGTAAGAAGCAGTCGGTGGTGGCCAGATCGACAGCTGAAGCGGAGTACAAAGCAATGACATTGGGAGTTACAGAGCTGCTATGGCTGAAGAGTATACTGGTGGAGCTGAAGCTGGATCAAGGAGCCAAGATGAAGCTGTGGTGTGATAACCAGTCAGCCATCAGTATCGCCAACAATCCAGTGCAGCATGACCGGACCAAACACATCGAGATCGATAGGTTCTTCATCAAGGAGAAGTTGGACCGTGGACTATTGGAGCTAGGTCATGTTCCAACCAAGGAGCATGTAGCAGACAGTATGACCAAGAGACTTAGCTCTGCAGATATGATTAGAGGATGTGACAAGATAGGCTTAGTGAATATTTTTCTTCCATCTTGAGGAGGAGTGTTGGTATATTAGAATATTCTTGGTATATTTGTTGGTATGGGATGTAAGTCTCCATGTGAGATATTGCAAAAAAATAATAGTGTAATACTCCAGCTGAAGGTGTTTGGCTGCGTATATTTTCTGAAGGACAACAGACCGTCTGTTGGAAAACTTGATCCTAGAGCAGTCAAGTATCTTCGTGGGCTATTCGGCGACTCAGAAGGGGTACATGTGCTGAGCCCAGTAGAGACGAAGAGGTTTGTGAGCATGGATGTTCACTTCAGGGAACTTGAGCCATACTACCGTCAGGAGGGAACATCATCCATGGACAACTCACCTGACACTGAGAGTATGAGAAGAGAGAGGGAGATTGGTGAGAGTTTGGTGACCGATTTAGGAGTATGGCATGGAGGAACGGTTGAGGAGGAGAATGAAGAGGAACTGGGGGAGGAGATGAGAGGTGTTAGGCCCACGGCTCAGGGGGAGTTACTTACCTACAGCAGGAAAGGGAAGCAAACTGTAGGACCATTACCTATAGTGCCAGTGCCAAGTCCCTTGCCTGCGTCCGTCTCGACTCTTGAGACACCTACACCACCACCACCAGATTTTTCTTCAGATGATATCATTTTTCCTACCCCTCCCATACCATTATCAGTACGGAGGACCACTCGCAGCAATGCGAAAAATCCTCCTGATAGATATGGTTGGGACCTTGCTCAGTTTGTTTCATATGATAATATCTCTTCTTCTCATGGAGTATTCATTGCATCTTTGGATATTATTTTTGTACCTAAGAATTAGCAGGTTGCTAAGAACGATCCAAAGTGGAAAGCGGTAATGCACGAGGAGTTAGGGGCTCTTGAGAAGAACCAAACTTGGAAACTGGTAAAACTGCCAAAGGGGAAGAGGGTAGTCGGATGCAAGTGGGTCTTTACTGTGAAGCAGAACCCAGATGAACAGGTTGAGCTCTACAAGGCTCGACTGGTGGAAAAAGGATACATTCAGGTGTACGACATTGACCACGACGAGACTTTTGCACCAGTGACGAAGATGAGCACCGTTAGGACCCTGATTTCTTTGGCAGCGAATGGTGGATGGAAGTTACACCAACTGGATGTGAAGAATGCGTTTCTTTACGGGGATATAGTAGAGGAGGTGTACATGGAGATACCACCAGAATTCTGCACTGATAAGACAGTGGGCAAGGTCTGCACGTTGAAGAAGTCCTTCTATGGACTGAAGCATTCTCCTCGAACGTGGTTTGATAGATTCAGGAGGGTGATGATAGGGATGGGATATCGACAGATCAACGGTGATCACACTGTATTTTTTCGTCGGAGTGGAGGCCACATCGCCATGCTTGTGGTGTATGTGGACGATATGATTATCACAGGAGATGATGAGCAGTAAATTGCCCGACTCAAGGGGAATCTTGGCAAGAAGTTCGAGGTGAAGGACCTTGGCTTTCTTCGATACTTTCTTGGGATTAAGATTGCTCGAGAAGCAGAGGGGATTATTTTTTCTCAGAGAAAGTATGCGCTGGATTTTCTCACAGAGACATGGATGTTGGGATGCAAACCTGCAGCGACGCCGATCAGAGGTTCAAGCTGGGTGCTGAGGCTGGAGAACCAGTTGACCGGGACATATACCAGAGACTGGTGGGCAAGTTGATCAATTTGAGCTACACACGTCATGATATCTGCTTTGCAGTGAGTGTGGTGAGCGGCTACATGCATGACCCAATGAAGGGTTATATGGACGCAGTGTATCAGATTATGAGATACTTGAAGGGTGGGCCCCAGAAAGGGGCTGATATTCAGGAAGAATGATCACGTGAGCATCGAGGGCTACTGTGACTCTGACTGGGCTAGTTGTGCTGATGACAGGAGGTCTACCTCGGACTATTGCATATTTGTAGGAGACAACTTGGTCTTTTGGAGGAGTAAGAAGAAGTCGGTGGTGGCCCGATCGACAGTTGAAGCGAAGTACAGAGCTATGGCCTTGGGAGTTGCAGAGATGCTATGGCTGAATGAGCATGCTGGTGGAGCTAAAACTGGATCAAGGAGCCAAGATGAAGCTGTGGTGTGACAACCAGTCAGCCATCAGTATCGCCAACAATCCAGTGTAGCATGACAGGACCAAACACATCGAGATCGATAGGTTCTTCATCAAGGAGAAGGACAGTAGACTACTGGAGCTAGGCCACGTTCCAACTAAAGATCATGTAGCAGACAGTCTGACCAAGGGACTTAGCTCTGTAGATATGATTAGAGGATGTGACAAGATGGGCTTAGTGAATATCTTTCGTCCATCTTGAGAATGACTGTTGGTAT
The DNA here is from genome assembly GCA_036927795.1 of Iris macrosiphon. Classification (NCBI taxonomy): domain Eukaryota; kingdom Viridiplantae; phylum Streptophyta; class Magnoliopsida; order Asparagales; family Iridaceae; genus Iris; species Iris macrosiphon. The sequence continues at coordinate 24,168,415 of JAYESA010000020.1, read as the reverse complement.
ATTATGTATTAGGGGATTTTATGTAAGATGGAGGATTGTAAGGCTATATATATATAGTCAAGAGATTATAATAAAATATAGAACTCCAAAATATTCTACAATCACACCTTCATACTGATAGCAAACCTCAAACCATTAGTAAAGCATGGAAAAAGTTTTGTTATAATCTTCTAAGAAGCTTTGCGGTCTTGTCACTTGCTCTTACTTGGTTCCGTACAATCATAGTATTTTATTGGCCTCTCTTTGCACTATGATTGAACAACTCAATTTCGTATCAGATGGAAGCCTAGTATAAGGAGACAAAAGGGTTGATTCAAAGATGCATTCTTCCTCATTGGCAACAGCAGTAGAGCTCCCTTTCCCTGTCATATATCTTTGGTCTGCATCTGATCCATGGAAGATATGACAAACTCAGTAGTATATGCACCAATTTGGCATATACCTTCTCAATTTGGTACATTCTTACACACATACTATCACAGCATTGGCAAGAAGATAGAGATTGCTTCAATTGAGGATAAATGAGGAAACTTGAGATTTTTGGACGTGCCACAATCTTGTACTGAAGTGATTAGTAGTGGTAGGATCTTAGTTGAAGGATCATCTAGGACTAGGGCTCGACCAAAAAGGATGTACACCAACACATAAAAGAAGTATATGGTAGTTACTAAGGGTACAAAGGGGATGACCCTGAATTGGAATCTTAGAATTAATAAAGGTTTTGTTACTGTAGCTGCTTCTGTTGTTAGTGGTTTGGTAGGTGTGGAGACTATATTAGTTTAACTTCTTTACCTATAGAAAACGTCAGCAAATCTTGATCTGACTTTTGTGCAAATGGGTCAATGGAATTTTTCTTCAAGTCTTTATTTTAGTTGAACTGTATATTCTAACTTGTCATGGTCAAGCTTTTCTTTTGTATGTGTGTGCCTTGTTTTTATATTACCTGTGTTAAGGAGATTGAACCCTATATCTGTAATAATAAGTATACGAAGTCTGAAACATTTGGCTAATTTTCAGGAAGGCATGAGCTATGCTCAAGAAAATGGGTTATTTTTCATTGAAACGTCTGCCAAAACAGCACAAAATATCAATGAACTCTTTTATGAGATAGGTAATTTCCTTGAAATATACAGCCTGCTACTTTCGCCTACAAGATGTCATAATGTACTAATATCCAGGTTCTAATTCCATTTGCAGCAATGAGACTGGTGAAAGCTCGACCTTCTCGCACAACAGGATTAACTCTGCATGATGGAACACATGGTGGCGGAAGGAGACTATTTTGTTGCTCATCTTAACATTATGACAGGGCAAATATGATCGTTTTGCAAGCCATATTAGCTGTGAGTTCAATATCAATCATTGCCAGGTTAATCACATATATCTGGCTTGCAACCAATCAAATTTCTTCCAAAGTTTTCTGCTTGGAGATTTTTAAGTAATATGTTTTTTGTTTCCCTGGAGGATAAATGTATGATACATGTGTAAATAAATCCAGCTGTGCTTTGTTGTACATTCACCAAGATTAGAAGACTATTAAGGGAGATTGTCTTTAACAATAAGCTGAGTCCATTTCTATTTGTGTCAGCATGATGCTCGCGACCCATTATGAATTTCAATTTAGTTAGAAATTAGAGAAATAATTGTAGCTACTCTTTTAGTGGCAATAGAAGCTGAGCATTTATAACCTTAGATTTGAATATATCCGCCCAACTGTTTTTCTCATACCTTTAGTTATCTTTATGTGTTATATTTACCTGCACCACCTGATTTCCCCCAGAGCAACTGGATAGTTACTTATGTGTACTGAGCCAGTAAAGCATCCAGATATCCATTAAACATCTTTTGAGTAATATTTCTGGATGTTTACTGGCCATGCCTCGGAAAAAATAGTTGACACCAATTATGATGTCGTTGTGTATGAACTTTCCTTAGAAACAAAACCTTTTAGATCTCTGTGTTACCATGTAAATTATTCATGTGAGAAATTCATAGCGGTGCACTCATGCTTTCCCTTTTCTTTTTCTTTCTTCCTCTTCTCTTTTCTATCTCAGATGTCCAGACAAATAATTGGGTCATAACCAATTGCTGAAAACTTTTAAGAAAAAAACATCTCCTGTTTTTTTCCTCTTCAGATTGTAGATATCTAATTATCCTATTCAACTGTTTTAAACTTCGCCATAATTGAGGGTTGCCTAGAATTCATTTACAAAGCATTCGAGATAAAATCTTAAGAGTTTGCACCTCCCTGTTTCTTTAAGGCGGGAATGTCGTAGATAAATGCTTATTGGGATTTGGGTTTTAGTTTTAGACCCTTATAATGGTAAGGAAGATGAGGGGTTCTAAACTGAAATTCATAGTGTTGACAATTTTGGTGGAATGAGATAAAGTTTATTAGGGATCCTGGCCAACATATATAGAACTACAAAGAATATAAAATGGCATCTCTACCTAAAAAGAAATAGAAAATATATCAATCAATAAAGCAAGCATAGAAATTAATCTACTCTTCAACACGTCCGAAACCGGAGACATCCCAGAAGAAAAGTCATCTGAAAAAAGTTGGGCTCCAAAAGAGAAAAACTTCTATAAGAAAGTCATGTTAAGAAAGCTGGGATCCAAAAGTGGAGAACTTCAGAAGAAAAATCATACGAAGAAAGCTGAACTCTGAAAGCAGAGAACACCTAGAAGAAAGTCATGTAAAGAAAGTTGGGCTCCCAAAATGGAGGACTTCCCGAAGAAAATCATCTAAAGAGTAGGCTCTAAGAAACGAAAAACTCTCGAACAGAAATCCCCAGCCTCGAAAATGAGAAACTGGAAGAAAATGTAGGAATGTAGAATTATTTAGGAGAGATCAAGGGGGCGAAGTGATAAGGGCACTACAAAGTTTACTTAGGACTAGCCCAGGATTGGGGCTAGCCCATTAATGAATGAAGTTTACTCATACTAGCCCAAAAGTTTACTCATACTACCCCAAACTTTAAACTTTCCTCCCAAACCCTCCAAACCTCCACCGGAGCCCTCCCTCCTCCTCCCTTTCTTGCCGGAGCTGTCCTCCTCCACTTCTTCCTGCTCCTCCTTGTCGATGGCTCCCAAAGTCTCGAAAGAATCAATGTACAATTTTTTCTCTCCTTGTTCTATTGCATTTACAAATTTTTTCAAATTTTTTAAAATTTTCTATTGCATTTCGTAAATTTTCAATGGTTATCTTTCCATTCTTAAAATGAGGGCATACAAGTCCTGAATGTAGTTTAGGATGTAGTTTGGACGTTTTTCTGGATGCTCGTACCCGATTTTAGGGCATATAATTTCGACATTCGTCTAATGTATCGAGCATAATCATGCGGGACTGTAGAAATTTCTATAGTCCTATATAGATTGAGGACTGTAGATATATAGGACTGTAGAAATTTCTACAGTCCTATATGTATAAAGGACTGTAGAAATTTTAACAGTCCTGTATAATTTAGGACTGTGAAAATTTCTGCAGTCCTGTATATATATAGGACTGTAAAAATTTCTACATTTCTGAATGTTAAATTAATTTAGGATGTTAAAATTAATTTTGTTTGGTCTTATAATCACGCCCCTAGGAAGGGCACTGAGGATGAAGATATCGTAAGAAGACGACCTACTGCGTCGATGCATAAGGAATGCAATGTTCAGCGTACTATTGAACCAACTCTCACTATCCGTGACCCCGAGGCGCGCCCTGAAGTTAGGAAACGTCGACTGACGAAGATGACTGTCACTCGTTCGAAGAGATGTGCTCCTCCTAGTACTTCTGGTTCTTCTTCCTCCTCCGATGAGGACATACCAAATGTCCAAAATCGGCCAACTGATGGTTCAGGACCTTCTCAGCATGCAGATAGTCCTATCGTGACTCTCCCACAAACCCTTAAAAATCGGGCTACTGATGGTTCATGACCCTCTCAGCAGCCAGATAGTCCAGTCGAGACTCGTCCAAACGGTTGCTCTATGTTGCCGTCAATCGAGAACCATATTGCATACCAAATATGGAACAATCCGGTAAGTATATTACGTTATGATAATTTTATATATATTTGTAAGTTCTAAGTTCATCCAATTATTTATAGATAAGTACATTTTATATATAGGTATAAGTTCATCCAATTGTTTACTTTTCAGGAGAGTTCTCGTATGTTAACGGTGATCAACTACGGCAAAAAACGCAATCCATGGAGGTTTGAATTATTGGGAGACGATGTGAAGGCTAAAATTATTTCCACCGGTTTACAATATTTTGGTAACTACTCATATACGACGGTGGATAATGCACTGATATCAGTATTTGTAGAACGATTGCATCCAAAAACCAACATTTTTCATCTACCAAACGGGGAGTTGACGATTACCCTTGATGACGTCCATCATATATTGGGACTTAGGGTTGATGGTCAAGTCATGATGAATCATACTTTTGACGAATCGAGCATCAACTTTTACGACCATATCGTGGATTATGTATCAGGGTGTCTGGGAGTTGATGCCACTAGTTTTACCACCCTTCGAGAATTCAAGAAGTCGTACGGACTTCCTTTAAAATATTTGGAGGAGATATTCGCTGATCCGGACCCCGAAGTGGATAATAGCGATAATGTGGCCCGTGGATATATGCAGTTCATCTTATAGGCTGTCGGCATTACGGATAAGTCTGAAACGTCCATACATGCCAAATATCTTCTGAATTTGGACGACATAGACACGGTGGAACAAATATCTTGGGGAAGCGGTATACTCGCATACTTTACCGCGAGCTTGGTGCGGCATCCCTCGTCGGTTCGAAGACAATATTCGGATGCCAGACTCTACTCCATGTATAGATATATCTTTGTCAACTTGTATACATAATTAAAAATTTTGTTGTTAATTTTTGGACTAATATTTTTTTAACTTGGTTACATGAAGGCATGGATATACGAGCACTTTCTAACCCTGCAGCGGGCTAAACTTAACCGAGGGTATAACGAGCACCTTCCTAGAATGTGCAAATGAAAGCCAACTAAGGAAGATGCCAAACGTCCACACATATTGGCCGTCCTACGGAATGTACTCGAAGATATGACGATAGAAGAGGTAAATTGAGGCCTAATTTTTTAATATTTGGTAATAATTTACTAAATTACGTTATGCTAAATGACGTTATGCTAAATTTCATGCGTTGCAGATTGTTTGGAACCATATCGTGATTTGCGACAGACTAGTCGTCCATTGCAACAAGTCGCTTTGTATCACGGTCTAATAAGTTGTCATGAAATCGATGAGGCTTATATGCCTGATAGAGTTCTCCGTCAGTTTGACTACGTACAAACAGTCCCGAAGCGCACATTGAAAATGATAACTGCTCCGCGAGGTACAAAACCGCTAAACTATATTCCTACGGCGTTCAACTGGGTCTCGGACTTCTTCACTGAGTGGCAACGTCACGTTATTAGTGAAACTGAACGGCAACCAGCAGTAAATATGATGGATTATAGCGATGACTACCTCGCCTACTACGCTGGTGTCGGACTACCTACGTTCTTCAAACGTGGAGGCGATATTATGCGTGTACCATCAGATTTCTCGGCCAAATCTGTCTTGTATACTGCATTGGTCAAGATGGTGAGCCAACTTCTTCACTTTCAGTTTGATATGTGTAGATGTTTATAACCTAACAATTTTTTTTAATTCTCATGAATAGGCTAGGAAAGTGAAGAAGTTGGAAAGAAGCCTTGTTAGTTGCAAGGTACGAATTATATGGCCATCAATGACGATCTACAACAAATCGACAACGCTGAAGATTTTTTTTTTCTTGAAAAATAGAGAGCAACGTACAAAGAGGCGACATGAAGTTTAGGACATGTTCCAAGATTTTTATAACTTTGCTAAAATTTGTGTTTTGAGACATGTAAAACTTTATAGTTTGAAAACTTTGAGTGGTTATATATTATTGAAATATTTTGATTGGTTATGTTTTAAGTTGCTACAATTTGCTACATTTTGTATTTTAAGTTTGCTACATACAGTTGTTAAATGTGCATAGGCAGTGGCTAAAAACTTGGACTGTCAAATTCTGGACAGTCCTATAAGCTATCAAGACTGTAAAAATTGTGACAGTCCTAGTTTTATATAAAATTTTGCAGAGACAGTGGGTTCAAATTAGGACTGTGAGAATTTTGACTGTCCTCATAGCTTGTGGGACTGTCAAAATCCTGACAGTCCTAGTTTTACATAAAATTTTCAATGTGTTAGATTTAGGACTGTCAAAATTTTGACAGTCCACAGCTTGTGGGATTGTCGAATTCCTGACAGTCCTAAATTTACATATAAATGTGCAGACGGTGGGTTAAAATTTGACTGTCAAAAATTTGACAGTCCTCATTGCTTGTGGGACTGTCAAGTTTTATATAAAATAGACAGTGGGTTAAAATTAGGACTGTCACAATTTTGACAGTCCTCTTAGCTTGTTGGACTGTCAAAATTTTGACAGTCCTAATTTTACGTATAAAGGTGGAGACAATGGGTTAAAATTAGGACTGTCAAAATTTTGACAATCCTCATTGCTTGTGGGACTGTCAAAATCCTGACAGTCATACTTTTATATAAAATAGACAGTGGGTTAAAATTAGAACTGTCACAATTTTGACAGTCCTCTTAGCTTGTGGGACTGTCCAGATTGTGACAGTCCTAATCTTACATATAAAGGTGGAGACAGTGGGTTAAAATTAGGACTGTCAAAATTTTGACAGTCCTCATTGCTTGTGGGACTGTCAAAATTCTGACAGTCCTAGTTTTATATAAAATAGACAGTGGGTTAAAATTAGGACTGTCACAATTTTGACAGTCCTCATAGCTTGTGGGACTGTCCAGATTATGACAGTCCTAGTTTTATACAGATTTTGACTCATTGCACAACATACAGTTCAATATACAGTTCTAGTTTTATACATATTTCTTTCATTGCACAACATACAGTTCAATACAGTTCAATATACAGTTCAACATACATGGCTCATTGCACAAACATACAGTTCAACATACAATGCTCATTGCACAACATACAGTTCAATATACAGTTCACCATACATGGCTCATTGCACAACATACAGTATAAGATGAATCAATCGATTATAATATCAAAGTAGTTCTTCGGCAAGATTTTTGGATCCTCCATATTCATCATCTTCTTATATCCAGCAATTGCATCTGTGTAGGGTATCGTCCATGCGATCGCTTCCTCTGGTGCGTGTTTATACCATAGCGTAGAAGGTGGAGGAATAGGAGAATGACCGATCAACCTTGGGATGATAAAGTGTTGTCCGACAAGCCCTATCGAACATAGATTGGATAGTCTGTGTTCGGCCGGAGGAGCGCACATTGGAAAGAAAGTATTGTTAATGCCTTGTGAGATAATTACAATAGGTATCTTATACCTATTAGAGAATACATATACAGCAGGCGGGACATCCATGTAATGGTCTGGTCCGTTAACTATTTTCGTACAAGATATGCTTGCCAACAAATCTCCAACAATTTCTTCGCCGAGTATCTGCCTATAGAAGGGTAGACGAGACTCCAACTCCTCGTACAGCTCTTCCCTAACCTGTCTCCATCCTGCTTCAACTGAATAGCCTAGATGTCTTGCTAGTGCATGATATCTACAATGGCCATCCTTAGGAACATCAACAATAGACCAAATAAAATCCCGTATCTCAGGTAGAAAATTTAGAATGTATAGACTATATGAATCAGAGAAGTTATCTAAACCCTCCGCCGTGAGTGCATCGTTCGTTTTTTGTTTCTTCCCCCTTCGAATAGTAAGCTTACTCTTTTTCTGCGAAAATACCACACTTTCGATAACCGACTTTGCCTCAACTTGCTCTAAATTGTGTTCAATATGTTAAAACAAGGATGGATCTCTTTTAGTTGACTCCATCTCCTTCTTTTTTGCTCTACTCATTATTAAGTGTGGTCTTCCCTTAGGAGTTCGAACAACAGATGGCTCTTGCAATCGAGTTGTTGTCGGGACTGCAGTTTCTTGGATTTTAACCTCAATGGATCTTCTCTCCGGTTCCGATGCGACACACCACCTTGTGTGTAGGAGTTTCACTTGTGGCAAAGAAAAGAAATTATCGTGAACTTCCACCGTCGGCATTATCGACAGCTGTCTCCAACGTTGATCAACTACATCTATTGGAATAGGTATTGATTGACGACGATATTCGTTAATCTCATGTGCACAAGGAAGGCCGAATGAATGTCGATATGAACAACCACAAACCTCGGGATCATAACCAACCGACTTCGACCTACCAATCTCCTCAAACAATAAGCCCAAGGCCTTATGAGATACTACATGGATTAAATCATCCAAGAGGTGTTCATGTTTGTATTCATTCTTTGCAATATTGAGGCTCATCTCAAATGATGCTACAATCTCATTCACCGTAGAAATAATCATCAAATGAATCAATTGCCAAACGGAGACAAAATGATCGACCGATGACCGTAGATATCTTTTTAAACTTGAGTGTGATCCTTCGACCCGGTTGCCATAATGCTTCACCATGTTCGTCCATGCTAAGACGAATTATTCTTTATGTGGTTCTAGCCAAGTATCTTTGATATAAGATATGCATGTCGGGTTACTTGTCTCCCACTTTTGTTTGAATATGTACCATGCTGTGTCGTAGCTGTTTATAGTACTTGCTCGCCATACAAGACTCCAATCACTGTAGAATTCTTCGAAGCGAACCATGTCGATTTTACCGTCCACATTTTTAAATTTCTTCTTGCATTGAGCTTGGATATTTCGATTTATATGCCAAGTGCATAGTAGTCTATGCACATGAGGAAATACAATATCTATAGTATTTATTAGCGCATATTCTCTGTCGGTAACAAAAACAGAGGGCTCTTTGTATCATGTGTAAAGGGATTGTAGTTTGCTTAACGCCCGAGTGTAATCCTCTACTGTCTCACTCTTCATAAAACAAAAAGCGACTGAAAATATTTTTTTCGTAGACGTAAACCCAACAACGTGAAAAAGAGGCATCTTGAACTTGTTGATCTTATATGTACAATCAAGGGCCAACACGTTTGCGAAGGACCGAGCCAAGTGTGTGCAATCAGGATGAGCCCAAAACAACGAAAGGAGTTCATCAGTTTGTGGATGTCTTCTATGGTACTCCACGTAGTGATGCTCTCCAAGCAACTTCAATACTTGCTGCATCGCCATTCTTTCTTTCATACTATTATATTTCGCTCTCGCCAAACTATTATAGATCATCCTCATGGTTGACTTCTTTCCATATTCTTTTTGTCGTACGACAGAATAAATTTGTTTCGGTGCAACTCCGGAAAGGAATATTTCTTCAACCAACTTTCTCTCATCCTCCTTCAACCGTTCCACGTAGGCATGACCCGTAAGTGTCTCTGGAATATGATGATTGTGTATTCCATTCTTAACTTCGATTATCCACTTCACATCTTCTATTTTTACAATCAACAACTTAAATGGACAACCACATTTTCTCGTCCCGACGTTTTTCTTGGGAATTTATTTTTCAACAACACCCTTTTTTTATTATGCTCCCTGAACACACCTCCTCTTTCGCAGCCCAGCTCTACATATTTTTGTCCCGGCCGAGATCTGATGGATCTTGCAATAACAATGACTATATTATGTCATCTTCCAACTTCTCTGAACCAATCTAATGCTTCTTCCTGGAATGCAAATTGAATATCCGTTGAGAATATATCCTCCACATCAACCCCAATAGTAGGATGTACCACAACATCTGTACGAGCTTGGTCCTATAACCAATATAAAATAATCTAAAATTTAATAACTTCAAATAATTGACAGTTCAAATAATTTACAGTCTTTAAGATTCAGGACTGTCACTATTTTGACAGTCCACTTAGTATATAGGACTGTCGAAATTATGACAGTCCTATATTAATATAGGACTGTCGAATTATTGTAGGACTGTCGAATTTTATACAGTCCTTACATGTTGACTGTCGAATTAGGGTTATCATTTTACGTACCGTACGTGCTTTGGAACCACCAACATGTTCTTCGGAAGGACCGGAGTACATATTTAATGGATTGCATGATCCGACTTCTTTATCGAACATAATTTTATGCATCGCTCCTACAATAGTCAAATAAAACTAAATTTTTTGTGACAATCGCAAAACTTATTCATTGTATGTTGTCGAAGACATACCGGAAGAATATTCGTTGGACAATCACCAAAGAAAAATTTTCTTCCACTTGGGACCACAACTATCAAATTCCAAAGTTAGGTTTAGATTTTTGGACTTGGGAGAATGAGAGATTTCTTCATGTGAGGGTGAAAAATAAAGAAGAAAAATAATTTTTACTTATATAGGTTAGTGTGGGCTAGCCCTAAGTAACTTTGAGGAGTGGTAAACTTATAATTTTTACAAAAAATTTAATGGGCTAGCCCCAAGTAAACTATGTAGTGCCCTTATCAACAGCCATCTTTTTTTTCTACATGCCTTGTCCTTCATATTATATCATAAAAAAAGTCAAATTCTATAGGCACTACATAAATTGCTTACGACAATCCAATTTTTTTCAGTTTATTTACAAGTTTGCCATCAATTATTTTTACTTAAGGGCAGCCCAAATCCTCATATAAAATCCAATGACTTATATTTTTCAGTCCAATTTTTTTCCAGGACTGTAACAATGTTGACAGTCCTTTCCAGTCCTTCCAATTGGAATGACTGTCAACATTGTTACAGTCCCAAATAATTAGGACTATAAAAAAAATTTGATAGTCCATCCAATTGGAAAGACTGTCAAAATTATTATTTAGGACTGTAAAAAAATTTGACAGTCCTTCCAATTAGAAGGACTGTCAACATTGTTACAGTACTAATTATTTAGGACTGTAACAATGTTAACAGCCCTTCCAATTGTAAGAACTGTCAAAGAAGAAAAAGAAGAAGAAGAAGCAGCAGTCCCGCGCCATCGCAGCCGTCCGCCCCGTACCTCGCCGCCGCCGTCCGCCCCACGCCGCCCTCGCTCACCGTAGCCCAGCGCAGTCCCCGCCCCGCTCGTCGTGTCAAGGAAAAAGAAGAAGAAGAAGAAGAAGCCGTCCCGTGCAGCCGTCTACCCCGCGCCGACGCCGCAATCCGCCCCGCACCCCGCACCTCGCACCTCCGTTCCATGCCGCCCCTTCCACCTCCTTCCTCCTCTGCCTCCGCCTCCGCCGTCGTCCGCCTCGCACCCGTCGCCAACGTTCGCCCAACGTTGCTGCCTCCTCCTCCAGCCTTCGCCTCCGCCTCCTCCTCCGGCTGTTGAGGTTGGGGTTAGGGTTAGGGTTCAGGGGTTTGAAAATTTGAAGAGAGAGAGAGAGTAGAAATTTAGAATTAAGGATTTTTGAAAGGCTTGGGGGAAGATGAGCTGTCCTGAGTAAATTTTATGATGTTCTAAGTAAAAGTTACAAAAATCTGGGCTGTCCTGAAGTAATGGGCTGTCCTAAGTAATTTATGTAGTTCCTATAGAATTTGTCTAAAAATAGAGAATATATCAAAATGGGCTAAGGATCTTAAAGGAGTGAGTAGGGGTTTGGAACTCAAGTCAAACGAGTATGGGTTTGGATCTAGAATGAAGTGAATAACTAAATGAATCGAGAATGGACTGAATATGTAGGAAATCTAGTTGTAAATGGGTCTGGAATTAACTGATGAGGAGGGGGTTAATATGAACTGTAGGATGTTGATCTTATAGATGTAATTAGTAAGGAGTTGTGGAGTGGAGGTTGGTCTGAAGTTAGGGTTAGCGTTAGTGTTAGGGTTTGATACATATGCACGTACCGTATTACGCTAGACATTTACATGCGGAATGAAGTATTCTAATTACACAAGTCATTTCTTGTTATTTTATCATTAGTTCTTACTATATTCTTGTTATTAGTTCTTCTCCTATATATATGTAGCTCCACCTCAATAAATAAATAAGCCAAGTATTCTACTAAATTTTTATTTGGTATCAGAGCCACCAAATCCTAACCCTAGCCATCACCCTTCTCCACCAAACCCTAATCCTAACCCCACTCCACAGCCTCTCCCCCTTTTCTCCACCGCCCTCCACCCTTCCGCCGCCAGCACAACCGTCACCCAACTGGAAATAACCCTCCGCCGCCAGCACAACCGCCCCCTTCACCCCCCCTGGCCAGCAACCCCCTTCTCCACGTCGGCCCCTACCACCTCTCCGTCGCCGCCAGCACAACATTCCTCCTCTTCAGGCCATGCGACCTCGGGTCGCAGCCATGCACGAGATATGAGTAGCAACTCTCGGGGACGCCACTGTCGCTGAAGGAGGAATAATAGACATGGAGAGAACGATGATCAAAGGTGAAGACGATCTAGATCTGCCACTGCCTTGCTGATGGAAGAGAAGAAGAAGAAGACGATGGAGACGATCTACGACAAGCTGACCGTCACACCCCAATTCCACAGGGGGCCGATCATCCTCGCTTAGCGCCTTGCGGAACCGACCGTCCTCTCTTGTGTATGATGCTGTGCAAGCCTAAGTTGCGCTTGCATAAGGCCAAGGCTTGAACAATAACAACATAAGCTATTCAGAGTAAGAAGCAGTGACATAACATTGCAGAAAAGAACACAATGGCATTAGAAAATAAGCTCTTTATTGATATTCAAGAAGTGTTACAAGCGGCGCTTGGCCGAGATTATAATTCGCGCAAGCTCTCTCTCTCTCTCTCTCTCTCTCTCTCTCTCTCTCTGGATAACAATGACATCGTTCTATACATTACATTCCTTTATACAAAAGCATCTCAAAACTTCTCGATACGTCTCAAGGCATCGATCCAGATCTTCGGCTCCTGAGGATGAGGCTCGGCTATCGCTTCTTTGAACGATCCAGTACCTGCGAACAAGAAAATTGGTGGGGGGGGGTCAGCACTTTGGAAAAAGTACTTGTGAGTATAAAAGTAGCGAACAGAAGCAACTCTCTAAAACCAACACTAAGTAAGCATGTGATAAAATGTTACATTACTAGTGATCTTGCTACTTTTACCTAGGTTCATTTCATGCAGTACGAGATCGAGTCAGATTACTTCTTTCAAAAACATATCTTTGAAAACAGTTTGCATATTCAACACATTTGAGCATACAGTAGGGGCAATGTTCTATCGTGTAGTGCACAAGATGTATCGTGAGCCATATTCGATTTCTCTAGGAACTATAACAGTGATCTAGTGGACTATTCATCTTATACAAAAGGGGAGCAGAGTAATCAAGTGAAACATGCAAGTCTATGGGCAGTACGCAATTCAAGCAAAATAAAAAAAATTAATACATCACTTATTCAGTGATTTCTTACCCATCGCCGAACGGTTATCCCTGCAACAGACATACAAGTTAGCAATAATTTGCATAAACATCTAAGTACTATTTCCTGCTCATCCCTACATCAAACAGTTAGATATGCAAGAAGGCTATCCTAGCATGCGACCTAACTATATGATGGTCCATGGAAATCCATGATTAGCAGTTGGGACGTTCAAGCCCATCTCACTAATAGACTGACACCCTTCCTTAATCACAAGGTCTTTAATCCTCAGGGTGTCCTGTCCTTTACTAGGCTGAACAATTTTCAGTGCCCCAGGAACCGAACGAGAGGGTACGTCCTTGTGCACAAGTTTGTCCAGACCGATACATGAATGCACTTCTATCAGTTAACATATTATACAAGCATGCAATAATCAAGCAAACTCTTCTATATAATATCACTTATTATCATCAGTCTATATTGATGTACGGGGCACGTAACCATCAATCCTCTTATTCTTACTTAGCGCAGTACTCGATATACGGGGCACATAACCATCGAGTACTAGCCCATATCATCTCTTCTCTTATGCAATAGTTCTATGTATCAAGCATACTAATATCTCTATTTAACAAGCATGGCATAGTCTTTATTTATCTTTACAAGCATGTAGTTCTACTTTAGTTTAGCATACGATACAAAGACAAGTTCAAAAAATCTTTTACTCTTCCTTTTTAGCATGGCAGTAATTCGTTCAATAGCTGTGACCGTGTAACTTAGCATGCAACATTCGTTTCTATTCTTAGCATGGCAATGATTCTATCTTTTTATACAAGTATATAAGTCCTATTCGTTAAGCATCACAATGATCATTTAATCTATTAATCAAGCAGGCAAGAAGGCAAGCATTCTTAAAGCATATAGGTTCTCTAATTAAGCATGCAAGTTTATGTTCTATCATTCTTTTTATGAAACTATCTTCTTAGCACAAGCAATTATAAAACTAGATTATTTTATTAGGCGTGAAAGAATCAGAGAATGAAGTTCTGCCCACTTACCTAGATCAATCGTCTTGTGTTTCGATCGGAGAACTCTTCGAGAAGGCTCCCGCTCGAGCCAACAAAGGGGTATATCTTGTATATATTGCCATCACGGAGTGCGGCACTACACTGACGGCCAAAGAGATGAAGGCTTTGGTGGACGACCTCTTCTCCAAGAGGCTAACCGAGACTAGCTCCCGTGCTGCACACGCAGATGTGGATCCTTTATCATACAAAATGGAAAAATTGGAAAAACTGGAGGTAAGTTGGAGGGTACTTCCAACTACTTGAAGTGGTCGGGTCAGGCAATGCGGACTCTAAAGGCAAGGGGCTTGGTGGGCTATGTGAATGGCTAAACCAAGGCACCTGAAGATCACTCCTCACGAGAGTTTGTTGTGTCAGAAATCGTCAACAATATTGTAACTGGATGGTTGACAGCCTCATTGACCGACCAAGTGTCGGACAACGTGGAAGCCATGGAGGGTGCTGGTGACATTTGGATGATGCTGAGAGACATGTACTCAGGGTCGGGCAACCCTAGGAGGGTCTTCCAACTAGCTCTCAGGAGAAAAATCAGCTCTTGCAGTTTTTAACCCAAATCCTTCCGGAGGGGGAGGGTTCTACAACTGTGGAGACCATGTACACTTCATTAGATTATGTACGAAATCTCTAAGAGGTCAGTCCAGCGACCGCGGACACAGCCGTGGAGAGCGTAAGGGTGGCAGAGGAGGCTATGCCGGTGGCAGGGATAATTATTCTGGAGGGCACAAGGCAAACCTAACAGAAGAAAAAAATGAGATCAATCATCCGATATGACCCCTAGTGAGAGAAAAATGCTAAAAATATGGAGGGGCATGAAGCTTGAAACCAGCGACAGTCAAGCTGTAAACCCCCTAATTTTCAAGAATTTTTAAATTTGGATTTTTCACAATTTTCTGGAATTTTCTGTAATTAAATTCAGATGTTTTAATTATTAAAGGATTTTTAAATGATAATAAATAATATTAAAATATTATAAAAATAATATTTTATGGTGTAAAATGAAAAACTAGACATAGAATAATTTTTCGGAAATTTATTGGACCCCGAAAGTATTTTTAAAGCCCTAAAAACTAATTAATAAAATAAACCAAATTAAATCGGGTTTATTTAAAATAAACCAAACCGGTCTAATTAAACCAATTTCTGAACCGGTTTATTAAACCAATTCTTAGCGGGTCGGATCCGGGTCCAACCCAGACCCGATCCATTAACCCGAAACCCGACCCACATTTATTATTGGATCGGGCCGGATCCGTTAGACCCGACCCGACCCGTTTGGACCCGCGAACCCGCAACCTCTTCTCTCCCAATCGAACGGTCCCCGACCGTTGCTCTCCTCTCCGGCCGGCCAACCGTCGCCGCTTGGCCTCCCGCCGCTGCGAAACGGCCGACGCCACCGCTCCCTCTTCCTCTCCCTTCACCGGCCGCCCCACCAGCTCCCCGCCCCTCCTCTATAAAAGCCGCCCCAGCCGAACCCTAATCCCTCCGACCTCCGGCTGCCCGAAACCCCTCCGACCAGTCGACTCCGCCCAACTCCCTCCTCCTGCTGTCCTCTGCGCAGACGTCCCAGCGGCTCCGCCTCGCTCCAGGCCGGCCTCCCCAGACCCTCCACCGGCTACCTCCTCCTCGCAGAACCCAGCAGCTCCCCTCGACTCCGCCCGCCTCGCCGCCAGAACCTCCCAGCGGCCGCTGCCCCGCCGCTGCCGGCCGCCTGACCTCGCCGCTGCTCCCCGCGCGCCGCCGCCACCGGTCAGCACCGCCCCAGCCCCCTCAGGCCCGCCTTAGCTCCGGCAGAGCTCTCGAAACCCTAACCCTAGACACGTGTGTGTCGGACACGGAATATTTCGGATTTTTTGGACCCTGTTCAGGTATGCGTATCTCCCTGCTCATTTACCCGTTTTCGATTCCGTCAGTTGCATCGCGTAGCCTGCATGACCCCCTCGGTGTCCGTGCAAACCGCTCGGTGCATCGCGACCTGTGGTGATCGTGAACCGCGATCCAAAAACAGGAAAACCAACGCCCTGTTTCACCCCGGAACCGAGTACGCTCCGCCAAACGGGATGACTTGGTCGCGTGCGGTCTTCACGGATACGTGCGCGTCGTTGATACGGACGTGCGGGATTTCGCAGAAGCTGATTCAGATGTGCGTGCACACCGAAATCAGTACGTATCCGCGGACAACGCCCCGTATCCGTACTTTCTGGTTCTCGTTGTAACTTAGTGTACACACGTCGGATCGAGACAAAACTTGCGCCATCGGACTCGTAAAAATACGCTGGTCCTGTGAGCCAAGTTTGGTTCGATTCTGAGAACGTTGACAAAATCGCGTGTCGTGGGCCCCATAGGCTCCACTCGATGGGCGATTTTGAGAACGGCTCATCGGAATCCAATTCTGGAAGTTCCGTTGGGTTCGTATCATCGTTCCTGACCTGTTGACACTAAGTTGGACTATTTTGGAGACCTTTGACCCTGACACATTTTTCGGCGCAAAGCGGCCCACATGTGGACCGCGTTTTGCCCTGAAATGTCATTTTCGCCCCTGTGTCCAAATTGGACTCAAGGACAGGCGTTTCTAGCTGATTAATATTTTCTGGATCTGATGGTGATGTCTATTTCAGCAACCGGAGTACTGCCTGCAAATCCCGCTGAAGCCAGAGCTACAATTGGAGCCGAAAATTCAAGCAAGTGTACCTTGCCAGAATTGCAGTATATTGATTCATTTTTCTCTTGAGTTATTTTCTGTGACTGCTGTACATGCTCAACCCTAGGGCCGTGTGACTTGCTTAGCGTCCGATTATAGTCGGGTGCCAACACCGTACGCGGGGTTGTGCAATGTCAACTAGAGATGGATATCGTGACATTTACATTCTAGTACTTGCCATATCAAGTACGTTATACCCAGGACACTTGACACGAATCATGAGACAGAATCTTCCTGAAATATTCAAGGTGATTCTGTATAGGATACAAGTTTATGACATCTTTACATGCTTAGATTTTATCCTGACTTATTGCATTAGTTTGATCTTGCGTAACATAAACATTGTGAACTGTACGTGAGATTACATTGGGTGGGGAGAGTATTACCATATTAAGGCTGATTATATTATATATATTGACATCTGGATGTGTCTTAGTCTCTGACACAGAGCTATGGCACCAGTTCTGGCCCTTCGAGAAAATACTGCTATGGTTTCTTCAACACTGATCCTGTAGTAGTCTCAGCCTGAGTATGACTAAAACTCTCACTTGCATTATCACTTAGCTGGTTTAATTACTTACCCTATTATTCCTTTATTTCTGTACTGCATTATTTTGGTTTGTGTTTTCTGTACCTTGCTATGTCCCCTGAGGACCTGGAATGGATTATGTCCCCAGATTTAGCAGACGAGATCTACCCTGAGGTGTACGGAACATGAGCACTACTCGGAGCAGTACCTGAACCTGAAGACGAGGTGATCGCTGAGGACTTCTCATGAACAACTGCTTCGCCATGCTCAGTTTTATTTGGCCAATAAACTCTTTATTTTCCTGTTTAATTGAACTTGTGTAAACAGACTTATTATCGGGTTGTTCCCCGATTTTTAATTACTTGTAACTGGATGTTGTTTATTTTTTTTGCTGATATTGCTATCTTTATTCTGTGGATGAGATT
This sequence comes from Iris macrosiphon, assembly GCA_036927795.1. Classification (NCBI taxonomy): domain Eukaryota; kingdom Viridiplantae; phylum Streptophyta; class Magnoliopsida; order Asparagales; family Iridaceae; genus Iris; species Iris macrosiphon. The sequence goes on along the minus strand of JAYESA010000020.1, from coordinate 24,150,342 downwards.
AGTAAACCCTGACTATTGTATAACAGCTTAAGTATGCCCCGATGGATCCATTAAATTGGGTTTGTCCATCGGTGCGTGCTGCTGGCCATTATCACGCGTCCAGTCCCTCGATATTTTGGGACTGGGGCGTGACATGGTTTTTGTGGTGGCCCATGCAGGTCAACGACTAAATTGTTCGGTTTCAACTTAGGGACCGAACATGCCTGCAATAAGAATAGGATAAGTTTTAGGATCTCATCCACTTGCTTGAATCGTTTTTGATATCAATATCGTATTCGAACAAATTTTTGACTTGCATCTTGCCTTGACTCCTGTGCGCCTCTTATAGTTTATTTTTTTATGCAGAGTAATGGATTCACGAGAATACGACAGAACTCCAGCAAGAACACCAATAGGTGATGTAGCCACCTACGGAGAAGATGAAGTGACGCTATTGAGTGGAGATCCCTCTACTCACCGAAGCAGCCAAGCAGATCATCAAGCTTCTAGATTTCGGCGTGATGACGTTCCACCTCCTCCACAGTTCGTTCCACCAATGCCTGTATTCCCTCAAGGACAGCCTATTGACGGGCAACAGATATTCCAAATGATTTACGCAATGATGCAAGCTCAGCAACAAGTCCAACACGAGGCTCAGCGTCGCGAGGCTGATTACTTGAGGAACAGTCTAGTAAACGCACTGGAGCAGGCCAACCTACCAGCTAGACGACAACCGACGGGCTCTATCACTGATTTCCGCCAACTGAAGCCCCGTACCTTCTCAGGCAAGGAGGGACCAACCGAAGTTCATGAATGGCTCACCAACATTCGGCATCAATTAGAAGCAGCTGAGCTTCCACAGGAACATTGGATGACTGCCGTCAGAATGCAATTGACGGACAATGCTCATCACTGGTGGCTATCCGAGGAGACCCGGCTCGGACCAGACCGAGTCACTTGGGAAGAGTTCTCCAGACTCTTTCAAGAGATGTACATTCCGGCTATCGCTCGATCAGAACATCGGGACAAGTTCAATAGTCTCACTCAGGAAGCTATGACGGTGGAAGAGTACAACGCCGAGTTTATTCGTCTAAGTCGCTTCGCCCCAACATTGATCCCGACAGAATAAGAGAAGGCCGAGAAGTTTTTCGACGGACTCAACTTCGAGCTACAGAAACTGATCGGATCCGTCGTACCAACTTCGTACTCGGACGTCCTTGCTGCAGCCCGACGCATGGAGTGCGTCACCAGGAGAGAAACCAGTCTGAAGCGGCCTTCCCCATCAGCAACATCCAGAGCACCACAAGAAGAAGCTGCAAAGAAACCTCACCTACACCAACAGCAGAAAGCAGCTACACCACAAGTGATAGTCCTTACTACTTGTCACTACTGTGGCAAAGCAGGCCATCTCGCTAGAGAATGCCGACGCAGGTTAGGACTATGCTTAGGTTGCGGATCCAGACAACATGCAGTGAGGGACTGCCCTGAGCGTAGAGAAGGAGCACCAAGGGCAAACCAACAAGCTCTACCAGCACCAGGAGGACATCAACCAAGGCCACCCTTGGCACTTCAAGCAGCACCCTACCAGCAAGTCCAGCAACAGCAGAGGGCACCACCTCAAGGACGCGGACAAGTTTTCGCGATAACTGTGGGAGATGCGCAGAACCATGGAGTAGCTAATGCGAGTAAGTTTTTGTAGTTCCGTTTCTAGCATTTCTGTAGTTCGTGCCTGCTGGTTCGTGACCCTAGACCTGACCTAACAGTTTTAACTTGCTAATAATTGATAACCTAGTGTTAACCTGATAATTTTGAACTTGCCAATAACTTAGAATATTTTATAAATGTTAACTTGATATGTTTTTAAAAGAATAACCTGTTTTTCTAAAAACTGTAAATTTTCTAGATTTTCTATAATTGGAAAATTCTATTGCTTAGGGAAATGACTTTCCCTATGTGTTTAAACCCTCAACCTTGATTTTCTGATTCGAATAAATTTTGCAACCGTGTCATCTCTATTGACCGGTTATTCTTTGATTGCGAGGACGCAATCCTCTTAAGGGGGGTAGATTGTAAACCCCTTGATTTTCAAGAATTTTTAAATTTGGATTTTTCACAATTTTCTGAAATTTTCTGAGATTTTTCTTTAATTAAATTCAGGTGTTTTAATTATTAAATGATTTTTAAATAATAATAAATAATATTAAAATATTATGAAAATAATATTTTATGGTGTAAAATAAAAAACTAGATATAGGGTAATTTTCCGGGAATTTATTGGACCCCGGAAGTATTTTTAAAGCCCTAAAAACTAATTAATTAAATAAACCAAATTAAACCGGGTTTATTTAAAATAAACCAAACCGGTCTAATTAAACCAATTTCTGAACCGGTTTATTAAACCAATTCTTAGCGGGTCGGATCCGGGTCCAACCCAGACCCGACCCATTAACCTGAAACCCGACCCACATTTATTATTGGATCGGGCCGGATCCGTTAGACCCGACCAGACCCGTTTGGACCCGCGAACCCGCAACCTCTTCTCTCCCAATCGAACGGTCCCCGACCGTTGCTCTCCTCTCCGGCCGGCCAACCGCCGCCGCTTGGCCTCCCGCCGCTGCGAAACGGCCGACGCCACCGCTCCCTCTTCCTCTCCCTTCACCGACCGCCCCACCAGCTCCCCACTCCTCCTCTATAAAAGCCGCCCCAGCCGAACCCTAATCCCTCCGACCTCCGGCTGCCCGAAACCCCTCCGAACAGTCGACTCCGCCCAACTCCCTCCTCCTGCTGTCCTCTGCGCCGACGTCCCAGCGGCTCCGCCTCGCTCCAGGCCGACCTCCCCAGACCCTCCACCGGCTACCTCCTCCTCGCAGAACCCAGCAGCTCCCCTCGACTCCGCCCGCCTCGCCGCCAGAACCTCCCAGCGGCCGCTGCCCCGCTGCTGCCGGCCGCCTGACCTCGCCGCTACTCCCCGCGCGCCGCCGCCACCGGTCAGCACCGCCCCAGCCCCCTCAGGCCCGCCTTAGCTCCGACAGAGCTCTCGAAACCCTAACCCTAGACACGTGTGTGTCGGACACGTGTCGGACACGGAATATTTCGAGTTTTTTGGACCCTGTTCAGGTATGCGTATCTTCCTGCTCGTTTACCCATTTTCGATTCCGTCAGTTGCATCGCGTAGCCTGCATGACCCCCTCGGTGCCCGTGCAAACCGCTCGGTGCATCGCGACCTGTGGTGATCGTGAACCGCGATCCAAAAACAGGAAACCAACGCCCTGTTTTACCCCGGAACCGAGTACGCTCCGCCAAACGGGATGACTTGGTCGCGTGCGGTCTTCACGGATACGTGCGCGTCGTTGATACGGACGTACGGGATTTCGAAGAAGCTGATTCGGATGTGCGTGCACACCGAAATCAGTGCGTATCCGTGGACAACGCCCCGTATCCGTACTTTCTGGTTCTCGTTGTAACTTAGTATACACACGTCGGATCAAGACGAAACTTGCGTCATCAGACTCGTAGCAATACGCTAGTCCTGTGAGCCAAGTTTGGTTCGATTCTGAGAACGTTGACAAAATTGCGTGTCGTGGGCCCCACAGGCTCCACTCGACGGGCGATTTTGAGAACGGCTCATCGGAATCCAATTCTGGAAGTTCCGTTGGGTTCGTATCATCGTTTCTGACCTGTTGACACTAAGTTGGACTATTTTGGAGACCTTTGACCCTGACGCATTTTTCGGTGCAAAGCGGCCCACATGTGGACCCTGTTTTGCCCTGAAATATCATTTTTGCCCCTGTGTCCAAATTGGACTCGAGGACAGGCGTTTCTAGCTGATTAATATTTTCTGGATCTGATGATGATGTCTATTTCAGCAACCGGAGTACTGCCTTCAAATTCCGCTGAAGCCAGAGCTACAATTGGAGCCGAAAACCCAGGCAAGTGTACCTTGCCAGAATTGCAGTATATTGATTCATTTTTCTCTTGAGTTATTTTTTGTGACTGCTGTACATGCTCAACCCTAGGGCCGTGTGACTTGCTTAGCGTCCGATTATAGTCGGGTGCCAACACCGTACGCGGGGTTGTGCAATGTCAACTAGAGATGGATATCGTGACATTTACATTCTAGTACTTGCCATATCAAGTACGTTATACCCAGGACACTTGACACGAATCATGAGACAGAATCTTCCTGAAATATTCAAGGTGATTCTGTATAGGATACAAGTTTATGACATCTTTACATGCTTAGATTTTATCCTGACTTATTGCATTAGTTTGATCTTGCGTAACATAAACATTGTGAACTGTACGTGAGATTACATTGGGTGGGGAGAGTATTACCATATTAAGGCTGATTATATTATATATATTGACATCTGGATGTGTCTTAGTCTCTGACACAGAGCTATGGCACCAGTTCTGGCCCTTCGAGAAAATACTGCTATAATTTCTTCAACACTGATCCTGTAGTAGTCTCAGCCTGAGTATGACTAAAACTATCACTTGCATTATCACTTAGCTGGTTTAATTACTTACCCTATTATTCCTTTATTTCTGTACTGCATTATTTTGGTTTGTGTTTTCTGTACCTTGCTATGTCCCCTGAGGACCTGGAATGGATTATGTCCCCAGATTTAGCAGACGAGATCTACCCTGAGGTGTACGGAACATGAGCACTACTCGGAGCAGTACCTGAACCTGAAGACGAGGTGATCGCTGAGGACTTCTCATGAACAACTGCTTCGCCATGCTCAGTTTTATTTGGCCAATAAACTCTTTATTTTCCTGTTTAATTGAACTTGTGTAAACAGACTTATTATCGGGTTGTTCTCCGATTTTTAATTACTTGTAACTGGATGTTGTTTATTTCTTTTGCTGATATTGCTATCTTTATTCTGTGGATGAGATTAGTAAACCCTGACTATTGTATACCAGCTTAAGTATGCCCCGATGGATCCATTAAATTGGGTTTGTCCATCGGTGAGTGCTGCTGGCCATTATCACGCGTCCAGTCCCTCGATATTTTGGGACTGGGGCGTGACACAAGCCAACACCGCTGGGGCATCGACTCCAACCACCTCTGGGGGTAACATTACCTACTATGTCCATACAAGCACAAATATACGTGTCCATGGCCTTGTATCTATCCACAGACCAGGAAGTCTAAATTGGATAATTGACTTTGGAGAATCTCGTTGTCACGGGTGCCAATGATGAGTTCCAAGATTACACTCACCGGGTGACGCCTGAAAGCATTCAGACTGCTGATGGTACTGCTAGACCCATTGTGGAAAAATGCACAGTTGAATGCACCCGTTCCATGACTCTTACTAATGTCTTGCATGCTCCATCTTTTTCTGTTAATCTATTGTCCATTAGTTCCATTGTTCTTCAACTTAATTGTGTTATTTCCTTTGACATTCCTAAGATAATTTTTAGAAGAAGGGAACGAAAAGACGGTTGGGGACTAGCACTTGGCATAAAGGACTATGATACTTGAACATGGGTGGGCTGGATGCAGCACTGACATGACTGGTGGATGAAGCACAACCAGAGGAGCCGCGAAGGACTGTGGAAGCAGAATTATTACTCCAATATCAGCGCATGATACACTCTTCATTCACTCTACTGAGTCGGATGTATCCATCTATGTATCAAAAGGCTAAAAGATGGTTTGTGATACTTGTGAAATTGAAAAACATACCATAAGCTCTTATATGAGTTTCGGAAATAGAAGTTAAGCTGCTTTTGATACGATACACTGATGTGTAGGAATCTTGTCCTATAACTATTGTTAATGGTTTTAAATAGTTTGTCACCTTTATTGACTGCTACATTCGTGTCACCTGGGTATACCTAATGAAGATTAAAAGTGATATCTTTGCATGCTTTCAAGATTTTTATCGTAGGGTTACAACACAATACGGTGCTAAGGTAAAGATTTTGAGGTCTGACAATGAGACAGAATACACCAACAAGGCTATTGAAGAGTACTTATCAGCCCATGGGATATAACATCAAATTTTATGTGCCTATACACCAGCACAGAATAGCATGGCAGAGAGAAATAACATGCACCTGTTAGAAGTGGCACGGTCAATGATATTTTCTATGAATATTCATAAACACTTGTGAGGGCACGCTGTGTTGACGGCTACATATCTCATCAACAAGATGCCCTCTCAGATGTTAGGATGGAAGACACCGTTTGAGATGCTTATATGTGAAAACAAGTACATTGTTTCCCCAAAGGTATTTGGATGTGTATGCTTTGTGAAGGATAATAGGCCTGAGGTGGAAAAGTTGGACCCTCGGGTAGTGAAGTACGTCTTTATTGGCTACTCAGAGACTCAGAAGGGATATTCTTACTAGAGTCCTGTGGAGCGAAGGCTCTTTGTAAGCATGGATGTTACTTTCAGGGAGATGGAACCATACTACCATAATGGTTAAGGTGAAGGCTCCGCATTTGGTGACACACCTAACACATGAGATGTTAGGAGTAAGGGGAAGATGGTCCCAAATATGATTGTCGGGTCAGTTCTATGCCCAATAATAAAATTTGGTACAAGGGAACAAGGGAGAGATAACGAGGATGAGGAAAGTGATTCTTTAGTACAGTGGAAGGAACAAACTATAGAAGAATCTACAGAGCTCCAAGTCTACAGAAGAAGAAAGCAACAGTCCACTACTGTGCCTATTGTCCCTACTGTGCCATGTCCCTCGCCTATCCTTGCCATAACTCCTGAAGATGTACCTCCCACCCCGGATCCCTCTGATTCGGATGCAGATTCCTCTGATTCGGATGGTATGGTCTCTCCTCTACTATATCATATTTCCTTAAGAAGATCTCCTCGCAGTAATGCGGAAAGATCTCCTAATTGTTATGGTTATGAACATGACATTGTCCATTTTTTATCCTACTATAATATGTCCCCTACTTATGGAGCATTCATTGCATCGTTAAACATCACTTCTTTGCCTAAGTGTTGGCAGGAAGTGAAGAAAGATCCAAGATAGAAAGCTGCAATGTTGGAGAAACTTGGGGCACATGAAAGAAATAGGACATAATGTCACACCCCAGTCCCAAAATACGTAGGACTATGACACGTAAGTATGCCAGCCGTATGGATATGACAACTCCGATATATGGAAACCAAAATCCACACGTACGCTGTAATATAAATATCAAATCCACAAGTGGTATAAACATATGTCATAAGTCACAGGGTATAATCTAAATCTCATCCACGAAAATCAATATAAATAAATAACCAATATCTATGAAACCAGATCTCAATACAAAATATCTAAAGATGATAGTTGGATGGAAACAAATTCACTACCAACTCGAATGGGAAAGTACAACATAATAAACACAATATAAGAATGCCAGCTAACGACCACGGGGCTCGAAGAAAAGATATCCTCGAAACATATGTAACCATCCGAATCTGCGCTCCTGCGAATACTCAAGAACAGATACACCTGGAAGGGGCCAGGTCCTCAGAGGGACATAATAAGATACATAAAAGCATGCAAATAAAGTACTGAAATAAATATCCAATGGGTCGTCTAACCATCTATGTGAATGCACTTTGAGAACAACTTTCTAACAAGTGGGCTATCTGGCCATAAAATAGGATTGGCATGATTCTCTCGGAGAATCAGGGGCCCCAAAGCATGTCGTCTTTTGAACGGCAAATGCCGCCAATTGTATATGGGTCATCACCGTCCGTATCTCCAGCGGAACTTCCGGGTTACAGAAGGAAAAAAGTACAAATGAGCCCAAATGCGGTACTTGTTGTTCTCCCCACCCCATGCTCTAAGCATGTCACATCCATGACACAATTTGGTTCATAGCCTATTCTTAGTACCCTAGCCCAATCCTGCAACCAAATAAGGACAAGGATTGGACCACCGTACTACAATAGGCTATGTCCATGGAGCCATAATAACTGCTAAGTCTTCTAGCATACAAAGTTTCTATCATCAGTCATCCTTAACGCACGGCCGATACGTACAGGAGGCCAGACCTATCACACAGTCTGTGATCTATATGAGACATACTCGTATAACAACTGTGTCAAGGCCAATGAACCTAATGATGCTACATGATAACGTGATAGTCTCATAAACAAGGTCAATGCAAATACATAAATAAAAATATATCGCGAAGACACCGTCGCGCGCATTTTATATAACAGTTAAAACATATGAACTAAAGACAGAAAATAAAGATGCATGCAACATATGGAATATGAATAACAGTACAATGGCAAGGTATACTTGCCTGGCAAGAAGTTACAAAATGTAACGTCCAGATGTCCAACACACAGGACCAGAAGCTATGGCCTCAGAACAAATGTCTCCGGATGCTGAAATAGATATCACCAACGTTCCCAGAATAAGTAAAATAGCTAGAAAGCACTTCCCTTTCGTCCAATTTGGACACAGGAGCAAAACGGTAATTTTGGGTCAAAGTGAGGTCCATGTGTGGCCAACTTTACACCGAAAAGTGTGCCAAGGGTAAATATCTCTAAATAGGATAAATTATAGGTCAAACAAACTCTAAATGTTAGCACAAACTCAACGGTACTTCCAATTTTGGATTCTGGTGGGCCGAACACAAATTCGTCCAAAAAGTCAACCGTGGGACCCGCCAATTGCTGACTTTGTCAACTGTCTCAGAATTACGTAAAAATTGGGTCACAGGACCAGCGCGATACCACGAGTCCAGTGGCGCAAGTTTCGTTGCAATCCGACGAGCGTGCACAAAATGCGCAGGGCTTTTGCAAAAGTTGTGACACAGGAATTGTCCGCGGATACGGGCTGATTTCGACGCGCACACGCGTCCGAATCAGTTTCTGCAAAATCTCACGTGTCTGGGTATACTGCGCGCACCTTTTGGTACACTTGGTATACCGTGGGGCGGTCCCATTTGGCGGGACGCACTCCGTTTCGTAATTTTTGGAAAACTGGAAAAAGTGGATTTTCAGAATTTTCCAACGAATTTAATTCACATACAGCAGTTAATAAATTAATATATTAATAAAAATTAAACTAGGTCAAGTGGTCTCCGCATACCAAAAAGAAAAATTGAATTCGGATCTCTGTGGTGGGAGATACGAATCCGGAAACATGGGTCATTGTAACAAAATTTCTGGAATTTAAAAAGTCGTAGTTTTTCATCGACTTTGTGTCAATTTTTACCTAGGTTTGTGCGCTGTTCGAGATAAACTAATGTACAATATTGGAAGGAAGATATGTGAGGATCGTACCGGTGAAGACGGGGTCGAGTTTGGTCAAGCGAGGGCGCGAAAAACAGAGCTTGAACAGGGCTTCGCTGCAGTTTAATTCTGCTGCGCGCGGGGTGCGCGTCACGCTGATACGACGGTTTGGGCTCCGGTCGGCGGCCGCTCTGGTCGGGGCTCGGTGGCTGGCGGCGTGGAGGCGAGGAGAGAGAGGGTTAGGGTTTTGGTGAAAGAGGGAAGTAATATATATAGGAAAGAGATCGAGAGGGTCGGGGGGGGGATCTCCTTGTGCGGCTGCTGCTGCTTCTTATTTCTCATTAGTCGCGGGTTTGGGTCCATGGGGGTAGCGGCTAAAGATAGGCTAACGGGTGTTTAGGTTAATGGGTTAGGGATTCATTAAGGAAATTTTGTTTTTCTCTTTTTCTTTTTTTTCATTTCATTTCTTTTTTTTCTTTTTCTTTTAATATATATATATATATATATACACACACACACACACACACACACACACACATAGAAAAATCTAGAATTTATATTAATGCATACCATTAAGCTAGCAACTGTCCAAATGGTCTCCTACATGAAATAAATTAGGAAAACTTTATACTGCCACGACCCGCACCCGGTTATTCGGGCATGAGTGCGTGGGAACGTCCAGCCTACGCCGCAGTGTCGGCGGTAGTACGCTGTCTAGGTCATCATCACAGGTAATTTTAAATCTATCTCATCCACAATAAATAGACAAGAAAAGTAACAGGAAATAGGAATGCTAACTTTTATAAAACAAATTGTGACAACAGATCCATAGTTAATACAAAGCCAGAAGATAGATCGGGGACAAACCCGAGTATATGCTGAAAGGAAATAAAATAATAACTAACTGGCTACTCCTCCTCAAAGGTAGCCTCCTGAGTGGGAACCGGCTCCTCATATGTGTCACCTGCTAACTCATAAGGGCCATAATAGGTAGGGGCAAAGTCCTCATCATCGCCTAAAACAACGGATCCAGTCAGGAAGGAGCAAAGTACACAATGCACAACAAGATTAAACTAAATATTTATGACAATTAACTTGAGTATCATATTGAGAAAGTTGCATAGAAGAACATCAATATCTCAGAGTTAATGCTATAAACAAGAATATGAGAAAGCAGGAATAAATGAGATAGGAAATGAAACTACAACAGTCAACAAGAACTATAACAAGACCAGAAGCTATCTGTGTGAACTTGTGTTTATTTTAGAATACATAGTTGGCATGTAGGGGTTTATAAGGCTAATCCGGCCGTCATAAACGGCTATTAAACAGGGAAAATCGAGATCCGGCTGATGGACAGTCGTGTACCAACAGCTATTAAACAATAGGGGGAAAGGTAAACTACATGCCTCCTAGTATTCTCCCACCCGACATGAAAAATAAGACATGAACTCCAATATTCAAGACATGAAAACCAGCATTTCTAACACTAGATGTAATCATCAAGGGTACTAATAAAGCAGGGAATTAATTATCACAATATAAAGGTTTAACTTGAAGTGCAGGTACTTGCCTGTTGTTTGGATCCAGTTAATTGTTCTTGGGGGAAATATCCAGAGATGAGCCCAGATGCTGAAATAGACATTACCAACATGCTCAGAAGATGTCAAATAGCTAGAAACGCCTATCCTTGGGTCCAATTTGGAGACAAGGGCAAAAACGACAGTTTCGGGTCAAAACGGGGTCCGCCGGTGGGCCCGCTTTGCACCGAAAAACGCGTCCGGGTCAATGGTCTCCAAATTCACCAAACTTAGTGTCAACAGATCAGGAACACTGATACGAACCCAACGGAACTTCCAGATTTGGATTCCGATGAGCCGAACACAAAATCGCCCGTCGAGCGGGGCTTGTGGGGCCCACGACACGCGATTTCGTCAACGTTCTCAGAATCGAACCAAACTTGACCCACAGGACCAGCGTATCGCTACGAGTCCGATGGCGTAAGTTTCGTCTCGATCCGACGAGTGTACAAGAAGTTAGGGCGAATTACAGAAAAGGCGGATACGGGACGATGTCCGCGGATACGCGTTGATTCCGGTGTGCACGCACACCCGAATCAGCTTCCGCAAAATCTCACACGTCCGTATCGACGGTGCGCACGTATCCGTGAAGACCGCACGCGACCAAGTCGTCCCGTTTGGCGGGGCGTACTCAGTTCCGGGGTGAAACAGGGTCTGGTTTTTCCTGTTTTTGGATCGCGGTGTGCGATCACCACAGGACGCGATGCCCCGAACGGTTTGTCCGGACACCGAGAGGGTCATACAGGCTTCGCAACGCAATTTACAAAATTGAAAACGGGGCAGCGAGGAGAAAGATATGAGTACCTGAACAGGGCTCTGAAAACCAGGGTTTCTTCGTGTCCGTGTCGTGTCCGACACGACATAGGCCGTGTCCGATCGAATTAGGGTTAGGGTTAGGGCTTCTCTCAGGCGGAGGACGGCGGCTCGGGCGGCGGGGGAGGCCGGAGGCGGTCGAGGGCGGCTGGGGGAGCGCTGGCGGCGGCGCGCCGGAGCGGGCCGTGGCGGCTCAGGCGAGGGAAAGGAAGAGGAGAGGGAGGTGGCTGCTGGCGGCTGGCGGCCTCGCGGGGGTGGCGCCGGAGCGGGACGGCGGCGGCGGAGGAGCGGCGGGTGGTCGGGGACGCCGGAGGCGGCGGAGCAGCGCGGTGGAGGGTGTGGTCGGAGAGGAAAAACTAGGGCTTTATATAGGCAGCGGGCGGTGGGGGGGTCGGCCGGCCGAGGCGGAGTGGAGGTCGGCGGCGGGTGCGGGGACGCGTGGCCGCGGGCAGCGCCGGGAGACGCGGGCGGCGAGGGGTGGTCGGCGGAGAATGCGGGTGCCGGAGCGGGTCGCGCGGGGGCTGGGGGAGAAGCGGGTCTGCGGCGGGTCGGGTTCGGTCGGGCGGACCCGACCCGACCCGATAGGGTGGGTTGGGCCGACGAAGCGGGCTGGGCCGGTAATTGGGCCGGGCTGGGCTGAATATAATAAAAAAAATAATAATAATAATAATAATAAATAAATAAATAAATAAATAATTAAATAGTTTTTAGGCATTTAAAAATAGGTCTGAGGCCCAGAAAAATCCAGAAAAATTACCCTAAGTCCAGTTTTCCATTTTACACCCAAAAATATTATTTTCATAATATTTTAATGTTGTTTATTATCAATTAAAAATCATGTAATAATTCAAAACCCTGATTTTAACTACAGAAAATTTTCAGAAAATTCCAGAAAATTGTGAAAAATCCCAATTTTACTAATTTTGAAAAATCAGGGGCTTACAATCTACCCAACTTATAAAAAAATTTCGTCCTCGAAATTTAAAATTAAGCCATAATCTGTTAATCCTTCATGTACATAAAGCAAGTCAATCGTAATCTCCTTGCGACAGTTAAAATCCGAATTATGTCTACTGCAATCACTTCAAGGTTAAGACGACTATTGTTCCAATCAAGATTCAACCTACTTCTTACTTCCTCAAATTACCCACAGGCAGATTTTAAATTTTAAGTCCATATAGTATTTTCAAGATGACCTTGCCTCACGATTCGAATTATCATAAATCCTCTAGAAGTGACTCGAGTCCAGTAGTATTTCCATTCACCACTTTTTAAATTTCATTCACATCCTCAATATTCCAACTAGTTAGTCCAACCATCAAATTTTAATTTAAATCAAATCATCAAATAATTTAAGTGTAGTCCACCAATGTTCAAGTCTGAATCACATATCCTCTAAATTCAAATTGACGATTTTACTTTCATCATTCAAAATTTAAATCATGTATCCAAGATACAACTTATTGGGTCCTCGATATCAATTCATTAATCATTTTAGTCACTCCTCTAAATTTTCAAAATTATAATGGCTTGCTTCTTCCAATCTAATCTTACTCGGTCACGATCCAAAAGACATTCCTCTCGAGTTGACAAATACATTGCTACCCAACGTATAGTTTACCTATTCATCACGAAAGACTATATACCTTAAGAAAATATTCCTTAATATGTTTACCTATGTCATTCAATCCTCGAACTTCAACGCCGATCATATCACATATGATATGTCCTCAATTACGAAAGTTTAATCCTCAAGTATGTGATCGGCCTATGTGGCATATCTAGTACTATCTATGTACTAACTTATACCAGGCACGAGATTTCGTCTTTCCGAAATAAGGGAAGACGAAGATCAATAATAAAGAGTTCAATGGTGGGGTGATAGAAAAGAAATATCGGGGTCAAAGCGTTTTAAAGTATTCAGGTGGGAATTGTCAAGCGATTGTGGATTGAATCCTATCTCGGAAATCACATGCTCGTATTAATACAGTTATGTAATCGATACGATATGCTCGGACATGTCTAGAGGGCAACGAGTCAACTATATATCTCAATCCACGTAAAGTATTATTTCGAAGGGCGAATCAAGCGCACTTTGGTTGATCAGACCGTAATACACTGATTCTGAAATGTATCATTGTGGGCCTCCCCAATAATACACTTGTCATGAACAAGCTCGATAAAGAGTAAGCTTGCAAAACTAGGCTATAAAATAGCAGCATAAGTCAAGGTGCAACGAATATAAATACGCTAGATGATGATGAAAGGAGCTACAAATTATTTAAACACACAAAACAACCTACAATAAGCTCAGTAACAAAAGATTTTACAACCTCTACAGTTATCCAACAAAAGCATTCCAGGTTATTAGCAAGTTTAAAGTTACTAGGTTGGGGCTGAGGTCACGAACCAGTAGGCACAAGCTAAAACAATACTAGAAAATGGTATCTACGAATTACTTACGCGCATTAGTTACTCTAAGAGTCTGCACGTTCTCCACGGTCTTCGCGTAAGCTTGTCAGTGTTCTTGAGGTGGTGCCCTCTGCTGCGCTGCTGGGGCCTGGCCTGAACTAGAACTTTTTGTGCAGTTGCGTCTTTGAGCAGCAGGACAGTCCTTCATTTGATGTGCTGCTGATCCACAATATAGACAGGCACCTAGCCTCTTTCTACAATCCTGCCAAATGTGACCTTGTTTTCGACAATAGCCACAAGTGGGAGCCTGTTGGTTCTGTCCTTGAGTTGGATTCATCCGTGGTCGCTTTGCAGCTTTTTCTTGTTGTGCTTGGTCTGGTGCTGACGCAGACGGCCGCTTCCGGCTGGACTCGATCCTTGTGGTGCACTCCACAGGTCGCGCTGCAGTAAGAACGTCCTCGTCGAAGGTAATTGCATTTGAACTGCTTGGCTTCCGTGACTCCGAGCTAATTCTGTCGATGAAGTTCTCCGCTTGGTTTTGCTGAGTTTCTTGTTGAACCTTCTGATAGGCTTGCATCATTATGTAGAACATGCGGAACATCTGCTGTTCGTCCATAGGCGGTCCCGGTGGGAAGGAAGGCATCGGTGGAATAGGCTGTGTCGAGGGTGGAACGCCATCTTGACGGATTATTGAGGCAGGCTGACTTGCTTGACTGCCTTGTGATGATTGGCCTTCACCGACTGGTATCACATCGTCTTCTTGGGTAACCACAACGGTTTGTGGTATTTCTGCATGAGCCTCGTTGCTGGCTTGTGGGTCCATTTCCCTGTATTCAAAATAACCAATAAGAGGTGCACAAAAATTAAGGCAAGATGCAAGTTCATATTAGTTCGAATACGATACAGATATCAAAAACGATTTAAGCAGGTGGATGAGATCCTATAAACTTATCCTAGCTTTATTGCAGGCATGTTCGGTCCCTGAGTTGAAACCGAACAATTTAGTCGTTGACCTGCATGGGCCACCACAAAAATGTGTCACGACCCGCACCCGGTTATTCGGGCACGAGTGCGTGGGAACGTCCAGCCTACGCCGCAGTGTCGGCGGTAGTACGCTGTCTAGGTCATCATCACAGGTAATTTTAAATCTATCTCATCCACAATAAATAGACAAGGAAAGTAACAGGAAATAGGAATGCTAACTTTTATAAAACAAATTGTGACAACAGATCCATAGTTAATACAAAGCCAGAAGATAGATCGGGGACAAACCCGAGTATATGCTGAAAGGAAATAAAATAATAACTAACTGGCTACTCCTCCTCAAAGGTAGCCTCCTGAGTGGGAACCGGCTCCTCATATGTGTCACCTGCTAACTCATAGGGGCCATAATAGGTAGGGGTAAAGTCCTCATCATCGCCTAAAACAACGGATCCAGTCAGGAAAGGAGCAAAGTACACAATGCACAACAAGATTAAACTAAATATTTATGACAATTAACTTGAGTATCATATTGAGAAAGTTACATAGAAGAACATCAATATCTCAGAGTTAATGCTATAAACAGGAATATGAGAAAGCAGGAATAAATGAGACAGGAAATGAAACTACAACAGTCAACAAGAACTATAACAAGACCAGAAGCTATCTGTGTGAACTTGTGTTTATTTTAGAATACATAGTTGGCATGTAGGGGTTTATAAGGCTAATCCGGCAGTCATAAACGGCTATTAAACAGGGAAAATCGAGATCCGGCTGATGGACAGTCGTGTACCAACAGCTATTAAACAATAGGGGGAAAGGTAAACTACATGCCTCCTAGTATTCTCCCACCCGACATAAAAAACAAGACATGAACTCCAATATTCAAGACATGAAAACCAGCATTTCTAACACTAGATGTAATCATCAAGGGTACTAATAAAGCAGGGAATTAATTATCACAATATAAAGGTTTAACTTGAAGTGCAAGTACTTGCCTGTTGTTTGGATCCAGTTAATTGTTCTTGGGGAAATATCCAGAGATGAGCCCAGATGCTGAAATAGACATTACCAACATGCTCAGAAGATATCAAATAGCTAGAAACGCCTGTCCTTGGGTCCAATTTGGAGACAAGGGCAAAAACGACAGTTTCGGGTCAAAACGGGGTCCGCCGGTGGGCCCACTTTGCACCGAAAAATGCGTCCGGGTCAATGGTCTCCAAATTCACCAAACTTAGTGTCAACAGATTAGGAACGCTGATACGAACCCAACGGAACTTCCAGATTTGGATTCCGATGAGCCGAACACAAAATCGCCCGTCGAGCGGGGCTTGTGGGGCCCACGACACGCGATTTCGTCAACGTTCTCAGAATCGAACCAAACTTGACCCACAGGACCAGCGTATCGCTACGAGTCTGATGGCGTAAGTTTCGTCTCGATCCGACGAGTGTACAAGAAGTTAGGGCAAATTACAGAAAAGGCGGATACGGGACGATGTCCGCGGATACGCGTTGATTCCGGTGTGCACGCACACCCGAATCAGCTTCCGCGAAATCTCACACGTCCGTATCGACGGTGCGCACGTATCCGTGAAGACCGCACGCGACCAAGTCGTCCCGTTTGGCGGGGCGTACTCAGTTCCGGGGTGAAACAGGGTCTGGTTTTTCCTGTTTTTGGATCGCGGTGTGCGATCACCACAGGACGCGATGCCCCGAACGGTTTGTCCGGACACCGAGAGGGTCATACAGGCTTCGCAACGCAATTTATAAAATTAAAAACGGGGCAGCGAGGAGAAAGATATGAGTACCTGAACAGGGCTCTGAAAACCAGGGTTTCTTCGTGTCCGTGTCGTGTCCGACACGACACAGGCCGTGTCCGATCGAATTAGGGTTAGGGTTAGGGCTTCTCTCAGGCGGAGGACGGCGGCTCGGGCGGCGGGGGAGGCCGGAGGCGGTCGAGGGCTGCTGGGGGAGCGCTGGCGGCGCTGGCCAGAGGCGGCGGCGCGCCGGAGCGGGTCGTGGCGGCTCAGGCGAGGGAAAGGAAGAGGAGAGGGAGGTGGCTGCTGGCGGCTGGCGGCCTCGCGGGGGTGGCGCCGGAGCGGGACGGCGGCGGCGGAGGAGCGGCGGGTGGTCGGGGACGCCGGAGGCGGCGGAGCAGCGCGGTGGAGGGTGTGGTCGGAGAGGAAAAACTAGGGCTTTATATAGGCAGCGGGCGGTGGGGGGGTCGGCCGGCCGAGGCGGAGTGGAGGTCGGCGGCGGGTGCGGGGACGCGTGGCCGCGGGCAGCGCCGGGAGACGCGGGCGGCGAGGGGTGGTCGGCGGAGAATGCGGGTGCCGGAGCGGGTCGCGCGGGGGCTGGGGGAGAAGCGGGTCTGCGGCGGGTCGGGTTCGGTCGGGCGGACCCGACCCGACCCGATAGGGTGGGTTGGGCCGACGAAGCGGGCTGGCCCGGTAATTGGGCCGGGCTGGGCTGAATATAATAAAAATAATAATAATAATAATAATAATAATAATAATAATAATAATAATAATAATAATAATAATAAATAAATAAGTAAATAAATAAATAAATAAATAAATAAATAGTTTTTAGGCATTTAAAAATAGGTCTGAGGCCCAGAAAAATCCAGAAAAATTATCCTAAGTCCAGTTTTTCATTTTACACCCAAAAATATTATTTTCATAATATTTTAATGTTGTTTATTATCAATTAAAAATCATGTAATAATTCAAAACCCTGATTTTAACTACAGAAAATTCCCAGAAAATTCCAGAAAATTGTGAAAAATCCCAATTTTACTAATTTTGAAAAATCAGGGGCTTACATACCGGCTCCATAAATCTCCTAAATTCATAAACACCTAAAATAAAAATTAAATAAAATCTATTTCTCCTAATTAGCTCATAATTACTACAATTAAATTAATAATTAATAATAAAAAGTAAATAGGGTTTTTAGGATTAGGGGTTTTACATTATACCCAACTTATAAAAAATTTGTCCTCGAAATTAAAACTAAGCCACGGTAGAAAATCAAGGATGGTATAAGATTTGCATTGTTTAAAATGCAAGGCTAGGTTTAAAGGAGTGGACGATGTTGCGCGTAGCACATTCCAAAGATCATGGAGAAAATCCACATAAACGAAAAATAGGTTTTTTCATGTGTCATGTCAATGGTGTGGACACCTAAATGCTCTTTTGCATAAAAGCGCCTAACCGTTGAAACGTTGCACAAAGATGGAAATTAGATTAAATAATTAAAATTAATGCGCGCGACGTTCGGAAATTAATTAGAAGTACATGGGATAACATTAGGTGGGACACAAGGGTCATGGACATAGAGGGCTCAGGATAGAATATTATCAAAAAGAAATTGGGTTGCACGAAATGGGTCAAGATTGTTTCTCCAATTTCGATTGGAACGCATAAGGATACAAGTTGGAATTAATTTAGAATTAAATGCAAACGTCTGTGACGAATATTGTGCGACTAAAATGTAGCACAAGAGATCATAATTGTAAGTCACGCAAATGTCAGAATGGAAGATGGGCACGTCTAGGATAAGGGTATGAAATTTGTAGGAAGGTAGTGGCTAGTGTAGTGCTCCAATTATCGAAACAACTGTAAGGTGCGCTAAGTGATACTAGGTTGTAAAATTAAATAAAAATACCGTGTTCTATTTCTAATTGGATTCAAACTAGCCTTAGTCTCACTATCTAAGCCAAGTAGGTCTAATTTTGGGTGAGGGAGTTTACAATCTAGCCAACTAAAAAAAAAAATTCATCCTCGAAATTTAATAAGGCATAATTTGTTAATTTCTTCACGTTCGCATATAAGGCAAGTCAATCACAATCTCTTCCAAGATTTAAAATATATTCTAATCCATCGTAATCACCTTCCAAACCAAGGTAGCCTCTTGTTTAATCCAAATTTAACATATTGGAATCTCTTCTCAATTTTTAAATCATCAACATCCAAATTTAAATTAAATCCATATAACATCTTCAAGATTTAAATACGCATATAAATTTTTACCTCACGATCTCCAACTATCATAATCTCCTCTAAAAAATAATTCTAGTCCAATATTATTCCTATTTTCACTTATAAATTTTTGTACTCTTCAAAATTTTAAATTCAATTCACATCCTCAATATTTCAAATACGTAATCCAGCAATCAAATTTTAACTCTTAATTTAAATCATCAAATTGTAAAAAAAAAAAAAAATTTTTTAATCCACCAATGTTCAAGTCTGAAATTCTATATTTATCCTCAAAATTCAAATTGATGATTTACCTTCAATATTCAAAATTTAAATCATGTACTTAAAGTATAAATATTTGGTCCGACGCATCAAGGTTTCAAAATTCATTAAGTACTCATCATCTAATTCCTTCTTCTAAAATTCTCCATATAAAAAAAATGACTTAATCTCTCTATCTAATCCTACTTGATCACAATCTGAAGGAATTTAACCTCAAATTAACAATGCGACTTCTACCCAACTTATAATTTACCCATCTATCACATAAGGCTATACACCTTAAGAAAAATATTCCTCAATTTATTTTCTCATGTCATTCAATCCTTAAAACTTTAACACCGATTATATCATATATGATAGGCCCTTAATCAATTATAAAAGACAATCACCAAATAATACGATTGGCCTATGGGTACCTCTAGTACTATATGTATATCAAACTTATACCAAGCACGAGATTTCGTCTTTCCAAAATAAGGGAAGACGGAAAACAATGATGAAGAGTTCAAGGGAAAGATAATAAAAATAAAAGTATGGGGATCAAGGCGTTTAAAAAATTCGAATAGGAATTGTCAAGGCAATTGTGGATTAAAATCCTATTTTGGTAATTCTTTGATCGCATGCTCATATTAGTACAGTTATGTAACCGATACGATACGCTCAGACATGTCTAGAGGGCAAGTACATTCGTCTACTAATCACTATATATCTCAATCCACGTAAAGTAGTTATGCGAAGGGCGAACCAAGCGCACTAAGGTTAGCTAGACCCTAATACACTGATTCTGAAATGTATTATTGTGGCCCCCCCAATAATACATATGTCATGAACAAGCTCGATAAAGAATAAGCTTGCAAAAACTAGGCTATAATAGCAGCATAAGTCAAGGTAGTACATCAAATATAAATACGCTGGATTATGATGAAAGAAGGTACATAACAATTCAAGTTCACAAAAAGATAAGACTCTATAATCTCTACAGTTGTCATACTAATTTATTGTCTAAGTCGATAGTCGACAAAGTAGGGGTATAGCCTCTAAGTTCTACAGTCTGAATAAACACTGTCGTCTTAAGCTAGCATACAGTTAATGTCGTTCAGTTACACTTCAATAATAGGTCAAAAGACTATGTGATACTATATTGTGAGGTATACTACCCAACTTATAACAATTAAACTAATACTGGGACAGTCTTAAGGGGTTTCTACAAAATAACTTTGCACTTATAATTAAAGCAGAAGCTCTTATTGGGGTTTATGAGAAAATATCTTGGTACTCAATAGGGTATCCTCTTACATTACATAGGTCATGGTCGTATTAAGTCTTAGTCATAGCGCTTATAGAGCAAGCGTCAATAGTAAGAATGGAAGGTTACTGGCCTTCAAGGGGAAAGAGGATGTAACTCGTATTGAGGTGAGGGTACATGTTACGCAATTTGAAAACTAAGGGGTAATCATCAGGTTGCAATCTATAAGAATAACTTAAACCATCAAGTTCTAACTACTAAGCACACAATTTTAAAATTTAACATTAACAACTATAATCCTAGCAACTATATGTCCTTAACACAGAATAAAATCACCTGGCCTACAATCAGAAGTGTCAGATGGCACGAGTTGAAAGATTAAGAGAAGAAAACTTAATTAGTCGTCGCACAATAGCGAGCGCTATGGGTTCAGAGGAACAAGTCATAAAGATAGAAAGACTCTAGATAATGTCATAATTTCCTAAGGGAAAGGTGGTATACTAATATCTGTGTTTGAGGTTTGATCGAGAAAAATGTTATATTCGTTCCTATTGGCTTCCTAATATTCTGTCTGTTAATACCAAGAATCTAACTTTACAGTTCTCTAATACTACCTTACTATGAAGTTAGGTTCAGTCCTACTATTCAACCTTGGACTTCTATTGGTTCCTCAATACTAGGGTCAAACATATGGTCAAACTTCTAACTAATCTTAGTAGTATTTATACTACTCTTAAGTCTTCATAAATACATCAAGGGATAATGGTAAACCAATCTATAGATAAGGAATTCTAGGATTCACTAGATATTCTAAACTTAGTGGTGTGTCAACACTCTAGTTGTACTCTTAATAGGAAGGTTACCCTACTTATCATCTAACGACAGGGACTTCTATATTCTAGGAGGGGGCTATACTCAAGGAATTATCAGGGAAGTACATGAATCAAGCAGGATACAATTATTCTTATAGAATGGACTGGAAGGAGAGCGAATCATAGTCAATTGTGGATGAGATCCTATACTCTATTCCTAGGTGCAGGCTTGTTCGGTACAATAACGTAACCGAGACAATATGCTCTCGACCTGCTTGGGCCACCACAAAAATATTTCATGCCCCAGTCCCAAAAGATGTAGGACTAAGATACGTAAGCATGCCAGCCGTATGGATATGGCAACTCCAATATATGGAAACCAAAATCCACACGTAGGCTGTAATATGAATATCAAATCCACAAGTGGTATAAACATATGTCACAAGTCACAGGGTATAATCTAAATCTCATCCACAAAAATTAATATAAATAAATAAACAATATCTATGAAACCAGATCTCAATAAAAAATATCTAAAGATGATAATTGGATGGAAACAAATCCACTACCAACTCGAATGGGAAAGTACAACAAAATAAACACAATATAAGAATGCTAGCTAACGACCACGGGGCTCGAAGAGAAGACATCCTCGAAACATATGTAACCATCCGAATCTGTGCTCCTGCGAATACTCAAGAACAGATACACCTGGAAGGGGCCAGGTCCTCAGAGGGACATAATAAGATACATAAAAGCGTGCAAATAAAGTACTAAAATAAATATCCAATGGGTCGTCTAACCATCTATGTGAATGCAGTTTGAGAATAACTTTCTAACAAGTGGGCTATCTGGCCATAAAATGGGATTGGCATAATTCTCTCGGAGAATCAGGGGCCTCAAAGCATGTCGTCTTTTGAACGGCAGAGGCCGCCAATTGTATAGGGGTCATCACCGCCCGTATCTCCAGCGGAGCTTCCGGGTTACAGAAGGAAAAAGCGCAAAGGAGCCCAAATGCGGTACTTGTTGTTCTCCCTACCCCATGCTCTAAGCATGTCACATCCATGACACAATTTGGTTCATAGCCTATTCTTAGTACCCTAGCCCAATCCTGCAACCAACAAGGATAAGGATTGGACCACCGTACTACAATAGGCTATGTCCATGGACCCCTAATAACTGCTAAGTCTTCTAGCATACAAAGTTTCTATCAGCAGTCATCCCTGACGCACGACCCATACGTATAGGAGGCCAGACCTGTCACGCAGTCCGTGATCTATATGAGACTCACACTCGTGTAACAACTGTGTCAAGGCCAATGAACCTAATGATGCTACATGATAACGTGGTAGTCTCATAAACAAGGTCAATACAAATACATAAATAAAAATATATCGCGACGACACCGTCGTACGCATTTTATATAACAGTTAAAATATATGAAATAAAGACAGAAAATAAAGATGCATGCAACATATGGAATATGAATAACAATACAATGGCAATGTATACTCACCTCGCAAGAAGCTGCAAAATGTAACGTCCAGATGTCCAACACACAGGACCAGAAGCTATGGTCTTAGAACAAATATCTCCGGATGCTAAAATAGATATCACCAATATTCCCAGAATAAGCAAAATATCTAAAAAGTACTTCCCTTTCGTCCAATTTGGACACAGCGGCAAAACGATAATTTCGGGTCAAAGTGGGGTTCATGTATGGCCCACTTTACATCGAAAAGTGTGTCAAGGGTAAAGGTCTCTAAATGGGACAAATTATAGGTCAAACAAACTCTAAATGTCAGCACGAACTCAACGGTACTTCCAATTTTGGATTTCGGTGAGCTGAATACAAATTTGCCCCAAAAGTCAAATATGGGGACCGCCAATTGACGACTTGGTCAACGGTCTCAGATTTACGTAAAAATTGGGTCACAGGACCAATGCGATACCACGAGTCCAGTGGCGCAAGTTTCGTCGCAATCTGACCAGCGTGCACAAAATGCGCATGGCTTTTATAAAAGTTGCGACACGGGGATTGTCCGCGGATACGGGCAGATTTTGACGCGTACACGCGTCCGAATCAGTTTTTACAAAATCTCACGTGTCCGGGTACACTGCATGCACCTTTTGGTACACTTGGTACACGGCGGGACGGTCCCGTTTGGCTGGGCGCGCTCCGTTTCGCAATTTTTAGAAATCTGGAAAATGTGGGTTTTTGGGATTTTCCAACGAATTTAATTCTACATACAACAGTTAACAAATTAATATAATTTACAGAAATTAAACTAGGTCAAGTGGTCTCCGTATACCAAAAAGAAAAATCGAATTCGGATCTCTGTGGTCGGAGATACGAATCCGCGAACATTGGTCATTGCAACAAAATTTTTGGAATTTAAAAAGTTATGATTTTTTATCGACTTGGCGTCGATTTTTACCTAGGTTTGTGCACTGTTCGAGATAAACTAATATACAATATTGGAAGGGAGATAGGTGAGGATCGTACCGGTGAAGACGGGGTCGAGTTTGGTCAAGCGAGGGCACGGAAAACAGAGCCTGAACAGGGCTTCGATGCAGTTTAATTCTGCTGCGCGCGGGATGCGCCTCACGCGGATACGGCAGTTTGGGCTCCGGTCGGCGGCCGCTCTGGTCGGGGCTCGGTGGCTGGCGACGTCGAGGTGAGGAGAGAGAGGATTAGGTTTAGGGTTTTGGTGAAAGAGGGAAGTAATATATATATGAAAGAGATCGAGAGGGTCGGGGGGGGTCTCCTTGTGCGGCTGCTGCTGCTTCTTATTTCTCATTAGTTGCGGGTTTGGGTCCATGGGGGTAGCGGCTAAAGATAGGCTAACGGGTAGTTTAGGTTAATGGGTTAGGGATTCATTAAGGAATTTCTTTTTCTTTTTTTTCATTTCTTTTTCTTTCTTTCTTTTTCTTTCTTTTTCTTTATATATATATATATATATATATATATATATATATATATATATATATATATAGAAAAATCTAGAATTTATATTAATGCATACCATTAAGCTAGCAATTGTCCAAAGGATCTCCTACATGAAATAAATTAGAAAATATTTATACCGCCTCCATAAATCTTCTAAATTCACAAACACCTAAAATAAAAATTAAATAAAATCTATTTCTCCTAATTAGCTCATAATTACTACAATTAAATTAATAATTAATAAAAAAAGTAAATAGGATTTTTAGGATTAGGGGTTTTACACATGAGAACTTATTCTATTACCTAAAGGAAAGAGAGCAGTTGGATGCAAATGAGACTTCACAGTAAATGAGACGTCAGAAGGAAATGTGTAGTGATACAAGGCAAGATTGATTGCAAAGGGATTCACTCAGTCCTATGGCATCGACTATGATGAGATATTTGCTCCAGTAGCAAAGATGGGCACTGTGAGAACCATGGTCTCTATTATAGCAAACCATGGATGGTAACTTCATCAATTGGATATGAAGAATGTCTTTCTTTATGGAGATCTACAAGAGAAAGTATATATTGAGACGCCCTCGAGGTTTTGCATGAGGCAGCCGACAAAAAATGTGTGCAAGATGAAGAAATCACTTTATGGACTCAAGCACTCTCTTCGAGCCTGGTTTGAAAGATTCAGGAAAGCTGTCACAGGCATAGGGTACAGCCAGACCAATGCAGATCACACGATCTTCTTTCGACATGCGAAAGGCCACGTCACCATACTTGCAGTATATGTAGATGATATAGTGATTACAGGTGATGATGAGGAGGATATTATCCAGCTGAAGTTAAAACTTGTCAAGGAATTTGAAGTAAAGGACTTGGGGATGATGAGGTATTTTCTCGGGATCGAGGTGGCTCAAGGAAGAAATGGGATCGTCCTCTCTCAGAGGAAGTATGTACTAAACCTGCTCACAGAGACTGGTATATTGGGATATCGATCGACAGTCACTCCAATCGATCAGAAAGATAAGTTGGGGGCAGTGACGGGAGAGCCGGTTGATTGTAAGAGATATCAGGGCTTGTAGGCAGATTTATTTATCTAGGCCACACTCGTCCTGATATCTTATTTGATGTGAGTGTAGTCAGTCGCTACATGTATGATCCAAATAAGGGCCACATGGATGCAGTTTTTTATATTCTGAGATATCTGAAGGGGGTTCCTGAAAGAGGGCTTCGGTTCAAGAATATTGGACACCTGGGTATTAAGGGATACTGCGATGCAGATTGGGAAAGCTGCATTGAAGACAGAAGATCTACCTCAAGGTACTGTGTCTTTGTGTGGGGGGGGGGTAACCTAGTCTCATGGAGAAGCAAAAAATAGTCTATGGAAGCACGATCGATCGCTGAAGCAGAATATAGAGCTATGGCTCTGGGAGTGTCTGAGTTGTTGTGGGTAAAGACACTGTTGACAGAGTTGAAGCTGGACCAGGGAACACCATTGCACCTTCTGAGTGACAGTCAAGCTGCACTAGGTATAGCTAACAATTCAGTTCATCATGACATAATAAAGCACATCGAAATTGATCGATTCTTTATCAAAGAGAAGCTAGAGAAAGGAATATTAAAGCTCGATCATGTTCTCTCAGAAGAACAAGTCGTATATTATCTTACTAAGGGTCTTAATGCATTGAGTCTTTCTAAACTATGTAACAAGATGGGGATGATTGATATCTATCGCCCATCTTGAGGGAGAGTGTTGAGAGTGTTACGCCCCAATTTTCGCTAAATCGATAATCGTCTCCCGGGAGTGATGCCGTGCACGCGCAAGGCGCACTTGCACAAGGCCTAGGCATAATGATATACTATAGAACAAATACAACAGAGTACGAAAATAAGATATCACACATTGAGATATAGAAAAGTTTTTTTTATTGATAATTAACATCTGGTTATAAACTCTTGACCCAAAAGTAATAAGAACGTCGCACAGGCTTACAACTTGAACGCAAAATGAGATAGCCGTTTCATACATTACATCATTTCCTAAAATTTTAAAATATAATAGACACCTGCAAGCGAAGCTATCGCCTTCCCTCGGAGCTGCATAAACAGGGTGCACGAGCTCTGGATGTTTTGTACAAGTTCCAAAAGGCACGAACGGGGTGCGTCGAGTACTGGACTGGTTGGGGAAAGAAAACTTCAGCTCCTCGTCGTGTCGCCTGGGCTCGGGGAATCTGCTGCAATGAGGGTCAGTACTTTAAAAAGTACCGGTCAGGGCGAGCTAACCCAACTACCAAATCGACACAATACTCTGGTGAGGCAAACATATTATTAATGTGGACTTTCTATCTTGCCTTAATTCGAGTTACAACATGCAATGCATATATATATATATATATATATATATATATATATATATATATATATATATATATATATATATATATATATATATATATATATATATGACTTTAATAATTGTGCCACCGTTCGGTAACTTTTTACTTGCGGCATTACGCCCTCCTTCACAAGACTTACCATGTTCTTCCCTGTCAAGAAGACATCATTAGCTTGGACAAATAATGCAGTAATATGTTGGGTCATGACACACATTTCTACCGTGGACAATAGCTACAGTAAGATGGTGATCCTTGCAGCGCGGGTAGCAAGCCCCACTACAAGGCCCCCCATTACCCGTGCTAGACTTGCTAGCGTAGCTATCCGAGTTCCGCCCAGAACAAATTGGCCCCAGTGCCCCGGGAACCGTTTGCAGGAACCAAAACTTGTGCACAAGTTATCCGACCAAACGATGGTTCAAAATGAAGTTAATAATTAAAATATTTCAAGCCATCAGAATATACATATCTACTTTAGCACAGTGCAAATGACATACTCTACCTGCTCAAGTGATCATATTTCAATTATTTGCACTACACATTTGTACAGTTGTAAATGATAAGTTCTATCTATAACTGAAACATGAATACATATAAATGCATAACGGACAAGCACGCATAAAATGTGATCATATGGAAATTTGTATAAAAAGCGTCAGTATCCCAAGTTACTTCTTATTATCATGACTCATTTATTATTTACTCCTATGGTATCGTTGATCGGAACGTACAATAAGTCAGATTGCTAAAAATGAAGACTTGGAAGAAGGGATATACTCGAAGTAAGGCCACTCACAAGTTGGTGAACTGGAAGAGAAAATGGGAGATCTTCAAGACTCCGCTTGCGCGTCGCCTACACGATCACCTGCATGCACCAACAGATGATCAATATCTCCTGCTTCGGTCCCCAAGGGTTCGATACGAAATATGAAATCCAAAGAACGAAGACATAAAATCCATCGAAACCGTTCAAAAAAATGCAAGTCACAAAACCAACAAGAAAGCAACAAAGCGGCATCGAAAACGGACAAGAAAACCAGCGCAATGGAAAGTCCCCTCTCGACTCTGCCGCCGAGTCCTTCCTTGAGGCACGATTCGTTGAATATGGGACATGATTCCAAAGAAACCAATCCATGAAGAGGAAATGATCTTGATTCTATCTGTCCCGATCGAAAGATACTAAGTATTTCTTAGTCGCGCTCCCCGAAAAGGGGGAACGGGACACCACATCTTAACCAACTAACAAAAATTTTTGTCCTCGAAACTTAGAAAAGAACCTACCCCTAAGAAATAATGAGAGAAACTTTTTCTTCATGTCTGATTCGAGTTCCCAGGTCGATTCCTCGACCGAGTGGTTCCGCCAAAGAACGCACACAAGCGAGACTGTCCGATTTCGCAACTGGTTCTCTTTCCGATCTAAGATCTGAACAGGTTATTCGGTGTACAACAAGTCGGCCTGCAGATCCCGCTGACCGAAATCTACCACGTGGCTCGGGTCATGCACGTACTTTCTGAGCGGTGACACATAAAAATATCATGCACTTCTGACAGGGTTGATGGCAATACAATTTGATAGGAAACTGAAGTGACTCGTTTGAGGACTTCGAACGGACCAACGAATCTCGGACTTAACTTTTCTTTTACTCCGAATCTCATAACTCCTCGCATAAGCGAGACCTTCAAAAATACATGGTCTCCTTCATGGAACTCGAGAGGTCGACGACGAATGTCGGCATAGCTTTTCTGCCGACTTTGTGCTACTTTTAGTTGCTCTCGAATCAACCGAACCTTTTAGACTGTTTGTTCAACTAGTTTCGGCCCAAGGATTTGACGTTCCCCAACTTCATCCCAGCAGATCGGTAACCTACACTTCCGCCCATACAGAGCATCGTACGAAGCCATCTAGATGCTGGACTGATAACTATTGTTATATGCAAATTCGGCCAATGGTAGGTGGACGTCCTAACTTGACTTCTAATCGATTACGCAGAGACGCAGCATATCTTCTAGTACCTGATTCACCAGCTCTGTTTGGCCATCGATTTGAGGATGGTAGGCTGAGCTGAACTTCAACTTGATCTCCATCGGTGACTGGAGGCTTTCCCAGAAACGTGATAGGAATCGTCCGTCCCGATCATACACTATAGAAACTGGTACTCCGTGCAGCCGAACTATCTTATCAAGGTAGGTCTGGACAAGGCGATCGATGCTCTAAGTAACTTTAATGGCAATAAAGTGCGCTGACTTAGTTAACCGGTCGACGATGACCCAGATTGCGTCATTCTCCCGTTGCGTCCTTGGCAAGCCAACGATGAAGTCTATGCTTATGTGCTCCCACTTTCATTTCGGGATAGCAAGATTTTGCATTTCTCCGCCCGGTCTCTGATGTTCTGTTTTCACCCTCTGATAGGTTATGCATTGTGATACGAAGAGCGCCACATCCTTCTTCATACCGTTCCACCAAAAAATTGTGTGAAGATCTCTATACATCTTCGTGCTCCCGGGATGGACTATATAGGCTGCATAGTGAGCTTCCGTAAGGATCTCCTTTCTGAGTTCTGAGTCGTTGGGGACGCATAGCCTTCCCTTAACTCGCAACACTCCATTCACATCTACTGCAAAGTCGTTCACCTTCCCTGTTAGAATCTACTCGTGCATTTTTCTTAGAAATGGGTCGTCCCTTTGAGTAGATGTGACCCTCTCTAATAGGTTGGGTACGTCGCATCTGAGCAACTCGCGCGCCGCGATATCAAATTCGGAGTTCAGCGCCCATTTTCTCTAAGTCCTTTTGTAACATGCGATCAACAAACATGGATCCCGCAAACACTCGACTCAACGCATCCGCTATAATATTTTTCTTGCCAGGTGTGTAGTCAATCGTCAAGTTATAGTCCTTTATTAATTCTAGCCAACGTCGCTGTCGTAGGTTAAGGTCCGTTTGGGTGAATAGGTACTTCAAACTTTTGTGATCAGTGTAAATTCGGCAAGCCACTCCATAGAGGTAGTATCGCCACAATTTTAACCCGAACACAATTGCCGCTAGCTCCAGGGCATGCGTAGGATAATTCTTCTCGTGCTTTTTCAGCTGCCTGGATGTGTAGGCTATCGCCATATCCTGCTGTATGAGTACACACCCTAAGCCCTGCCCTGACGCGTTGCTGAATATTTAGAATCTTGAGGTCTCATCTGGCAGTGCAAGTAACGGGACAGAGGTGAGGTAATGCTTTAACTCTTCAAACGAGGCTTCACAGTCGGCAGTCCACTCAAATGTGACTCCTTTCTATGTGAGGCAAGTCAGAGGTGATGCTAATTTGGAAAAGTCCTTTACGAAACGCCGGTAGTAGCCCGCTAGCCCGAGGAAGCTTCGAATCTCACTGACGGATGCAGGCCGCTTCCACTCGACGATGGCTTCAATTTTCTTTGGATCGACTGAAATGCCTCCCACAGAAATGATGTGCCCGAGAAAAGATACACTGCTCAGCCAGAATTCACACTTACTCAGTTTCACATATAGCTTGTTGTCCCGAAGAGTCTGTAGCATGGTTCTTCACAATGTGAATAGCACTCTTACTATTGTAAAGCAAAGAATACTGCTCCTGCTTTAGCCCAATTTTCTGCAGCAGCTTCTTCATCTACAACAACTCCTTGCAAGCCTCCGTCGTCGCAATGTATTCGGCCTCTGTCGTCGATAAGGCAACACACTTCTGTAAACACGACTGCCACGGTACTGCTCCACCAGCAAACATTATCACATAGCCTGAAGTCGATCGCCTTGTCTCTACATCTCCAACCATATCAGCATCGGTATATCCAACCAGCTTCGGCTCGTCACCACCAAATGAAAGTCTCCAATCGGTAGTACCCTGAAGATATCGTAGAATCCACTTGACCCACTCCAATGTATCCTTCCAGGATTGGAAGTGTACCTACTAACTGTGCCAACTACGTGAGCAATGTCTGGCCTCGTACATACCATAGCATACATAAAACTCCCCACGACTGAGGCATATGGAACTCGCTCCATATCTTCCTTCTCGTCCTCGGTAGATGGACACTACTCCTCAGTGAACTTAAAGTAAGCCGCAAGGGGGTTACTCACTTTCTTCGACCCGTCCATCCCGAAACGCTGAAGTACCCGATGAATGTACTTCTTTTGGGACAAGTGTAGCAGCTTGGACTCTCTCTCACGGCTGATCTTCATCCCAAGAATAGTCTTCGCTGTGCCCAAATCCTTCATAGAGAAGGCCGCACTCAGTTGACGCTTCAACTCTGCTATCCTGGTGGCATTCTGACCCACCAACAACATGTCATCAACATAAAGCAACCAAATGATAAAATCATCGTCGGCGAAGTACCTCACAAAAATATATTGATCTGACGTCGTCCGTGCATAGCCATACTTCCCCATAAGCGACTCGAACTTTCTGTACCACTGCCTCGGAGCCTGTTTTAGACCATACAAGCTCTTCCTCAACCGACAAACCAAATATGACTTGCCCTTCTCACATAATTCCTCTGGCTTCTCCATGTACAACTCCTCCTCAAGATCACCGTGGAAGAATGCAGTCTTCATGTCCATTTGCTCGATCCAAGTCAAAACTGGCTGCCAATGCTAGCACCACCTGTATAGACGACTGCTTGACGACTGGCGAAAAGATCTGATTAATCTCGCATCAATAGTGTGATATGGATCTATGAAGTTGTCACACAGTCAGTTTAACTTCACATCCATGATACATCCTAAATCTGATGGCGACATAACACTGAGGTGCCTCCTTATCAGCTCACTGGAAGATAACTGGTCATCAAAATATATAGGGTTACCTGTAATAGGTAACCCTAGAATATTTGTCGCATTCCATAATATGATCGTCATTTTGCCGACAGGGAGGTGAAACGTGTTGCGTTGAGGCCACCAAAGCTCAACGAGACTTAAGATTAATTATCTATCGTGTTGTAGGAATTGAAGCTCATCTAAATAGTGAAACCTAAAAGTATGCACCAAGGCCTTTTGGGAGCTAGTTAGATCTCATGTGCCATAGTGCCTCTCGTGCTACCACATCACATGCTCCCGCATTCACAAATCGAAAATATAATCCTATGACTATAAATAAAGTATATTAATTATGTTAATGTTGGTTATACGAAAAATATATAATCAACACAATTAAATTGATAAAATTTACATGTACAACAAATATAAAAATAGATATGTTGTTCTCACGTTCATGGATAATGATGTCAGTAGTGGGTCCACCTGAAATACATATGTCGTTTCGGCTAGCTATCAAAAAAAAGCCCATTGTTATGATTGCTAGATATTTGTTAGATATTTTAGAGTCACATGTAGGGTTAGGATTATGATTTCTAGGTTAGAGTTAGGGTTGAATTAGGATTATGAAAATTAAACAAATAATATTATTTAAAAATAAATAAATTAATTAATAAAATAACTAAATACCTAACATGTTTTTGCTACTACTTGTTCTTCTTCTTCTTCTTCTTGCTGCTTCTTCCGTAATCTTCTACTTTCTCTTGTGTTCCTTCCTTCATCCTCCTACTATTCTATATATAACAGTGAATCCATCCAAAATTTTCCCCCTTCAATTCCAACCTCCAAAACTAACCAATCAAATGTGTCTCCCAAGATCCATATCAAACTCGGTCAACCAATATTTTTTTAATCTCTACTCTTATAATGAGCTTCAAAATAGTTCAAAAGTGATCTGTGTAAGTCGTTTGTAAGTACTCAATCATTTATTTAAAAAATTAATATTACGTAAACAAATTTGTTGGAAAAAATAAATTTGTTTTAAATAACGTTATGGAAAATTGAACTCAATCGTAGTTAATTTTTTTAATTTTTAATTACGTGAGGATATATGTATAGTTTATACGACTAGCATTTTCAAAAATTTTTTTATAAAAAATAAAAATATATTTATAACAAATTATAAATAAAAAATATTTAAATAATTTTATAATAATATTAAAAAAATTATTTTATGTATTGCACACGTGCATTTACTAGCAGAAATAAAACGCGAATGGAAATATTGTATTCAAACCAAACCGTGCGATAGCAACTGATTTGGCGACCCATGTTTTCGTTTGAAATGCCTACTCTACTCTGTTGGCGTTTTATTTTGTTTGTTTGTAAATATAGAGAGAGAGAGAGAAATCATGTTCTGCCCAAATATGGATAACTATGCACACTTTTCTATTAGTTTAAAATTTAAACACTGAGAATGACACATCTCCTTCTTATCCTTTGAACACGTAACCCCCCTTCTGCCTCCTTGTACTCATTTATATGCAACCAGCCCAGT
The DNA here is from genome assembly GCA_036927795.1 of Iris macrosiphon. Taxonomy (NCBI): domain Eukaryota; kingdom Viridiplantae; phylum Streptophyta; class Magnoliopsida; order Asparagales; family Iridaceae; genus Iris; species Iris macrosiphon. The sequence goes on along the minus strand of JAYESA010000020.1, from coordinate 24,117,370 downwards.
AACACCTCTCCCTCTCTCTCTCTCTCTCTCATTTATATGCAACCAGCCCAGGAACAACAGCAGAAACTAAGAAGAAGAAGAAGAAGAAGAAGAAGATGATGACGTTGACGAGGAAGGGAGCATGCAGCTTGCTCAGAGACAACACCGTCCGGAACCTAGTTCACAGCAAGCGCCGCCTCGTGGAGGTCCCCTACACAGCAACGCTCTCCGACACCGTCAACGCCCTCGTAGCCAACAACATCGTCGCGGCGCCCGTCGCCGCGCCGCCGGGCCACTGGGTCGGCGCGGGCGGCACAATGATCATGGAGTCGGACAAGGTCACGGGAGTGGTCCGGAAGCAGTACATAGGCATGGTGACCATGCTTGATGTGCTGGTACATATAGCGGAGGAGGAGGAGGAGGAGGCCGGTGGATGTGTCGGGGTGGACGTGCAGAGGAAGATGCTGGTTCCGGTGTCGTCGGTCATCGGACACTCGCTGGAGGGGCTTACTTTGTGGACTCTGAATCCTAACACCAGGTACTTACTGGAGCCGGTGCTTTCTTCTGCTTAATTTGTAGTAGTAGTAGCATAAATATAATGCAGCAAGCAGATGCTGAGAGAAGTCAGAGTCCCAATCGAGTCAATTAATAGGTCCGAGTATAGCTTGTACTCTACGCAGACCTTGTTCCCAAAGGGGCTTAGCGACTCGGGCTCAAGGGCGCAAAGTGGTGCTCATGGGCGGTTGCATCGGCGCAGGCACTTGTGCGTATTTGATGCGCTCTCTCATGCACGGCCGCATGGGCGGGTCGCATGGGCTGCCGCATGGGCTGTGGCATGGGCTGCCTCATGGGCTACCCCATGGGCTGTCGCATGCACTGCGGCTTGCACAGTCACATGCGTTGCGGCTTGAGTTGTCGCATGCGCTGCTGCTGCGGATATATTTGAACGGTTATGGAAATATACGGTCTATTATTCAGATTCGTTTTTTGAGGGATTTGAAACTAATACGTGTCTATCTTTAGGGATTCATTATTAATCTATTCCTATCTTTCCGTAACTGTTGGGCGGCTAGGATTTTTATCCTATCTCTATAAATACTCTCTTCGTGTCTCTTTGAGGACTTACTCTTTGAAAGAAAGGGGACAAAGAGAGTTGTTGTTGCCGCTGCCATTAGAGTCCAGGGAGTTCGTGTGAGTCCAGACAGAGGTGACAACGAGCGTTCCAGAAGTTCTACGTGAACTTGCTGGTTCCTGGAAGCAGATCATGTGGGACGAATCTTGCTTTGAGCAACGGTGATCTTCATCACCCCAGCAAGCAGAGTTTATTCTTCTTCTTCCTCTTCTCTCTTTTGCAAGTTGTAAACTCTGTTTTGTCCGTTTGCAACTCCGATTGCAAGGAAGAACGAGAAGATAATTTTCTCTGATTCTTTTGTTATCTTGTTTCATGTTGTAATCAGATTATATATATACTTTCTTGTTGGATCGAGAGATATCAGGAAGGGAACTCTTGTGTGAACTCATGATCTCGACTTCAACTCAGGTTCTACCATCTTTGGTTAGGCCTTGGGACTAACAGAGACAACACCGTCCGGAACCTAGTTCACAGAAAGCGCCGCCTCGTGGAGGTCCCCTACACAGAGATGCTCTCCGACACCGTCAACGCCCTTGTAGCCAACAACATCGTTGCGGCGCCTGTCGCCGCGCCGCCGGGCCACTGGGTCGACGCGGGCGGCACCATGATCATGGAGTCGGACAAGGTCACAGGAGTGGTCCGGAAGCCGTACATAGGCATGGTGACCATGCTTGATGTGCTGGTACATATAGCGGAGGAGGAGGTCGGTAGATGTGTCAGGGTGGACGTGCAGAGGAAGATGCTGGTTTCGGTGTCGTCGGTCATCGGACACTCGCTGGAGGGGCTTACTTTATGGACTCTGAATCCTAACACCAGGTACTTACTGGAGCCGGTGCTTTCTTCTGCTTAATTTGTAGTAGTAGTAGCATAAATATAATGCAGCAAGCAGATGCTGAGTGAAATCAGAGTCCCAATCGAGTCAATTAATAGATCCGAGTATCGATTGTACTCTACGCAGACCTTGTTCCCAAAGAGGCTTAGCGACTCGGACTCGGGCTCAAGGACGCAAAGTGGCGCTTCATGTCAGCATCGGCGTAGACGCTTGTGCATATTTGATACGCTCTCTCATGCGCGGTCGCATGGGCGGTCGCATCAGCGCAGGCACTTGTGCGTATTTGATGCGCTCTCTCATGGGGAGGCCGCATGCGCGGTCGCATGGACTGTCGCATGCGCTGCCGCACGCGCTGTCGCATGGGCTGCCGCATGGGTTACCGCATGCGCTGTCGCTTGCACTGTCGCATGCGCTGCTGCTTGCGTTGTCGCATGCGCTGCTGCTGCTGCTGCTGCTGCTACGAATATATTTGAATGGTTATGGAAAGATACGGTCTGTTATTCAGATCCGTTTTTTGAGGAATTTAAAATTAATACGTGCCTATCTTTTAGGAATTCGTTATTAATCTATTCTTATCTTTCCATAACTGTTGGGCGGCTAGGGTTTTCACCCCCTCTATAAATACTCACTTCGTGTCTCTTTGAAAAAAAAGGGACGAAGAGAGTTGTTGCTGCCACCGCCATTAGAGTCCAGGGAGTTCGTGTGAGTCCAGACAGCGGTGACAGCGAGCGTTCCAGAAGTTCTACGTGAACTTGCTGGTTCCTGGAAGCAGATCGTGTGGGGCAAATCTTGCTTTGAGCAACAGTGATCTTCATCACCTCAGCAAGCAGAGTTTATTCTTCTTCCTCCTCTCTTTTGCAAGTTGTAAACTCTGTTCTGTCCGTTTGCAACTTCGATTGCAAGGAAGAACGAGAAGATAGTTTTCTCTGATTCTTTTGTTATCTTGTTTCAAGTTGTAATCAGATTATATATATAATTTCTTGTTGGATCGAGAGATATTAGGAAGGGAACTCTTGTGTGAACTCCTGATCTCGACCTCAACTCAGGTTCTACCATCTTTGATTGAGCCTTGGGACTAACAAAGAACACCTTCTGGAACCTAGTTCACAGCAAGCGTCGCCTCGTGGAGGTCCCTTACACAGCGACGCTCTTCGACATCGTCAACGCCCTCGTAGCCAACAACATCGTCGCGGCGCCCGTCGCTGCGCCGCCAGGCCACTGGGTCGGCGCGGGCGGCACCATGATCATGGAGTCGGACAAGGTCACGGGAGTGGTCTGGAAGCAGTACATAGGCATGGTAACCATGCTTGATGTGCTGGTACATATAGCGGAGGAGGGGGAGTGTAGCGCCCCGTTCTCCCAGTGCGGAGAGCGCGGCTAAGAAACACAAGACGGTATCGTTCGATCGGGATAGATTGAATTAAGAACTCGTCCTCGTTATGGATTTGTTTCTTCGGAATCGATTTCCATATTCAGTGGACCGCGCCCCAAGGATCGGCTTAGCGGCAGAGTCAGGAGAGTCCTCTCCGCTGCTATCTTTTATTGTCTCGGTTTTCGATGTCGCTTGTTGCTTTTGTGCTTTGAGTTGGTTTTGGGATTTGCTTGTTTTCCTTGAACGGTTTCGATGGTTTTCATTGTTTTCGTTCATTGAACTGCACTTCAATTCCGAGATTGGAAAAGTGGAAGAGGTATTGATCGAGCTGTTCGTAATGCAGGTGAACGAGCAGTAGGCGGCTTGCGAGCGGAGTCGTGAAGCGCCTCTTTCCTTCTCCCTTCCAATAATCTAAGTGAGTGGCTACCAACCCGATTAGCTAGTCCTGCTTCCAAGCTTCACATCTATAAAATCTTGCACCCTTCTTTGCCCCGATCAAACGATACCAAGTAATAATAAAAGATACCAAGATAAAAGAGAATAGACTTGGATAATACTGTTTTACAATCAAACTTGTGAACGGTTATATCTTTGCATGCTTGTTCGTTCGGAATGTTCATCATACGCATAGATACAAGTTTGAATATATACTTCTCTTTTATATTGTCCCGATGCATGAATTGAACGTAGATGCAATGTAAAACGAATCATGCAATACTGCTTGTCTTGTGCTCACGTAGCCTTCGGGCGAACGATTGTTCACGTAGCCTTCGGGCGAATGATTGTTAGCGTTCGATCACGGACAACTTGTGCACAAGGTATAGTTCCTGCGGGCGGCTGCTGGGGCACTGGTCACCGTTCCGGCTCCGGACGGAACTCACGTTTAGTCTCACGTACTTGGACAAGGTGGTATGCGGCGCCTCACGTACTTGCACGTAGCAAACCATCTTCGTCACAGACTAGTCCAAAATGGTTATCAAGCCAGTGATCATCTTGTATATTTAAACCTGTTGCAAACTAACTTGTGTCTTCGTGGCAGGGAAGGCATGGTAAGTATTGTGCAGGTGATTCAGACGGTCGGGTAAAATCCACCGAACGGTAGAATGTTCATTTCAGTAAATTCTATATGATGCTTACTTGTAAATGAACTAAGGCAAGATAGAAACCCACAAATATGCATGCTTCATTAAAACAACGTGTTGATTGGTATAGTTCGGTTAGTTCGCCTTCACCAGTATGTTTCGACATGCTGACCCTCGTTGAAACAGGTTCTCCGCACCAAGGCAAACCGAGCGAGGAGCCGAAGTCGTCTTCCCGATCCAGTCCAGCTGTTAGCGCATCCTAATCGCGCCGTCCTTGAAGCATTTTGAAGCAGGAGCCTGCAACTCTTCATACACAAATGCAGCTCCGTGGCAAAGCTATCCTCCAGCCTGGAGGTCTATATCTTTTGAAGTTTAGTAAAGGGATATAATGTACAGGACTGCTATCTCATTTTGAGTCATCTCTTTTGTAAGCCCGTGCGGCATATTAGCTGACTCGTTCAAGAGTTTGTAATAGATGTTCATTATCAATAAAGAGAACTTTTTCATGTTTCAAATCTGTGTTTCAATTTATCTGCGTACTCTGAATATGTGCTCGTTATGCAAAATACTTTAGCCTTGTGCGGGCGCAACCCCAGGCCCGCACGACATCACGATTCGGGGGACGCCCCAACGATTCTACGGAATCGGGTCGTGACAGGGAGGAGGCCGGTGGATGTGTCGGGGTAGACGTGCAGAGGAAGATGTTGGTTCCAGTGTCGTCGGTCATCGGACACTCGCTGGAGGGTCTTACTTTGTGGACTCTCAATCCTAACACCAGGTACTTTCTGGAGCCGTTTCTTCTGCTTAATTAGTAGTAGTAGTAGAATAAATATAATGCAGCAAGCAGATGCTGAGTGAAATCAGATTCCCAATCGAGTCAATTAATATATCCGTGTATAGCTTGTACTCTACGCAGACCTTGTTCCCAAAGGGGCTTAGCGACTCGGACTCAGTCTCAAGGGCGCAAAGTGACGCTTCACGTCAGCATCGGTGCATGCGCTTGTGGGTATTTGATGCGCTCTCATGCGCGGTCGCATTGGCGGACCGCATGGGCGGGTCGCATCGGCACAGGCACTTGTGTGTATTTGATGCGCTCTCTAATGCGTAGTCGCATGGGCGGGCTACATGGGCGGTCGTATGGGCTGTCGCATGGGTTGGCGCATGTGCTGTCGCATGGGTTACCGCATGGGCTGTCGCATGCTTTGTCGCATGCGTTGCGGCTTGCACTGTCGCATGCGCTGCTGCTGCTGCGGATATATTTGAACGGTTATGGAAATATACGATATGTTATTCAGATCCATGTTTTGAGGGATTTGAAATTAATACGTGCCTATCTTTTAGGGATTCGTTATTAATCTATTCCTATCTTTCCGTAACTGTTGGACGGCTAGAGTTTTCACCATCTCTATAAATACTCTATTCGTGTCTCTTTGAGGACTTACTCTTTGAAAAAAATGGGACGAAGAGAGTTGCTGCTGCTACCGCCATTAGAGTCCAGGGAGTTCGTGTGAGTCCAGACAACGGTGACAACGAGCATTCCAGAAGTTCTACGTGAGCTTGCTGGTTCCTGAAACAGATCGTGTGGGACGAATCTTTCTTTGAACAACGGTGATCTTCATCACCCCAGCAAGCAGAGTTTATTCTTCTTCTTCCTCTTCTCTCTTGTCCAAGTTGTGAATTATGTTCTGTCCGTTTGTAACTCCGATTGCAAGGAAGAACGAGAAGATAGTTTTCTCTGATTCTTTTGTTATCTTGTTTCAAGTTGTAATCATATTATATATATAATTTCTTGATGGATCGAGAGATATCAGGAAGGGAACTCTTGTGTGAACTCCTGATCTCGGCTTCGAACTCAGGTTCTACCATCTTTGATTAAGCCTTGGGACTAACAGAGACAACACCGTCCGAACCTAGTTCACAACAAGCGCCGCCTCGTGGAGGTCCCCTATACCGACACCGTCAACGCCCTCGTAGCCAACAACATCGTCGCGGCGCCCGTTGCCGCGCCGCCGGGCCACTGGGTCAGCGCGGGCGGCACCATGATCATGGAGTCGGACAAGGTCACGGGAGTGGTCCGGAAGCAGTACATAGGCATGGTGACCATGCTTGATGTGCTGGTACATATAGCGGAGGAGGAGGAGGAGGAGGAGGAGGCCGGTGGATGTGTCGGGGTGGACGTGCAGAGAAAGATGTTGGTTCCGGTGTCGTCGATCATCGGACACTCGCTGGAGGGGCTTACTTTGTGGACTCTGAATCCTAACACCAGGTACTTACTGGAGCCGGTGCTTTCTTCTGCTTAATTTGTAGTAGTAGTAGCATAAATATAATGCAGCAAGCAGACGCTGAGTGAAATCAGAGTCCCAATCGAGTCAATTAATAGGTCCAAGTATAGCTTGTACTCTACGCAGACCTTGTTCCCAAAGGGGCTTAGCGACTCGGGCTCAAGGGCGCAAAGTGATGCTCATGGGCGGTTGCATCGGCGCAGGCGCTTGTGCATATTTGATGCGCTCTCTCATGCACGGCCGCATGGGCGGGTCGCATGGGCTGCCGAGCCACTTGGTCGGCGCGGGCGGCACCATGATCATGGAGTCGGACAAGGTCACGGGAGTGGTCTGGAAGCAGTACATAGGTATGGTGACCATGCTTGATGTGCTGGTACATATAGCAGAGGAGGAGGAGGCCGGTGGATGTGTCGGGGTGGATATGCAGAGGAAGATGCTGGTTCTGGTGTCGACGGTCATCGGACACTCGCTGGAGGGGCTTACTTTGTGGATTCTCAATCCTACCACCAGGTACTTAATAGAGCCGGTGCTTTCTTCTGCTTAATTTGTAGTAGTAGTAGCATAAATATAATGCAGCAAGCAGATGCTGAGTGAAGTCAGATTCCCAATCGAGTCAATTAATAGATCGAGTATAGCTTGTACTTTACGCAGACCTTGTTCCCAAAGGGGCTTAGTGACTCGGACTCGGGCTCAAGGGCGCAAAGCAGCGCTTCACGTCAGCATTGGCACAGGTGCTTGTGCGTATTTAATGCGCTCTCTCATCCGCGGCCGCATGGGCGGTCGCATCGGCGCAGGCACTTGTGCGTATTTGATGCGCTCTCTCATGCGCGGTCGCATGGGTATTTGATGCGCTCTCTCATGCGCGGTCGCATGGGCGGGCCGTATGGGTGGGTCGCATGGGCGGTCGCACGCGGTGTCGTATGGGCTGCCGCATGGGTTACCGCATTGGTTGTCGCGTGCGCTGTGGCTTGCACTGTCGCATGCGCTGCTGCTTGCGTTGTCGCATGCGCTGCTGCTGCTGCTGCAGATATATTTGAACGGTTATAGAAAGATATGGTATGTTATTCAGATCCGTTTTTTGAGGAATTTGAAATTAATACGTGTTTATCTTTTAGGGATTCGTTATTAATCTATTCCTATCTTTCCGTAACTGTTGGGCGGCTAGGGTTTTTATCCTCTTTATAAATACTCTCTTCGTGTCTCTTTGATGACTTACTCTTTGAAAAAAAGGGGACGAAGGGAGTTGCTGCTGCCGCCGCCATTAGAGTTCAGGGAGTTCGTGTGAGTCCAGACAGAGGTGACAGCGAGCGTTTCAGAAGTTCTACGTGAACTTGTTGGTTCCTGCAAGCAGATCGTGTGGGACGAATCTTGCTTTGAGCAACGGTGATCTTCATCATCCCAGCAAGCAGAGTTTATTATTCTTCTTCTTCTCTCTTTTGCAAGTTGTAAACTCTGTTCTGTCCGTTTGCAAATCCGATTGCAAGGAAGAACGAGAAGAAGTTTTATCTGATTCTTGTTATCTTGTTTCAAGTTGTAATCTGATCATATATATAATTTCTTGTTGGATCGAGAGATATCAGGAAGGAACTCTTGTGTGAAATCCTGATCTCGACTTCAACTCATGTTCTACCATCTTTGATTAAGCCTTCGGACTAACAGAGACCACACCGTCCGAAACCTAGTTCACAGCAAGCGCCGCCTCGTGGAGGTCCCCTACACAGCGACGCTCTCCGACACCGTCAACGCCCTCGTAGCCAACAACATCGTCGCGGCGCCCGTTGCCGCGCCGCCGGGCAACTGGGTCGGCACGGGCGGCACCATGATCATGGAGTCGGACAAGGTCACGAGAGTGGTCCGGAAGCAGTACATAGGCATGGTGACCATGCTTGATGTGCTGGTACATATAGCGGAGGAGGAGGACGAGGCCGGTGGATGTGTCGGGGTGGACGTGCAGAGGAAGATGCTGGTTCCGGTGTCATCGGTCATCGGACACTCGCTCGAGGGGCTTACTTTGTGGGCTCTCAATCCTAACACCAGGTACTTACTGGAGCTGGTGCTTTCTTCTGCTTAATTTGTAGTAGTAGTAGCATAAATATAATGCAGCAAGCAGATGTTGGCTGAAATCAGAGTCCCAATCGAGTCAATTAATAGATCTGAGGCGAATCTTACTTTGAGCAACGGTGATCTTCATCATCTCAGCAAGCAGAGTTTATTCTTCTTCTTCCTCTTCTCTCTTTTGCAAGTTGTAAACTCTGTTTTGTCCGTTTACAACTCCGATTGCAAGGAAGAACGAGAAGATAGTTTTCTCATTCTTTTGTTATCTTGTTTCAAGTTGTAATCAGATCATATATATAATTTCTTGTTGGATCGAGAGATATCAGGAAGGGAACTCTTGTGTGAACTCCTGATCTCGACTTCAACTCAGGTTCTACCATCTTTGATTAAGTCTTGGGACTAACAGAGACAACACCGCCCGGAACCTAGTTCACAACAAGCGCCGCCTCGTGGAGGTCCCCTACACAGCGACGCTCTCCGACACCGTCAATGCCCTCGTAGCCAACAACATTGTCGCGGCGCCCGTCGCCGCGCCTCTGAGCCACTGGGTCGGCGCGGGCGACACCATGATCATGGAGTCGGACAAGGTCACGGGAGTGGTCCGGAAGCAGTACCTATGGTGACCATGCTTGATGCGCTGGTACATATAGAGGAGAAGGAGGAGGCCGATGGATGTGTCGTGGTGGACGTGCAGAGGAAGATGCTGGTTCCGGTGTCGTCGGTCATCGGACACTCGCTGGAGGGGCTTACTTTGTGGGCTCTCAATCCTAACACCAGGTACTCACTGGTGCCGGTGCTTTCTTCTGCTTAATTTGTAGTAGTAGCATAAATATAATGCAACAAGCCGATGCTGACTGAAATTAGAGTCCCAATCGAGTCAATTAATAGATCCGAGTATAGCTTGTACTCTACGCAGACCTTGTTCCCAAAGTGGCTTAGCGACTCGGACTCGGATTCGGGCTCAAGGGCGCAAAGTGGCGCTTTGTTTGCGCAATTTGCACTTAGCACGTCAGCATCGGCGCAGACGCTTGTGCTTATTTGATGCGCTCTCTCATGCGCGGTCGCATGGGCTGCCGCATGGGATGTCGCATGCGCTGCCGCATGCGTTGTCGGTTGCGCTGTAGCATGCGCTGCCGCTTGCGTTGTCGCATGCGTTACTGCTGCTGCGGATATATTTGAACGGTTATGGAAATATACGGTCTGTTATTCAGATCTGATTTTTGAGGGATTTGAAATTAATACGTGCCTATCTTTTAGGGATTCGTTATTAATCTATTCCTCTTTTCGTAACTGTTGGGCAGCTAGGGATTTCACCCTCTCTCTATAAATACTTTATTCGTGTCTCTTTGGAACTTACTCTTTGAAAAAAAGGTGCGAAAAGAGTTGCTGCTGTCGCCGCCATTAGAGTCCAGGGAGTTCGTGTGAGTACAGACAGAGGTGACAACAAGCGTTCCAGAAGTTCTACGTGAACTTGCTGGTTCCTAGAAGCAGATCGTGTGGGACGAATCTTGCTTTGAGCAACGGTGATCTTCATCATCCCAGCAAGCAGAGTTTATTCTTCTTCTTCCTCTTCTCTCTTTTGCAAGTTGTAAACTCTGTTCTGTCCGTTTGCAACTCCGATTGCAAGGAAGAACGCAAAGATAGTTTTCTTTGTTTCTTTTGTTACATTGTTTCAAGTTGTAATCAAATCATATATATAATTTTTTGTTGGATCGAGAGATAACAGGAAGGGAACTCTTGTGTAAACTCCTGATCTCGACTTCAACTCAGGTTCTACCATCTTTGATTAAGCCTCGGGACTAACAGAGACAACACCGTCCGGAACCTAGTTCACAGCAAGCGTCGCCTCGTGGAGGTCCCCTACACAGCTACGCTCTCCGACACCGTCAACGCCCTCGTAGCCAACAACATCGTCGCGGGAGTGGTCCGGAAGCAGTACATAGGCATGGTGACCATGCTTGATGTGCTGGTACATATAGCGGAGGAGGAGGAGGACGGTGGATGTGTCGGAGTGGACGTGCTGAGGAAGATGCTGGTTCCGGTGTCGTCGGTCATCGGACACGCGCTAGAGGGGATTACTTTGTGGACTCTCAATCCTAACACCAGGTACTTACTGGAGCCGGTGCTTTCTTCTGCTTAATTTGTAGTAGTTTTAGCATAAATATAATGCAGCAAGCAGATGCTGAGTGATTACTTAGTGAAGGATAACCATAAAATTTTTAACCACCACGGGACGGGGCAGGGCGGGGCAGCGCAGGGCGGGCCGGACCGCCCTGAAGGGTTGGATTGTCTTAGCTGGAGCTTAAGTTTGGTTGCACTTCATCCCTGTTGAAAATATATGTTTAAGTTAGGACCGGTCATAAAAAAAATACAAATGAAGTCGGGGGTTGCCCTATGGATGGGGTTGTCCAAGTCCTAAGTCTTGTCAGGCTTATCCTGGACCAGTCCTGCCAAAGAGGTGGCCGATTGTTGGTTTTGTTGCTTGTTTAGAAGCAACAACTTATTGTTCATGTTAATTTTAGTCCCACATCGGATGAGGGAAAACATTCTCTTTTTCTTAAATTGCTTAACTCACTTTATTAGGAAAAGTTATTTTTGTAGGTGATGGACTCCCCAAGCAAGTGACAAATGGGTGCAAAATTTAATCTGCATTTTTTGACTTGCACTTATTAATTTTTGTTTGTGCAATGGTAACACTAGTAAAGGGTGGAGTGAATCTGGGTACGAGTACTAGTCCGACAAAATGAAAATGGAAAATGGAAGGGGTCTCCGTAGCCGAAGACATAGACATAGCCGAAGACATGGACGGTCAGTAATGAGTATAATTTTCTAAACAAAAAAAATCTTGAAAATTTGAAAGTGCTTGTTTAAGTTGCTTCTACTTACTTTTGGCTATTTCTATAGACATTCCAAAAATTGTTCAGTACAGTCCCAAATCTACTCAGGACAGTCCAACCCTCCTCTCTCACCCTAAATCCTAACTTTAATCCCAATTCCAACCGCCGGAGGAGGCGGAGGCGGCGGCGGCGGCGGAGAGTCTGGAGGAGGAGGAGGAGGAGGAGGAGGCGGAGGGAGAGGCTGGAGGAGGAGGGAGGAGGAGGAGGAGACACTCCCGCTGGCCCCCTCCCCTCCCTGGCTCCCCCATGGACCTCCCCCTCTCTTCCTCCTCCCCCACCCTCCGTGTCCGCCTCCCCGACCCCGACCATCCCTTCTCCCTCGACTCCAGCCTCTTCTCCTCTTTCCGCGGCCTCCTTCTCCACCTCTGGCACCTCTGGGAGCTCCTCCTCATCGGCGCGCCCTCCTCATCATCGCTCCCACCCCCACTCTCTGTTTCGACGCCGTCCTCGCCCTCGTCGCCTCCCTTAGCCTCCACGTTGACTTCCGTCCCTACTTCACCATCTACGAACCCCAAGCTATCGTCGTCGAGGACTGTCAAAAAATTTTAGGACTGTCAAAATATTTGACAGTCCTGAAAAAAATTGGGCTAGCCTGAAACAATTTTTTCGATGGTAAACTTGTAAATAACTAAAAAAAAATGGATTAGCCTAAGTAATTTTTGTAGTGCCTATAGATTTGGCCTTACTTTTCAGGTGGTGTCTGAGAAAAGTTCAGTAACTAGGGCTGCAATCAGGCTTAGTGGAGTCAATATTGGCATGTTCAAGCTCGAGTTATGACTTATAGAGGCAATCTCAAGCATTAACTCGAGCTTGAAAACTATGTCCATGGTTTTACTCAACTAGGGTCTGGTGCAGCAAGATGATTTAATAGCAGCTCACAAGTTTTTGAGCTCGAGTTTGAGTCGAGAAGAGAGTATTGGCGTGCAAATATAGAGAGTATTATGTTGTGGAATGGGCTTGTTTTATACCAAAAGTGAGACTAGAAATTTTAGTTCTAGACTATAGAGTCGGCTCGTATCTCTTTAAGACCAACTGACAATAAAGCTCGAGTCAAACCTAGTGAAATCAGAGTCCCAATCGAATCAATTTATAGATCCGAGTATAGCTTGTGTGAAAAAGTAGTAGGAAAGGATAATCTAGATCTTTCATTCATCATGATATTACATATATATACATCTACACATCAACTTGGGCCTAAGCCACATGGGCCAATCACCATATATATAATTTAATCATACAATTTAATCCCAATATCCCTCCTCAAGTTGGAGCATGCAAGTCACAAATGTCCAACTTGCACAAAAGAAATTCAAATTGTCATTTGCCCAAAGCTTTGGTGAAAACATCCGCCAATTGTCCATCCGTCAGCACATGAGATGGGCGAATAAGTCCATCAAGAACAACATCCCTCAAAAAGTGACAATTCACCTCAATGTGTTTTGTGCGCTCATGGAAAACTGGATTCTGCACAAGATGTAAAGCAGATTGGCTATCACAAAACAAATCCATAGCACACGAATGTTGCAATCCCAAGCTGCCAAACAACCCTTTTAGCCACTTAATCTCACACGTGACTGCCGCCATCGCACGATATTCTGCTTCGGCCGAAAAGCGGGACACCGTCACCTGTTTCTTCGTCTTCCAAGAGATAGGCGAATAGCCAAGAAAAACCAACCAACCAGACAAAAAACGTCTTGTGATGGACAACTCACCCAATCGAAATCACACCACCCCGGAGCCGCAAATCACAGTCAGAGAGAAGGAGAATGCCTTGACCAGGACAACCCTTCAGATAACAAACAACCCTCAAAGCCGCATCCCAATGATCACGCTGGAGCTCATGCATAAACTGCGACAAGATGTTAACAGTGTAAGCCAAATCCGGCCGAGTAAACGAAAGATAGATCTGCTGTCCCACGAGTCGCCGATATGCTTCCCCATCCGACAGCAGTGGACTTGTAGAGCGTGCCATCTAATGATGTTCCATGGGAAATCTTGCGGGTTTTGCCCCCAACAATTTTGTCTCAGAGATAATATCAAGTGTATATTTCCGTTAGCACAAAAAAATTTCTTACGCACTTTGAGCTACCTTAACTCCAAGAATAAACTTTCACACCCCAAGGTCCTTCATATGAAAGCATGTACTCAAATAATTCTTAAAGGCAGTAAGAGCAGCAAAATTATTGCCAGAGAGAATCAAATCGTCGACTTACACAAGAACATTCATCTGAACATCACCCTTTGGAAGAGTAAAAAGCGAGTAGTCAGAGTACGATTGGCAAAATTCGTTCTCCCGCAAAGAAGACGCCAACTTCGCAAACCAACAGCGAGGCGCCTGTTTAAGTCCATATAGAGATTTTCGAAGCCGACATATCTGATCAGGACGTGTGGTTCGGAAACCAGTTGGTAGTTTCATATATACTTCTTCGGTAGATCTCCATGCAGGAAAGCATTGTGAACATCTATCTGATGTAGTTCCCAATTTTTTGCTACAACTACATATAGAAAAGCACAAACAGTAGCCATTTTCGCAACCGGAGCAAAAGTATCAGTGTAATCAATCCCTTCAACCTAATGATCGTCGAAAACCATCAAACGGGCTTTAAGCCGCTCAACACTCACATCAGAATTATACTTTATCTTATACACCCACCGGCTCTCCAAAACACGTTATCCAGCCGGAAGCATCTTCATTGTCCAGGTATCATTATCCTCCAAAGCCCGTATCTCCTTATGCATAGCTTCACGTCACCCTGCATCTTTAACCGCCTCTTTAAAGAAGGTCGGTTCTGTACCTGCAGTTACAACTGCAAGAAAATTCTTGTGTCCCAGAGAAAATCGATCACAATTCAAAAAATGTGCTATAGGATAAGGAGTATCTGAGGAGTGATTGGACGTGGTGGAACATTGGGAGGAAGGACTGGAACTCAACTTCCGTATTGTATTTGTAACAAAATCGCGGAGCTTCACAGACGAAATTTTGGCACGCATTCCACGCCCCAGTATACCCTCACCATCTGGCACCCCCTATGCCGCCTCATCCTCCGTCGGCTTATCCTCCATAGCGGCCTCAGCCGCGCTACCCTCACCATCAGCCGCCCCAACCACATCGTTCTCATCTGGGGATACGACCGTCCCATCCATATCAGGTAAATCACATCCCGTAGTACTGTCGATCATAGGATTAAAACCCAAATCATCATCACCCACGACAGGAGGCACAGGATCAGGTGAAGCTGTATCACCACGATCATCCTCAACAGAATAGAAAAACTCAGTCTCATAAAATTTAACATCTCGAGAGAAAAAAATCACCAGGAGCAAGATCATACAATTTTAACCCTTTTTGCCATAGAGATCCCACAAAAACACACTTTCGACTGCGACTGGCAAATTTGTCCATTTTAGCTTTTTGGTTGTGGGCAAAACATAGACAACCAAAAATACGTAATTCATCATAAGAAGGAGAAGCACCAAACAAAATTTCATAAGGGATTTTAAAACCAAGAAAACTTGAAGGGGTTCTCGATTGATCAAATAACCGGCTGCCAAAATACTCTCCCCAAAAAGAAATTGGCAAATTTTCCTGAAAACGTAAAGCAAGTGCCACATTCAAAATATGTCTATATTTTCGTTCGACCCTCCCATTCTGTTGAGGTGTACCCACACAAGATGTCTGAAACAAAATACCATTTTGTGCAAAGTTGTCACGCAGACAATTAAACTCAGAACCATTATCACTTCGCACAATTCGAACTTTATAATTAAATTATTTCCAATCGTAGAAAAAATGACGAGAATATCTTGTATACTTCAGTCTTATCAATCAACAAAAACACCCAAACAACACGAGAAAAATCATCCACAATCGTCAAAAAATATCGAGCTCCACACGAAGAAGGCATAAGATACGACCCCCAAAGATCACAATCTATCAAATCAAAAATTGCAACAGCCCGAGAGTCACTGACAGGAAAAATACCTCGAGTTTGCTTTGCATGATGGCAAACTTCACATGCCTTATTCACTGAACTACTAAAGCTACTAACAACAGGAAGAGACTTTACTACTTTATCAGAAGGATGCCCAAGTCGCTGATGCCAAATGTCCAGAGAAGTCCCAGTCATTGCCAAGGCCTGAGTCTTCGGTACAAAACGAAAGTAGTAGAGTCCGTTTCACCATTTACCGACGCCAATTAGGGTCCTCAAACTGGGGTCCTGTATAACGCACAATTTTTTAGTGAATTGTACAACACAATTTGTATCATCAATAAGATGGGTCATATAAATTAAATTGCAATGTAATTGAGGTACGAATAGAACATTCGTGAGAACAACACCCGGTGCAAGAGCAACACGCCCGCAGCACGAGGCAACCGCAGTTTGTCCGTTCGGGAGCCCAACCAGATATCCACTATTTTCGTCACCCCCGACAATAAATCCAAATTTCCAGTAACATGATTCGAGCGCCTGTATCAATAATCCAAGGTGCAATAGACTTGCCTACCATTCGGTCCTCCGGAGATTTTGCCGAAGAGTTACCAAGTAGAAAAATAAGTTGTTGCCATTGGTCCAGAGTTATTCTCGGAACACCGTCTGCACCATCACCTGCCATACCTGTTTGTGCCGCAACCGTCGCGCTACATCCTGCCACCGCCGCACGCACCTCCGCACCCCGTCCCCGACCATCACCAGCCGCGTGTCCGCCACCACGTCCGCGGCCAGCCCCTCGTCCATCGCCACGCGGCTTATCCCCCCACCAATCAGGAAAGCCATGTTTCTCGAAGCAAGTGGCTTCTTCATGTCCGTTGCGTTTGCAAAACTTGCAAAGCAACTCCGATTTATCCTGAGCATCAAAAAGAGATGGCTCACGGTTAACAGGAGGAGTTTTAACCGCAAGCGCCATAACCTCGGTCCTCGTCCCGTTCAGAGGAGACTTGTGTGGACGTGCGCAATTGTTTCTCATGTAGCATGGATTGATAAGCACGCGCCAAAGTAGGGAACGGATCTTGTGCCAATAAAGTCGAGCGGACGTTGCCATAGAGTTTTTGATTGATTCCATAAAGAAATTGATGAAAGCGATCCTCATTAACCCATTTTTGTAGCTTCTTTGGGATATCACACGTACATTTGCTGCAACTGCATGCCGGAATAGGTTCATAAGTCCCCAACTCATCCCAAAGAGTCTGCAATTGGCCGAAGTAGTCGACCACGGACATGGATTTCAACCACATCCCGTATCCAATGATATCGGGTATCAATGTGTATGGACCGGCTATGAAATGTCTAGTTCTTCACAAGGTGAATTGCACTCTGACTATCACAAAGCAAAGGGTACTGCTCTTGCTTTAGTCCCATTTCCTGCAGTAGCTTCTTTATCCACAACAACTCATTGCAAGCCTCCGTCGCCGCAATATACTCTGCCTCTGTCGTCGACAAGGCAACATACTTCTGCAACTGCGACTGCCATGATACCGCTCCACCAGCAAACATCATCACATAGCCCGAAGTCGATCGCCTCGTGTCTACATCTCCAGCCATATCAGCATCGGTATACCCAACCAGCTTCGGCTCGTCACCACCAAATGAAAGTCTCCAATCGGCAGTGCCCCGAAGGTATCATAGAATCCACTTGATCGCACTGCAATGTACCCTTCCAGGATTGGAAGTATACCTACTAATTGTGCCAACTGCGTGAGCGATATCAGGTCTCGTACACACCATAGCATACATGAGACTCCCTACTGCTGAGGCATATGGAACCCGCTCTATATCTTCCTTCTCGTCCTTGGTAGATAGACATTGCTCCTCAGTGAACTTAAAGTGATCCGCAAGAGGGTTACTTTCTTTGACCCATCTATCCTGAAACGCTGAAGTACCCAGTGAATGTACTTCTTTGGGGACAAGTGTAGCTTATCATCAACATAGAGCAGTAAAATAATGAAATCATTCTCGACAAAGTACCTCATAAATACACAACGGTCCGACATCGTCCGTACATAACCATGCTCCCCCATAAACGACTCGAACTTCCTGTACCATTGCCTCAGAGCCTGCTTTAGACCACACAAGCTCTTCCTCAACCGACAGACCAAGTGTGACTTGTCCTTCTCACAGAATCCTTCTGGCTACTCCATGTACAACTCCTCCTCAAGATCACCGTGGAGGAATGTCGTCTTCACGTCCATCTGCTCGACCTCCAAGTCGAAATTGGCTGCCAATGCTAGCACTACCCGAATAAACGACTGCTTGACGACTGGCAAAAAGATCTCATCATAATCTACACCATTCCGCTGACCATAGCCTTTAATTACCTGTCTCGTTTTGTATCGAGGGCGAGTAGCATCATCTGTCTGCTTCACTCTGAACATACATCGATTTTTCAAAGCCTTCTTGTCCTTTGGCAACCGCACCAGATCATAAGTGGAGTTGGCCTGTAAGGAACTCATCTCCTCCAGCATAGCTTCCATCCACTCCTGCTTGTGTTCGTCTTCCATAGCCTCTGCAAATCTTTCGGGCTCTCCCCCGTCAGTAAGTAGCACATACTCACCCAGTAAGTATCTTGTAGATGGTCGACGCTCTCTATCGCTCCTCCTCAACGGAACCACTGGTGCTTGCTGTATATCAACAACCTCCTCCCCTTCATGAACTGCCTCATTGGTATGCTCATCCTCCTGAGGGTCACCCTGACCACCATCAGCAGGCTGATCATCAAGGTTGGGAGCAACTCCATGTACTGGCTCCTCCATAACTGGATCCTCTGCGATATCCTCTTGAAACTGCTTGAAGTGAAATGACTAAGGCAATTCCTCAGCCTCAGAAGGCATCTCGGAATCCTGAGTTTTGGTCATGGTCTGATCCTCGACGAATGCCACGTCCCTGCTTCTGTAGAGCTTTCTTCCCACTGGGTCGTAAAGTCTATAGCCAAACTCATTCCGACCGTAGCCGACAAAGACGCACCGCCTCTTCTTCGGCTCAAGTTTGGATCTCTCATCCTTCAATACATGCACGAAGGCCTTGCAATCAAACACTCGTATGTGATTGTATGACGGCTATTTGCCGTACCATACTTTGTCAGGCACATCACTCTGCAAAGGAGTACTAGAAGATAAATTAATAACATAAGCAGCTGTGTAAAGTGTCCCACCCCAATAGCTGTCCGGCAAGTTTGCTTTTGACAGCAAACACTGCACCCTCTCCATCAACGTCATGTTCATGCGCTCCGCTACACCGTTGAGCTGCGGTGTCTTTGGTGGAGTCTTCTGGTGTCGTATCCCTTGCTCTCTGCAATAAGCATCAAAGGGACTAATATATTCGTCGCTATTGTCCGACCGAACACATAGCAGCTTCTTGCTCGTTTTCCTATCAACAGACATGAAACTCTTTGAAAGTGGGCAGCACCTGATCCTTAGTTTTTATGGCATAGACCCAAACCTTCTTGGAACAGTCATCAATAAATGTTACAAAATAAGAAGCACCACCAATGAATTTTACCTTCATAGGACCGTAGACATCCGAGTGAATCAACTCGAGCAATGTCGGATTCCTTGAACTTGGGTGACTTTGGAAACACCATATTTTGCTTTTCCGCCAAACAGTACGTACATCTCTCCAATTTTGTAGACTTTAGCCCTGGAATCACCTTCATGTTCAGCAAGTAGCTCATCATCTTGTTGATATGGCTGAGCCGCCTGTGCCAAAACTCAGTAGACGCATCAGTAGCTGCGTTCACCTCATGTGCCCCATGTGCGCTCCCTTCTATATAATAGAGTCTGAACTTCTTGCTTCCTCTGGCAATCATCATCGAACCTTTGGAAAGCTTCTACTGACAGTTCCGGAAGAGTTTGAAGAAACCCTCTTCATTCGACCTTCCAATCGACACCAGGTTGAAACGGATATCAGGGATATGAAAGACATCTTTGAGAACAAGAACTGCATCCGTCTTTGTCCTCAAATGCACATCTCCAACAACAACTTTCAACACATTTTCGTTGCCCATCTTCAACACTCCACAGTCGCCTGTTTTGTAAGTAACAAATAGTGCTCTGTTGTGAAATACGTGCGCTGAAGCACCTGAGTCCACCAGCCAAGAGTTGTCATCGCAGGCGAGGTTCATAACTACCTCATCACCTACAATGATCACGTCGCCTCCATGTGTCGAGGTCACCGCTGTAATGTTCTCACATTGCTTCCCCTTGTCGCCCTTCTTCTCCCCCTTCCAAGCGAAACAATTCCGTTTGATGTGACCCTTCTTGCCACAATAGTAACACTCTAAGTTCTCGTACCGACCCTTGGACTTGTCCTGCTCTTGTCTCTACCACCACCTGGACCCCTGCTCTTGCTCCTTCCGCGGCTCTCTAAAACTAGCGCCTCTGAATGGGATGTGGATGAAGTGTCCTGAGAATGTCTCCGCATCTCTTCATTCAGTACCCCGTTCTTGGCAAACTCCAGACTGACCGTGCCTTCCGGAGCAGAAGCGATCATAGGCGATCATAGACACCCGTACGGTTTTTCACGAGTTTGGCAATGTACACAACAACCAGTCCATGTATTTCGTCATCAAACTTGACTCCCATCGCGGATAGCTGGTCCACCACGCCCTGAAACTCACTCAAGTTACCCGTAATAGATGCACCATCTTTGTACCGCAGGCCCATCATCGTTCGGATCAGTAACAGCTTGTTTGTCCCGGTCTTCTTCCCATACAAAGATTTTAACTTATCTCACAGCCTCTTCGCGTGTTCAATATTAGCAACGTGGTTGTACACGTTCTCATCAACGAACTGCCGTATGTACCCACACACCTGTATGTGCTCGAACTTTCAGTCCTCTTCGGATTTATCACTGGACCTCTCGGACACAAATACTGAAAGATACAGCTTCTTGACGAACAACAAATCCTTCATCTTGCTCCGCAAATAATGATAGTTGGTACCGTTCAGGTTTACCATGCGCACCGGCTTCGCGTCCATCTCTACTCCCTGATTTGACTGTCAACTTCTGACACCTCTCTGAACTCAAGAACCTGGCTCTGATACCACTTTGTTGGGAACGAAAGCGCGAAAACCGTTCCCCAAACCAAGAAGCCCTGCGAGAGAATCGAGCAAAAGTACATAAACCAAAAAACGCCTAACACAAATCGCAGACAGAGATTTTTACGTGGAAAACCCAAATGGAAAAAATCACGGGACGATCAGAGTCCAACCCTGAAAAGCCTCCACTAATGGAATAAGAAATACACCGACTCCTTGCAAACTTCTCACCGATCCAAACGGATCACCACAACTCTTTGGAATAGAAAATAGATCACAGACAAACGAAGAACGGAGATGACGAGAAAAGAATTATCTGAAACCGATCTCCTCTTCGAAATAGCATTCAATCTCTTCCTCTCTCCTTCCAATGTTGCAAAAGCACTCTTGCCTCCTTTTGCAATTTTTTTAAGATATATTTAAGGGCTATGAGACACCTAATATATATAGCCTCAAACCCACAACTAGTATTCCTATTATATATAAGAATGTCCAATCTAAATCCAAATCCATTGACATATTCCTATTATATGTAGGAATATCCAATCCAAATATAAATCCATTGACATATTCCTATTATATGTAGGAATACCCAAATATTTAAGTATTCCTGTTATATGTAGGAATACTCAATCCAACTCCGAAATATTTTTTACATAGATTGGAAATCCCACCCATTCCAACATATGGAAATCTTTGACTTTTTTTCTCCCGTCATCCCTGTTGCCTACTTTGTCAATGTTAACGTGAAAGCCAGTCTAAATAATTGAGTAATTGTAGTACTGTGCAGTGTCCTTTCTGAAATTTGGCTGTTGGTTACGACTTTCTTGGCTCCTTAGGAAATGACTCGCTAGAAAGCTATGCTTGATGTTTTAAAATGTTTACCATGAAGGCTTACAAGCTATGCTACAAGGGCAAGAATAAGATAACGACACCATACACACACTAGTGGCATGGACATTTTTGAGTGTGTGCTGCCTATATTTTTGTAGCTTCCAAGTTCTATGAAATTTTCTGAATTTATTTACACTTTCCAGTTTATATGTTTCCAATTGCTAAAATGAAGAGGATCTTGATGTTACCTTTCCTGTTGCAGCATAATAGATTGTATGGAGACTTTTAGCAAAGGTGTACACCGTGCTCTGATACCACTTGAAAGCCACACAGACAACGTCATTGCAGCAGAACTGGTGGAGGCGTCACCTGGCTACAGAATGCTCACTCAGATGGATGTCCTAGTTTTCTTGAGGGAGCATGCTAATGAATTGAAGAATATATTTTCGTGCAGTGTTGACCAGTTAGGGGCGGTGAATGAGAATGTTTTTGCCTTAGCTAAGCACACAAAAGTTGTAGATGTCATCAAAGCCATGAGAACTGCTTCTCTGAATGCTGTTCCCATTGTGGAAGATACGGAAATGCCCGGAGATGATCAAATACTTCTAGATGTTAGTTGATAATCCAATTTGTTTACTAGTTCATGATTTTAATGGTCTCACATTTTCGATGGTGTCCAGGGGAAAGGAAAGAAGCTTGTGGAAACGTTCTCAGCGACCGACCTACGAGGATGTTCGGTGGCTCAACTGCAGTCTTGGTTGTCCATCAGTGTTGTGGAATTCAAGGAAAGGGTGTCCAGTACTCGAAGTAAGCTAATTACGTGCTATCACGAGAGTAGTCTTGGTGATGTCATAGAGAAGGCAGTTGACGCCCACGTGCACAGAGTGTGGGTCGTGGACCGTGAGGGGTTGCTCAAAGGGCTGATCTCTCTCACCGACATGCTGCGAGTTATTCGGGAAGCTGTACTGCAGACAGAGCAGGATCTTGGTGATGTAGAAACTCCTACTATACAGTAATAGCTCTCGCCTTTATGTGCTGTTTCACTTGCCTATCAGTAAAATCTACTAGTTAGTGTCTGTAGAATGAACCATTTACTTTAACCGCAACTTTAATGACTTTGTCGTGCATATTTTCCAAATCAATCCAAACCCGTTCATTCGTGTACAGTTTGATTTCAGCTGGTCATCATTGGAACCATCGTGCAGTAGTTACCGAGGGAATTCAGGCATGGATTTAGTGGATTAACTAGTACATAATGAGATTCGTCTAGTTCCTCCTATCGTTAACTCAACATTGCAGAATCACATTGATGTAGCCTTTTTGCACCAAATTCTTTGACACAGAGTGTCAGTTACAAACTTCTTGAAGTTTGGGGCACTGAAATTTTCAGGGAATTAGATATGTCTGCCATGGAGTGTGTGCCCTGCAATGGGGCTAGCAGATAGGTGGTTGAGCATCCCACCTAATCCTGTCATTATGTATCCCTTCTTACTAGTTGTTTACCGAGACAGTCAGGGGCGGAGCCAGGATTTTGGAATAGGGTGGGCTAGCTAGTAGTTACTATAAGATTCCAAAAATTTATGCCAAAAATTCGACAGACTTTTCTTTGTAAATTCGATGATTCGACAGAATTTTTTTGTAAATTTATGCCTAAATTTTTGTAATGTTTACTAATTGATAATTTTTCACTAAATATAATTGCTTCCATCTATTCCAAAGATATACTATGCATTTCAAAAAAGAATACTATGAAGCAAGCATCTGAAAATGATTCAATTCATTACCAAGACAGTAAAAATAAATGACATACAAATTTTAAGATCTCATTCAAGAGAATTTAAATCACCTATAATCTCATCCCTATGATCAACCCTTGGGGTTGAAAAATTAATATTCGAAGGAGGGGGAGACTTTCACTTCCTTATGTTTCACCCCTTGGTTTAAAGAATGAAAAATGGATTTTTCTCTCTTGTTTCCTTGATTTTCCATTATATTCCAAAGACCTATTAAATAGTGAATTAAAATCAAACCAAATACCAAATATTTGGGGGTTAGGATTTTACAAAAAATGAATTCAAAGGAGGATGGTGATGATGATAGTGTTTTACCAGAGGAGGTGAAGAGGGAGACTAGGAGAGCCGAGAGCGGGAGGGGGGCGAGGGGCTGCAGCGTCCTGGTCGTCGGTCGCCGGTTGGGCTGGAGTGTGGAGAAGGGGAGCACCCGGAGATAGGGAGCACCCGGAACGTCTCGGTCGTGGTCGCGGCCTCGCGGGTCTCCGGTCATCGGTCGCGGATCATTGTGTAATAAACCCTAAACTATGCGACAGAGAGTGAGAGAGTCGGAGTCTGAGGTCTCTGGACTCAAATTATTTACTCTTTACATCTGTTGATTGGTATAATGGGTAAGATTTATAGAGTATTGGGTGGACTATAAACCTATACTAGCATATATATAATAAAAAAATTACTATTTTTTTTTTGCACTGAACTGTATCTATACTAACATATATATATAAAAAAATTACAATATTTTTTTTGCACTGGGCTACAGCCTAGTGCACCCTCCATTTGCCTCCGCCCCTGGAGACAGTGATGTTCAAGATTTCGAGGTATTCATATGTTCTATAAATGTTGAGGACATGGTCTAGAACCACGATAAGATTTGTTGTTTGTATCATGGAGGATGCAGGTTGGAGTCGCAAAAAGAGCCTCTTCATATATACGGGGGTTAGGCTTTGTAGACCCTCTCTTCCATATCCTGCAAAACGAGAGCATGGTGGCACTGAAATTTCCTTTCATATGCTCTGTAAAAGCAGGTGCATCGTGGTAGTGATAAGTCTTGTTATATGTTCTGTAAATGTTGGCTCGACAGGGCGCTGCAGCTTAAAAGCTTCTTCATGCACATACATTGGACAAAATTATGTCTTGAAAGTGAAACATCAGAGTTATTTACCATCTGTTCATTCATTCATTCAACTTTATGAAGAAGTGTGCATCTGGTTCCAAGATTGATGACATTGGTGTTTGTTCTCATTAATCGGATTGTTGTTTTTACTGCTCGTTTGATACAGGTGACTGTTTTCTAGAAATTATTTTATTTGGTGGAATTTTTCTTGCTATTAAATATGCTAAATACATTGACTGGATGAACATGTTTCTGCAGATATGAACTATTTTAGCAGCGTGATAAAGCCTAATCTACGGGAAAATATGCTCTGCTATATGCTTTTGGACGTTTATGTACACAACGAATCAGAAAATGTTGGTTCATTCGTAATTGTCAGTAAATGAAGATTCATTCGCGACTTGAGCGATATCTACCATTACAATCAGTGGTCCAAGATACCAATGGCACACATCACCATGATCTGTCGCCATCGATCCATACAGAAGTTACTGTTGTGAGTTATAACAATGCATACGTTTGGCCACAAATCCCTGTCCGCTAAAAAGAAATTAATTATTTATTCTTTATATGGGCACAAGAAATTATAATTTTGTATTAATTTATTTTTGATGTTTGGAAAGACCAAAAATATAGTCAGTAGAGAGAGTTTAGACCTAAATTTTTATAATAAATACAAGAAATTTGAAGGAAAAGTGAATCAATAACGTGGGTTGGGAACTATTTTTTTTGAACTTTTGAGATTTTTTTTTTTTTTTTTTTTTTTTTGTTTTTGTTTTTGTGCATCCAAATTCAGGTATTGAGTGAGTATTGTCAGTGAACAAATTGTGGCAGGAAATAGCTCGTCCTACCCCCAATTGACTCACATTGTTGAGAGGATAAGCATAACAGTATCATTTGTGGTCGAGATGGCACCATTTGGACGAGTAAGATTAAGAGGACGC
The DNA here is from genome assembly GCA_036927795.1 of Iris macrosiphon. Classification (NCBI taxonomy): domain Eukaryota; kingdom Viridiplantae; phylum Streptophyta; class Magnoliopsida; order Asparagales; family Iridaceae; genus Iris; species Iris macrosiphon. The sequence goes on along the minus strand of JAYESA010000020.1, from coordinate 24,092,026 downwards.
GCAACAAATACACAACTATATACAAACACAAATGGTGGGTTCATTCATCTTAAAACCCCTTCTAGATCATGCCATATCAAATCGTAATTGCGCAACTATTTTCCATGGACACGGATACAAAACGGTAAAGATACGAATATATTTTGGTGTGTGCGAGTGTATATTATTTAATATGTATCCGATACTATATGGTTCACATTTCTAAAGTAAGTACTTCCTAACAGTGCTAGTTTATTGTGGCTTAGGGATGGGTGCCTATGCCTTCAATTAGGGGTGGAAGGGTTAACCTCAAAAGTAAAAAAAAAAAATTTAAAAAAAATCCAAAATTTTGTTAAATAAAATTTGTTTTATCAAAATTTCTTTGCTCCTCTACCATGACTTTTCGTCAAAAAAATAAAATTTTTAAAGAAAAAAAATTAAAATCCGATGTAAATATGTATATAGTAATTAAAAATTTTAAATTTCGGAGAAAGCAAAACATAAAATTGATGGAAAAAAAAAAATTAAAAAGAACAAAAGTATTTAACTTGGAAGTAAAAAATTTAGTGGGATAATTGTTTCCACTCGCCCCGTATAGGTTCGTCCCTGCCTTCAATGTTCATTCTCTTCTAAAATCCATTTACTAGTAGAATAGAACCAAATAGCCTCTTCATTCTTTCATGGCAAATAAAATATTTATAGAGCCAAGATGCTGAAAAGAAAAGAAAAACACAAGAAATGCATCCTAATGAAAGAAAAAAAATTAAAAAACCAAAACAAAAAAACTCGTATTTATATTCAAATCAGGATAAATGACGGAAGAAAACCGAGTAAAAGGACATACAAATAGGCTATATACATGGGGAAGGAAGATCTTGAATTACCACATGATTAATTTATCAATCTGGTTATGACATTAACATAATGATCCCATATCCTAAATACAAACTTGGCATGCAGAATATTGATCTATAGGCACATACATACATACATATAAGGTTTTGCTTGTCCGTACATGCGCAAACATAGAACAGTGGGACTTACTTCTCATACTAATATTCCAGCTCTCTTGTAAAAGCTTCGATTTCCCTACACATAAATTCTTGCATACATACTTGCAACCGAGTCCAGCTCAATTAGACTAATACACAAACCAGCAGGTGTACTTAGAAAACAAGTAGCAGCAAAGTATACATACTGATACTAGGCAGTCTCAAGGGTCTTGGCAGGGATGGGAATGGTGGTGGACTTCATGCTTGGAGGCATGGACTTGGAACGCAGCATCCGAGTCGAAGAGCTGCTGTTGGAGCGATGGAACCGGCACCTGAACGAACCCTGGTGCGTCGTAGGAGAGCACAGGCACTGGCCGCCGCCGCCTCCTCCTCCTCCGGCAGCACCCTTAGGCGAAGCCAGGGGTTCCTTACCCTTAGGAGAAGAGGTTTGTATAGTTACACTGGGAGCCATTATTTTGGTTTTTTTCTTTCTTTTCTTAACACATCATTTCCTTCTCCTCCTCCTCATCACATGTATAAGTGTGTTACTGGCTTTATTCTAGAAACAGGAGGCTTGATGTTACACTTTCTGTTCCATTAACTACGATATTATATCAAGTAGAATCTGAGGCCACACTAACATATTCTTCTTAACCATTAATATCAAGGTTAGTAAAGAACCTTAAAATATCTTTTCTATATTCATGGGCGGAGTCACGTGTAGTCCACCGCCTCCACAGTGACCCCGATGTCTTCTATGATTTTTTTTTTTTTTTTTTTAATTATTCTTAAGAGCTGTCCCCACAGACAAAAAAGAAGAAGATAGATCATCCCTACGGAATGAAATGTCTAGCTGCCTATATTTGACAAATTTTCTTGCACATAAGTAATACTATAGGATTGAAAGTTTTGGTCTCTTCTCGTCGTTGATCATGGTTTGGTCCCTGCATGTGTTATCTTGTTTTCAACAAGGTTATTAGTACCTGTTAATTATGCAAGCATTGATTTCAGCAGTAACTTTCATACATGGCAACCAAACTACATGTGATGACTCCAATTTGAGTCACATGTCGAAGAGATCAAAACTTAAGATACATGTGATGAAACCCTTTTGATCACTAAAGCAAGAGGCTACATGTGAGCCCCCCCTAGCTCCTTTTGATTCAGATTAACCTCTCAGTCCAGAAAGAATAATACTCATCCTAACATCAAAGAGTTGCTAATATTTCTCTTCTGACAGATTCCTATGTTCTAATAACATAGTTATGTGCGTCAGATCTTATGCACACATGATATGATGCCCAGATCTTGGTGGAACTGGATAAATGCTCGCTCCACCAATTCCTCGGTGGTGGAGCCCACAAACCTGATCTTCTCGCACAGGAAAAAGTCCGCAGTCGCGTGTGGAAATGATGCAATACGAGATGGGGAAAATGATTGGAGTGTCGAAGAAGAGGGCGATGTGGTGGAGGTCATTCTCCAAAAAAAAAAAAAAAAACTACTTGCAATAATGGAGTGAGAAAAGTCCCCTTCAACCACACTATCTTTCCTTGCAGTGGTAAATAATTCTATCTAAAATCTTTTTCAAGGTGTCCACATGAAGAACAAGAAGTCAACAAAACTCTAAGTGGAAGGCTTTGTAGGCCACTTTACTTCTCTATTCTTCTTGCAACCTTCTCTTTCAGTGATGGAAGAAAAATAGGTGCTAGCTGGTGGTGACTGGATGTGTAACTTTTAGTGGCTGAACATAAGCAAAAGGACTAAATCAAGAATTTGAAGGAATAGTTGATAAGGAAAGAATTCTGATCTGCTAGAGGATTTCGACAGAGTACTTAATTGCTAATTTTGGTATCTGGCTGAATCGGTAGTCTAAAGACTAAAGAGTCTACGCCACAAACTGAAATCATTCACAATCATTGTTATTTGAAATCATGAGTTCTTAATTTTAAGGACTCGGCCATTAATAGTCTTTGGATTGCATGTATCATCCTTTTATTTTATTTTCAAGGACCTAAACAGAAAAAACTAAAAAAAACTGCCACATATCATAACCATATTGCAAGTTTCTATTTGAGTTCTTATCTAAGTTTCTGTAGTTGGACTCAACAGAAGATGGATCTCTCTCTATTGTCAGAAATCTTAGGATTTAGCTGGAGAGCACTTCTAATAGAAGAAACCATGCATTATATTATACAAAGATAATAATGAATGTGTAGAGGAAAATTAGAATTTCGATGTATACTGGATGATACTTCCTGAGGAGGAGAAGCAGAGAAAGGCAAACAACTAATACTTCACTATAATCATAAGCTAAAAAAAGAGTCAGCAAGTTACTATCTATGCTTGTAAGAACAATCCCTTTGTTATAAAGACTCGTTATTGTTGGAGTGGATGGGATTTCCAATCTATGTAAAAAATATTCCGGAGTAGGATTGAGTATTTCTACATATAATAGGAATACCTCAATTTATTTGGATTGGATATTCCTAAATATAATAGGAATATCTCAATGGATATGGATTGAATATTCCTACATATAATAGGAATATGTCAATGGATTTAGATTGGATATTCCTATTTATAATAGGAATGCAAGTCGTGGGTTTGAGGCTATATATAGTTGTCTCCTGGTCCTAATATATATATATATATATAGAGAGAATAAGGGAGGTGAGGTGGCACCTCACTCTCAAAACAAGGGTGGCGGTGATGTGGCACAATCACAACCACACAAACGAGGAGAGGGGGTTAAGTGCAATTTGCCAATTATGAAATGTGTGGTTGGAATTGTGCCACGTCACCGCCACCCTTGTTTTGAGAGTGAGGTGCCATCTCACCTCCCTTATTCTCTATATATATATATATATATATATATATATATATATATATATATATCTAAAAAAAATAGCAACAAGGAGAGAAAATGAGACAAGAGTGTCATTGCAACTTTGGAAAGAAGAAAGAATGATTGGAGGCTGTTTCGGATGAGGAGATCGACTTTGGGTAATTTCTCATTATTTTCTATCTTCGTGGTGTGATCTATTTTCTATTCCTAAGTGTTGCGGTGATCCGTGTTGGATCGGGAGGAGCTTATAGATGGCATTCTCTTTATTCCATTAGTGGAGGTTCTTCAGAGTTGGATTCCAATCGTCCCGTGGTATTTTCGGCAAGGGTTTTCCACGTCAAAAATTTATGTGTCTGCGATTTGTGTTTGACGTTTTTGGTTTATGCGTTTTGCTCGGTTCTCTCGCAGGTACTCTCTGGTTTGGGGAACGGTTTTCGCACTTTCGTTCCCAACAAAGTGGTATCAGAGCCATGTTCTGGAATTTCAGAAGGGTGTATGGAGTTGACAGGCAAACCAGGGAGGAGAGATGGACGCGAAGTCGGTGCTCATGGTAAACATGAACGGTACTAACTATCATTACTGGAGGAGCAAGATGAATGATCTGCTATTTGTCAAGAAGCTACATATGTCGGTATTTGCTTCCGAGAGACCCAGTGACAAATCCGAAGAGGACTAGAATTTTGAGCATATACAGGTGTGTGGGTACATCTGGCAGTTCGTTGACGAGAACGTGTACAACCACATTGCCAGTATTGAGCATGCGAGGATACTGTGGGATAAGTTAAAATCTTTGTATGCGAAGAAGACCACAGTAAATTAATTGTTCTTAATCCGGATGATGATGGGTCTGCGGTACAAAGATGGGGCGTCTATTACGGATCACTTGAGTGAGTTCCAGGGCGTGGTTGACCAGTTATCCTCGATGGGAGTCAAGTTCGACGACGAGGTTCATAGACTATGGCTGTTGTGTACATTGCCAGACTCGTGGGAGACCGTACGAGTGTCTATGATCGCTTCTGCTCTGGAAGGCGTGGTCAGTCTGGAGTTTGCCAAGAGAGAGGTACTGAATGAAGATATGTGGAGACGTTCGCAGGGTACCTCATCCACATCCCACTCAGAGGCGCTTGTTTCAGAGAGCCGCGGAAGGGATAAAAGCAGGGGTCCATGCGGTGGCAGAGACAAAAGCAGGAAAAGGTCCAAGGGTCGGTACGAGAACTCAGAGTGTTACAATTGTGGCAAGAAGCGCCACATCAAGCGGAACTGTTTCTCTTGGAAGAGAGAGAAGAAGGGCGACAAGGAAAAACAAAGTGAGAACACTACAGCGACGGCCTCGACACATGGAGGCGACGTGATCATTGTAGGTGATGAGGTAGTTATGAACCTCGCCTGCGATGACAACTCTTGGATGGTGGACTCAGGTGCTTCAGCGCACGTATCTCACAACAGGACACTATTTACTACATACACAACAGGAAACTATGGAGTGTTGAAGATGGGTAATGGAGATGTGTCGAAGGCGGTTGCCATTGGAGATGTGCATTTGAGGACTAAGACAGGTGCAGTTCTTGTTCTCAAAGATGTTCGTCATGTCCCTGATATCCGTTTCAACCTGGTGTTAGTTAGAAGGTTGGATGATGAGGGTTTCTTCAGTCTCTTCAAAAATAATCAGTGAAAGCTTTCTAGAGGTTCGATAGTGATTGCCAGATGAAGCAAGAGATCCAGACTCTACTATATAGAAGGGAGCGCACAGGAGGTTAACAAAGCTACTATTGCATCTACTGAGTTGTGGCACAAGCGGCTCAGCCATATCAGCGAGAAGGGGATGAGCTACTTGGTGAACAGGAAGGTGATTACAGGGCTAAAGTCTACAAAGTTAGAGAAGTGCACGCACTGTTTGGCGGAGAAGCAAATTATGGTGTCTTTCCAAAGTCACCCAAGTTCAAGATGTGGTGCCCCACTCTGCGTAGGCACTATGTACAAGTGATATCGCTTTGCTTGCTCGAGCGAAAGTCTTCTCGGAGAGTTCATGATCAAACCACAAGACGATTGATCTATGTGAGTGGACAGAACTTTATTATCTGATTCTTGCATGCCTTAATAATAAATCTGAGTTTTTTGAATGCTTGTTCTAAGAAGATAGTTTCATAAGAAGAATGATAGAACCTGACTGTGCATGCTTAATAAGTGAACTCGTATAGATTGTCATTAAAATGAACCTGCTTGCTTAACTAGAGAACTTGTATGCTTGTCTAAAAAAAGATAGAACCTTGCCATGCTAAGTCAAGAGTATAAGAAATGTTGCATGCTTAGATACATGGACACCGCTATCGATCGAACAATTGCCATGCTAAAAAAATAAATAAAGGAATTGCTTGAACAAGTCCTTTTGTTATATGCTAAGAAAGAGATAGATATTGCATGCTAGTTGCTATGAAATCGATATCGTGCTTGCTATTATATGTTTCGCATGCCTGTTTTGCTATATCGAACTGCTATAAGTCATTGATTCGTATAAGAAGAGACTAATAGTGCACCCTGATGTTCCGGTCCTACGGGATCTAGGGGGTGTGCTATTAGATATATGAAATATGTGTTTTGCTTGAAAGAATGATAGAGAAGAGTCTAGTAGCCCACCCTGATGTTTCGGTCCTACGGGATCTAGGGGTGTGGCTATTAGATTGTGAGATGCTTGTTCATGTTTAGTGCATCCTGATAGTTTTATCTGATAGATGTTGCTTGTCATGCATTGGTCTCGGACAACTTTTGCACAAGAAAATTGTCTCTCGAATGATTCCTGGGGCACGGGAAATCGGTCGGTCTGGAGGAGATTGTTAGAGCACCCCGATGTTCTTGTCCCACAGGATCTAGGTGTGTTGTTTGTCCATCAGTGGGGTAACTCATGGACCATCATATAGTTAGGGCGCATGCTAGGCTAGCCTTCTTGCATACATAATTATTTGATGCAGAGACATAAAGGAAAATAGAGAACCTTATACATATATGTTTATGCAAATTGTTGCTAACTTGTATGTCTGCTACAGGGATAGCCGTTCGACAAGGGGTAAGAAATACAAAAAGTATATATATAGCTTGCTTGTTCATTTTGTTTGCATCATAGAGTTTATCTGATAGTGCTTCATGCATTCACATCGGTTGGACAATGGCTATTAGTGAAGAGCTGAACCTTAGTCGCGGCTGCTACTATGTTAGGGAAAAGCAACCATGTGTCACAGATGCTAATAACATCAGATAAAAGAGTCATTAGTTAGCTGGATAACCGCTACTGATTTTGAGTTTCTTGGGGACCAAAATCATATAGATATGCTATCTTGTTTGCTTGAAAATAATGAAAGTCCACTTGATACGCTTGTTTTGATTCAAGATGATCAGACCACTAGAGATAATTTTTGTTTTCTTAAGAGTTAGAATATGGTGCAAGATACATGCTATGCACTGTATGATAGAACATTGTCCCGATTATATGCTTATATATTTGAATATGCAAAAATATTTCTGTAAACACCCAGATTTTTAGAATTTTAGTTATGAATTATCAAGATTTTTCTGTAATTTTTCATTAATTATAATAAATGTCCTTCAGGGATTAATACTTTTTGTGTATTAAATTAAGTATTAAAATATTGTAAAATTATATTTTTTAGTGTATAATTAATAATATGATATTGTGTAATTTTTTTGGAATTTATTGGGCTCAAAAACTATTTTTAAATAGCTAAAAAGTATTATTTTTAGATAAACCAGACTTGAACCAAACCAAACCAACTAAACCCAACCGAACCAACCCCTCCCTATTGGATTTAGTTCCTACCCGTACCCGACCCGACCTGCTAACCCCTCACCTACAGCACCCGTACGACCCCCCCCCCCCCCGGTTCCCGAAACCCCCGCGACCCCCCCTCGTTCCCTTACGAACCCCCCCTCCACCTTATATATGCACCATCCACCACCACCCGCATCTCCCCAACCTCCAGACGACCTCGGATGGCCATCGTCGACCGTCGTACGCTGCCGCACACCGCCGACGAACGCTGCCGCAAACCCGCCCCATTTTACGAGCAGCAGCCAACCAGCGAGGTATGTCTCTTCCCACTCACGTATCTTCCTGCATATTAATCCAAATGTCATTATGTCGAATACTATGAGAAGACCACATGACCCTCTCGAACTTTGTATAATTAGTTCGGGGTATCGTGTCATGTGTCGAATAGAGTACTTAATGGCCGATTTACTCCTAACCTAGTTAATAATTCTAAATTTTATTTAGACAGTAAATTAGACAACATAACCGAGATTAAAATCCTATAATTAGTTTATTTTAATTTACTGTAAGTTGTGTTTTATTCGCGGGTAAAATTGACCAATTACTTGGTTTTCAAAACTCAGAATTTTCTGAAACTGGGTGCGTCTCGTTAAACGAGACAATTTTGTCATGTGCGAATTATATCGAAAGACGCGTATCGTCAATGCGGACGTGTGAGATTTTGCGAAAGTTGATTTGGATGTGCGTGCACACCAAAATCAACGCATATCCGTCGAAAAGTCCCGTATCAGCCCGTTTTGACACTCGTGTAACTTCGTGTATATTTGTCGTTTCGTAACAAAACTTGTGCCATCGGATTCGTAGTATTATGCTGGTCCTGTGACCCAAGTTTGGTTCGATTCTGAGAACGTTGACGAAACATTATTTTATGGGCCCCACGGTTCCACATAACAGACGATTTTGTGATCGGCTCATCAGAATTCAGTTCTGGATATTCCGTTGGGTTCGTATTATCGTTTTGGACTCGTAGACACTAAGTTTGAGGAATTTGGAGAACTTTGTCTTTGACATATTTTTCGGTACGAAGTGGGCCACATGTGGATCCCGCTTTGACCCAAAAATTGTTAATTTTGTCCCTGTGTCCAAATTAGACTTATGAATAGTCAATCATAGCTATTTCATATATTCTGAGAGTGATGGTAATATTTGTTTCAGCATCCGGAGGCGTACCTGGAGATTTCGCTGTTACCGGAGCAACTGAAGGAGTTCAAAATCCAAGCAAGTGTACCTTACCAAAACTTGCAGTAATTGCCTTAATATTATTTTTTTTATTTATTTCTGTGTTGCATCTGCTCAACCTAGGACCGTGAGACGTTGCTTAACGTCCGAATAATATTTGGTTGTCGAGGCCGTACGCGGAGTCGTGTAACGTCACTTAGAGAGTTGATAACCCGATCATATATTTTTGTGCTTGCTTTATCATGTACGTCATACCATAGGACACTTAACACTAATCATGATATAGAATCCTTCCTGACTATTCATGGTGATTCTGTATAGGCTTACAGGATTCGTGACATAGATCTTGCATATACATAGATATTATTATGACTCGCTGTACTAGCTAGAGGTCATGATCTTGCGTGTTATGGACATGAGACGTCATGGACATGAGACGTGTGATTACATTGGGTGGGGAGAGACACACAGGCTACAGGTTGACTATATTTATATATATTTATTATTGTGGTGCTTTAGCCTCTATATCAGAGCTTGGCCCATTACGTGATATTACTGCTACCGGCTCCCCGATACAGAGCTTGTAGTGGTCTCAGCCTGAGTACTAGTGATGCTCTCATTTGCATATCACATAGCTGATTACATAGCTTGCCCTATTGATATATTTTTATATACTATATTTTATTTGGCTTGAGTTATTCTTGTACCTTGCTATGTCCCCTGAGGACTTGAATCCGGATTATGTCCCCAGGTATAGCAGAGGAGATTTATCCTAATTTATACGGGACATGAGCAGACACTGGAGCAGTACGAGCACCGAAGGACGAAGTGGTGCCAGAGAATTTCTCCTGAGTATTTGTTATATACTCAGTTATATCTGTTTTTAGATACTCTATTTTCTGTCTCTTAGATTACTGTACTAAACTTATTATCGGGTTGTTCCCCGAGACACTTTGTATTGAGACTTGTGTTGGATTATATTCCTCTTTTGATTAATATGACATTTTGAATGGTGTTTACCTTCTGTGGATGAGATTAGAATTAGACTGTGGCATATATCTTAGACCATTGTATTTGTTTTACAGCTTAAGTACACTCTAACGGGTCTATTAAATTGGGTTTGCTCATTGGAGTTGTGCTACTGGCCATTGCTATATGGCTAGTCCCTCAGTATTTTAGGACTGGGGCGTGATATAGTTTTTGTTGTGGCCTATGCAGGTCTATGACTATGTTGCTTCGGTTTCAACTAAGGAACCGAGCAAGCCTGCGATTAGGATAGGATAAATTATAGGATCTCATCCACTTGTTGGTCTGTTCTTGACCACTATATCGACTTCAAAATAATTTCTTGACTTGCATTCTACCTTGATTCCTCTGTGCTCCTCTCATAGTTTACTTTGTATGCAGAGTAATGGATCCACGAGCCAGCGATGAGACTCCCGTAGGTACACCACAAGGTGCTGTGATCACCTATGATGAAGGAGTGACACTAGTAGGTGGAGGTCAATCAGCTCAACAAAACAGTCAAGCAGGCCAGCATACCTCAAGATTTCGGCCAGACGATATTCCACCATTGCCGCAGTTTACTCAACCAATGCCTGTTTTTCCACCAGGACAGGCTATGGACGAACAACAGATGTTTTAAATGTTCTATGCAATGATGCAAGCCCAACAACAGGTTCAACAAGAGGCTCAGCGTCACGAGGCGAAGAACTTGAGAAACAGCCTAGTAACCGTACTGGAGCAGGTGAACCCACCAGCTAGACGACCATCGACGGGATCTATCACTGATTTTCACCAGCTGAAGCCCCGTATCTTTTTTGGCAAGGAGGAGCCCACTGAAGTTCATAAGTGGCTCACTAACATTCAATACCAGTTGGAAGCAGCTGAGCTTCCGAAGGAGCGATGGATGACTGTAGTCAGGATGCAGCTGACGGGCAATGCACATCATTGGTGGCTATCTGAGGAGAGACGGCTCGGACCAGACCGAGTCACTTGGAAAGAGTTCTCTAGACTCTTCTAGGAGATGTATATTCCAGCTAATGCCAGAGCAGAACTTAGAGATAAGTTTAACCGCCTCATTCAAGGCAACATGACAGTAGAAGAGTATAATGCAGAGTTCATCCGTTTGGATCGCTTCGCCCCTACTCTGATTCCGATAGAAGAGGAGAAGGCGGAGAAGTTCTTCGACATACTTAGCTTTGAGCTACAGAGATCGATCAGATCCGTTGTACCTACTTCATATATGGACATCCTTGCTGTAGCACGACATATGGAGCGCGTCACCAGGAGAGAGTCCAGCCTGAAACGGCCGTTCACATCAGCACCAGCCAGAGCACCACATGGAGAAGCTGTAAAGAGACCTCACATGCACCAGCCACCCAGAGCATCTCCACAGACACTGCCTACATGTCAATATTGTGGCAAGCGAGATCATTATGAGAGCGAGTGCAGATACAAATTGGGATTATGTTTGATTTACGGATCCAGCCAACATTCAGCCAAAGATTGTCCTGAGCGTCGAGAAGGAGCACCGATGGTTAACCGACAAGCTTTACCAGCACCGGGAGGATATCAGCCGAGGCCACCATTGGCACCACAGACATCACTCTTTCAACAGGCCCAACAACAGCAGAGGGCACCACCACAAGGACGTGGACATACTTTTGCGATGACAGTGGAGGAAGCACAAACTCGAGGAGTAGCGAATATGAGTAAGATTTAGTTTTATCATAATTAGCTATAATAGTGAATGTTCCTAGTAATACTTTAGCATGTGCCTGTTAGTTCCATTCCTTAGCATGTACCTAGTAGTTGTTAGTCTAAATTAGTAATATGTCAGTGGTACCCAAGTTTTCATAAGCTGTAGTTGATCCTTGCTCTAATCAGACTCCTTTACTCTTGATTTACTTATCTCTTATTGCCTAGGAAAAAAAAATTTATTCCTTCCCTACGTGTTCTGCTTGAAAAAATCCCTTACCCTTCCTCTCGATTTTTTCTTGTTCATGATTCCTTATTCTTTGTGTCGTGCTTCAACAAACATGTCTTGCAACTACGTCATCTCTTCTGACCGGTTATGTTTTATTTTTTTTAATTGCGAGGACGCAGTTTTTTTAAGGTGGGTAGATTGTAAATACCCAGATTTTTAGAATTTTAGTTATGAATTATCGAGATTTTTCTGTAATTTTTTATTAATTATAATAAATGTCATTCAGGGATTAATATTTTTTTGTGTATTAAATTAAGTATTAAAATATTGTAAAAATTATATTTTTGAGTGTATAATTAATAATATTATGTTGTATAATTCTTTGGAATTTATTGGGCTCAAAATCTATTTTTAAATAGCTAAAAATATTATTTTTAGATAAACCAGACTTGAACCAAACCAAATAAAACCAAACCAAACCAACTAAACCCAACCGAACCAACCCCGTCCTATTGGATTTAGTTCCTACCCGTACCCGACCTGACCCGACCCGCTAACCCCTCACCTACAACATCCACACGACCCCCCCCCCCCCCGGTTCCTGAAACCCCCGTGACCCCCCATCATTCCCTTACAAAATCCCCCCCCCCCACTCCACCTTATGTATACACCATCCACCACCCGCATCTCCCCAACCTCCAGACGACCTCGGACGGCCACCGCCGACCGCCGCACGCCGTCGCACACCGCCGACGAACGCTGCTGCAGACCCGCCCCATTTCACGAGCGGCAGACAAGCATTGAGGTATGCATCTTCCCACTCACGTATCTTCCAGCATATTAATCCAAATATCATTCTGTCGAATCATATGCGAAGACCACATGACCCTCTCGAACTCTGTATAATTAGTTCGGGGTATCGTGTTCTGTGTCAATCGCAAATTGCAACGCAAAACAGGAAAAAATGACCCAAATTGGAGTTCAGAAAACTGTCCCGAAGTCCCATGTTCATGGTCGATTTACTCCCAACCTAGTTAATAATTCTAAATTCTATTTGAACAGTAAATTAGATAACATAACTGAAATCAAAAATCCTGTAATTAGTTTATTTTAATTTACTGTAAGTTGTGTTTTATTCGCTTGTAAAGTTGACCAAAAACTTGGTTTACAAAACCCTGAATTTCTCGAAACAAGGTGCGTCTCGCTAAACGAGGAGACTTCATCATGTACGAATTATATTGAAAGGCGCGTATCATCAATGCAGACATGTAGGATTTTACGAAAGTTGATTTGGATGTGCGTGCACACCGGAATCAACGCGTATCCGTCGAAAAGCCTCGTATCGGCACGTTCTGACACTGCTGTAACTTCGTGTGTACTTGTCATTTCGTAAAGAAACTTGTGCCATCGGATTTGCAGCGTTACCCTGGTCTTGTGACCCAAGTTTGGTTTAATTATGAGAACGCTGACGAAATATCATTTTGTAGGCCCAATGGTTCCATATAACGAACGATTTTATGATCGGCTCATCGAAATCCAGTTCTGGATATTTTGTTGGATTGGTATCATCGTTCTGGACTCGTAAACACCAAGTTTAATGAATTTAGAGAACTTTGTCTCTGTCACATTTTTCGATGCAAAGTGGGCCACATGTGGACCTCGCTTTGACCCAAAACTGTCAATTTTTCCTATGTGTCCAAATTGGACTTATGGTTATGGGTACTAGCATAGGGACATCAGGAGGAAGCTCATGCTGCTTATGTTGCTGCTGCTCATGCTGCTGCTGCTGTTGCTGCTCATGCTCCCTATATACTCTCCCCTTGAGACACCATCACTCATCGGTGACTCAAAAGGACATGGAATCATACCAACCACGATGCCACTCTCATTCTCCCCCTCTCTACTAGCATCAGTAGAGCCATCATTGAACAAGGAACTTAACTCCGTCTTCTTTCCATAAAATGGTTCAAACTTCCTGAAGGTCACGTCTATACTGACAAACAACCTTCTTTCAGTGGGACACCAACATTTGTATCCTTTCTGACTTTGTGAGTAGCCCACAAAGAAAAGTGCTCGTATATCCATGCCTTCACGTAACCAAGTTAAAAAAAATTAATCCAAAAATTAACAACAAAATTTTTATTATGTATACAAGTTGACAAAGATATATCTATACATGGAGTAGAGTCTGGCATCCGGATATTATCTTACAACTGACGCGGGATACCGCACTAAGCTCGCGGTAAAGGTATACTAGTATACCGCTTCCCCAAGATATTTCTTCCACCGTGTCTATGTCGTCAAAATTCAGGAGATATTTAGCATGTATCGACGTTCCAGACTTATCCGAAATGCCGACAGCCCCTAAGATGAACTGCATATATCCACGGGCCACATTATCACTATTATCCACTTCGGGGTCCGGATCAGCGAATGTCTCCTCCAAATATTTCAAAGAAAGTCTGTACGACTTCTTGAAGTCTCGAAGGGTTGTAAAACTCGTCGCATTAACTCCCAGACAGCCTGATACATAATCCACAATATGGTCATAAAAGTTAATGCTCGATTCGTCAAAAGTGTGATTCGTCATGACTCGACCATCAACCCTAAGACCCAATATATGATGGACGTCATCCAGGGTAATCGTCAACTCCCCGTTTGGTAGATGAAAAGTGTTGATTTCTGGATGCCATCGTTCTACAAATGCTGATATGAGTGTATTGTCCACCGTCGTATATGAGTAGTTACCCAAATATTGTAAACCGATGGGATTAATTTTAGCCTTGACATCGTCTCCGAAAAATTTAAACCCCCATGTATTACATTTTTTGTCGTAGTTTATCACCGTTAACATACGAGAACTCTACTGAAAAGTAAACAATTGGATGAACTTATACCTATATATAAAATGTAGTTACTATAAATAATTGGATGAACTTAGAACTTACAACTATATATAAAATTATCATAACGTAATGTACTTACCAGATTGTTCCATATTTGGCATGCAATATGATTCTCGATCGACGGCAACATAGAGCAACCGTTTGGACGAGTCTTGACTGGACTATTTGGCTGCTGAGAATGTCATGAACCATCAATTGGCCGATTTTCGAGGGTTGGTGGCCGAGTCTCGATAGGACTATATGCATGCTGAGAATGTCCTGAACCATCAGTTGGCCGATTTGGACGGTTGGTATGTCTTCATCGGAGGAGAAAGAAGAACCAGAAGTACTAGGAGTACTAGGAGCACGTCTCTTCGAACGAGTTACAGTCTTCTTCATCAGTCGACGTTTTCTAACTTCAGGGCGTGCCTCGAGGTCAAGGATAGTGAGAGATGGTTTAACAGCACGCTGAACATTGTGTTCCTTACGCATCGACGCAGTAGGACGTCTTCTTATGATACCTTCATCCTCGATGCCCTTCCGAGGGTCGTGACTATAAGACAAAAAAGATATATATTTTAACATTCCAAAATTAGTTGAACATTCAAGACTGTAGAAATTTTTGTAGTCCTATATGTATATAGGACTGTTGAAATTTCTACAGTCCTATATACATAAAGGACTGTAGATATTTCAACAGTCCACTATATATAGGACTGTATAAATGTCTACAGTCCTGCATGTTTCTGTTCCATACGTTCGACGAATGTCGAACTTGTATGCCCTAAAATCGAGTTCGAGACTCCAGAATTACGTCAAAACTACATCCGAAACTACATTCAGGACTTGTATGCCCTAGTTTTAAGATTGGAAAGATCATTTTTGAAAAAAAATCGAAATGCAATAAAAATTTTAAAAAATTGAGAAGGACAAAGAGAAGGAAGAATTGTACATTGATTCTTTTGAGAGTTTGGGAGCCATTGACAAGGAGGAGGAGGAAGAAGTGGAGGAGGAGGGCTCCGACAAGAAAGGGAGGAGGAGGGCTCCGGTGGTGGCGGTTTGGGGGGTTTGGGAGGAGAGGGTAATGTTTGGGATAGTATGAGTAAAACTTTGGGCTAGTATGAGTAAACTTCATTCATTAATGGGCTAGCCCCAAGTGTATTTTGTAGTGCCCTTATCACAAGCCAAAAAGAAACTACATTAACCCTTTTAAAAAGAGTTACAAGTTGTAATTTGAAAATCCTTTCGATGTAGAAAACTTTTTGAAGTATGCTCCTTAATAAGACATCACAATCTGACCAGCATTGATGTACATCCTCAAGCCCGTGTTGCACAGTAGACTTCCTGAGATCAAGTTCTTGGCAATCATAGGTATATGCTTCACGTTCTCTAGGGTAAGTGACTTCCCTGAAGTTACTTTCAGCACCAGTGTCCCGATCCCCGGAACTTCAGCTTAAGATTTGTTCGCCATCGAGACCTTCTCAAAAGTAGGTTCGTAAGTGGTAAACTCCTTCTTAGAGCACACGTGACAAGATGTACCCATGTCCACCCACTAGTCATTGTCTACTTCAGATGAGCCAACATGTGCAATCATAGCAACCAAGTTAAGCTCACCTTGCAGTTTTGGTTTTCGTTTGGGTTTGAACTTGCAGTCCCTTTTGTAGTGACCATTCTTGCCACAGTTGAAGCAAGTCCCGTCACTACCATACTTGGGTTTAAATAAAGTCGACTTCACCTTCAGATGGTTGAAGTCATTTTTGTTGTTGTAGGAAGCACATAGCAGAGCATATTTTCCTGTAGATTTAGACTTTAATCACACTGCTAAAATAGCTCATATCTGCAGAACTACAAGAACATGTCCATCCAGTCTATGTATTTAGCATACTTAATAGCAAGAAAAATTCCACCAAATAAAATAATTTTCAAATGTCACTAGGAAACAGCCACCTGTATCAAACGAGCAGTACAAACAACAATCCGATTAATGAGAACAAACCCCAAGTCATCAATCCTGAACCAGATGCACACTGTGAGACTATACTAAAATCATGAACTAACATCTAGAAGGATTTGATTTTCTCCAGGCATTTCCATATCTTCCACAATGGGAACAGCATCCAGAGCAGCAGTCCTCCTCGTGGCTTTGATTTCAGAACTAACGCTGCACAGTAATATAATTTCTCAATAATTTAGACTGGTTTTCATGTTAACATTGACAAAGTAGGCAACAGGGGTGACGGGAGAAAAAAGTCGAAGAATTCCTCTAGAAGGCCAAAAATATTTGATCCTGATGTACCGAAAATAAGATCTGTATCTTCCTATGTAAGCAGAAGCCTGCCAAGATGTGATTAGTGAAACAAATATATGATTGTGACTAATAAAACCTGCAAATTTGTTCCCATCTTATGCAATGTGATCTTTCATAAACAGTAAAGCATAAATTTACACTTAATTCAGATCTTCATTCTTCATGATCCAAGTCGATTCACCTAATTGCAAATATTGGATAAATTTACACTAACCTGAGCTTTTCTTTGTCAACAAGCCAAACTTGAAAGAACCGAGCTTGAACATTGGATTCGAAAGCTTCTTAATCTCAAGTACAAAGAAGTGAGTTCTATTGTCGAACACCTAAATGTGAATTGCAAATTTTATTAATCAACTCTCCTCTATGAAAATGACTATTATACCATGTTCAACCATAAACAAGTCAAACTTCTTGTATCATTGTCGTGGAGTTTGTTTTAGGTCATATAAGCTCTTCCTAGACGAGAAACCAAATTCTCCTTGCCTCTAATCGCAAATCCTACTCTTTATATATCCGAGAAAAAAAAGGAAGGTAGGAAATCAACTATTTTTCCGGGATTGTGAGAGGAGCCATGAAAATGATGAGTCCTCCAAAGACGAAGAAGTCCAAGAGATCCAGGAAGACGACGAAGTCCTCGAAAACCAACCTCCCTATTGGCTCCTCATTGTGTTCGCCTTACTTGGCAGTAGATGAGCTTCAAGAATATTAGGGTCTGCTTGGATTGAGGGAGAAAAATAAACATAGTTTAGTGGGGTTAAGTAAAGAAAAGTTAAGTCAGGGAGAGAGAGTTAATACATATAACCTAGCTTTGATTGGAGGGAGAGTTAAGTGTGGTGTGTTTAATAACTATTGCTTGGATTGGAGGTTTAGAGTGGGAGAAAGATTAATAAAAGTACAATATTTACCAAAATATCATGATTACATGTGGCATAAAATTAGATTAATTTTTTTAGATTTTTGATTAAAACTTGTCAAAATATCTTCACAAAAAATAATAGCTACAAATATGATACCTATAAAAAGAAAATAAATCGAATCTAAATACAATAAAATTAAGTAACATGAGAATTATAGGTTTCTACCGTTTAGAAGTAAGTCAAGTTCATGTCATCACAACCAACTAAAATCAAACACAATGAAGAAAATATGTCCCAAAAACAACAATCCAACCACCAAAATCTCTCAAAACTTTGACGGTTTAGAAGTAACACAAGTTAATATGCATCATGGACGGTTTTTTCTTATCAACGATGAGTAATAAAATATGAAAAAGCAAGAAAAGACATGACGCACCTAGAAAAAGTCGAAAAGCTACGAAGCAACAGTTAGAGAAAACAAGAAAAATGAGAAAAAAAATTATAATATTTTATATGACAAATAAGGAATATTTGTGCCTTTTTAAACAAAACTCGTATTTCCCTTCTTTAACCTCCTATTTGGAGATTAAAAAAATGGACAGAATATTAAACAAGTTCCACTTAACTCTCTGACTCTATGACTCTCTCTCCCAAACCCCCACTCAAACCAACAGAAATTTTGTTCCCCTTAAATTAACTTTCCCTCACTTAACTCTCGTAACCCTCAATCCAAGCAGACCTTAATCCAAACAGACCCTAGAAACTACAGCCCCATTGATAACAGAACGGTTGTGGTAATAGAATCCATCCGTAAAAGTTGTTAAAGTCTGGATCGAAAGCTTGTGAACAAGGTCTGCGTAGAGTACAAGCTATACTCGGATCTATAAATTGACTCGATTGGGACTCTGATTTCACTCATCATCTGCTTGCTACATTATATTTATGATGCTACTACTACAAATTAAGCAGAAGACAGCACTGGCCCCAGTAAGTACCTGGTATTAGGATTGAGAGTCCACAAAGTAAGCCCCTCCAGTGAGTGTCTGATGACCGACGACACCGGAACCAGCATCTTCCTCTGCACGTCCACCCCGACACATCCACCGGCCTCCTCCTCCTCCTCCGCTATATGTACCATCACATCAAGCATGGTCACCATGCCTATGTACAACTTTCGGACCACTGCCGTGACCTTGTCCGACTCCATGATCATGGAGCCGCCTGCGTCGATCCAGTAGCCCGGCGGAGTGGCGACGGGCGCCACGATGATGTTGTTGGCTATGAGGACATTGACAACGTCGGAGAGCGTCGTTGTGTAGGGGACCTCCATGAGCCGGCGCTTTCTATGAACTAGGTTCCGGACTGTGTTGTCTCTGTTAGTCCCAAGGCTTAATCAAAGATGGTAGAACCTGAGTTGAAGTCGAGATCAGGAGTTCAGACAAGAGTTCTCTTCCTGATATCTCTCGATCCAATAAGAAATTATATATAGGATCTGATTACAACTTGAAACAAGATAACAAAAGAATCAGAGAAAAATATCTTCTCGTTCTTCCTTGCAATTGGAGTTGCAAACGGACAGAACAGAGTTTACAACTTACAAAAGAGAGAAAAGGAAGAAGAAGAATAAACTCTGCTTGCTGGGGTGATAAAGATCACCATTGCTCAAAGCAAGATTTTCTCCACACGATCTGCTCCCAGGAACCAGCAAGTTCACGTAGAACTTCCTGGAACGCTCGCTGTCACCTCTGTCTGGACTCACACGAACTCCCTGGACTCTAATGGCGGCGGCAGCAGCAACTCTATTTGTCCCCTTTTTTCAAAGAGCAAGTCCTCAAAGAGACACGAAGAGAGTATCTATAGAGAGAGGGTGAAAACCCTAGCCGCCCAACAATTACGAAAAGATAAGAATAGGAATCCCTAAAAGATAGGCACGTATTAATTTCAAATTCCTCAAAAATGGATCTGAATAACATACTGTGTTTTTCCATAACCGTTCAAATATATCCGCAGCAGCAGTGCATGCGACAACGTAAGCAGCAGCGCATGCGACAGTGCAAGCCACAGCGCATGCGACAACGCATGCGGCAGCGCATGCGACAGCCCGTGCTGCAACCCATGTGGCAGCGCGTGCGACAGCGCATGCGACAGCCCATGCGACCGTGCATGCGACCCGCCCATGCGGCCCGCCTATGCGACCGCGCATGAGAGAGCACATCAAATACGCACAAGTGCCTGCGCCCATGCGACCGCCCATACGGCCCGCCCATGCGACCGCGCATGAGAGAGCACGTTAAATACGCACAAGTGCCTGCGCCGATGCGACCGCCCATGCGACCCGTCCATGCGGCCCGCCCATGCGACCGCGCATGAGAGAGCACATCAAATACGCACAAGCGTCTGTGCTAATACTGACGTGCTAAGTGCAAAGTGCGCCAACAAAGTACCACTTTGCGCCCATGAGCCTGAGTTCGAGTCGCTAAGCCCCAAAGGGACTTAGCTCCTATGGAATAAATTCCAAGAGAATGACAAAAAGCATAAATAATTTCAATAAGGAGTTAATCCTTCTTCATCCTAGTAAAATATTCCCACATAGCACACATGTGACTCATCACACCCTATGTGCACACCTCCACACAAGCAAAGCATTATATTGAGATACCCACTTGGTGGTGTAGCCAATGTGGGACTATCTTTCATAGTCCAAAGGCAAAAACACCAACAATCTCCCACATATCTCAATATATGGGTTGAGTGTTCCTCACAGTGAATGCCCATCATACATTAGGATAGATGTCGCTTTGACTTGAATCTTTTCGCATGGGTCAAATAACAGTATGATACAAGAATAGACTAAGCCTTGAATTCTGCACCATAGTTGTAATTATTTACGCTCACACAATGACATCAACTGTGCTTCTAGTTGCACATTAAAGGCCATGTGCACGCCTGGTTTCAGTGTATGTATTTTGGACGTCTACAAGTTTTTCCTCAAGAGACGGCATGTATCTCTTTCCATAAACTATAGGTGAGTTCTTAAAGAGTCATTGGCATGAAGCATTGCGCTTCCTTGCGGTGCTACACCGCTATGACATGACCTTCTGCTGAGGTTCACTCCCTCATGTGGTGTCATCCATTGTAGCATGAGGTCCACTTCCTCTTTGTAGTGCCAAACTACCCAGCACGAAGCATTGCACTTCCTTGCGGTGTTACGCCGCTGTGACATGACTTTCCGTCGAGAATTTATATCTTTTACCTCTGCGGTGTCACACCAATGTAACACAAGGTTCACTCCCTCTTTGTAGTGTTGCCTACCACTCTTTATTCTACAGCATTAGGCTACCTGCCTATGTGCGGTTCTACGTCGCTATGACATGACTTAATGCCGAGGATTTACATCTTTTACCTCTGTGGTGTCACGCTGTCACGCCCCAGTCCCAAAATGACGAGGGACTGAGCACGTGAGCAATGGCCAGCAGCACGCACCGATGGACAACCCAATTTAATGGATCCATCAGGGCATGCTTAAGCTGTAGTCTATCAGTAATATGTTACAAGTCTCAGGTATTTCTAATCTCATCCACAGAATAAACACAGATTAAAAGCCAGAAATTATGCAATGGAAATAAATACTGAAATCTCAAATAAGCTATATCGGGAACAAATCCGAGAATTAGTCTGTTACATTTAAGAAAAGACAGGAATTTAAAATGCTGGAAATGAAATACTGTGTAGCTGAAGCCGGTGCTCAGGTGAAGTCTTCTGCAACTATCTCGTCCTCGGTTCCGGGTTCTGCTCCAAGGAGTGCTCCTGTACCGTACACCTCGGGAAAGTTCTCCTCGGCTATACCTGGGGACATAGTCCATTCCAGGTCCTCAGGGGACATAACAAGGTACAGAAAATACAAGCCAAAATATATGCAGTGCAGCAATAATGAAACAGCAAGGTAAATAGGTAAACCAGCTAGTGATATGCAAGTGAGAGTTTTAGTCATACTCAGGCTGACTACTACAGGATCAGTGCCGAAGAAACCATAGCAGTATTTTCTCGAGGAGCCAGTAAGGAACCAAAGCTCTGTATCAGAGTCTAAGGCACCGCCAGATAATAGTAATTATATTATATTATATTCAGCCTGGATATGATTATACTCTCCCCATCCCATGTAATCTCACGTCACAGTTCCAGAATTTATCAGGTACAAGTCACGCAAGATGGAACTAATGCAATGAGTCAGGCTAGAATCTAAGCATTTAAACTGGAAATGACATGAAAATGTAACCTATACGGAATCACCATGTATATGTCAGGTAATTCCGTCACATGAACAGTGTCAGGTGTCCTGGGTTAAGCAGTTAAACAAGTTACATGTTAATCTACAAGAAATCAAGTAAAATACTATAACCAGGAATATCTGAGGATTGACAAGCTTTATGTTCCTACTGATGCAAAATTAAACCAAGAAAATATATATAGCAGCTGCAGGGTTTGGCAATGTATACTTGCCCTCTGATGTATAACTAAGTCCAGGAATTATTTAGCAAGACTGCAAGTTTTGGCGAGGTACACTTGCCTGAGGTTCCTGTTCGGTTTGTAGTTCTGACTTCGACGGAAATTGCAGGCGGTACTCCGGTTGCTGAAACAAACATCACCATCAGATCCAGAAAATATCAATCAGCTAGAAACGCCTGTCCTTGGGTCCAATTTGGAGACAAGGACAGAAACGGCAGTTTCGGGTCAAAACGGGGTCCACATGTGGGCCCTGCTTTGCACCGAAAAATGCGTCAGGGTCAACCGTCTCCAAATTCACCAAACTTAGTGTCAACAGGTCAGGAACGATGGTACGAACCCAACGGAACTTCCAGAATTGGATTCTGATGAGCCGATCACAAAATCGCCCGTCGAGCGGGGCCTGTGGGGCCCACGACACGCGATTTCGTCAACGTTCTCAGAATCGAACCAAACTTGACCCACAGGACCAGCGTATTGCTACGAGTCCGATGGCACAAGTTTCGTTTCAATCCGACGTGTGTACACAAAGTTAGGGCGCGTTCCAGAAAGTACGGATACGGGGCGATGTCCGCGGATACGCGTTGATTTCGGTGTGCACGCACACCCGAATCAGCTTCCGCGAAATCTAACACATCCGTATCGACGAGGCGCACGTATCTGTGAAGACCGCACGCGACCAAGTCGTCCCGTTTGGCGGGGCGGACTCGGTTCCGAGGTAAAACAGGGTCTGGGTTTTTACTGTTTTTGGATTGCGGTGTACGATCACCACAGGACGCGATGTCCCGAACAGTTTGTCCGGACACCGAGAGGGTCATACAGGCTTCGCAACGCAATTTGCGGAATCGAAAACGGAGCTACGAATAAAAAGTTACACGCACCTGAAGGGGACCCGGAAACCGGGGTCGAATCGTGTCCGACACGTGTCCAACACGTGTCGGATTCGAAATGAATTTAGGGTTAGGGTTCCGGTGCTCTGCGGCGGGGCTCCGGCGGCTGGGCGGCTGCGGCAACGGCGGAGGGGGCCGGGGAAGCGCGGTGGCTGGAGGGTTCGCCGGCGGCGGCGGCGCGGCTGGGGCGGTGGAGCTGCTGCCGCTGCTGCTGTTGCTGTGGCTGCGGTGTCGTCGGGGAAGGAGGAGGAGGGCGACGTCGGGGACGGTGCTGCGGGGGAGGAGACGGCGACGGCGAGTGGTCGGAGCCGGTGGAAGGAGGCGGTCGGGGTAGGTGGCTGTGGGGCGGAGGGGAGGAGAGCCGAGGGGGTTTTAAAGGGTGGCCGGGGGGGTTGTCGTGGCCGAGACGGGCGGGGAGAGGGGTGGTCGTGGGGGTGAGGCCCGGCCGGAGCGGGCGGAGGCGGCGGAGGCGGCGGGAAAGTCGGGGAGAGAGGGAGAGGTCGTGGCGGGTTGCGGGCGAGCGGGCGGGTTCGGGTGCGGGTCCGACCCGACCCGCTAGGGGTTGGGCTCGGGTCTGTTGGGCCGGGCTGGGCCGGCCCAACGGGCTGGGCTAGATTTTATTATAATAAAAATAATAATAATATTAATATTAATAATAATATTAATAATCAGTAAAATAAATAATTAAATAATTAAATAAATAGTTTTCAGGCATTTAAAAATAGGTCCGGGGTCCGATAAATTCCAGAAAAATTGCCCTAAGTCCAGTTTTTCATTTTACATCCAAAAATATTATTTTTATAATATTTTAATGTCATTTATTATCAATTAAAAATTATTGAATAATTAAAACCCTGTTTTAAATTACAAAAAAATCCCAGAAAATCCAGAAAATTGTGAAAAATTCAGTTTTAAAAATTTTAAAAATTCAGGAGGTTTACAATATACCCCCCTTAAGAGGATTGCGTCCTCGCAATCAAAGAATAACCGGTCAGCAGAGATGACACGGTCGCAAGCATCGTTTGAAAATACATCACAAGAGGTTTAGGGAAATACCGTTTCCCTAAAAATCGAAAGTTATACACTTTCCAGGAAAATCTAGTTTAAACTGTAACTTTTATCAAAACCAGGTTGTTATTAACAAGTTGCAAATTACTAGGTTGGGGCTGAGGTCACGAACCAACGGGCACGAACTACAACAAGACAAAAACGGATAACTACGAATCACTTACTCGCATCGGCTTTCTGCACAGTCATCGCGTAAGCCTGCTCTCGTCCTTGAGGTAGATTCCTCTGCTGTTGCTGAGCTTGCTGGTAGGGTGCTGCTCGAGGCGCTGGTGGAGTTTGCTGGTTCGCCCTTGGTGCTCCTTCTCTACGCTCAGGGCAGTCTCTCACTGCATGCTGTCTGGATCCGCAGCCTAAGCATAGTCCGAGTTTACGTCTACATTCCTTCTCGACATGGCCTATCTTGCCGCAGTGGTAACAGGTAGGAAGGTAGAAGGCTTTTGGTGCTGCTGCTGGTGGCGAGCTTATTTGTTGACGCTTTGTAGACTCCTCTTGTGCTGCTTTGGTTGGTGCGGATGGGGAAGGCCGCTTCAGTCTGGTCTCTCTCTTGGTGACGCGCTCTATGCGTCGAGCTGCAGCAAGAACGTCCGAGTATGATGTTGGTGCGACGGACCCAATTAGTTTCTGCAGCTCAATGTTCAGTCCGTCGAAGAATTTCTCGGCCTTCTCTTCCTCAGTCGGGATCAGGGTGGGGGCGAAGCGGCTCAGACGAATAAATTCTGCGTTGTATTCTTCCACCGTCATGGAGTCCTGAGTGAGGCGATTAAACTTGTCCCGCAGTTCTGATCGAGCGATGGCAGGTATGTACATCTCCTGGAAGAGTCTGGAGAACTCCTCCCAAGTGACTCGGTCTGGTCCGAGCCGCATCTCCTCGGATAGCCACCAGTGATGGGCATTATCCGTCAATTGCATTCGGACGGCAGTCATCCAGCGTTCCCGTGGAAGTTCAGCTGCTTCAAGTTGATGCCGAATGTTGGTAAGCCACTCATGAACTTCTGTGGGCTCTTCTTTGCCGAAGAAAGTACGGGGCTTCAGTTGGCGGAAGTCAGTGATTGAGCCTGTAGTTGGCCGTCGAGCTGGTAGGTTGGCCTGCTCCAGTGCAGTTACAATGCTGTCCCTCAAGAAATTAGCTTCACGACGCTGAGCCTCGTGTTGGACTTGTTGCTGTGCTTGCATCATCGCGTAGATCATCTGAAATATTTGCTGCCCGTCGATCGGCTGTCCTGGTGGAAACACGGGCATTGGTGGGACGAACTGCGGCGGAGGTGGAATGTCGTCGCGCCGGAATCGGGAGGTAGGTTGACCTGCCTGCTGGCTCTGTTGAGTTGTGGGGATTCCTCCGACTGGTGTCACGTCGTCGTCGTAGGTGACACCTGTAGCTTGTGGCGTTCCGACGGGAGTCTCGGTGCATTCTTGTGGGTCCATTTTCCTGTATCCAAAATACCCAATAAGAGGCGTACAGGAAACAAGGCAAGATGCAAGTTCAAGTTAGTTCGAATACGATACAGATATCAAAAACGATTCAAGCAAGTGGATGAGATCCTAAGATTTTATCCTATCTTATTGCAAGCCTGTTCGGTCCCTAAGTTGAAACCGAACAATTTAGTCGTAGACCTGCATGGGCCACCACAAAAAAACTATGTCACGCCCCAGTCCCAAAATAACGAGGGACTGAGCACGTGAGCAATGGCCAGCAGCACGCACCGATGGACAACCCAATTTAATGGATCCATCAGGGCATGCTTAAGCTGTAGTCTATCAGTAATATGTTACAAGTCTCAGGTATTTCTAATCTCATTCACAGAATAAACACAGATTAAAAGCCAGAAATTATGCAATGGAAATAAATACTGAAATCTCAAATAAGCTATCTCGGGAACAAATCCGAGAATTAGTCTGTTACATTTAAGAAAAGACAGGAATTTAAAATGCTGGAAATGAAATACTGTGTAGCTGAAGCCGGTGCTCAGGTGAAGTCTTCTGCAACTATCTCGTCCTCGGTTCCGGGTTCTGCTCCAAGGAGTGCTCCTGTACCGTACACCTCGGGGAAGTTCTCCTCGGCTATACCTGGGGACATAGTCCATTCCAGGTCCTCAGGGGACATAACAAGGTACAGAAAATACAAGCCAAAATATATGCAGTGCAGCAATAATGAAACAGCAAGGTAAATAGGTAAACTAGATAGTGATATGCAAGTGAGAGTTTTAGTCATACTCAGGCTGACTACTACAGGATCAGTGCCGAAGAAACCATAGCAGTATTTTCTCGAGGAGCCAGTAAGGAACCAAAGCTCTGTATCAGAGTCTAAGGCACCGCCAGATAATAGTAATTATATTATATTATATTCAGCCTGGATATGATTATACTCTCCCCATCCCATGTAATCTCACGTCACAGTTCCAGAATTTATCAGGTACAAGTCACGCAAGATGGAACTAATGCAATGAGTCAGGCTAGAATCTAAGCATTTAAACTGGAAATGACATGAAAATGTAACCTATACGGAATCACCATGTATATGTCAGGTAATTCTGTCACATGAACAGTGTCAGGTGTCCTGGGTTAAGCAGTTAAACAAGTTACATGTTAATCTACAAGAAATCAAGTAAAATACTATAACCAGGAATATCTGAGGATTGACAAGCTTTATGTTCCTACTGATGCAAAATTAAACCAAGAAAATATATATAGCAGCTGCAGGGTTTGGCAATGTATACTTGCCCTCTGATGTATAACTAAGTCCAGGAATTATTTAGCAAGACTGCAAGTTTTGGCGAGGTACACTTGCCTGAGGTTCCTGTTCGGTTTGTAGTTCTGACTTCGACGGGAATTGCAGGCGGTACTCCGGTTGCTGAAACAAACATCACCATCAGATCCAGAAAATATCAATCAGCTAGAAACGCCTGTCCTTGGGTCCAATTTGGAGACAAGGACAGAAACGACAGTTTCGGATCAAAACGGGGTCCACATGTGGGCCCTGCTTTGCACCGAAAAATGCGTCAGGGTCAACCGTCTCCAAATTCACCTAACTTAGTGTCAACAGGTCAGGAATGATGGTACGAACCCAACGGAACTTCCAGAATTGGATTCCGATGAGCCGATCACAAAATCGCCCGTCGAGCGGGGCCTGTGGGGCCCACGACACGCGATTTCGTCAACGTTCTCAGAATCGAACCAAACTTGACCCACGGGACCAGCGTATTGCTACGAGTCCGATGGCGCAAGTTTCGTTTCAATCCGACGTGTGTACACAAAGTTAGGGCGCGTTCCAAAAAGTACGGATACGGGGCGATGTCCGCGGATACGCGTTGATTCCGGTGTGCACGCACACCCGAATCAGCTTCCGCAAAATCTAACACATCCGTATCGACGAGGCGCACGTATCTGTGAAGACCGCACGCGACCAAGTCGTCCCGTTTGGCGGGGCGGACTCGGTTCCGGGGTAAAACAGGGTCTGGGTTTTTCCTGTTTTTGGATCGCGGTGTACGATCACCACAGGACGCGATGTCCCGAACAGTTTGTCCGGACACCGAGAGGGTCATACAGGCTTCGCAACGTAATTTGCGGAATCGAAAATGGAGCTACGAATAAAAAGTTACACGCACCTGAAGGGGACCCGAAAACCGGGGTCGAAATTCGAAATGAATTTAGGGTTAGGGTTCCGGTGCTCTGCGGCGGGGCTCCGGCGGCTGGGCGGCTGCGGCAACGACGGAGGGGGCCGGGGAAGCGCGGTGGCTGGAGGGTTCGCCGGCGGCGGCTGCGCGGCTGGGGCGGTGGAGCTGCTGCCGCTGCTGCTGTTGCTGTGGCTGTGGCTGCGGTGTCGTCGGGGAAGGAGGAGGAGGGCGGCGTCGGGGACGGTGCTGCGGGGGAGGAGACGGCGGCGGCGAGTGGTCGGAGCCGGTGGAAGGAGGCGGTCGGGGTAGGTGGCTGTGGGGCGGAGGGGAGGAGAGCCGAGGGGGTTTTAAAGGGTGGCCGGGGGGGGTTGTCGTGGCCGAGACGGGCGGGGAGAGGGGTGGTCGTGGGGGTGAGGCCCGGCCGGAGCGGGCGGAGGCGGCGGAGGCGGCGGGAAAGTCGGGGAGAGAAGGAGAGGTCGTGGCGGGTTGCGGGCGAGCGGGCGGGTTCGGGTGCGGGTCCGACCCGACCCGCTAGGGGTTGGGCTCGGGTCTGTTGGGCCGGGCTGGGCCGGCCCAACGGGCTGGGCTAGGTTTTATTATAATAAAAATAATAATAATATTAATATTAATAATAATATTAATAATCAGTAAAATAAATAATTAAATAATTAAATAAATAGTTTTCAGGCATTTAAAAATAGGTCCGGGGTCCGATAAATTCCAGAAAAATTGCCCTAAGTCCAGTTTTTCATTTTACATCCAAAAATATTATTTTTATAATATTTTAATGTCATTTATTATCAATTAAAAATTATTGAATAATTAAAATCCTGTTTTAAATTACAGAAAAATCCCAGAAAATCCAGAAAATTGTGAAAAATCCAGTTTTAAAAATTTTAAAAATTCAGGGGGTTTACACACACCACTGTAGCATGTGATACAAGTCTCATGTAGTGCTGAAACTACGTGCTTCCTGTAAAGCACACCGGACATTCACTCTGTCTGAGAACTCATTAAGGCGTCAAAGCCATCCTTCCACAGAAAATTGTTCTTCATAAAGAACAAAAAGTAGACAACAGTGGTTCTGGGTCCGTAACCCCTCAATGTCTCATTGTCTCAAATGACTACCCATTGTTCCTGATATTCTCCCAGTCAATGGTCCTTCTTTGAACCAAAAGCTAGATGCCTAGTAAATTTTTTTTTGAACTAATAGCATAAAACTTTCTGGTAGAATTACATAGACACAATATCAGAGGTCCTCCAAGCCCATATATGTTGTATCCTTGACTATATGCGGTGTTATGCCGCTGTAATATGACCCGAAGTCGAGGTTCACTCCCTCTTGTGGTGTCACGCCACTGTAACATGGAGTATTACCCTCATTTATAGTTCTTGAGATCAGCTGGAGGGTATATCAAGTATGAGGTCTTCAGTGTTGTCGATGTGTTGTAGCTCCTCATTTATTTTCATATAATTCTGGCACTGGCAACTGACGAGACTTCTTCCCAACTTTTTTGCTTTTCTAGCATGTTGATAAAAATACATAAATTTTGTCGGGTTATCAAAATTTAGAAATCTTCAAAGTGAACAATTTATCCCTTACCATCTTGACCAATGCAGTATACAAGACTGATTTGGCAGGAAAATCTGCTGGTACGCGCACAATATCGGCTCCGCGTTTGAACAACGTAGGCAGTCTGACACCCGTGTAATAGACGATGTAGTCGTCGCTATAGTCCGTCATATTGACTGTCACTACTCGTTCAGATTCTCCAATAACGTGACTCTGCCACTCACTGAAGTAGTACGAGACCCAGTGGTCTGCAGGGATATAGTTTTGGGGTTTTGTACCTCTCGGGGCACTTATCAATTTTAATGTCCGCTTCGGTACCGTTTGTATATAGCCAAACTGAAGGAGCACTCTACCAGGCATATAAGGCTCATCGATAGAGTGGCAACTTATCACACCATGAAATAAAGCGATTGGTTGCAGTGGACGACTATTCTGTCGCAAATTTCGATATGGATGCCATATTATCTGTAACACATAAAATTGAGCATCACGTAATATACTATATTATTACCAAACAAAATAATCCAACAAACATATAAGATAAGGTCTCATTTTACCTCTTCTGCCGTCATATCTTCAAGTGCATTCCGTAGAGCGGCCAAGGTGTATGGACGTTTGGCATCTTTCTTAGTTGACTTCCATCTACACATTCTAGGAAGGTGCTCGTCATACTCTCGGTTAAGTGTAGCCCGCTTTAGTGTCGAAAAGTTCTCGTAATCTCTAGGGTAATCGTCATCTCCCCTTTTAGGAGATGAAAAGTGTTGGTTTCTAGATGCCAGCGCTCCACAAAAGCTGATATGAGTGCATTGTCCACCATCTTATATGAGTAGTTAGCCAAATTTTATAAACCGGTGGGATTGATTTTAGCCTTGACAACTTCTCCGAAAAATTCAAACCCCCATGTATTGCACTTTTTGCCGTGGTTGATCACCGTTAACATATGAGAACTCTCCTGAAAAGTAAACAATTGGATGAACTTAGAACTATAAAAATGTAGTTATCTATAAATAATTGAATTTATCATAACGTAATGTATTTATCGGATCGTTCCATATTTGGTATGCAATATGGTTCTCGATCGACGGCAACATAGAGCAACCGTTTGGTCGAGTCTCGACTGGACTATCTGGCTACTGAGAAGGTCCTGAACCATCAGTTGGCCGGTTTCGGACGGTTGGTATGTCTTCATAGGAGGAGGAAGAAGAAGAACTAGTGCATGATCTAACAGAACTTCTCTTCGAAGCTACCGTATTTTTATTTCGACGTTTCCTAACTTGAGGGGGTGCCTCGGGCTCGACGATAGTGACGTCTGTCGCAACACCATGCTCAACGTTGCGTTTCTTATGCATCAACACAGTGGGGCGTATTCTTATAGTACCTTCAGCCTCAAGGTCCTTCCCGAGGTCGTGCCTATACGAAGACAAGATATATATTTGAAACGCAGGAAAGTAATTGAATAATATGGACTGTAGAAATTTATGTAGTCCTATATGTATATAGGACTGCAGATATTTCAACAGTCCATGATATACAAAGGACTGTAGAAATTTCTATTGTCCTACCAGTTTCAGTGTCGACCATTCAGGGAAATGCGAAGTTCCCTACCCTAAAATAGGGTTCAAAACTCCATAAATACGTCGATTGCAAAATTTTGGCCATTAACGAAGAATGGGAAGAAAATTTAAGAAAATTAAAGAGGGAGAAGGAGGAAGAAAAATTGTACCTTGATTTTGAGGAGAGTTTGGGAGACATCGAAACAAGGTTGGAATTGGAGGAGATGGAGACTGCAAATTTTAGGTTTACAAGTTGAGGAGGAGGGAAAGAAGGGGAAGTCTGGGTCGGGGGAGAGGGGTTGTATGTTTGAGGGTGGGCTTGGGTAGCCTTGAGTAGTAAATGGGCTAGTATGAGTAAAATGTTCTCATTAATGGGCTAACACCAATATTGGGCTAGCCTTGAGTGTTCATTGTAGTGTCTTTATCACAAGCCTTAAACTAATAGAAAATTGCAGGATAAGTTTTTCTATATTTACGAACAGGGGAATAAACGGACGAGATCATCTGTCCGGCTAATCCAGTCCCAAAATTATGTTCCCTCGCCTATGATCTTGTGGGCTCCACCAGTATTTAAAAAAGAAAAAAAATCAGTCAGAATATAGGATTTTGGAATGGGTTAGTCGGACAGCAAATTTGAGCTCGGGTATAAAATGTCAACCAAGTTGCATTTTCAAACAAAAAGATAGGATGTCAATTCAGATGACATCGGACGGTTTGGTTGACATTTTATGTCTATTAAAAAAGGCCTATGATAAAGGCACTACAAAAATGACTAGGGGCTAGTCTAGTATTGGTGCTAGCCTCGTTAGAAAAAAATTTTATTTGGGCTAGTCCAATTTTTACTATGGCTACCCACCCTCTTCACCTCCATCCTCCTGCTCCTCCCCCACCCCCCTCCAGCCTCTCCTCCTCCATTTTCCCGTAATTCTCCGCCTCTCCGCGTCGTCGACCTCGCCATCGACCGAGTCGCCGCCGTCGAGCCGCACCTCGAGCACCTTCCCGTCGGCTCCGTCATCGCCAGAGTCCTCCTCGGAGGGACGGCGGAGGCAGGCGAGGTCGGCTCCCGTCGGCTCCGTCGCTCCCAACACCCCCCCCCCCCCCCTCCATCCTCCTCTTTGGATCCTCTCCTCCGCCCCCCTCCGACCTCCTCCTTCCGCTCCTCTCCGGCATTCTCCTCCTCCTCCTCTCCAGCCCCTCTCCTCCTCCTCCTCCTCCCGCTCCTCCGTCTCGTGCAGCTCCGCACCCCCCCCCCCCTTCGGCCTCCATGCAGCCCCGTCCTCGTGTCACCTCGCGTAGCCCTCTCCTCCGGACTGTCAAAATTTTGACAGTCCTAAAAAATAACATATTTTTTTAGGACTTCCAATTGTTAGGACTGTCAAAAATTTTAGACTCCTTCCAATTTGTAGGACTATCAAAATTTTGACAGTCCTGATTATTAAAAAAAAATCAATTGAAAGTGGACGGTCCGGTGAATAATTTTTGGAAGTGACAAACTTGTAATTATCAAGAGTAAAAAATTTAGACTGTCCTGAGTCTTTTTTGTAGTGCCTTTATCAAAGGCCTAAAAAAAAACTATTTGTTAGTCGGGTTTAGTATGGATCGTGGAAGAGACCTCTGTTGGTTGGATTTGGAGTTTTGGATTGAAAGGGGTAAGATTTTGATGGATTTGTTGTTATAAATAGAAGAACAAGAGGAAGGAACACTAGAGAAAGTGGAAGAGCAGGGAAGAAAAAGCAGCAAGAAGAAGAACAGTCAGGAGGAAGAACATATGTGGTATTTAGTTGTTTTATTAGTTTAGTTGTTTTATTAATTAATTTGCTTTATTAAAATAATATTATTTGTTTAATTTTCATATTTCTAATCCAACTCTAACCCTAATCCTAACTCCAACCCCAAGCCTAACCCCAATTCTAACCTTAACCCTAACCATAACCTATAAATTCCAACTCTAATCCTAACAATAATCATGTAACTCTAAAATATCTAGGAAATATTCTAACAATCCTAACAATACTCTTTTTATAGATAGTTAGCCAAAACGATGAACGTATTCTACTGGCATCAATATCCATGAATGTGAGTACCACAAATACTAACTACTGGCGACAATAAAATCTCTTTAGAAGAAAAGCAAGGGCAACATTTAATTTGAACCAAGCACATCTGTGGCTTTAGAATGAGTTGCTAACTTGAGCGTATGTTTGTTCTATCATAGTCCGCAATTCCTGCACTAGATGAGCAGTAATCACAAAGCCAAGAACAGTGGAGAAACATAATAAGTTAAAACTAGTAGAGAACAGAGAATTATCCTGTGATCGTATGGCAGGTGGTTAAACGCCTTCCCAAATCAAAAGGTTGGAAATCAATGAAGTTTCACCAACTACAAAAAAAACAACCAGCTTCTGTTGATCATCTATGATGCCTTTAGGATTGGAAATCTTTCTGATGAATTTAGTTTATCACAAGAAAATAAAGTATTCATAAAACTGTGAACTTACAGTGAATGCAGGAATACAAACAGTCTTCAACAACTTCGGTTAGGATTCAATGAAACCAAATTGCGGTATAAAAGATCACGAAATGATACAGCTCTGGCCATTACAATAGGACAAAAAAATCCTCAAAATACCCGGAGAGGCGACATGTTGCACTCTTCTCGGAGCCATGTTAGAAAATATGAACTACTCAGCAAACATAATGAGGAAGGATCATTATTCCCATAGAAGAAAAAAAACAAAAACTCAGCCCAATGGTCAGAACCTTCACAGGCGTAGTCAAACTAGCTGAAGTGTGCATATACCATCAAAAAAGAATCATGGATCAAACATAATACTTCAACTCAAGGAGAGATCAAGTCTTGTCCTTACAACAAGCCATCTACATCCATAAGTGCTCTCTTCGGAGTTCTCGAACTATGACCGGCACGCTTGTGGGTGGAAGCTGCAATGAAGAAATTACATGATTAGTAGAACAACAGACGGGCAAAAGTTTGTGCTCAACGGCTTAAATAGATATAATATTCCCATATATTTTAATGCTTGATGGGAGAAGGCTTGGATGATGATGAGTCTTGATAAATTTAATATTACCTAGGTTTATAGTTATTTCCCAAGTTTAAGCAAGAAAATAAATATCTTCTTCTAGTCCCTTAGTTTCTAACCTCTTAAGCAGATAATCACAGGCTTCAGATTTAGCTTCATTAACTGCACCACTAACAGTGATATCGGGATACCTTTGAAGTAGAAAGGGAAGTTCAATAAAACTACTACTATAAGACCAATCATACTTTATGGATCAGAGTGTTGGTAGTGACAATTAATCACAAAGTGGCCCTACTAATTAATGGTTCACAATCCAATTAACCACTAAGTGGCCCTGGACTGAGTAAATAAAGAACTCAAAGACATTGATCATGAAAAGTAGAAAGTACAATCTAGACATGAGTCCGGCGGCTTTGCATGTCCAACCAAAAGTCCGTAGAAATTATCAAAACCATGGAAAATCTAGACACGAGTCCAGCTATGCAACACAGCAATTTGAATCGGTTTCTGGTCTTTCTTATGAGTATCAGTTTCGCCGGTTTCGGCAGTTTTGGTTTTGGAGTTTTTTGTTTCAGAAAAGCCAAAACATAAAATATTCAAAAACTAGAAAAATATTTGATACATTTAGACATTGATTTATGCCTTATTTGTTGTTCTCGTTATAATAATAGTCAACATTGACAAATCGTTCAACCTCAATAGATACCATTATTAATTCACTTGCTTTTAGACAAAGTACACCAGAAATAGGTACTTCCAAATGAAAATTAAGATGGATGAATATTGTGAATTTATAGGTATAAAACTTAAACAAAGTATAATGATCTCAGAGTATCTATAAGAGATCTTATCGACAGATTGCATGTCGATCTTCGATTTTAGCATGTCGATCTTCGTTTGTAGCACGTCGATCTTCTACACAACTGAATCATTGTGTTGACACTATTATTTCTCAAACTTCTCTTTTTCCTTGTAACTTTTTCTTCGTTGAATTGAGCAGGAAGAGTGTCACAGTGTCAGTATCGGCCACTGTTGGTTCTATTGGCACATGCCAAAACCAAACGGTATAATGGACACATATCAATATAGGTGGATACTATGAACCTTGACATGAATGCGATGAGAGGACATAATATTTTGCTCCAAATAATTAAATCAGATACAGGTACTACCTAAGAAACTACCTGCTCTTCTTAGTCATGTGGAAACTAAATAAGACATATTATTGCATTTAGTCACAAGCATGAATCACTATATTGTAATGGGTAATGACTTGTTTCCTCATGATGGAAAGTTGGAAACAAAGCAAGAAATATCATTTGTAAATGCATATAAACATCTTAAAGCTGATTGCTCATGACTGACATACACTAAGAAATCTATAAATGAAAATTTTGGTAGAAATATAACTAACCATTCCATAATCTGTAACAATCATTGATACATAGTCGGAGGGAGTTGCATCGTAACTGTCAAACGGCAGATAAAAGTAAGTTTCATAAGTATTCTTGGAAGAGATAAAGTTGAGAATTTATATAGCAATCAAGAAACAAGAACGAAACATACGTAAGATTCAAAAGCTGCAGGTTATCATTGTCAGCCCAGTTACCCAGATTTTTCAAATCTTTCCTTCCATGAACCTTTGAGATTACGTCTGGATCACCTGAGGTTTAGCTTATAGATGAATAATATGATTGCAAATGGTAATGAGACAAATTTAGATCGAACAATCTAGATGTACAGCCCTACCAAGTTCATTCGAACATATAGAATCTAGTTGCACCCTTTCATGAAACTTATATGCCTCACAGCATACCAAAACAGGAACATGAAATGCATGGGCAACCATAGCAACACATGCCGTTCCGACTCTAGAGTAAACTGTTCCATTTGACAAAACTGATGAAGCCCCAAGAAAAACTCGTGAGACCTCATGCATGATATAGGAGATGGCATTAATGTGTGTATAAGTACAACTGATTCCCCTTGCCACCAACCTATGGAGCAATGCCTGCCCTTCGAGCTTTGGGCGGGAGTCAACTATCACAACACGGAACTGTTTGCCAAGCTCATGTGCACGTAGCAATATCATTTCAACAACGGTAGATGATCCATAAGTGAGCAACACATCACCATCTCTAATTTTTGTAACAGCATGCATAACAATAACTTTATCGGCAAGTACCATTTTCTCGTTTATGAAATGATCAATCTCTAACTGGAGATTAGACTTTTTCTCCAAGTCTGACAGGCTATCTGGTAATTTTGCAACCCTATTCTTCAAAAATTTGATAGCATTTCCCATGCTGATTGAAAGGGGTCTGCACTCAGTAAAAAATGACACATAACTACTAAGTTTTGCAGTCAAATCTCGAATGAAAAGCTTTTCTGGTGGCGTGGTGTAGTCTTTGATTGCCTCTCGAAATGCTAGAAGCATTGCAATACAACGAGCATTGCCACCAGAGATATCCCCTGACAAATACTTCAGTCCAACCTGATAGCAATTATGAGTAGCTAATCAGACATATGACAAAGTAAAATTTGTTGAGTAAATTAAAATGCACAAACTGGATACAAAACTAAGGCATTGGATTCAATCTCGTTTGTTCTATAAAAAGTAAAAACTATAAAAAGAAACACAAATTTAAGCCATAAACTAACATAATCATCTTCATTACTCATTTGAAGTGTGCCTTGCATCAACAAATACCATGAAAATGAGTATCTGAATTGGGCAAGAAAAACATATAAACAGAGGTCATGCAACTAGATTTTTGTACATACAAGAAATTTATGTGTATACAAAAATTGATGTGCAAGTCAATTCCGTGAATTCCTTGGCCAAGTACTTCAATGCGGCCCAAGACCAGCTAGCGGTTGCCTGCTTACTCAGCTTGCATAACAATTAAGCGTTGCGGACGCTTAATCCCAAGTCATTGATTAATCAATTACTGGGTTATGTAATTGGGTCAGGTTTGCATACAAACATGTTAACCCAAACTGTTATTGGGTCAGATTGATCGGTCTTCCTTTGAGGAAGGGGAAGACAATAACAATCCATGTTGTACGAACATGGGAAAACAGTGGCTGTATCGTGTCCGTACCTGCATTGTGTCCAAATTTGTGCAAAATAAGTGACTACTTATTGTACATATCTGAAAATGTCCTATCATGTATCCGCATCTTTTGATTATTAATATTTGTGTCCAGATTTGTGCAACATAGATAACTATGAGGATGAGGAGTGTGAGAATATGCTCGTATAGACTATTTGTTGTTTTGGCTTGAAATTTGTAGTTTTGATTAACATTATAGAGTGTGGAATTCTTTTGTGATATGTTTATTTGTAGTTTTTCAATAACTCTTATGTAGTGTGAACTACTCTTGTGTTTAGTATATGACTATCACATATTTTATGTATCTTTATGTGACTTTTTCTAACTTACTATGAGAAAATAGTCTTTGTATCCC
Source organism: Iris macrosiphon (assembly GCA_036927795.1). Classification (NCBI taxonomy): domain Eukaryota; kingdom Viridiplantae; phylum Streptophyta; class Magnoliopsida; order Asparagales; family Iridaceae; genus Iris; species Iris macrosiphon. The sequence goes on along the minus strand of JAYESA010000020.1, from coordinate 24,054,501 downwards.
GTAATCAGATTATCCTTTGCATATTCTGATTAATGATTTCATGGCCCCATATCAAGCAGATTGTGAAATAGACTAAATGTTGTTTTGGCTTGTTATTTTTAGTTTTGATTATTGAGTGTGGACTTCTTTTGTGAAATGTTTATTTGTAGTTTTTCATTAACTATTATGTAGTGTGAAATACTCCTGTTTATTATATGACTATCAGATATTTTATCTATCTTTATGTGACTTTTTCCAACTTACTGTGAGAAAATAGTGTTTGTATCCCGTAATCAGATTATCCTTGGAATATTCTGATTAATGATTTCATGGCCACAGATCAAGCAGATTGTGAATGATGAACCAATAGAAAACAACCATTACAAGCATCGTCGTAAGCATGCAGACTGTCAAATTTGTTAATCATTCACAATGTCAACACCTACTAAGGTAACACAGAGAAAAAAGGAGGATCATAACAGTAAAAAGAACCCCAAGAAGTCGCTAAATCAATTGACGGTTTTCTATACTGCTATAAAATTCATTGTAAGGTTTTCCGTAGTGCTGTAACTCATCTTCCAAATGAGCATGGTACATGCACTAGTAAATATTTATTTATAAAGTCAAGAAGCTATGGGGAATGAATAATGGCAATAGATAAGTGATCACTAAGTGCATCTTTCTTCTAATAAGTAATAAAAAGCGAGCAGCATTTCACGCACAAGATTTTTTTCTCCACAGAGACAGCATTGTATATCCTGTCACGCCAAGGGTTATTTAAAGGAAGCCTCCGGAATACTCTAAGAGTTGCATAGACTCTTTTTTTAAGATTGTTTGGATATTCCTCGGAAGAACCTTTTAGCATATTCATTGCATCTATAAGCTTCTTGAGAATTCCTACCATTTGTAGAGAACTAAGTATTTTCTTGGTTGTAAATACTTTCCTTATTTCAATTGTAAATATCTAGGTTCTAAATTGTTTTAGCCGTTAGATTTACGACAAATGGCATCATTTTGATCATCCATGTAAAGTCATGTAGGCTATATAAGAGAGGTCTCCGAGGTCTCATTTGTTCCTCACCACCCAAAGTTGTATTCTTCTCTAGTATAGTGAAGTTTTCAATATTTTAATCCATCTCTTTCCTCCACATTTTATCATTCTCGTATTAGCGATCTAGCTAAGTCATTCAGGTAAGACTTGCACGGGTCTTTGAGGAGGAAGGACGTGCACCGCACCAACCAAGGAATAGGCAAAATATTAAGTCTTTGACAAGCATGCAGTGTTCTAAATGGCGGTCGAGACGGCCGCCGCCTAGGCGGCGCCTAGGCGTTAGCCAGCCGCTCTCTGCACCACTTTTGCCATTAGCGGTGGAGTAGGCGGCCAATGGTGGTTTGACGGCAGAGGCGGAGGTGAGGCGACGTAGGCGAGCACCTAGGGGGAGCAATATCTGACTAGATATTTTGGCAAAACAATTTTGCAAGCATTATGGACCTATGGCCCACTTTTACAAGACTGAAACTTCATAAATCTTTGTTCCACAACTTAGTTATGCATAAAACACCCTTAATATGCATATTATTGGAAAAAACTAGAAAATAGTAAAACATGTCCAAAATTTATTAACCGCCTAGGCAGCCTAAGCGGTAGGCGGACCCTCTCCAATGTGCACCCGCCTACCGCCGTTTAGAACCTTGCAAGCAACTATCATAACAAAGATGCGAGTAAAATAACATCAAGTAGCACATTTTTGTAGGTAAATTACATCCCAATGTAGAACTCAAATAGCAACACTACTGACGTAGGACAAGACCTATAAGGAAACCTAGATGTGTCAATTCACAAATTATAGTCAGGAGTGAAACTCGTCAACACAGTGAAATTTTCGGGTTTTATGGAGTGAATGAAGATAGGAAGAGGATTTTTGTAGAAATAGGAAATCGCATGACAAATCTTAAAAAAAAACTTCTAAACTCCTCAACTCCCCTCTTCTAAAATCTACGGTACAAGTACTTTTATAACCATATGGATCTATGTAGATAGAAACAAAACTTGAACTAAACAACTAACCATAACTAGTAAGATCTAAACCAATCACATCTCAACCATTGCCAAGAAAATAAAATAAACCCAATGTCTGACTAGATCCCAGCTGGACAAAATCTCATTGTAAAACGGACGTGCGGAAGTGGTCCTCCATCAAGTACATTCATTCTACCCTTTTGATTGCCCTTAATTATCCCTGGACTACTTCAGCAATGAAGCCTTTACAGCTGGAAAAGTGTAATGTAATGGTAAAATTCCCGAGTTCTTGGTACAAGGCATGGAGGCATCAGAATGCAATCAATCAATTGTTTTATCTTAAACTTCCTCCTCTTGTTCCTTGTCTTATTTTTTGCTTTTTCGTTTTCTTTCATCTCCTAAGCAAAGCTCCTTCTAAATGTATTTCCTCAAGCAACAGATGTGAAGGAACTCATTCCAGATGGAAAACTGATTCTTCAAAGCTCATAAGACTTAAGGCAAAGCATTTCCTTAAGGTGGCGTTTGGATGAAGGTTTTGTATTCCTAGGAATTTATTTTCCATTCCGATGGGAAAGGAATTCAACATTCCCATACCCATGTTTGCTTATATTAGGTTGGAAATATGAAAAAAGAATCTTAATTTATTTAGTTTTCCATAAATACCCTTTCATGCTTCTATTACCTAAATTTACATGTTTGGGATAGAAGTTGAAATTTTGAAAGTAAAGTGAGGGTGTTATTGTCCAAACAAAATATTCAAGCAACATTCCTAGGAAAGCAAAACTATCCCCAAGGGGGGCCTTGGGAATTACTTTCCCACAACCATGGGAATATGAAGCCCCTCATATTCTCTCCTAATTTCCAATCCTACACATACCAAACAAAGGTAAGGAATCTAAAACCCATTCCCAAACCTCAAAAACTTGAACCAAACACCACCTAATTATTTGGGGAAGTTAGGAGTACCATGCCAGGAAGATAATTAGAACTTTGGAAAGTTCATGGATTGTCATGCACATCAGCCAGAAATGGAAGGAAATCAGGCATGAAATTTAAGAACCTTTTCAAAGACTTATGGTAAATCATTAAGAAACTAATGGGAATATTTCCATGTGATCCATGATGTGAAGGTCCTTACAGTTTCCTATCTAGCTTTACATATGAACAATAAATATCCCCTCCTAGTTCAAGCAAGCAATGAATAAAGATTTCTGTATTAATCCCTGTAACTTGGAAAGAAATACTGGTAGATACTGATAGCACTGACGCAAATGACAACCAATTTTAGAGGCATCATATTCCTAAGTCGGATAAGAGTAAAGAGAGAATGGATTAGGTAAGTTGGATGAACTGTAAATTTGGTCCTCAGACACGAAGTCAATCAGAATCAGAGGATGCCTAGCAACTTGTCAGATATGCCTACAGCTTGACAGCATTGACCAGAAAAATCCTCCCTAAATTATGATGGGTGCTGATGTCAGACTCTACCTGCATGACAAAGCCGTTTAGACAATCACAAAATAACTGCATGTTGGCAAGAACTCCTTGTCCAAGGTTATAATTGTGTCTGCTACTTCATCCTTTACTGTAACACACTTCTGCATCTAGCTTCTAAGTTTCATAGTTATAATTGGCATGTCGAAGTGAGATTAACGGATATATTCCAGTAATGCACCTTGCTATCTCGGCACACAAGTAATTTGTGGCACAACATGACTTATTAAATTCAGAAGAGTAAGAGAGATTAACTTGCTGAACAGATGAATGATCTTCTAAGGTGCTTTCTTTGCAATTGGAAAATGCATGCTGAAGGTTCAGTAAGTAGAAATAGAGCTCATAAGACTTGCGTGAAGCCCTGGGACCCTCATAAAAATTTGGAAGTTTGCACATGGCCAGTACTGCTCCATATCTAAATAACAAATGAACCTGTGTACATGTCTTGCAAAAGACTTTTTTTTTATGAAAGACCATGAATCACCGCATATCATTGAGATGATGAAAGTTGCACTATATAAATCCTAATTAGATTTTTTTAAAACATATCAGGAATACCCAGAAAAGGGGGGAAGAATAAGCAAAGTAGTAGCTAGCAAGGACCCTTGGAGGAGGCCTAATACAAGACAAACCCAAAAAGAAAATACAACAGAAAGAAAAACTAAGTTACAGAAAAGAAGAGACAACGCAAAAGAGAACAGTTGGATCAGGAATCACTACGACGAAGCATGCACCATTATCGAATTCCTAGTCTGCACGAGAGTCTGAAATCCTCTGAATAGTGGCAGATACCACCAAAAAGAGGAGAAGAGAATAGTCATGAGCAATTGGTCGAAGGTAGAACTTATATTATTCAGACTGTCTTTTATGCCCTGCCCATATATATAATACAATACAGCCAGGACCAATCAACCCCAAAACATTTGGGATAAAGGCTTTGTTCTTGTTGTAATACAGAAGCCTAGACGCCGCGGTGAGTCTGTAAATGTCAGTCCCCATGAGGTCCAAACTGTTAAAAACTTGTCCAGAGCTGGGGTCCAAAATTTAGCACAGAAGCTAATCATACGATTTCAGCTTAGGGGAGGGTCACTAACATGAGGTTCGATATTTCTGGGTAAACTGTGCAGGATGGCAAGCAAGATCAAAGCCCTAGTCCCACTTGGCAAAGTTTCTACGTGTTACAAGTTTATTGTGGTCAATTAAGCAAGTGTGGATTTCGACTTCAAGAGAAGCATCGACTTTTACACAAAGTGCTTCTAGATAGACATCTGGTGGATTGTCAGGCAAGGTCATAAGGCAAGTAAACTGTGTAATTTCATATAGGTGGGACACATTCCAGTGTTCAAAAGAAAGGATTTAATGGCCGATTGAGTGGCTGATCAGTGGTTTTGGCCACCAAGAAGCACTCAGGGCCCCTACAAAAGGGTTGGTTGGTCGAGTAGGATGCAGGACAATTAATTGGTCTGATTTCATTATTCAGGCAGGTTAGATGGTCACTTTGCTTACGGATCGGGCTAACACGTCAGATTATGGTACAATCCAATGTCCCGACTGTAACTAAACCCTTATCCCCTAATACTTCTCCCCTCTATTTTGCTTAACTTTTATCCCTTAACCTATTTATCTTCATTTTTTTGTCTCCCTCACTTTGTTCTGCTACTATTGCATTTATGTTGCTAGTTCTCTTTATCGCTCTCAAACTAATGATTCACATGTTCTTGTTGCAGTTTATATTCTAATTGTTGTCCATATGTTGTTGGAGTTGTTGCATTAGTGTTGTTTGTATGTTGTTAATACTATTTCCTTATTTTCTCCTTACTATTTTTAGTTATTATTTATTCATCATATAAATGCCATGTAGCATGCAATCCAGTTAATCAGTGTGGCCTGATTATTGTTTTAACTTTTAAGGTCCTGGAGCAAGTAAGAAACCGAGTAATGTAACACTTGTCCCACTCCCTTCTATCTAGGAGGCTGCTGAACAGTGACCAGTCACCACTCATGAGTCCAAAACTTGTGGCCATTACAAATTTCATATCAGATAGAGCGAAGTTTAAGTCCAAAAAAGAAACCTACAAAAAACTATGTACAAATTCCAAAATATTTGATCTTTTAATTAATGAGATGCAATGTTTTGACGATTGAAAACGTTGTATATCAAGTAGGACTGTAGGAGGGTATAAACTATTTGATGGCTTTGATTCGGAAGTGGTTGTTTTGTCTTTAAGTGAATCCATCCATCATGAACTCCTTAGAACCTTTCAATGTTGTTAAACAGGGAACTGGGCGAACCAAATAAGGGAATAAGACCCAGATACCCACTTAAAACTTTGAGCACACACCCAATATCAGAAGCTATTATAACCAAATCCAGAAGCAAGCATCCAAGTTCCATCACCATATCGTAAAATTCGGACATCTCTAGCAACACTCCAGCAATGATACTTGGATTTCAACACCCAAAAAATTCAGACCAGCAGCAAATAAACCCTAAAACTTGAGACCAATGGAAAACTTTCTAAGGTTAAACTAGGTTTAGTATGCAAGGACTTTAAGAATCTACCCAAAGATTATTTAATAGTAATAGGGCAATAAATTGATTGCATATTGAAGGGATTATATGGAAATGTAGAAGAATGGATGCAGAGATTGTGGGTTAAGAAGGAAGAATAAAAGTAAAAGATGAAGGAAAGGAGAGAAGTCCTTATCTTGAAATGGCTGTGAAACAATACTTGAAGATATCTAAAGTTTTGTCAACTGAAAGTAAAGGACTACAAATATATATTAAAAAATCTCCTCGCCAAGCTGACCAATCCTAAGCCCTAAAGACTGCCGCTTTAGGAGTTGTCTTTATGCTTGGCTTTGTGAATAAAGGATGTATCTTAGCAGACCTGTTTGACCCGTAAACAGAGTAATTAGTCCCATTTCAGGTCCGATTTAAACTAAAGTGAATAATTGTAAATCCCAGTATGTTTTGCCAAGTATTTACGACTTTGAACCAAAGAAACCTGATCAACTATGGTGCCTGTGATTCAGATCCGTTGGCTTGTTGTCCAACCCTATTGACTCCCCCGAAGCGACCAAGGCTACTCAAGTCAATCTAAATGCTAACTCATAAGCTTAAAAACAGAAATTTGTATTACTTAAGAGTCAAATCCATATTTGTTTACTAGCAAATTTCTATCAATAATCTCAGAAAGAAAAGAAAAGAAAAAGTTCATATTTAATGTGCTCATCATTTGTCTGATCATAAATGAAATGTCAAGATAAATATTAGCTTTCCTCCTGATGAAGTTTTGCTATATACAAAAAGGATAACAGAAGGTGATACATGGAGTAAAGAAGAGCAATTCAGTACTTCATGGAAGTTCCCTTCATAATAGAAATAAAGATTTAACCTTGAGTAGAAACATACAGTACTGTAACTGGTGCCTGCAAACCACGGCATTTGCATTTTTGTGTCCACAAAATGCACCGAAGATAGCACATGAGATGCCAAAAAAAAAAAAAAAAACTATACGGACAGTTCTATGAAGACTTATGATCAAATGCTAATGTATGCATGTGTACAGCTTAAAGTTTCCTGGAAATTCCCAAAAGTAAATAACAGAACGGCTCATATACCTTGTATACAGAAGGATGCATCGGATCTAGTTGAAAAAACTTAGATTCGAGATCTGGAAGCTGTGTTCCATGGACGTACTGAGGCAAATGTCGAAATAATTCAACCCTATTTCTGGCTTCAAATTGATTAACAACAGCACGACGCTTAGCCTTTTCAACCCTATGTTTATCATCAAATTGCATGCGTGGAGGAGGAACATCTTTCTTTCTCTCTTTTTCTGGAAGGCGATCAGCAAGCTTCTTCTCAGAAGCTGGAACTGTGGCAGTAACATGAGTCACATCTTTCTTCTGTGTAGACTGTTTCACAGTCTTACCCTGTCTTGAAGTTGGAGCTCCAGAAGTAGCAGAAGGCTTACCTCCTTCACAAAAATAATATTCACCAGGAGCATGCATTAGATGATTGATATACACACAGAGACGAAGTTATTACATAACGAAAAATACAAATGTGAGAAGAAAAAAGAGACCAAGATTAAATAGAATAAGATGAGAAGTCAAATTAAAATTAAAGCACAAGAAGGGGGAATACTAGAAACTACGAATTAAATACATACATTGACATTTGTTTAATCAATATAACATGACTACATCATTAAAAGATATATGAGAATGAAGAAATTATTGCTTACATTAGTCAATTTAAATACTTAACTAAATCCTATGTTCCTATCAAACAGAATATTTCACTGTAAACAAGATTGTAAGACAGAATTGTGGATGCAGCTGTAATTAGAAGAATATTATACCCAACTTCTCTGTGGAGGCCAGGAATAACAACAAACCAGAGTTTCTATCAAGGTACAGCCAGCATAGAGATGAGATGATATGGTATGGTGTTCAACAAAATGTAATAATTTCTTCACTTCTCGAGGGAGCAGTGATTGACTGTCATGGAGAATCTGGACATCAGAGTGATAATGGTGTCATCATGGTCTCGTCCCCCGACCGAGATGAAATCCCCACAAGGTCACATGTTGTTAAAAGGTTGGGTTCAAGTAATATCTCGACGTGATTTCAGCATGGCATCGTTTTGACGATGATGCAGTGGAAAATTGAAGATCAACCAACCACTAGCAAATGTGATCCTACGGAGATCACACCAATCTCGACTGCTAGCAACTGCGATTCGACTGATATCATTAAATCACACCATGATTTGAACTGGGTGTTCATCTTTTAGGCTAATTTGCATTTAAATACCCTACTTTTCCACTTAAATACCCTGAACTACTTTTATAGGCACTAAAATATGATGAACTAATTTGTAGGCACTAAAATACCCTGAACTTCTAAACTTCTGCACTTAACAACCCTCCCATGTCACATGCAAAGCACATGACCTAAATTGGAAGTTTTTGCCCTCCTCTCCTTCCTCCCAACCACCCTGATGCTGGCAAAAAAAACTAACCTTAATCCTAGACATTGTTGCACCCCTTCCTCCATGTGTTGTTCCAGCCCCCACCCACCCTATTGAAGTTGCTCCTCCCAGCCACCGTGGTTGACATGTTCTTTGAGTGAAATTCCAGTGAGCACCTCCTGTTTAATTTCTTTGGCCATCAAAATGGTGAAAGACAGAATTTAACAAATTCCTATGACAGACTGCCTCTTATGAAAGATTGTCCACTGTACTTTGCTTTTTTAATTGAGAACTCAGTTAAATGAGATGCCTCTTATGAAAGTGTCCACTGTACATTTTGTTTTTTAATCGAGTGAACTCATTGTTTGGATGGTATGTCCTATCATTCAAATGAATGGTAGCTATTGAGTAGACCTCAACGCCCAATAGTCATGGTGTCATCTCTATAAGGAGGAAGATGTGAAAGGCAGCTCATCTTACGAATCTCTCCTCACTTGAATGGTCATTCCACCAACAACCTATCGACGACTCTTAATCGTCATCACTCCTCCCACACCTTCGTCGCTCCACCAGCGCCATCCCTGCTACTCCAGGGTAGAGTGGGGAGGCGTCGTTCCTCCCATCACTCCTACTACTATTAGGGAGACTGTCGTTCCTTCTCTCGTCACTCCTCCCATCGCTTTTGCTATTTATAAGACAGGGCAAAATTGTCTTTTATATATATGTTTGCAACAAAAAATGTGATAGTTCAGGTTATTTCAGTGAAATAACAATCATGGTATCTATAAAAGTAGTATAGGATATTTACCTGCAAAATGGGACAGTTCAACGTATTTAAGTGCAAATTAGTACATCCTTTATATCAGCTCCATATCGGAACTATATAGTCTAGGAAGCTCTCTATTCATAAGTTCAAGTTACACATAAAAAATGGTTAATCTAAAATACAAGGTGCCAAAGATAGTACTTCTACACTATCATTTCAACTTTGTAATATTACCAAGGTTCTAAACAACAGTCGGCAGTGCGAGGCGGGAAGAGTCCGCCTACCGCCTAGGCCGCCTAGGCGGTTGATACATTTTGGATATTTTTTACTATTTTACCACTGTTTTTTTTTTAGGCATAATATGCATATTTTAAGGGTGTTTCATACATAACTAAGTTGTAGAACAAACATTTATGAAGTTTTAGTCTTGTAAAAGTGAACCATAGGTCCATAATGCTTGCAAAACCTTTTGGCCAAAATATTTTGTTAGGTATTGCTCCACCTAGGCGCCCGCCTACGCCGCCTCACCTCCGCCTACGCCGTCAAACCTCCATTGACCGCCTACTCCACCGCCTACTACAAAACCGGTGCGGAAAGAGACCGCCTACCGCATAGGTGCCGTCTAGGCGGCCGCCTCAACCGCCATTTAGAACACTGAATATTACTTTCTTTTTACATTCCTGAATAAATATATACCAAGCATTGTATGCTCAGTTTCTCATATCTTGAAGAATCTTCTTACCATAGCCATGAGTACTTACATGAAATCTACCAAAAAAAAAACCGAACTTTAACACAAAATCATGCACTTAATGCACTCAACAAAAGAATTGTGACATACGAAAGACAAACTCAAAACTTGTCTTCATTTAATTCTGAGTATGCAAGAATCTTCAATACTCCTTGGCTGCTTAGGTTAAAATGAGTGACCACTTACGTAGGTGCCACTACCAGCAAGAAACCATATTGGTATAGAGGCAGATCCCTCTTGCCCATAGCTTCCGCAGCCAGGAATTTGGCATCAACTCGAGAGGTTTATATAAATTTTTCTATTATCTGCAGAACCTACTCAATTTAGGATAGACAACCCACTTCAATAGAAGGTTGTTAAAAAGATGATGTTAACTTAAGACTTATGATAGGAATAAAAAGGATTTGCTCCATAAAAAGGTACCCGACAACAAAGAAGCTGTCAGGAATTTATGTCGGATGACAATAAAGAGTACAAAAGTATGGCAGTGTTGATATACAACTGCTCTTCTAGTAAGTCTGGATTCTGGAAGGCAAAAAAAGCAACAAGAATTGAAAATTGTTGGCAAAAGCATGTCACGGTCAACTTAATTTTGACAATCGACAAAATCCGGATTCGATATATACAAGAAAAACTGAAGACTGCTATATTCAAGACTGCGACACTGCAACAATACATGATTGACAAAGACTGCAACAGAAGATTTATGATTTCAGTTTGGTCTATGTATTTGAATTTTATTTTGAGTCAAGGAATATGTACATCGAGTCGCACTGGCATTAGGAAGCTCAAATCTATACCCATATTCAGTCAACTCGAAACTGACTCAAACCCAACATTCAGGCCACAAAAACAAGTCCACAAAATGACCCCAAACCTAGTCAAACTGGACTGAACTGATCTGATCTAAAGAGACAAAGTTCGGACCGAACTCGGTTCCCCTAGGATCCAGTCTTCCTGGATTGTCTCGGCCATCCACAAGATCAGGAGCAACGTTTAAATTTATGAACGTTGGACACCGAATTCCGTTCAGAAAAATCCTATAAATAGAGATGAAATTTTACCATTCCAAATCACTCAATTTCATTCAATCATCTCTTCTCTTTCATACTCTTTACCTGAGCTACAAACGTCACATTTCCAAGAGCAACTCCCACAGCCTTCTAGTGCCAAGTGTGATTTCGGTTAGAAGTCTCGAAAAGTTGTAAAAGCTTGGAAATAAAGTTTTCGTCAAGTGTTTAAAGTTGGCGAGTACTTCGTATCAAAGCTCGTAGTTTTGTAAGAAGTTGGCAAGCCTTCGGATCAAAGTTTGTGCTGTAAACTATTTCACAAATAGTGGATTAACATCGAGCAGAGTTCTAGAGACTGGATTAGTCCTCCACGAGAAAAACCAGTATACATCGCGGTGTTAGCGTTTGTGAATTCTTACTTAGCATTTACTTTGCTTAGCTATTCTATACTCATTGCATATTTTCATACTTATCCGCATATATTTTTAAGTAGGTAATTGCCTTAAATTTTTAATTGGATTATTGTCACACACTCTATTCACCCCCCCTCTAGAGTTGCCCCTCAAAAACAGTATAAAACACCCAATCAAACAGGCACAAAATTCAGACACAGCTCATAAACCATTTTTGTATTTCTATTGTATTAGCATGAGCTTGCTTAAACCTCTCATTCTACATCTCAAGAGATTGAGTTGATATCTCCATACTTACACAGATATGTGCCATCCATTTTCAAAACACAATGTATCACACCCAAATTTAACTATGATGTGAAACCCCAACTGCTTTAATAGTATTCTAAAGATGGAATGATAAGGCACAAGTACTTGAAATAAGTACACACCAACCCAATCAAACAAATTTAGATCCAGATACTTGTTTAGTGTTTCTTTCAATTGAAAGTAGCATAAGCATTCTTATGCTTTATATATAGCGATCTCAAGGTACCAGGGAGAAACACACATGATGCCACTAATCTGTACCACACGTCCCAAACATATAATTTATCGCACTCAAAGCAACTTTCTATATGGAAGAATTGGTGCAGTACAGGCAGATGTCAAAAAAAAGCACCAACTATAGTTTATCATAGGATTTTACCATTTAGGAGATGTGAGCCTCTCCATATAACGACATCGATAAAAGGTATCCACTTCATTGTTATTTGTATGCCTCTAAACATAACATGTCGATATAGCTTAATCCTGCATGTACCAACAATATCCTTGCGAGGGGGGGGGGGGGGGGGGGGGGTTTGAAATTTGAGTATTGCTTGTCTGTTTATAGAATATAGAGATTTACAAATAGTGCTTATAAACAAAATAAATGAATTGAACCATACAATTCAATTGCCAGAAATACAGAGAAAAATTACCTGCCTCTTTGGCCGCTGCCTTAGTAGCCCGTTGAGCCTCCTGAAGGGCACGTCTATCAGCTTTTGTTGTTTTCTGCTTTAGCGGCCTTGAAGTCCCAGTCCCTTCATTTTGTGTTTCTAGTACTGCTCCTCCATCTTTTTCTACAAAGACAATTCTTATTAAAAGTTGGAAGTACTTGCTTTACTAGAATATGTGATACAATATAAATATGTGATACAATATAACGGAGATGTTGCCTATCCGCCTAGGAAGGACAATCCAAAAATGTGAACTATAACGTGTTGGACATGTACCTGACACTACAAAATGCACTATGACACACCAAAATAGGAGTCGTGTCCATGTCGTTGTCTCCCTACCCGGTAGTGTCATATCTGTGACTGTGCAACATAGTTATCTGCATAGATATCCAATAATCAAATTGCACTCTACACGTGTAGGCTACTTGCTAAAGCAGAACCTCTGAGATGAACACTTTAAGGAACTATACAGATCATTTGGTAAATAATTAAGGCAGTCTAATGGCAAACTGAAAACCATTTTACATTTGCAGAACAGTACTAACACAGCCGACCCCAGAAATTTGGGATAAAGCTTTATTAAGTGAAGCATTCCCTGCAGAAACTGACAATGTTAGGCCAAGATAAGCTATCAGAAAGCCAACGTAGAAGACATGTCAAATCATCATCAACAACAACAACAATAAAGGCTATATCCCAAAATTTTGGCGTCCGCTATTTGAATTTTTTTTCTTTCATTCAGCTGTGTCAAGGGTCATGTCCCCATTGTAACATCAACAAAAACCATATCATTTTCTCAATTCACATTAGTTTAGGCCTAACCTAGTACTAGTAGCTCATTTGATTATATCCTTCCACTCCTAACCGCTTCATATATTGGTCAATGTTGCACATATCCAAACCACCTTAATATCCTCAATTGGTGCCACCTCCAACTTCCTATGAATACGCACATTTATGTTCATCTGTCAATGTACTGCCACTCATACAACATCTTAGCACTCATTTCAGCTACACTCATCTTGTGAACATGTTGTATTTTAATTGTCCAACACTACAATCCATAGAGCATGATGGCTCTTATAGTTGGCCTGTATATTTCCTTTCAACTTCAACAATATCTTGCAATCACAAAGCATTAGATGGAGTCTTTGACTTCAACAATCATGTTGTAAATCTATGAACAACATCCTTCTCAAACTCTCCATAATGATGGATGATTGATCCTAAACAACGAAGACATATAAACATGCCAAATCATACTAATTGTAAAAATCAATTATATTGACCAAAGACATAAAACATGCAAAATCATACCAATTGTAAAATCAATTATATTCTCTATTGGTTATTGGATTCGACATCCTAATAAACCGTTCGTGTCATAGATGCACGAATAGAATATCCTTCTTGTCAACTATGAAATCAACCATAGTTCATGGTTCATGGTTGCATGCATGTTGATTCTTTTGTCTCGTGGTCTCTGGTAAGGGTTGCAGTGCTGGGTTCAAACTGCAAAACCAGACTAAAACCGAATTAGACAATTTGATTAGGGTTTTAGGAAGACAGTTTTGTTTGAGGTTTTGGGTTTGTAATTTCGCAGTTCTGTTTCAGTTCTAGGAATATGATTCAGTTCGAAATGCAGAAACAACAGAACATTTACAACTCTGTCACAGCCCATTATATATATGAAGTTCTAGATGATAAATTTCTAATATTTCCATTACTAATGGAATGATGTTTTGGTATTTCACGCAAATAATAATGTCTCAGATTCAGACACTTCCATTGTGTGTGTGTTTTTCGAGAAAAGGCCGGTCATTAGACTTTTCCATTGTTAGAATGATATTTATGTTATGTTGGTCTTGTTATGGCAAATGTTATGGGACTATGCGATTTTATTTGAATGAACCAAATTAACTAAATTTTTGACACAGTTCTGTCAAAATGCGGCTTTGAGCCTATGTGCTTCAGTTTGGTTTGATATTATTTGGTTTGCAGTTAAGTGCAGTTTGGGAATTCTGGTTGAACCAAATAGGTTGAATGCACAGTTGCACACCCCTAGTCCCCGGATGCATTTGCCAAAGGGAGCAAACAAGATACTAGGTCTACATATTTGCAAATTGGTACTGTTGATTACCTGGAATGTCCTAGTTTCCTCGCCGGAGAATCCATCGCCAGATCTGTTAATGTTATGTTGTTTGGTAACTAGTTGAAAATGTTTCCAAATCTTTATGTTAGCACCTTTTTAACCAATAATTTGATTCAGAGCTCACCACTTTCATGGAAAGAATTGGTTAAGGATGAGGGATTCTACAAGTTCTCAACACCAATGACCAACAATCAAAAAACTGAAAGGTAGTTAAGATAACCAATCAGAACTTCTTCAGTCAGGTAGTAGGTCATCATTTTCACTTGTAAAACCTGAACAAAGTTTTGGATTAACCAGTCCCCCATATTTAAGTGAGTGGTTTCCGTGTGTAGAATGCCTGACTAGAGATGGCTGTTGGTTGGGTTCGGTTGGGGTGAGAACACATACTGGGGCTTAGTAGAAGGTGAAGGACTGAAATTGAGATGTCCACCCATCCCAAAACCAACACGCAACCAAGTCAAGATGGCAATGTACAAATGCCCATGAAAACCATTCAACAGCGTCTCATATAGCATTATATTGGATTTGCATAATCAATTTTATATCCACTTTTATATGTTATATTTCTTTACATTCTTTGGCATGATGTGTCCTCGAGATGAATGTAATTTCCTATAGCAAATTGCAATTTTTACCTCTTCATCTAGACTCTTTATAGTCAAGATGAACTTGGAGGGTACTTCTTGGTTGCATGAGCTTAAGATGCATATGCAAAAGGTAGGTCTACCTACATGACACCGCCAACTGTCCCTCTAGGTTTTATGTCATACTCATAGGTACCAAAATAGAATGTTGGCGTCAAGTCGATAGTCGTCGTAGAAACTTTATCAAAACCTTTAACAAGCTTGCTTGTACTCTAGACGACCTCATTCTAATGGGACAAGGCTTGGATGCCGATGATTATTATTATTATTTCGCTAAGAAGAAATTTTAATCTATACTACTATATAATATGATAAGTTGGCTTCACCGTAAAAATTTTTATTCCAAAATTATCCTTATCTATGTATACCAATTCAAATTGTTTATTAAATTTAACATGGATAGATAGGAAGTTACGTGTGTAAAAAAAATTAAATAAGGCTGTTGTTTGTTCTTTTCCAAGAAATAAAAAATTAAGGGCCATTGCTATTGTTTGCTCTTCACAAGTAATATGAAATACATGCAACGCACGTGCATATATACTAGTGCTAAAGCAAAAAATACAAGAGTATTGACTTAATTCTTACTCACCTACATTACAGTATTGTGACTTGATAACTACATACAGTATGGTGACTTAATAACTATTCAACAACAAGATAAAGCAAGGATAACTAGATTTTAAAAAGTTTCTAAAATTTAAATTAGTTGGATACATGTTTGGATTGTCATCAAAATCAACCCAACTTGAGAATTAAGAAGGATGGAACTGACGCAGATCGAGAGACAAACCTAAGCCAGACATAGTTAATGTACGGGTCAGGCGGATGCAGGGCCGGCCCTGGGATAAGCCGGACAAGTTGTATGGCTTGGGCAACCCTTCTGGTCAGGGCAACCCCCCCCCCCCCCCCGACCCCTAAGTCCCCACATCTTCACCGATAGAACCTCCGCGGTCCATTCCAACTCATCTATGTCAGTTGAATTAACAATCCATCATGCTCATATTTTGAGTTTCCACTAGAAATGTCTCGAGTAGCTCAAGAAAAGGAACTAGGAATCAGAACTCCATGATGCCATTAGAATCGAAAACTTTGACGCCGTTGCCAACCCCACTAACCATCATTTTTTTTTATATATCTTATTTTGGAGTCAAGGGAAAAGGGCAACCAAATTTAGTTCTGACTAGGACAACCCAACCATCTGGGCCGGCCCTGGGTGGATGGCACATCTACATCTCAAACCCACAAGCAAAAAGGAACGGTGGTAGATTGAGTTATAACTGTATGAGCTAGCTGAACTATTTGGTCTGGGATCTTGAATTGACTCAGGATTGTATTATATTAACAGAGAAAAAAACAAGAGTAAGCAATGTTGTAGATGTTGGCCAACATGTTGGTTTCGGAACCGATATTGTTGTGTCCTAGTGCATTTTGGAGTATTTGTTGTAGTCTGATACATGTCTGACACAAAGCAACATGGCACTGAATTTCAGAGCATGTGTGCTTCCTATTCCCAGCTAATCAATTATTTCCCAACTATTTATTTATAAAAGTTTCCGTGTATGAGTATCACTTCGAGACATCAAATTTTACATATCATGTAATCTGTGTTATATATATTTCACTCTCATATTCAAAATTACGAACTATATATATCCAAGAAACCACACCTGACAATCCAGGCACGGTCTTCACCACGGCGGCGGTAGTAAAGCTGCTCCTGGGCGGCGGAGCCACAGGCGACTTTGTCGCCGTGGCGGAGATCATCTCCCCGCTGTTCCCCCCGGGCAGAGAGCACGCCGAGGCGGCCACCCTCCCCGCGCCAGGCACGCCCCTCGCCCCAGCCCAGGACGTGGCCGCGGCGGTGGTCACCGAGGCGTCGTCGGAGAACTCGGACACGCCGTCGGCAGTAAGGAAGGGGGTGTCGGAAGGGCTGTAGCTGGCGACGACGAGGAAGTGGGGGTTGCTGAGGTCCCTGCGGGGGACGGGGAGAGGCGCAGAGGTGTGGCGGGTAGGTGGGATCATAACGGGGGAGAGGGAGGCTGAGGAGAGATCTCCGGCGGGGGCGGCGGCTTCGATGACGTCGGAAAGTGCGGAGTCGGTGGGTGCCGCCGCCGGGGTGACGAAGCCGACCTGCCGGACCTTGGGGTCGATCACCGTCCGCTGGAGACGGCGTGGGTCCATTGGCGGTGGGTTGGAGTTAGGGTTTGGGGGGATTTGAGGTTCGGGGATTACGGATGCCAGGAGAGAGAGAGAGAGAGGGGTTATATGGATGAATGATTGGGGGGTGGGGGTGTTTTTGACATGAACAACACTTTATACTTTGTATACTTTTTTACTATATCATCTTTGTAGATTTTGTCCAAAAGTACTCGTTCGTTCGGGGCCTTTTTTTTCTTTCTTTTTTCTAAAGTGGGGATATCCTTTGTAAAAAAAAAAATATATCTTCAAAAAAATTAGTTTCGTAAAATATTATCAAAAAAAAAAGTAAATTTTTTTTTTTTTAATTTAACTTCATGTTTAGAAGAAAGTGAAGTCTTATTTTCTAAACGTAATTTACCTAATGAAATTATGTGTCTTAAACATAATTTTTTTAGTTAAATAGTTTTTTATACAGTTTTAAAAAGTATTTGATTTCTCTGCTAATATAAGGTGGCTTAGAAACGGTTCAAAATTAAATCGTCTTAGTCGTATATAAATACTAAATTAATTATTATGAATAATTAATTATTTAACTATCTAATATGATTTACTTATAACTAATATGATTTACTTATAACTGAATAATTATAACCCAAGTGGTTAAGGTGGGTGACATTTTTCTTGGTTGTCTGAGTTTAATTCCTAGGGAAGTTAGTGTTTATAATAAATTCATACTTTTTAAAAACTCAACAATTTGTTTAAGCACGTGCATGTTACTAGTATTCATAAAAAAATGTCATCTCATAATTTATTCAAATCTTTTTTATAGGTTTCTATTTTAAACTAATCTCTGCGCTTATAATGAAATTTGAAAACAATTCCAAATTGAACCGTCTAAACCGTATGTAAATATTTCACTGACTATTTTTTTTAACAACTAATTATTTAACTACCTAATATTATTTATTTATATATACATAATATTTATAAATCTTTAGTTATTGGTTATATATATATATATATATATATATATATATATATATATATGACATAAGAAAATGTAATAGCTTAGCATAGAAGAAATATATTTACAAATTAGTACAAGTACATGTGAAGCAATAGACCTACACTGGAGCTACTTTGTTAAAGGGTCGAGCTTCATGCAGGGCCGGCCCTGGTCCAGGGCGGACAGGACGACCGTCCAGGGCCCCATGGGCCAGAAGGGCCAAAAAAAAATTTTGTTTAAATATATAAATAATTTTGTACCGAAAATAGAACTAGTATTTACCATTGACCATTCTTAACACAAAGCAATTGTTGTGTAGTGATTATTACATTAGACTTGCACACATGAGGTTCCTAGTTCAAAATTTGGTGGAGGTATTTTTTTATTTTACTTTTGTTTTATTTTTTTTACATTATGTATGGGACCTCGTTTTGAAAGTTCGTCCCGGACCCCTGTGAGCTCAGGCCGGCCCTGGCTTCATGAGATTGATTGCCTAAACAAGTGGAACTTCAAAAAAGTTTAGGGACTATTTGGTAACCGAATTTTGGTACGAAAAGTTGTGCTTGTGATGAAAGTGGAGAATGGATCTTCAAATCATTTGTTTTGTTGAAGCTTGCATTTTGGATGAAAAATTACAGTTCTTGTCCCCTATGTTTTTAACCCACTCCACATCCTCTCAAAGATCTTTGATGTGAACGAAAAAGTAAAAAAAAAAAAAAATTTAATATATAATAATTAATTAATCACAATTATTTAGCAATTAATTAATATATAGTAATTAATGAATCCAATTATTTAGTTCTTGTCCCCCTTGAGGATTGATTTGAACTTGCATGAACAAAAATACGATATAACACAGTAAATAAGGACACGAAAGACATGATGTATATTTTGATGTGTCCATAAAATTTTCATATGTATTTGTTAAGTTCTTGACGTGTCCCACACGACAATCACATGAAGGAGGTTCTCCACATCCTCTCTTCAACTATTGAAATGGTCAGCAGCAACTTAGAAATAGGATGTTTTAATATTTTTTTTTGTTATATTCTCCTATAATTTTGATACATTGATAATTAGCTAATTAGTTAAAAATTAATTGGTATCTAGTTAATAAATTATTTTATTAATATTATTATTTTGGATTTTTATTTGAATTGACTTTTCTACTGACTTTCATTTTTGGATTTGGAATGAATATTAATCTTTGAATTATTTAGTATACTTGTGCGTTTGATTGCAATGTGAAAAAAATGTGGAAAAGAAATTAATTTAACAGAATTATTTTCTTAGAAAAAAGTTCCATAGAATTTTGAAAAAAAATCATGGAAAACTTAATTTGGTATTTGATTGTCATTATCTTCCACGAAAAATATCATTTTTCATGGAAAATGATATATTTTTTATGGGTTTGATAAGTTTTATTTTACACCATTTTTGAAAAAAAAAATATAAAAAATTATAATTTTTTGGAAAATAATTCCATATATAAGCTACCAAACACTACAATTGTTGAAAATTTTGAAATATAAATATTTTTCATGGAAAAAAATGTTCAATCAAACACATCCTTTTATATTTACATGTTGGAATAAAAAGAGTCATATTTAAAATTGTTTAGATATTATTTCCAGAAAATATGAAAAGTAGTGATTGAATATTTAGAGTTTACATAACTTGGTACAACCCATATTAAAATAGGTTCAAATTTTTCTGTTATTAGATTTATGACAAAATATATAGAATTTTAAAGCAATATTTTGTACTTTTTAACATGAAAATATGACTTAGAAATAAGAATAAAAATATGTAACTATGAGAGAGAGAGAGAGAGAGAGAGAGAGAGAGAGAGAGGAAAAATGGTATATGAGCCATAGGCTCATATTCTTACATGAACCAATGCATATGTGGACCAATATGAATGAAGTGTACTAGTGCACATGGGTGCATATGAAATGTATATATATATATATATATATATATATATATATATATATATATATATACTTGATCTCGTAAAATGTTTCCAAAAAAATTATTATTATTTATGTATTTAAAAATATTATTTAGTTTCCAAACTATTTCGTTTAAGTATTAAAACCAGATCAATATTACTACTAATAAAAATTGATAATATGCTCTGTCTTTAAGTATATGCTCGGGCCCAATAACTTTCTGACTCCACTACCGCCATTTAGCTTTATTAGATGGAGGAAATAATAATTCTATCAATTTTACAACTAAATCAATTATGCTCTGCCTGGTGTATATGCTCGGGCCCAATAACGCCGGGTCCATTTCCATCAATTATTTTTATTAAACGGAGGAAATAATGATGTTCTCCCTAACCCCCACCCATTGAAAAACAGGCCATTGGAGAGAATGCCTTCCACGATCTAACCTCAACAACTTTTTATATATATATATATATATATATATATATATATATATATATACTAGTATATATCCACGTGTCTTATACATATTTTACATTATTTAAAAAAAAATATTTTTTTTACTATTTGAGAATAACAAAATTCATTAATTTTTTACATCTTGAAAATAGCAAACACCAATTTTCTTAAACAAAAATTCACACGTAATTACCTAACTACCCATGTTAAATTTAATGAAGAATTTAAGTAGTAAAGACAGATAAAGGTATTTTAGAAAGAAAAAAAATTACACGGTAAAGCCTCACTTTTCTTTTATATATATATATATATATATATATATATATATATATATATATAGAGAGAGAGAGAGAGAGAGAGAGAGAGAGAGATCTCCATACTCTTATGTGTTTCCAAAAAAAATTATGATCAGGCTGAGACCACTACAAGCTCTGTATCGGGGAGCCGGTAGTAGTAATATCACGTAATGGGCCAAGCTCGGGTGTAGAGTCTTGGGCACCGCATTAATAAGGGTTTTATATATATAATCAGCCTGTAGTCTGTGTGTCTCTCCCCACCCAATGTAATCACACGTCTCATGTCCATGACACGCAAGATCATATCTAATGCAACAAGTCATATGATAGCTATGCATATATATAAAGTCTATGTCACGAATCATGTAAGCCTATACAGAATCACCATGAATACTCGGGAAAGATTCTATCTCATAAACAGTGTCAAGTATCCTATGGTATGACGTACTTGATAATGCAAGCACGAAAATGTATAGGATCACGATATCAATTCTCTAGGTGACATTACACAACTTCGCGTACGGTGTTGACACCCGAATATTATTCGGACGTTAAGTAATGTCACACGGTCCTAGGTTGAACATATATAACACAGTAATAAATCAAGAGAATATTATAAAGCAAGTACTGCAAGATTGGCAAGGTACACTTGTCTAGGGTTTGGATTCCAACAGTTGCTCCTGTATCCGTGGGATCTTCAAGTACTCCTTTGGTTGTTGAAATAATCATGATCATCATGCTCAGAAGATATGAAATAGCTAGGATTAACTACCCATAAGTCCAATTTGGACACAGGGGCAAAATTGACAGTTTTTGGTCAAAGCGGGATCCACATGTGCTTACTTCGCACCGAAAAATGTGCCAGAGACAAAGTTCTCCAAATTCGCCAAACTTAGTGTCTACGAGTCCAGAACGACGATACGAACCAAACAGAATGTCCAGAACTGAATTTCGATGAGCCACAAAATCGTCCGTCAAGTGGAGCCGTGGGGCGCACGATACGAAATTTCGTCAACGTTCTCATAATCGAACTAAACTTGGGTCACAGGACCAGCATAACGCTATGAATCCAATGACGCAAGTTTCATTGCGAAACAACAAGCATACGCAAAGTTACAACAAGTTTCAGAACAGGCCCGATACGGGATATTTTCGACGGATACGCGTTGATTCCGGTGTGTACGCACATCCAAATCAACTTCCGCAAAATCTCACACATCCGCATTGACGATGCGTACCTTTCGGTAAAATTCACATGCGACCAAGTCGCCTCGTTTAGTGGGGCGCACCCAGTTTCGGGAAAAATTGGATTTTAAAGACCAAGTTTTTGGTCGATTTCACCCGCAAATAAAACACAATATACAATGAATCAAAATAAACTAATTAAAGGGTCTGAATCTCGGTTAGGTTGTCTAATTAATTGTTCAAACAAAATCTAAAATTATTAAACATGTTGGGAGAAAAATGACTGTGAACATGTGAGTTCGGAACAATTTCTGAATTTTAGAAAATGGGTTGATTTTTCTGTTTTTGCGTCGCAGTTTGCGACCGACACAGGACGCGATACCCCGAACGAGTTACACGGGTTTTGAGAGGGTCACGCGTTCTTCGCACAGGATTTGACAGAAAGAAAAACGGATCAATGTACATGGAGTTACGTAAGACAGAAGAGGGATACCTCGCTGACTTTTTCGTGTTAAGACGGCACGGCGGGGCAAGGCGGCGACGGTTGTTGTGGCTGCTGGGGGTCGTAGGGATCGTCGCCGACGGTGGGGGAAGTCATCGTCGTCGTCATCCGGGGCTGGCAGCGGTCGGAGGGGTCGTTGGGCTGCTGCGGAGAGGCGGAGTCGAGTGGTGGCGGGGGCCGTGGTTGGTGATGGCGGTGGTGGTCGGGTTTGGCTCGCGGGGGGGGGGGGGGGGTTAAATAGGGTGGCGGAGCGGGGAGGTGTCATCGGGGTTGTTGGGGGGTCGTCGTCGACGGTGGGGGAAGTCATCGTCGTCGTCGTCCGGGGCAAGGCAGCGGTCGGAGGGGTCGTCGGGCTGCTGCGGAGAGGCGGAGTCGAGTGGTGGCGGGGGCCGTGGTTCGTTGGGTTTAGCTGGTTCGGTTCGGGTTGGGTTGGGTCCGGTTCAATTCGGTTTAATCCAGTTTAGTCCGGTTTAATTAAAATAGAGATTTTTTGCTAATTAAAAAAAATAGTTTTTGAGTCCAATAAATTCCAGAAAATTACACAATATCCAATAATTAATTATACACCAAAAAATATAATTTTTGTAATATTTTAATACTTAATTTAATGCACAAAAACATTAATCCTTGAAGGACATTTATAATAATTAGTTAAAAAATTACCGAAAAATCCAGAAATTCATTTTTTTTTAAAAACAGGTTGTTACAAGGGAACTAAGTTCGGTCTCCATAGGACCAAAACTTGTTTTGGTCAATTTAAATTTTGGATCAGGTTTGTATTCGTGGACTGGTTTATATGGTGGACTTAAATATAGTGGGTAAGATTGGTTTAAGTTCTCTAGTGCCAGCTGCGAACCAGATTTATATTTGTCCTATAAACAAAAGATAAAATACATAACAAATGATAAATTCAAGAACACTTTGATAATGTCAAGCTTCTGACATTTAAGTAGACTTGACAACGCCTTTTTTCTTGTCGGTAGTTGTCCAAAGATAAATATATATGGAAATATGTATACCTTTCGGGAGGCTTCGCCCGCGAACCCCTACGAGAGATGTTGCTCCTCCCCCCTCGACCCTCGTCCGTTGATCGGACAGCGGAACCCCCGAGTGCGAGGCTCCGATATGTCGTAAGTGGCTCAAATAAATCTTCTGATATAACGTCGTCTTTTGTACAACATATTTTATTCACTACATATATCCATATCACATCTTGCTTATTGTTTTTCTACAAATACATGTTAGACGAATAAAGCAATATACATAAGCAAATATGATAACATTTAATATATATTTGGACAATACTAAGTTTAAGTATCAACGTTATAGAGATTGTATGATTGTTAGTGAGTATCATAATCTTAAACTTAATCGGTTAGCCATATTCAAAAGCTCAACTTAATCATTGGACTAACAATCTAGATACGAGTGCGTTATTGCGTCCAACCTACGTCACAGAATCGACAATTGTAAGTTGTCTAGATCTCATGATATCTCCATTTACAACACAATCAGTTTACTCGTCACAGTAATCTAGAACGAACAAGAAAATCCAGACTCAATCACCACAGCCACACACACAGAGTTTCAATCATTATTACATGTCTTTACAGTTCTCTTCCGAAGATAAATCCGATCAAATGACTAATAGGCAACAACATCGTCCTAAAGAAAATCAAACAATCATCCTATCTTCTCATATAGGAAAGAAAATCTAACAATCATCCTAAGATCACATGCCCCCAAAGGTCGTCTCAGGGTCCATAGCTGCATCTGGTCCAGTTTGTCCTAAGACGTCATCTTGGGGTCCATAGTAAGTAAGTTAGTAATCCTCGTCATCACATGTGTCAACGTATCCAGTCATGATCAGGGACTAAACTTTAGGCTAGAAAGAAATCTCCATTATACTTGGGTCGGACCAAATCTATACTAAATCAATTTTAGGATTAAATTTGTGATCCCAGTGCAATCTAACTAAAATATAATAAAATTCAAATGACACAAAAATTTTAATTCAGTCTAATATAAAATTTAAAAGTTAGCTGAGTTTAAATTTAATTTCATTCAAATCTAATCAAATTCAAATGATAGCATAAATAAAATTTTAATTTAGTCTAACATATAATTTAAAAGTTATCTAAGTTTAAATTTATTTTGATTCAATCTAATATACTCTTATTCCTTAGAGTAAGAATATAATAAAACTAAATAGAGGAGATTATGTTCTACAAGTACGTTAGGTTGTTGGTGAATAGAGTTTTTAGTTCCATTTTCAAAAGTATTTTTTTTACCTTGGTTTTGCCAAAATCAAACTAAATCAAATACCAAACAATGCTCGTACAATGCGGATACGGTGTCGTGCAAAACGAGTGCGGACGTTGTGCGGTGCAAGTGTCATGCAAATGCGGGACCTTTGGGTCAGAATATGTGTAGCCTTCGGACTAGGAGTTGGTAACACATTTATCTCCAAAATAAACAAATTTTAAGCCAAAATCCTCGCTAAATTGGCTTGTGTGGAGGTATAAAATCAGAGTGGGCGGTGGTTCGATTTTCAGTGGGAGCGATCAAATTTTTTTTTATCTTCTTCCAAAAAAATATGGTAGAGAAATTTCGAACATTTCAGCAGACAAGTACTTGGGACGTCGTTCCACTCTCATAAAAGATTTAGCCTGTTAGTTGCAAGTAGGTCTTCAAGGTCAAGTATCGACCTGATGGATCCATTGAACGGTACATGAGTCATCTTATTGCTAGAAGTTTTACACAGGAGCATGAAATTGACTGTGATGAGACATTTGTCCATGTTACTCAGATGACCACAATTCATACATTACTAGCTGTTGCTGTCGCTCGTCAGTGGCCACTCTATCAGATGGATGCGAAAAATCGTTCCGTGGGCGTGTGCACGCGTGCACGCACATGAGACATATTTTCATATATGTTGTCGTTTCAGAGGGATCCAATAGGGTTGGATATTTCCACAAATCGTATTAGTCGGCCAGCTCACGTGTATATCTACGTATTTTAGGATTGATATGTAACAATTTGCTTTTTCATGTGAAAAAATATATCTTATTTTTTGTATTTAAACGATATTTTCAAATAGCAAGTATATGGAAAATAAATGCGACAAACATTTCCACTAGAGGAAATTACTTGGACATTCTAAACCTATAAACTTGTAGGATATGGTTTAAAATATAACATATATTGAACACAACTATCTTGAAAAGGAATACCCAAAACTAAATACAGACGAAAGAATGGTTTGGGCAAAATGTACAAAGGACCTAAAAGTAAGGTTTACAAAAAATAATGGCTTGGACAAACTTTTTGTTTGTCTTGGAGGTGCGGGGAATCGAACCCCGTGCCTCTCGCATGCGAAGCGAGCGCTCTACCATATGAGCTACACCCCCTTGGTTGTTTATAAGCTTATTAATATATTATTTAACTAAATAGAAAATAAATTGACAATAAAATTACTTAACACACCGATGATTTTATTCCTAATTATTATTTAACTCTTATTAATTAGGATAATCTATTTACTATTACCAATGCTCTAATTTAGTAATTAAAATAATTAATTAATTATAATTTGAAATAATATATTTATTTTATTTTATTATATAATTAGGATAATTAATTAGTTAACAAAAAATTAATTAATTGCAACTATTATTTATCTTTGCGAGTTAAATTAATTATCATAATAATTATTACTATTCTTATATACTCTTCAGTTTACAAATCCAAATATTTCTTCACTTACGGTTTACAAACACGTCCTGAATGCTTTGATTTTACAATCAGTGATGAATCTCTATCCGGTTCATTTGAGCGAGTCGGAGTGTATGATGATGATGGGCTTTGGAACATTTCTATATGGATTATTTAGTAACAAGGTCTCACATAATAGTTGAAATTAGATTTTGGGTTTCAAAATTCTACGTGAACAGTGGATTTCGAGACCCAAAGTCTAATGTCGGACTCTTTGGAGACCAAAATCTTAATTTTCATATATATATAAAATCCTATTACTAAATAACCCTTTCTGTATTGAAGAAGAAGAAAAGACTCATCAATGATTCTAGATCTAGGAAATTATTTTTCTGGAAAAATTATACTAAGAAACGAGAGTGCTATCCGTAGTTCCACAATTTTGTGACATTTGACTTTAGCCGAAAATCAGTTTCCTGTTTTAAATTTGCCTAAAAAAAAGTGCATGGATCTGTAACTGGAGTCTCACGTCCTGAATGCTTTCTAACTATGAAATTAGTCATAAATGAATTCATAATGAGCAAGGAAGGTGGGCTTCTCAAGAGTTTACATATTTGTCTATATCGAAAAAAGGTTTGTTGAACCTTTCAAAAGAAAAGGTTTGTTGAAGTGTTCTTTGATGAAAATATCATCATAATATATGATTTCTACTCAATGAAAGAGCCACAAGCACTACTTTAAATGTGAAAATGCTTAAATTTACTCTTAAGTGGGAGACTAAAAATCTTCTAGGAAAAACTTGGGACAGTACAAATGGACTGGAGGAGTTATATCATTAGTTTAAACAATGAACATGCCACAATCTTTGAAGATGTGAAGGGTACGACAACAGCACACTTTAGGTTCAGGTTAACCTGTTCATCTGTAAAGCATTTGCAATTTACCAAATAAACAACTTATGAAAACAGAGACTACTTGTAGTAGGTCCATTCTTGCCTACATGTATAGTAGTATTAAGACTATATTACCCTAATGGTATTCCGATTATAGCTATAATCGAACGTTTTCAGTACTTTTAACTTTTCACTCAAAATTCATAAATTGTTTTTTTGAAGCATCTTTCGTCAATTTTGAAACACATCAAAACTATTTCAAAAAAACATCTAGTAATACAAGTATTTAAAGTGTATTTTTGTACTACAAGATATGCTTTTGAATGGTCTCGATATGCTACAAAATTGACAAAAAATGTTTGAAAAAAAAAATATATGAAATTGGGATGCCAAAATCAAGCAATGTAAAATTAAAGTGCCAAAAACGTCCAAACGATATTAGTTGGAATGTCATTAGGATAATTTAGTCATAGTATTAACAAGGTAAGTGTGTATCATTACTAATCAATCATCTTTTATAAGTGCCAAAACTCGAAACAACTTAGGCTAGGGCCTTTGCTCTATCAATTTGAACGAACGAATATAAGAAAACACAAACATCAGAATAGAGTCAATAAAATGATTCAGAAATAGACCAACAACAACAAGATCAAGGGGAAATTGGGAAGCAATGCAGGTGATCAATATTAGATGCTCTCGGTCTAAAAATACAAAAAAGAAGAGTAAGATTTGTACACAACCATCAGCAACTTATGTTCTACACATGCAAGGCGTGAGAGGGTTCTCCCATAGGTCATAGTTTGGGAAGGTCTCCTCCGGGAGTCCAGTGTGCGTCTGATGGGTGATGACAACATCTTCGACAAAGGATGCCCAGCCCATGTAGGGGTCTCCAAAAGATTTTGACATAATCCCCTTATTAGGTTTTATGGACTTGAGCTTATGGCCCATATATCTCCTTGCCCCTATTATGAGCTTTGCGAAGTTGCCACCATGGGTCATTACAAATACATCAGATTTTAGGCAGACCAAGAAATCTAGGGCAGCCAGACTTGTTACATGCTTCCTGAAACTATCCAGTTCCAGCTTTCCGGCCAACTCTTCTTTAGTAACCTGAAATAATCAAGAAATGGAACAATTGGGGAAAGAATATTACATTAAAGTGAACATAATCAATCATCAAGACTAATTGAATTCCCAGAATTGATATCATTCTAGATCAGAATAATTTACTCAAACCAAGCAGACACTATGATGGATTCTAATGTATAACAATCGGGCCAAACATTTCTCTAGAGTTTTTAATCAGTTGATCCCACATAAACTAGAAAAGTATATGCAAGCTCAAGATTCTTCCACTCCCCGCCCTTCTCTTGTGTGTGTCACACAGCTCCAACGAACCTAACAACCAGAGACCACAGCACAACAGAGGCTTCTAACAAATCGCATGTGTTTCCATGACATTTTAAACTGAAGTTTACATAGGCTTATGTCTATATAAATTTTTGTTTCATTACTTTTTATATAGCTGAAACTCTTCAGCAGGTATCCAAAATGACATGCCAAAGCATCCCTTCCCCCTTACTTTGATCCTCAGATATATTGCAGTTAAACTGGAAGTCTCAAACAGATCTAATGATGCCACATCCTACTAGTTTACTTGTGAGTCCAATACTTTTAGAGAGAGATTGCTCGGAAACTTATCTGCCTTTCTAAATCTTCACAGCATGTGACCTGAAGAATGTCCTTTCTTTTGCACCATAAGATTATAAAAGAGTCCCGTCTTGTCCACCAAATTTTGCACTACCCTACCTCTTCAGTTTTATATTTCCAAAGACAAGACAACTAAACTTAATTGCTACTTAAGAAACTAAAGACACCGCTAACTAAAAAATGGGCAAGTTCAAAGTACTGGAATCTCTGACATGGTTGGCTCAATATCATGTAGAAGTAGAACTAACTTTGTGAAGCATAGCGAAGTGTCATACAAAAATGAAGACAACAGTATGATGCATGACTAGACAAACATAGTATATAAAATAAGATTTACCAAATTCGGAAACATATTTCTGAGAGGAGCCATCCTATTCTGTCCACCATAAACCTGTCCAGAAGCAACATATATCTGTGTCTCCTTAGGATATCCCATTGCCCGTAGGATTACAGCCACCTCACCTGGCTCGAGAGGGCAGCGGCCTTCTTTTCTCTTCTGCAGTGCTAGCTGCCAAAGATGAGATCCATTCTGCGAACAGTGCAGTGCAATAACAAGCCATGTATTAGCCCTACAATGGTTTTAACTTTCAGGTCCAGTCAGATGGAAAGACATGCAAAAGAGTTTTATGGAAAGACACATGCAAAACACTTTTATTCTCAACCACCTTGTACCGTCTCGGCCATTCCTTCTGTCGATATGCTGCCATCATTGCTTTCTCCTCTCTGGTCCCGACAAAATCACAGAAAGAAAGGCCCACCATTCCCTTCTCAAATCTCAAATGAAGTGCCCTGCTTGGAAAATTTCAAAAATTCAGGCACAAAACACTGCATAGAGCAATTTTAGATTGTTATATAAGATAAATGAAAGAAGGCAAACGGATAAATACATGTAAGGATTTGGATTGCTAGTACGGTTCCTCATCCTTGATGCTAGAAGATTGGCCATCTCTTCAATCTCAGGTAAGAACTTTAGGGCATGGTAGTTCACTCTGCATCTAAGCCTGTTTATCTCAGGTGGAACGTTATCATACCTGAACAATTACAAAGATACATCAACAGAATAAACAAATTACCAGAAGGCCAAGGGCTTGTAGAACAAAACTGCAGGTTTAAGTCAATAAAATCTTGATAGTTAAAGAGACCAGGATAGACACGACTTACCCCAACCTATCCACAAAAGGCTTAAGAGACATAATCTTCTTCTCTTTGACTCTGGGGAGTACATTGTCGATGTAAAATTGTGCAGGAGCATACTTTGGAATGTTTTTAACTGTGCGCCTGTAAAGAAGACCCTTCAGCTTTTTTAACTAGAACAGTACAACTATATGGTCATATGAAATGCAATGATATACATAAATATAATTCATGTATCTCTAGGATAAATGGAGCCTCATTTTTCTTTCTACAACCAAAAAAGTTGAATGATAATACAAAAACAAAAAAACATACCGTCCATTTAACAAATGACTAAAAGGCATATTTTCACAAATTCCAGTCCGAGGAAAACTAACTTAAAATCACGTAAAGCCTTCTGTTAGATTATTTGTTATTTTGCAAAGAGGGGTTGGCTTGAAAAGCTAATCTGATTATATTGGGCGCAATGTAATAGCTGTGAGAGAACAAAATAAAAGTAAATATAGGATCACACTAAAATGCAAGGCTATAGACATATAACCTTAAATTGGAGAACTATATGCAAACATAATGAAGCTTATAACACTTGCAGCATTTTCAAACTCAAAACTGAAAGTAAAAAACACATCAAGCTTATATTAACCATTTTACAACATGATTTTTAACATTTTCCGCTGTGAAGGATCATGAGGCAGTGGAGACATGATATGACATGTAATTCACAAAACATTGCCACTTCAGACAAAAACTTAACGTAGAAAAATAGTGCAGACAATGAAAATCCAGCTAGATAATAGAATTAGTGCTCCGCTCAACATTCAACAGAGAAGTTAGTTCATAGCTACGACCTAATACAACTAATAACATGGTAAGGGCAACTACATATCTAAAAGTTTAAGCGCTGAGTGGACTAAAAAGAAAGATCATTCGGGTGCATTCCATTAAAAAGAAAGTCTTGCAGATTGGTGAAGGCCCTAAGTCTATTGTGATGTTAAGAGGACCAATATTTGATATGTTCCATCACAAATGTAACGTAGCTAAATGTTTTCTCCACGACTTCTAAACTATATTATGAACACCCTCAGACCTGCATAAGAAGCTGTCATGGGAGGGATCATGAAGATGCAAAATAATATTTCAGGCTGCCTGATTTCTGAGCATCTGATATATTATATATTTCATGGGTGGCAATATTGCATTCTGCCTATATATATATATATATATATATATATATATATATATATATATATATATATCAAGTCGTTGAGGTGGGCGGCATCCTCCCTGTAGGTTGTGGTTCTAACCGGGGGGAAGCTGTCATGGGAGGGATCATGAAGATGCAAAATAATATTTCAGGCTGCCTGATTTCTGAGCATCTGATATATTATATATTTCATGGGTTATATATCAAGTCATTGAGGTGGGCAGCATCCTCCCCGTAGGTTGTGGTTCTAACCGGGGGGAAGCAATTTAATTCCCAAGGAAATTAAATTGGCTGTGTGGCCCGCCAGTGCACACAACAGTGGAGCAGGCCTTGGGCCAGAGGCTGGCTAGTGGGCCATGGGGCAGCGGAGGAGCGGGCCAGTGTAGGCCGGGTGCAGCGGCGGAGCGGGCCAGCGTGGGCCGGGTGCAGGCAGGCCTTCAGGCCTTCGAGCCGGGCTGTAAGCCTATGGTCTGAGTGTGGACCTAAGGGCCAAGTTGTAAACCTTCAGGCATGAGACAAGGGTCATTCGTTGGCCAACAATTGTAACTAATTACCTCTTCCATATATATATATATATATATATATATATATATATATATGGGTAAACGGGATATGAGTCATAGGCTCATATTCCTACTTGAGCCAATGCATATGTGGACCAATAAGAATGTGGTGTACTAGTGCACATGGGTGCACATGGGATGTAGGAGTCCATTCCTATTGGTCGACATGTGCATGACTCATGTAGGAATATGAGCCTATGGCTCATATCCCGTTTACCCCATATATATATATATATAAAATGAGGCTTCAAAACGGCTCAAAAGTGAGCCGTCTAAGCCATTTGCCATCTAAGCCATTTGTAAATACTCAACCAGTTATTTAAAAAATTAATATTACGTAAAAAAAATTTGTTGAAAAAAAATTAATTTATTATAAATAATGTAATGGGGGAATCGAACTTGACCAACCAAGAAGAATGCCTCTCACCTTAACCATATGAACTGGACGCGGTGTTTGATAATAGTTATATAATATTATGTAATTAAACAATTAGTTAAAATTTATTTAATTTTAAATTTAAATTTTAAATTTTTAATTATGTGAGGATATGCGTACAGCTTAGACGGCTAGCATTTTCAAGACTTTTTATAAAGAGTAAAAATATATCCATAGTAAATTATAATTAAAATATATTTAAATATTTAAACTATTTTATAATAATATTAGAAAATTTTATTTTACGTGTAACGCACGTGCATTTACTAGTATATATATCAGAGGTTAAGAAACTAAACAATGTTATGAACATACCATGACACGTATTAATAAATACCATTGATAAGGTTCAAAGTATCGGTATCGGAATCGGTATCGGACCATTCCTATGAGTATCAGGATCGGCGGTATTGGTAGTATCGGCTGTTTTGGATTGGAGTATCGGATTTTTTGGTATCGGAAAGCAAACAACTATTAGTAAATTATTAACATTTTAGAGAATATATTTTATACATTTATGCATAATTTAAAGTATTTCCAGTATTGTTTCTTAGTATTTTTTATATTGAATGAAATAGTAGTCATCCTTGTCGATTGATTTATATGTGATAGATAAGTTTTTCTCTTTTATATGTTTTTACAACCTTACTATGCTTTTACACCCTTTCTAATTGGTCTTTTTAATTCAAATTTTTTTGCTGAATTGACTGGAAAAGAGACCTCTAATGTCGGTATCGGTCAGTATCGGGTATCGGTCGGTATCGGATTGAGACATGCCAAACTGTATCGGTATCGGCCGTATCGGATCGGTATCGGCCGATACTTTAAACTATGTGATCAACATGGTTTATGATCATTATCCCTTGGATGCCAGCTGCATAAATGGCTATTTACGGACCTGTGGCTGATTATATTTTGAACTTGTTATTGTGCAAAATACAGAGCCAATATCACCTTTATATTTGAACCTAACGGTCTTTTTCATCCGTTTTTTCTCGTTTTCTTGTCATTTAAGGAGAATATTTTCTAGATGATTCATCTGGGCAAGTTCAAATAATCATAGAACTCAATCTACATTGTTTACTCATGAAAGTATGAAAGTATCTCTAACCTAGTTACCATGGGTTAAGGATACTGATGATATGATAAAGATACAAAAGTTCTTTAAAATAAAAATATGGCAGATTATTACTATCATCATCATCACATAAATATACTTTTAAAATTAGGACGTGCTGTTGGAAATTTACATTTGTGAATTTTTAGAGATTTTGTGAACTTATTCTGTTTTTTTCATGAGTTTCTACAATCTACGTCGCCGTTTATTCAATCAATCTTGACGAGAAAAGCTCGAAATTAGTACGTAGAAAATTTTAGTCCCACATCGAGTTGACAAAGGACTTGCATGTGCTTATATTATATATAAAACCCCCTCATATTGCTTCGTAGAAATAAAACCAAGGGAATGGTGGACCACACGCGCTTGCGCATGGTGAACCGGACAGGCACAGCTGGACAGGGACACAGGTTTCTTGTTTAGGTTCTGTTGTGTACTTTTTGATACAGTTCTTTTGGGGTCTCTTTTGGGCCATAAATCCAAACTCGAACATGTCCGCAATTATGTTTTGATTATCTGACATGTTCAACTGCAACCTGTTCGTCATTAAATTGGAAGTCTAAAAGAACTTGCTTTAACAACAAACTAAAGAAAGTACAAAGAGGTCCTAGACAGACAATCTAAGTACAATTTTTGATTCTGGGACGTGACGATGGAGATCGAGTGCTGCAGTAACTCTTTTACTCCGTTGACGGTCCGATGCGGGAGTGAGGAAGCTCTTTTCTGTTCTCTCATGTGTTGTTGCTCGCCTCTCCTTTGTAGGGCATGTTGCCCTTGCTATTTATAGCCATCAGACTGACGGGCTATAGATGCCGCATATGGCTATGTTTGGTGGCCGCATGGAGGCTCCTTCAACAGAATACGATTGTAACATGGCTGCATACTACGGACGTGCTGCCACGTAGTCTTGGTTGGGATATGTGGTTGATACAATCTCGGTGAAAGGGGTGTAGTCGTTATTGACCTATTATGTGCGCGACCTGGTCAGCTGGACATGTGGTCTGCACCAATTATGTGAGTATCTCTTCGGTTGCAACGAAAAAGATCTTACAAGTTTGAAGGTCGCATAACTTCTTGGCCGCATAGTCGTCCTGGCTGCATATGTGTCCTCTTTTGGTCTTGGTCGAATGGACACTTTGGCCGCATGGAGTTGTGGCCGCATACGAGCTCTGGTCTGACTTTGGTCGAATGGACACTGTGGCTGCATGTTGACGAGGCTGCACGGGGCCGTAGCCGCATATGATAACTAGGTCGCATAAGGCCGAAGCCGCATAGGAGAGGACACGTGGCATGGCGCGTCTATCGAGGCCATTAATATGTGATGTGACTTTCTGTCTTTTTGTATGCCGCCCCTTTCACGAGTCTCGAGTCGCTCAAAACTTTATGTCAGGCATCGGATGCTGTGTCGAGGACTTTTTATGCGGCATCTTACTCTGAGGCTGTCCAGGCCGCATTAAGGCTATTATGCGGCTTCCATCTGGCCGCATAGATAATGCTCTTATGCGACTCCAAGGGGCATGAGCTCTATGCGGCCTACATAATTTGTATGCTTCTACAAAACTTCCTTCAAAGTTTTCAAAGTGACAAGTTTGGAACACTTTGAATAAGAAGCATGTTCGAGCACTTTTGGCCGCATAGGGATGACATGTCGCATAGCCATGTTGCCGCATAGTGGGTTCTGCCAGTCTGTCAACTCATTAAATGTCTAGATTTGCTTCGGTCTTCGAGCGGATCTCTTGGGATTCCGTACCGTCTGAAGATAAAGTGTCACAACTAACGAAGAGTCGCCATCGTTTCTTGCCGTTACATGGATAGAGACGGATCGGGATTCGAACATCCGTCATTATTATCCATAGCCACATATCCGAGCCTATATAAATGGGGTGGAGGAGAGAGAGTGGTTCTTTACAAACCCTCAAGTCTTTTTTCTCTT
Organism: Iris macrosiphon; assembly: GCA_036927795.1. Taxonomy (NCBI): domain Eukaryota; kingdom Viridiplantae; phylum Streptophyta; class Magnoliopsida; order Asparagales; family Iridaceae; genus Iris; species Iris macrosiphon. The sequence goes on along the minus strand of JAYESA010000020.1, from coordinate 24,019,059 downwards.
CTTCCTCCTTGCTGTCATGGCTCCCAAAGCATCCTCCTCCGCCGCCGCTGCCAAGAAGGCCCCCAAGGCCAAGGGCCGTGCTGTCGAGGCTGCCCCCTCCCTGCTTCTCGACGACGTTCAGCCGTCGATTAAGGATAAGCTCGCCGGAGAATATGAAGTGGAGTTCTTGAACACAGAGACACATATGCACAGTTGGACACATGGATTCGTCTATGCGCCAACTTCTCACTGCCGCATGGGTAGCCTAGCCGCATGGACAACCCGGCCGCATAGGTGGCAAAGCCGCATGACCCATCATGCCGCATAGCTTACTCGAGCCGCATAGGAGATCTATGCTACATGTCGCATGTCTTACTCGGCCGCATAGAGGTTCTATGTCGCATATGTATTTTTTCTTGATGATTCTGACCATGTCCCTTTGTCTTGCAGTGATTTTACCCACTATACCCTCAGGTGAATTGGTCCTTGGGCAAAACCTGCTGCCCTTGAACATGAACTTTGGAGACTTGGCTGGAGCCGTCAGAAAGCAGTTTGACAAAGATCTTTCGCCTGAACGCCAACAGAAGATCGCAGTGCAGACGCCTTCTTTCATGTCGAGTCAGATAAACACGGGGGAGATCCCGGCTAAGGATGAGAAGCATTTCTTTAAGAAGTCGTACTTCCTGTTCGGAAACGGCTAGAGTCTTCTCAGGTGGGGCCGATCAGGGAGAACTAGTCTTTCACCTTCTGCAGAACGGAGATGGCATTTCCTTCCTTCGGCCGTCACTTGGCATTGTCGGACCTGAAGGTGATGATAGATTCGCGACATATGGACTGGGATTTGACCCCTGACCCAAAGGGGGCCCCTTTGGGCAATGTCCGATGCGGGACCGGACATAGCGAGGGAAAATTTTATAGCGCAAAGGAGTCACCCTCGTACTCCTTACTTGGACTGAAGCCCGGCCTCATCGGCAGTGAACTGAGGCCGAACCTAAGTATATATGCATCAGACACCTTTCTCCATCAGGTTGCCAAGAAGGGCTCCTATCCCACGGGACAATTGCGGGCTCTTCGCTGGGCACACTATAATGTCTCCTTGTGTCGCCTGACTCTGTGGATCCTGAGGAAGTATGAGCGGGAGCTCAAGGCCGCCGACTTGTTTTTTGCTGTGAGGGGTACGTGTTATGGACTGGAGATGAACCGGTCCCTATTCGCCGCCCTGATGGAATTATACAACTGTCAGACGGGGACCTTCTTCACGTCAGGCGGCGAGATATGACTGACTTTGCATGAGATGAATGCCATCTCGAAACTTCCTTGGGGCGAAGAGCCCTACGAAGGGTATACCCCGAGTAACGAAAAACTCAGAGAGTTGGAGGCGGAGAACCCAAAAATCCTGGCGGTGTACCAAGAATTGTTGTGCCATCATGGCATTTGCCAGCAGTTGTCGAAAAAGAAAAAGTCCTCTAAGGGGTCTTCTTCCCATATCACCGCTTGGACTTGCTATTTTTTTCCGGACTTGAAGGAGTCTAGCAAAGTTCACGTCCAGACGTCGCGAACCGAACAGGAAGTGGCCGACCTAATTCAGGTGCAACGAGAATTGGCTACTGCTGAGGAAGAGGAAGTCGAGGGTTCCACTAATGAAGAAGACGAACCCAAAGACGAGCTGGATAATCTCGAAAAAGAACTCAGCTACTTTTACATGGACATGCACAAGTTATCCGACAAGGCTGTGCTGGCTGGATACTTGATGCTCTGGTTGCGCAACTGCGTCGTCCCGGGTGGGTCCGGGACCATAGATAGGATCAGTCTCCCACTCATCCTTCCTGCCGTGAAGTTGGCTTTCGGCCATATGCTGGCCCTTTTACCGGCCATGCTATGTTGCATTCATCGGGGGCTCCGCAACTTCGCTCAGAAGTTCGAGGAACATCCGGACAAGGGGCATTTCAACCGGATCGAGCTCATTTATCATTATATAATGGGTTGGCTCCTCCTGCATCACGGGTCCTGATGAGCCAAGGGACTGACGAGGACATGGTTGCGGCGACGCCGTGATCCGCAAATATCGGGGGATGAAGTAGAAATTCGACATTGTCCCCGCTGGTAGAAGGGAACTCTCTTTTATGAATGGCTGGAGTTTCTTTATGTCCGAGCCGGAGTTCACGAACGAGGAGAGGGACGTTGCCCATCAAGATACCGGGAGGGCGCCTCGGAACTTGTCTGAGAGGCTTTTTCGTTGGCTCCAAGCCATTCGTCCCTCTCACGTGTACCAGAAACGAGGTAGGATTTTTGTAGAGCCTTATCTGCCAAACTGATTTGCTCGTCAGTTTGGCTACACTCAGCTCCTGTTGGGTCACCAGAGCGCTTCCCTCGGATACAACAACAGCTTGGTTGATGGGGTCTGAGCATGGAGTTATTACAGCGCCACTGCCACCCAAGTCCGATTTCAGTTGCCAACGGCCGGGGTAGTGCCAAGGATGTTGTATCCAACGACGAAGTACTATTGCACGGCCAACGCCCTGCCGGCAGACTTCGTCCCGGAGATGAGCTACATCGAAGGTACTATGTTGATGCCTCCGGAACCGAGAGCGCGTCGGACGCCCAAGAAAGGCAAGAGTGTTGCCAGGCCCTTGCTTGTGGAACTGGACCCCTCGACAGAGGAGGCAACTTCTCCTTCTGATAACCCTCCTCCTGCTAAGCGTAAGGCAAAGGTCGTGACGCACCATGTCCGCTATTCCAAGAAGGCAAAGACTGAGGTGGTCCCTGAGACGGGACCTGCGGCGAAGTCGAAGCCCTCTGCGAAGGGGACCGGGAGCGAGGAGGTAGGACCCTTTGCATCGGGGGTCTCTGAAGCAGACCCCTCTTTGGATGCTATAGCGGTACCTGAAAAACCCCTTAGTTTGATTCTTCCTGGTCCTCTCTATAAATATCTTTCCTCTGGTCTGTTTGACCGTTTACAGACGCAAAAGAGAAATGACCGTCCTTGGCGGGGGGCTGCTTCGGCGGTTTCTTACGCCGAATCCGAAGAGGAGACCACTCCGAGTCCGACGTGGGCGTCTCAGGACATGTACCCGAGACTTCGGGAGCTCAGGGGCTAGACGCAGCTTTGGGGGAGCCTTACACCCCTCTGGAAAATATCTCTGTGGATGATCTAGATGCCGTGGGGAAGTCTATGACGCTGGACGAGCCGCAACCTACGTCACCTTCCTCTGGTATGTCATTTTGCAACTCCACAGAAGATCAGATTTTCTGGCTTCAACTCTCCATTCTTCGGGTGAAGCTGATTACCGTTTGTTCTGGATCTGCAGGTGCTACCTCTCCCTTGCAGACAGTGGACGTAGCCTCTGAGGAAGGTGTAGAAGAGGAGGGGTAGCGAGCTTGTTAGGAAGAGATCTGAATCTCTCCATCGCTCTTCTGGAGGCGAGGAACACCCTGCCGTGCCCCTTACTGAGACTGTGATGGAGGAGTTTCCTGTTGTTACAAGTCCTTCTGGCGCGGCGGCTACTCCCTCAACCGTTGCTGTTGAAGCTTCTTTGAATAGTGGGGTGGTAAGTCGTCCGGGGGAGGTCGTTCCCGATGTCCCTCGTACTGCGGTCACCGAGTCGTCCTCCGAGGCTGCTACAACGCAGTATGGGATTGGTGCACAAGCGGGTACCGAAGTGGCAGGGCCCCTAGTACTCCTACCCCCAAGTCGCGATGGCTAGTATCCCACGAGTATAATGAGTTCTCGACAAGATTGGAGGTGGAAAAGGCCCTCTTTGCTACGTCTAAGGAAGACTTGCAGCGCGATCTCCGGGACTTGCAAGAGGAGCGTGATCGGTTAAGTGGCCTTAGGGAGGATTGCCTTGCTAGGCAAAAGGTTCTAACCGAAGAGATCGGTTGTGCTCTGACCAGGAGCACCAATAGTTTTAAGGATTCCCTTCTTGTCTTAGTTTTGTGGTTGGGGCGCTAGTAGCCTTTCAAATGTAGTTTGCTTTTTCTCTTATGTAAGAAGAAATAAAGGCTTTCTTTGTTGTTGCAATTGTTGACTGACTTTGGATACTGTACTAAGGTGATATGGACGTAGTACAAAACAGTATTCTTTCAAGGACATTCCACTGGAGAATCTTTAGTAGACCTTATTATTTTTTGCGCACGAGAGTGCAAGTAATAAGTTCGAAACGAAACCCTATCAGAGGTAGTATGGACATGATAGATTTTGTGGACCCTATCAGAGGTAGTATGGACATGATAGATTTTGTGGACCCATTACTTTTTGCGCACCTGAGTGCAAGTAATAGGTTTGAGACAAGCTCTGCCAGAGGTAATATGGACGTGACAGGTTTTGTAGACTTAACACCCCTGGCGTACTTAGAATTAAGTACGGGTGATAAGTTTAGATGACGACCGATACCAGAGGTAATATGGACGTGATGATCGATAGCCCACACCCAGAAGGTTTGCGCAGTGGTAGTATGAACATGGCACACTCAGCCGGAAAAAAATGTTAGGACAGTAGTTCAGAGGTAATATGGACGTGAACTAGCGTCTGGAAGCTGTTTTTTTTAGTGGTCCATGCGGGAGTGCGCAGATGGACCTGAGGAGGTTTCATTACCTGTTACGTACTCAGGACTCCTGAATACGGATAATGGCTTTCACAATGATTTGTATAGAAAGGAAAATGTCGTATATAGGTGTAACGCCCCGCTTCGCGCCGGCGTTATATATCAAGGTGAGTGGGCAGAACTTCGTTCTCTGATTCTTGCACGCCTTAATAATAACCTGTGTTTTTGCTTGCAATGTTTTCTTAAGAGAATGATAGAACCTGCCTTGCATGTTAATGAATGAACGAACTCACCTAGCTTGTCTTTGAAACAATGCCTGCTTAACGAGAATCCCGAATCGCCTGCTTAGAGTGCATGAATATGTTCACTATCGTCTATGCTTCGAGAGAACCATACTGTGCCTGAACGTGTTCAAGTGATAAGTCGGATTGCCCCGCAACAATGAGTGTATTCTGATGGTTCGTCTCGTCTGCATACTAGAGTTTATTTGATAGTGTTCCATGCATTCGCACGCGGTCAGACAATGGCTATTGGTGGAGAGCTGAACTGCATGTGTCCCGGCTGCTACCATGATAGTGCAAAGCAACCATGAGTCACAGCTGCCTCTAGCATCAGATAAATGAGTCATTGGTATGCTGGACTAACCGCTACCGATCCTGAGTTACTCGGGGACCGCCCTGCATATAGCTAAGTCATTGTGTTGGCTTGGATAGATGACTGCCCCTAAGAATGTGCATCGTGTGTCTAGCTTTGCATCAGACCCTGGAGTCGCACGAGACACGCTGCGCACACCCTGAAACATGAACGGTTTGCTTGCTTGCATATTCAATATGAAACTCTGTTTCCAAACATGTTTCTAAACAAGTAAATCGACTCTGCTAGAACTGCATGAAACGAACCTAGGTAAAACTAGAAAGATCACTAGTAATGTAATGTTTTATAACATGATTACTTAGTGCCTGTTTGAGTGAATGCTTGTTTATGTTCAGTTGATTTATCTCACCAGTACTTGTATAAAGTGCTGACCCACCAACAGTTTACTTGTTCGCAGGTACTGGATCGTCCGAGGGAGCGATAGGCGTGCCACAGTCCCGAAGATCCGGAATCCTGGTTTCGATTGTTGTCCCGAGAATGCTATCGTATAAGGGGACATAATGTATGGAACGAACGTGTGCCTTTGCTAAAGGAAACCCAAGTAGCCTCGATTGTCCCGAACACTCAGTTGGCTAATGCATTGCATTGCAACAAGTCCCTTTCCGCTGCTTACTCGATTGATGCGATGATAGCCAACTATCAACTTAAACGATTGGCCTTGCACGGGCGCAACCCCAGGCCCGTGCGGCATCACGTCCCCCGAAAGCTCGAACGGGCCATTCGCTTGGCTCCCTTCCTCCCTCGCACCCGCGGGACGGGCGCGGTGATTCGCGTCCGGCGCGCCGAGGCACGGTGATACGTGTCCGGTTCGTTAATTCCCGGTCGCACGGGCGTGGGGCAGGGTGGAGCGGCGGCCCGGGCGGGGCTGGGGCGTGACAGAATGGTATCAGAGCGGAATCGATTCTCTGGCCCAAACCGTTGCTATGACTCTGAGATATTATCGATATGGTTTTGCAAAGAGCGTTCCATACAATAAGTCCATAGATATTCTCAAAGTGCAAAATGTTTCCTGAACTTGAATTGCTTGATTGTTTCGATTGAGTACGGCGAGGGACGGCACTATCGCTACTCGGGATATCGAGAAGTTTATCCTTGAAGTTTCGAGGACGAAACTTTTTGTTGGTTGGTAAGTATGTAACGCCCCGCTTCGCGCCGGCGTTATATATCAAGGTGAGTGGGCAGAACTTTGTTCTCTGATTCTTGCACGCCTTAATAATAACCTGTGTTTTTGCTTGCAATATTTTCTTAAGAGAATGATAGAACCTGCCTTGCATGTTAATGAACGAACTCACCTAGCTTGTCTTTGAAACAATGCCTGCTTAACGAGAATCCTGAATCGCCTGCTTAGAGTGCATGAATATGTTCACTATCGTCTATGCTTCGAGAGAACCATACTGTGCCTGAACGTGTTCAAGTGATAAGTCGGATTGCCCCGCAACAATGAGTGTATTCTGATGGTTCGTCTCGTCTGCATACTAGAGTTTATTTGATAGTGTTCCATGCATTCGCACGCGGTCGGACAATGGCTATTGGTGGAGAGCTGAACTGCATGTGTCCCGGCTGCTACCATGATAGTGCAAAGCAACCATGAGTCACAGCTGCCTCTAGCATCAGATAAATGAGTCATTGGTATGCTGGACTAACCGCTACCGATCCTGAGTTACTCGGGGACCGCCCTGCATATAGCTAAGTCATTGTGTTGGCTTGGATAGATGACTGCCCCTAAGAATGTGCATCATGTGTCTAGCTTTGCATCAGACCCTGGAGTCGCACGAGACACGCTGCGCACACCCTGAAACATGAACGGTTTGCTTGCTTGCATATTCAATATGAAACTCTGTTTCCAAACATGTTTCTAAACAAGTAAATCGACTCTGCTAGAACTGCATGAAACGAACCTAGGTAAAACTAGAAAGATCACTAGTAATGTAATGTTTTATAACAATGATTACTTAGTGCCTGTTTGAGTGAATGCTTGTTTCTGTTCAGTTGATTTATCTCACCAGTACTTGTATAAAGTGCTGACCCACCAACAGTTTACTTGTTCGCAGGTACTGGATCGTCCGAGGGAGCGATAGGCGTGCCACAGTCCCGAAGACCCGGAATCCTGGTTTCGATTGTTGCCCCGAGAATGCTATCGTATAAGGGGGCATAATGTATGGAACGAACGTGTGCCTTTGCTAAAGGAAACCCAAGTAGCCTCGATTGTCCCGAACACTCAGTTGGCTAATGCATTGCATTGCAACAAGTCCCTTTCCGCTGCTTACTCGATTGATGCGATGATAGCCAACTATCAACTTAAACGATTGGCCTTGCACGGGCGCAACCCCAGGCCCGTGCGGCATCACGTCCCCCGAAAGCTCGAACGGGCCATTCGCTTGGCTCCCTTCCTCCCTCGCACCCGCGGGACGAGCGCGGTGATTCGCGTCCGGCGCGCCGAGGCACGGTGATACGTGTCCGATTCGTTAATTCCCGGCCGCACGGGCGTGGGGCAGGGCGGAGCGGCGGCCCGGGCGGGGCCGGGGCGTGACAATAGGCACTTGCTGGGATGAAGAACCAAGAGGGTAGACACTGTACATCTTGTTGCCCTGCTGGGGATAAGGGGGGTACAAGTCTAGCTTAGACATAGTACTTTTTCAGGAACTTGCCGTTGATAGGCATCATGAGCAAGTCGTCGTTGGATTTTGCGAGCCGGTAGGCGCCATTGGAGAATACGGACTCCACGTTGCCCCCGGCCCTCCCATTTAGGCTGGAATTTGTCGGCCGTCTTGTGGGTCATAACCATCGGTCTTCTTACCGTCAAGACGATGTCACCCACTTGGAAAGTTCTCCTTGACCCGTTTGTTGAAGGCTCCGGAAAGACGTGCCTGGTACAGCTCAATGCGTTGTTGAGCTAAGAGGCGCTTCTCGTCGAGTGCTTCTAATTCTTGCAGCCGTCGGCGGTAATTGTCGTCAACGGTTAACTGGTTGGAGAGAGCCACTCGGAACGAGGGAATCTGGATCTCAAGGGGAAGGACTGCTTCGCTCTCGTAGACCAAAGAGAAATGCGTACTGTCGGTTGGTGTTCAGACCATTGTGCGGTAGGCCCATAGACATTCGCCGAGCTTCTCATTTCAATCGCGCTTATTGGAAGACACGAACTTCCTGAGGAGCTTGATGATGGTTTTGTTGAACGCTTCAGCCAAACAGTTCGTTGCTGGGTTGTAGGCCGTCGACCTACATTCTGAATCCGGTTTTTGTCGCAAAACCGGTAGAACGCATGACTTGCAAACTGTGGATCGTTGTCATGGATGATTATTCGTGGCAAGCCGAAGCGGTATATGACGTGATGCTTGAAGAAGCTAATCACGTTTGATGTCTTGACTTCCGCGAGTGGTACTGCTTCCGCCCACTTGGAGAAGTAGTCGGTAATGGCCAGGATGAACCGATGTCCCTTGGATAAAGGTGGACTAATCGGTCCAATGATATCCATCCCCCACGCCTCGAATGGTCATGATGCTACCGTTGGGTGTAGGAACTCTGAGTGCTGGTGGATGAAGTCAGCATGGATCTGACACATCCTACACTTCTTTACGTAGTTGACGGCATCTGCTACAATCGTTGGCCAGTAATAGCCCAAACGCCTGAGACGATCATGTAGCTTAGAGCCAGGTTGGTGGGCACCACAGACGCCGTCACGGGCTTCCCGAAGTGCCTGTTTGGCTTATGTATCCGATAGGCACCGTAGCAGAAGTCCATCATCCGAACGACGATACAATATTTTAGTAGCCGTGTCGTAGTAGAATCGGAGGAAACGTCTTCTGATGGAAGTAGCTTCCTTCGGGTCTTCAGAGAGGATTCCATAAACTGCATAGTCGATGAAGGGGAGCCTCCAGTCTTGAATGCCGGCGTCCACCTCCGTTAAGTAGCTCAGGCACATGTAGAGGTTTTTTGGACATACCAGTTCTTGGCCCACCACTGTGACCAACTGATGAATTTTGGCGGGGACTGCCAAAGAGGCAGCGAGACCGGCAAGGACATCAGCCTCGATATTTTGCAGTCGGGGGACGTGCTCTATGAAGAACCCCTCAAAGGTAGAGATTATGCCTAGTGCTGCTTGGTGGTAGAGGAGTAGGTCTTCATTCCGGACTTCGTATCCGCCCCGGACCTGATTAACTATTAGCTTAGAGTCGCCGTAGGCTTCTAGGTAGTCCACTCCTACTTGTTTGGTGAGTTGGAGCCCAATGACGAGGGCGTTATACTCTGCCACATTGTTGGAGCACGGCCCGGTGAGAGAGTAGGCGCGGTTGATGACCAGATCGTATGAAAAGATCAACACTATCCCGACTCCAGCGATGATATCACCTTTGGTCCAGTTCTCGAAGCACCGTCTTAGAACATTCGCCAAACGACTTCTGCGCTCACGACCCGATTCCGTAGAATCACTTGAGGCGTCCCCCGAATCGTGACCGCCGTGCGGGCCTGGAGTTGCGCCCGCACAAGGCTTTAATGATTTGCATAGCAAGCACATATTCAGAGTACGCAGATAAATTGAAACACAGATTTGAAACATAGAAAAGTTCTCTTTATTGATAATGAACATCTATTACAAACTATTGAACGAGTTAGCTAATATGCCGAACGGCTTACAAAAGAGATGACTCAAAATGATATAGCAGTCATGTACATTACATCCCTTTATAAACTCAAAATGATAAAGACCTCCAGGCTGGAGGATCGCTTTGCCACGGAGCTGAGTCTGCGACTTCGTCGGGGATCTCCTCGTAGAGTTTTGAAGTTTCTGGCACCGGGTGGGCGGCCAGGAAGTCAGCTGCTTGGCCCTTGACAGCTTTTTGCGAAACAAATGCCATGTCGTATGATGAGAGCAGTATTGTCCACGTAGCCAGGCGGGAGTTGAGTGCCCCGGGTTTGGTCATGAGCACCCTGGGAGGATTGACTCGCGAAATCACATGGATCGTTTGTCCTGCCACAAATGTCGGGTCTTCTGAATAGCAAAGACCTGAGCTAGACATTATTTCTCAACAGGGTTGTATCTGTGCTCCACGCCAACCATCATCTTATTGAGGTAGCAGATGGCCTGCTCGTGCCCTGTGTCACTCTTCTGGGCTAGCAGAGCACCGAGAGAGTGATCCATGTCTCGCACATAAAGCAGGAAGGGTTTTTCCCATAACTGGGGCCACTAATACTGGAGGGTTCATGAGGTATTCCTTGATGTCATCGAAGGTGCACTGGCATTCTTCGTTCCAGATAAAGGAGACTCCCTTCTTCATGAGCTGAGTAAACGGCCGACAACGTCTAGATAGGTTCGATATGAACCTCCTGATATATTCCAGTCTTCCTTGAAGGCCACGAAGCTTTCTGAGGTTCTTCCGCGGGCGTATTTCAAGGATCGCTTTAGTCTTGTCGGGGTCTATGTGGATACCCTTCGAAGTGATGACGAAGCCCAGGAACTTGCCGCTGGAGACCCCATTAAGGATTTGGTAAGATTCATCTTGAGCTGGTACGCACGCATCAAGTCGAACACAGTCCTCAAGTCTTGGAGGTGATCATCTTTGGAGCGACTCTTGACAGCGATGTCATCAACGTAACCAGTCTCCCTCTTTACCGGTTTCCATCTGAGATCGTGCAGAGCATGTCCCACTAAAAATGGTAACATTCTTCTCTTCTATATAAAGAGAAAGAAGAACCAGTTTCAACACCTACAATCTGATTCTCTCTCTCAATTTTCTTCTCTGCTGGTTTTTGTTGCGACCTTCATCCAAAAACTGGTTAGGGCGCTTTGGGCCTCTCTGTTGTCCAAGTGCATCAGATATTTAGAGACGAGCCGGGTGTTCTACCTTGAAGGAGCTAACGTCGTTAATCCCTGCTAGAGGGTGGCTCATTCCTTTAGGGCAGTGCTTGCATGCCTTCCCAGGCCTGTCTTTTGCTCTATTTTATTATGGTTTAGACAGAGTTGATGGAGACTTACTAGGTTTACAGCAAGGTTCAAAGTATCGGTGTCGGAATCGGTATCGGACCATTCCTATGAGTATCGGGATCGGCGGTATCGGTAGTATCGGCGGTTTCGGATCGGAGTATCGGATTTTTTTGGTATCGGAAAACAAACAACTATTAGTAAATTATTAACATTTTAGAAAATATATTTTATACATTTATGCATAATTTAAAGTATTTTCAGTATTGTTTCTTAGTATTTTTGATATTGAATGAAATAGTAGTCATCCTTGTCGATTGATTAATATGCGATAGATAAGTTTTCCTCTTTTATATGTTTTTACAACCTTACTATGCTTTTACATCATTTCTAATTGGTCTTTTTAATTCAAATTTTTTTGCCGAATTTACTGGAAAAGAGACCTCTAATGTCAGTATCGGTCAGTATCGGGTATCGGTCGGTATCGGATCGGGACATGCCAAACTGTATCGGTATCGGCCGTATCGGATCGGTATCGGCCGTTACTTTAAACTATGGTTTACAGACACTTTATATGGGACGAAGAACAAAAGATAGGTAGAAAGAGAGAGAGAGATGTAGAGAGGGGGCTTATCTTAAAACTTTAAGCATATGTACTAGGTTCTTAAACTTTGATCAGTTGTATTCTTACATTAGAGAAATCATACATATCAGGCCTGTGCTTGCACGCCTTCCCTGCTAGAGGGTGGCTCAGTTCCTTTAGGGTAGTGCTTGCACGCCTTCCCAGGCCTGTCCTTTGCTCTATTTTATTATGGTTTAGAGAGAGTTTTGATGGAGACATTAGGTTTACACACTTTATATGGGACGGAGAACAAGAGATAGGTAGAAAGAGAGAGAGATATGTAGAGAGGGGGCTTATCTTAAAACTTTAAGTATATGTACTAGGTTCTTAAACTTTGATCAGTTGTATTCTTACATTAGAGAAATCATACAGATCAATCCTCCCGCTATACTTGCAGGCTTGGACGATAAATATTACAATCATTTTGGTGTCCAAATTCTCTATTGGATTATCAATGACAATACCCTCCTATAGGCTCTGATATCAGGTCAGAATTTAAGGACGGCTCTTGATAACATGATCCAGTTACAGCTTTGGGAGTGTATTATTGTCATTCAGAATTCAATAAATATGTTGACTACTTAGGAAGTCACTTTTGCCATAAAAAAAATCGGGTTCTTCATAACCTGTGACTAATATACAATACATAGAAAGCCATCAATTACATGAGATGAGAATATGTAAGAAAATACCCATCAAGGAAAAGAAAACTTCTACAGTGCTAAACCTGTAGAATATGGGTTTGAATTTAAGTTACAACAAGTTAGAACGAATATCCAAGCCAGTAGGTTTCATCCTGTATCTCCATAGTGTTCCCTGAACTTTCAGATATTGGACTGTACTCAGATAAAATTTATACCGCAACAAGCCAAAGGTATATCCATGTGCAATGTGCAGCAAGCACAACCAACCAGCTTCATATAAAATAGTGTATTAGAGTGTGTGCACGCAGGCGTGTGCATCACTGTCTGCATATTTCTGTTGTGTGTGTGTCTACATAGATACCATGCAAATACCCCATAGGTAGATAAATAAACTCATAATGCGTAGATGTGTTCATTTTGTGCATGAAACAAAGGAGACATACCTAATACTGGTGAAAAGCTCAGTTTTGTCTGTAAACCAGTCCGGAATGTCTCGAACGATGCGAACATCATCCTTCAGATACTCGATAAAATGATCTACATCAAAAATGTCTTCAAAATTCCTGCACATTGACATAGCACATTGTTACTAAAGGACCCATGAAGCAGATCACTCCATCAAAGATGAGCAAAAACAAACCAAGAGAGTAATAGCAACACCAATATTAAAAGAACCAAACGGACTAGAAAAATTACACCACTGATACTACCTAAAAAGGTAAACAGATCAACATATGTAAAATGTTTTGACTAACGAATCACCATCATGACACTATATTCAAGCACATCAACCAACTTGTGAGAAATAAAGTCAACAATATTATATACATTTTTTGTGGTATGGAGAGACAAGAACAGAAGTTACTACAAAAGCACTTATAATTTAGCATCATTAACCAAGGATAAGAAGCAATGGTAAAAATAAGCCCACGATTTTAATTTAGTCATGTAGTAAAGGAAATGATTCATCAGAAGCCAAGAAGAATCAGTCTTATAAATGGCTTCAAATAACTAAATGGATAAAGTTTGTTTTAGAATTTGACAGCTCATAAAACCAGACGAGTCGTGAGTTTTATGAAAGATCAAAACCAGGCTCACTTTCTTCGAGCTTTCAGGAAGCAGGCTGATTTACCAGAGGGAGGATTGACACACAAACACCCACCCCAGCCACCCGCGCCAGACATAGACATACAAAATTCCTCAGAAATTATGAATATAGTTCGATGAAATCCATTTTCCAGAAATCTCCTGGGCAATCAATTACTTAAAGCTCAGTTTTCCCAAGCCATATTTCCTCAATGTGCTGTGAATCCTCAATTGGAAAATTAATCTGATGCATGGGCTGCTCATGGGACATTCTAAAATAGTAGTTTAGGTGAGAGAAAACAAGCAATTCCATCTTTCAAGACATACAAGATTCAGATGTCTTTTACTGGACAATATACCACCCAAAGCCAGTTTGAAACTTCTGGATACACCAGGCACATAATCCGGCATACATCCCTATCCAAACTTTGAAGTGCAATCCTTTCAGTTGGTAAGCATGGAAAAACATAACATAACTTAAAGCATGCTGTTAAGCTCAAATACACTTGAAAACATTCATGTTCCCTTCATAGCCTAAAAGTAAACCTTATTTCAGCCTCATCAAAAAGACCTCATTAAGGTCACCATTATTCGTGAACATAACACAGTAGATTAGTTTTAAAATCCATTCATTTCTTTTCCATAACCGAAAGGGTCTGCTTGGATTGAGGGTTAAGAGAGTTAAGTGAAGGAAAGTTAAGTGAGAGGAAACAAAAATTCTGCTTGGTTTAAGAGTGGAGGTTTGTGAGAGGGAGTCATAGAGGGTTAAGTGGGGGTTTGTTTCGTCTTCTTTTGTCCATTTTTAACCCCCCAAATCGGGAGGCTAAGGAGGGAAAATAGAGGGTTTCGTTTAAAAAGACATAAATATCCCTTATTTGTCCTATAAAATATTATGACTTTTTTTTTTTCATTTTTTGCTTTCTCAACATGCTGCTTCGTAGCTTCCTGACTTTGTCCAGTGGCGTCTTATCTCTTCTCGCTTTCTCATACTTTATTACTCATCATTGATAAAAAAAACCGTCCATGATGCATATGAACTTGATTTATTTCTAAACTGTCAAAGTTTTGAGAGATTTTTGTGGTTGGATTGTTGTTTTTGGGACGTATATTTCATTTATTGTGTTTGATTTTAGATGGTTGTGATGATATGAACTTGCCTTCTTTCTAAATGGCAGAAGCCTATAATTCTCATGTTACTCAATGTTATTGTGTTTGAATTCTAATTATTATTTTTTATATTGATATCAGATTTGTAACTATTACTTTTGTGAAGATATTTTTGAGAATTTTTAATAAAAAAATCTAATCAAATTAATCTAATTTTAGTCAAATGTATTAAGAATATTTTAGTAAATATTGTATTTTTATTAATCTTTCTCTCACTCAACACCTCTAATTGAAGTAAGAGTTATTAAACACACCCACTTAACTCTCCCTTCAATCCAAGCAAGGTTATAAGTATTGACTCACCTCCCCCTCACTTAACTTTCCTTCATTTAACCCCACTTAATTCTTTTTTTCCCCTCAATCCAAGCGGACCCTAAAGGAATCAGCACATTTCAAATATAATAGATCATGTTTTGTCTAGTTTTCCCTTGTGATTCTCTGTAAAGAACATTTTCCTCTCCCATTCACCAGGAGGCTCTTTAAGACCTTTCTTTTTTAAGCAGGGACATACACTCTTTTTCTCTCTAGTGACGAGCATTAGTGAGGAAGTCGGCCAATACTCTGCCCAACGGGCGAACAGAAAAATAAAACTAGAGTAGCAGTAAAAGAGTTTTGGCCCCTATCATTGTGTTTTTATGAAAAGAACTGGTAACTAATATTTCAGCAAAAAAGCTCGTTAAAGGCCAAGCTTCTCAAGTTGGTAGCCTTCAATGTGAAGTAAAGGATAGGCAACAGAAGGAAGATATTTTAAGATTTAATCTCATGTTTCCCCGCAGGATATTTAAAGAAGAAAAAGAAACTTTGTCAATTAGGGGTAAATTTGGTTGGAGAATCAAGGATACCACAGCCAGTGGATTTGACAAGCCTCCCCCAACATCAACCCCTCTTCTCCTCTTTCAGAAAATCTGGAACTAGTTTGACACCAGTCACTTAACTCTGTTGCAAGCTTTACAAGCAATGCTTTCTTCAATAAGATTTAACAATTCATTTGGCATATGAAGTGGTGATCTTACGCATGATTTTCCTGTGGGACAGACTAGCAGAGTAGTTTAGTTAAGATAGCAATCAAGCAATCATATTTTCTCTAGACCAGTTGAAGATTCCAATGATTCACCAGTTACACACTTTGGCAAGTAAATGTTGTCCAAATATTTAGGTTTAATCCTTTCGGTTGTAAAAAGAAGTGTATTGAAGAATGCTGTTAGGCTAGTTTCATTCTCCAAATGCACCACTGGTAACAGCCATGTTGTATATGTAGCAGTGTAGTCAAAGGCGCGCCTTGCTCCTAGGCACAGGGCAGCGCCTTAGGGCACTTCAGGCGGGGCACAATTTTTAAGGCGCGCCTTTTCCGAGCACCTTGGAATAGCAAAGGCGTGCCTTGAAAATCTTGTGAAAAAAAAAACATGTTTAGACTATTTTTTGAACTATTGTACTTTTTTTTTACTGTTTTCTCTCTCACTCACTCAATTCAAAGTAATTGCAACCTAGACATAGGAGAATTTGAAGCACACAAGTTTATCAATGTAGAAATCCGATGTGAATATATATATATATATATATATATATATATATATATATATATATATATATAATTTTTGCGGCGTCGCTCGGACGCGCGCTTTAAGTGCGCCTTGCGCCTCGAGCGATTTGGACCCTTTGAGCCTCGAGTGTGCCTTGCGCCTTTGACTACTTTGATATGTAGTCCAAAAGTAAACTGGGCATTGGTTTCCTCCAAAAGAGCCATCCGGACTACACAAATTATATATATATATATATATATATATATATATATATATATATATATATATATATATATATATTTCCTACCCTACCCCCCCCCCCCTCCCCTTAACCTACTTCTAAACTACCCTGGATAGCCACCCGGACCCCCCACCCCCCAAAGCGCCTAAGCCGGAGATCGAACCCCGCACCTACCCGCCGATGTACCAAGGCCTTACCACTAAGCCACTCCTATATATATATATATATATATATATATATATATATATATATATATATATTCCAATTCGGCTTTCTAGGCATTCAATTCTTTATAGCAAAAAACAAGAAAATTAGGTCATTACTACCTACAATAACATTTTATCCCCTTATCCTTTCTGATGATCCAGCCTCCACATGGTTTACCAAAAAGAGCCTCTTTTAATTTTATTACGCATATGCCAGATAGCAGCGCAAACTTGCAGAAAAAGAGGTTGGCCTCAATCTTTGTATCTACAGTCAAATTTCAGTAACTGATGTTGCACAAAACTGCTTTTCTGAGACCAAGCTTCAGTTTAAGCTGTCAAACTTCCTTACTGTAATAAGCTAACGTATACCATCAATGAAAGGAAAAGATAGTAAGATTCAGAATCGGGTTTACATGGTGGAGTACTAAATAAGTTCTCATTAACGATGTCATTTGGCGAGACAGTTGAAAAGACCACAACTGTCAAACAAACGATTCTATTTGCCAACCAAGTTCTTCCTTGTAATCAAGAAAGGCATTCAACATGAGCTGACACATGAAAATTGGGCAGCATAAAGTATGTGAGAAAAGCACATAAGCACAGGCAACCCCCTAGGCATTTCTTTCAATCCGACCTTAAGAGTTAATATAAAGCCAAAGAGAAACATTCTTTAGTATACAAGTGAGCTCATAGGTTTTTGTGAAATTAGTTTAGTTTTCGGACTTGCAATAACAGGTATGTACCATTCTTGCCTCGCCATCTTTCAAGATCAATTTATGAGCTCTAGAAGATAGTGAATATTACATATTACACTTAGAGACATTAATCATGCACATTCATCTGGAAACAATATAGCTTATAAACCTGCAAGTACAAATGTATTGGTTAAAAATAGTCATCATAAATCTCACGTTTTATCTTTCCATATTTGGTCTTGCTTCAACACAGGCAAAATAAGAGTTGCATTCATTATCTTGGCCACAGCAACAGCATTACATATCTGCAGAGAAACCACGACTCTTAGGAAAACAAGTAAAAAGCTGTCTATGACCAAAAATATAAAAATTGAGATATGTATTCCACAAAATATGACCTAATGTGTTACTTCAGAAAGTTAGTGACCACCAATTTTAAATCATAATTGTCAAGGGTAGTTACGAAGTCAGGTCTACTACCTAGGCGCTTAAATGATTGTATTATGTTCCAAGAGGGCAGCACGCAAGCACCCCACCCTAGCAGTAAACCATGGCTTATGGTGTCAAATTATTATTTACTTATTCAGTCGTAATTTATGCTGTGACTTGATAGAAGGTACACAAGATGGAGTTTGATTAGGCTTGACAAGACAATAGAAGTCGCTCATTAACAGAACCTGAAGCCAAATAAGTAAACAGAAGGTGAAACGGTTGGCACAAAAATTGATGATTATGGTTATAGGCTATAAGACTTATTAACATTAACACTATATTTCAGATAACCCTCCTGAGCTTTGTTTAGAATTTAGATCCAGCCAACAAGCATCCCCCCACCCCCAAACATCTACAGACCCATAACCACACATAACAGAGCCCCCTCTCTTCATTCACAATTGTAAGGAATTTGATGGATAACAATCGAAGAATAAAGGAAGCTTTATTTTATAGCTTAGATAACTTATTTTAATGTGCAGAACATTATGTTTCATGAGCTAGTCCTCTAAAGGACCGTATTCTGACACGTGTGACACAACTTCCTCAATACTCATGTTTTGGGCTGCAAATGAGCAAAGCCGCTTGCAAGCTGCACGAAGCTCAGCTCGATAAAGCTCGTTTCAGCTCGGTTCGTTTAGTAAACAAACTGAGCTCAAGCTTCATTTTTGAGCTCGTTTAATAAACGAGCCAAGCTCAAGCTTATTAGTACTCGGCTTGTTTGAACTCGCGAGCTGGCTCGTTTATGAACTTGCTAGCTAACTCGTTTAGAAGCTCGTTTAGGAGCTCGTTGCTGGTAGTCTACCAATTTGTTTTGTTATTTAAATTTAAATTTGTTCTTTGTTGAATTCTAATTTTATGTATGTTTGTTAACAATATGGTTTTGTGCATTATATATTTATACATTCTTAATAATTGATATTAAGAAACTTTTTTAATTAATTTTTTATAAATAAATTGTTAATATTACATGTACTTGAATTCAAGCCTAACAAGCTTGAAATCGAGCTTGTTAAGCTTGAAATAAAGCTAAACTAGCTTGATTTTCAGCCTATCGAGCTTGCTTATCTAGCTTGTTTATCAAGCCGAGCTCGAGCTCAAACCAAGCCAAGCTTAATATAAACAAGCTCGAGCCAAGCTCAACCTCTAAAATAAAAAACTTATCAGGCTCGAGCTAGAGCTCTATTAATTCTAGTCAAGCCAAGCTCAAGCTTATAAAAGCTTGGCTCGACTTTGGCTCATTTGCAGCCCTAAGACCAACACATGTCTAGGTTTCTCAAGGGCCCAAAACATAGTTGAAAGTGGGTTGGCATGGTCACGTACGTGCAAAACATAATTAAGATATTCAAAAGTAGCATTTCTTTTGACACGAGTCATTTCGATAACCTTTGGGGACCTAGTAACTAACCAAAACATGCATAAATATAGATATTACTATGAATAATACAAATAATATGTATTCATGTGTATTTATAATTGTTATCCATGTCATAATTGTATCCTAAATTTTCTAAAAATGTCATATACCAAATCGGTATCATGTCCATGCCTGAATCCGAATCCTTGTCCGTCTGTGCAACCTAGGGCGAACATGACACTTCTATAATGAGGACAATTATGAAGTGAAGGCTATTTAATCGAAAATTTCCTTTTTATGTGGGGCCAAATTAGTATGCAAATTAACAACTTTTAAAGCAACTACTTCGATTATACTATGGGTTTATAATCAATAACAACAAATACTGTCAAAATATAAAATTCGGGAATACATAAACAACAACAACAAAGTCTTTATCCCAAATTATTGGGGTCGACTGTTGGAATCCTCTTACATTCGGCTCTGTTAAGGGTTATGACCTTTGTAACGCAAACAAAATCCATATCCTTCTTTAAACACTTCAAACCATGTTCGTTTAGGCTTATCTCTAGTCCTAGCAGCTCCATTAACTATTATGTTATCGCTCATCCTTATCAGAACATCTATTGGTCTACGTTGCACATGTCCAAACTAGTTAAGTCGGTTTTCTTTCATCTTGTCCTCAATTAGCGTCATCTCTACCTTCCTGCAGATACAACAATTTATTATCCTATGCTTTAATGTATTGTCACTCATCTATCTTAGAATCCTCATTTCGGCTATATTAAATTTTTGGACACGTTTCTTAATTGTCCAACACTTTGATCTGTAAAGCATAGATCATCTTATAGCAGTCTTGTAGAGTTTTTCTTTCAACTTTAGATATATCTTGCAATCACAAAGTACTCCAGAAGCATTGTTCCATTTCAACCATCATGTTTTAATTATATGCATGACATCCTTCTCAATCTCTCTATCATGATGAATAATTGATCATAAATACCTAAAAAAAATCACCCTTAGGTATCTCTTGTCCATCTATATTGACATTTCAACTTTAAACATTTCTCATTTTTCTTTGACTTCGGATTGAAATTACATTTCATATACTCTATTTTTGTTCTACTAATTCTAGATCCCTTAGATTCCAAAGTTTCTCTTCACACTTCTATTTTAGCCTCTATCCCTTCTCTAGTCTCATCAACCAACACAATATCATAAGCAAAACATCGAAAATGCATATAGAAAATAATTGTTATGCACTTGTCATAGGCACAATGTTCCCGTACTTGCTACAACTACAATATAAAATATAAGTGACCGCCAAAATTTTCATACCAAATCTGGCGACACAAAGCTTGAAGTTTCAAGTGCAAGGTGCAACCATATACTCAAAATATGGATTTCTCGTGTTTATGTTCAGGGGGGAGGTTCCTGCTCCTATTAGTTCCATCTCCTACCCATGCTATAAATGCATGGGGATAAAAAAACACACACACACAATTCCATAGACAGTAGATGCACATAAAACTGAAACTAGGCATGACGCAAGTGACATTCTGAAGGAGTTCATACATACAGCTATTCGTTGCTGGTTAAGCCCGCCCTCAGCATGGATGAATATATATCCAGTGGTTTCGTTTTCCAGCGGAAGATCTGCATAAGGATACCAACCGTAAAAGACAACATACTGACAAAAAGTCCCTCAGTGCTTCAACCAGCCAATATTAATCGATTTTCTCGGAAACAACACTACGTATGTATTAGAAAACACACTGCATTGCTATTTGAAGGCCTAAAACTCAACACATCAACAACAAGAAGCTCCGAAATAAAGATCGATACTTTCGAACACTCACCTGACACCCCGTCCCCCCGGCGCTCGGCGCAGGGCTTCCAGGAGGTGGTCGAAGCGTGCGGGTTCTCCCAGAGCGACGGGGCCTCCTTCACCTGCTCAAACCCATAATCAAAACCCACATAAACAACAAAATCAAAATACCAAATTCAAGTAGAAGAAGAAGAAGGAGGAGAAGAGCTGACTCGCGGGCAGTGGAGCGTGATCCCTTCCTTGTAGCACAAGTACGGGGCGGTCTGCATCAAAAAGAGAGCACTCCAAATTCAGCACAGATCTAGAGATGTGTGATGATGATGATGTCGGGAGTTCTTGGTTCTTTACCAGTCGGGACCAGAGGGAGGGGAGGAAGACGACGGCGAGGAAGAGGAGGAGAGCGAGGGATCCGATCAAGAAGTTCCTATGGTCGGAGAGGAGGAGGAGAAGGGATCTGAAGGAGGAGCGGGGGAGGTCCTTCTTGACGTCAGAGTCGTCGGAGGAGGCGGAAGGGGAGGAGGCGCGGGGGGAGGAGGAGGGGGAGAAGAGGAGCTTTGCGGAGGCGTCGTCCCGCTTGACGGGGGAGGAGGCGGCGGCGGCGGCGGCGGCGGCACGATTTATCATGGATGCGGAGTGGCGAAGCTCCGCCATTGAGGAGCGGGCTGGGGACTTTGTTGAGTGAGAGGGGGTGGGGGAGAGAGCAGTGGGGCCCGGCCGGGATTTGACTCGTGCGGTGTGGGTAAGAGGAATTGTGTTGCCGGTCCCCGGAGGAAATTGACTGAGGTGAGCGATACTTTTTTTTTACACAGCTTTGAAGGCAGGGGTCCATGCTTTGAAAATTTGGTTATGCTTTTTGTAAAAGCAGCAATGCTGCCAAAACTGACATCATTTCCAAATGTTTAAATTCCTTGGATTCACCTCTCAATTGGATCCACCCACCCCGTCCCGTCCCGTTCCGTCCGTCTAAAAATTGGTTCATGTGTCGGTCCGATCCGATTAAACGTGAACCCAAGTTGGTCCGATTCGATATATCATAACGTGTTGTGCCTTATATCACCATCCATAAGAAACGACCGACATGAAGTCCAAGCATGTCCTAAGACGCGATATATCTGTCCGGAACTGAGGTCCGACCTGTCCCTAAGTTAATTAAATATAGTGAAAAAAATATTTTATATATTGATCAATTAATCGCATAGATATAGATATAGTGAAAAATTATTTTCTAAGTTAAAGTGTTATTTTTTTGATAGAAACAAATTAATTGTCTAGATATAACAAAAAATTTTACTTTTCAAGTTATATTGAAAAATAGTTTTTTTTAATATATATTTGATAATTTTATCCAGTCAAATTCAACTCGAATTCTATCGTACCGTGGACCACGTGTCAAAATAGATTAAGACTTTTCACCCCTTAGGTTCTATACAGTGCATGAATCTGAACGATCCGATCCAAACTTGGCACACTTGTTACACCATTTGACAATTTAACCTACAATAATGTCATATGCAAATAATGGATTTATTAAAAAGCAAGGAAGGAAGAATTGTTGTTTCTTTTTCATCTATTCTCTTTGACAAATTTCTTCTTCCTGGATCATTAAAATTTAGGTGCTTTAGGTGTAAGGACAGAGGACATCTAGCACTAAATTGTACAAATGCCATGAGGTGCAACTTCTGTAATGAGAGGCCGATTCAAAGTACTTGGGAATCAAGTATTAACGGTATTTTTATCGATTTTGAGGTGTTCTTGAATCGACCGTTTATAAAAAAAATTGCTTGGTAATTTTTATGAGACATTGGTTTTTGTCGTCTCAAAAATCCTCCAAAATCGATGCAATATATTTTTTTTTGACTTTATAAACACTTCAAATCGGTGGGTTTGAACGATTTTATTAATTTTATTTTATTTATTCTTGTAAAAGTCTTTCAAAATTTCTCGTTACCATACATGGATTAGATTAGTTTAAAAACCTCCGCTAAAAATTATTCAAAATCGAGCCTCTCATGACCGTTCATAACCGGTACTCTATATAAATCTCGTAACCGTTACTTCCATAATTGTCAAGCAGCCCCTATGTAAAAAGAAAAGAAAAAAAAGAAAGTAAAATTTCAAGGGATTTTAAGAGTATATGTGTGGTTCATATCAACGCTTTGGAAGCTGCTAGGTTTTTATGTGATAAATTTGCAGTACACGGCTAGGATTGACAGTTTGAGAAGCTTCATAATGATCATATCAGACGCTGAGAGCTCCGAATTTGATGTTTTAGAAAAGAATGATGCAGACGAATTCATTTTTGTTAGGGCCTAATCAATATAGGATTAGTAAACTTCATGGTGGAAGAAGATTTGAGCAATATGGTAGAGATAGTGTGCGTGTGATTTTAACAAGTATGCCAGCTTATGCTATTAGGCTAGGTCTAATGAGGATTTCGAAAATTGAGTTTCTATATTTTACTTGACATTGTATTGTAAGAAAAAATTTTAGTTGGCAGAGTTATTACATAAAAATTGCACACACACACACACACACACAAAAAAACTCTATCTTATGTGTCAAAAAATAAGGATCAATTTAATCAATTTTTTTACTTTTAGAATTTTTTTATCCTAATTTGTAGAGTTACTACATAAAAATTACACCAAAGAAAAAAAATACTCTTTTTTGCTTCTCAATTTCTATCTTTATGGGTCAGAAAACAATGATCAATTTAATTACTTAGTTTAAAAATAGAGCTCAATATTAATTGAGATAAAATATGAATAATTTATACAATCTTTATAGAATTCTCCGTTGAAATAGGGGAAAAAGAAATCTATATTAAAAATAACCTTATGTAAAGAGGAACTGCAACAAGTCTCAAGAATTTTGGGCCGCTCGAATTCAAGGTGTCTACCGGGCCAAGCCAGACACAGAATTGATCGGATTTGACCGATTTCAGGTCGGACCGGGTCAGTTCGAAAAAGAAAATGGGTCGGAATTTTTAAGCAAATCATCAAATCCAGCCAGGACCCAGACCCGGATAAATTCGAGCAGGGTCAGAGTTAAATCCGGGCTAGTCCCGGACCTGGCCCGCGAGCCGTCCTATTTTTTTAAAATAAAATATATACTAAAAAAATACCATGTATACTATATTTATATGGGTTAATAATACATAATAAAATGAGTTTAGTGGTCAGCTGGATAAATTATAGTGTTTAGGAGCTATATAGTTTGAATCCCCACTTATCTCTTTGCAAATTTTGTTTATGTATATAGATTTATCGGATTTATAACCGGGTTTATTACCGGGTAGGGCCGGGCCTGCAGGTCGGAGGAGCAAAACTCACCCCGGATCCAGTAGGATTACATGTTGGATCGAACTATCTGACCAAAATATCGAACCCAGCCCGAATCCGCATATTATACGGACCGGACCCGAGCTGACCCAAATTGGAATTCATCGGACAGTCCCGAGACAGGTTTAGGGCTGCCCGGTCCAATTTAGCACCTTGAGCTAGAATAGAGGGGGGAAAAAGAGGAGTGTAGGTACTAGTAATTATGATGTCAAAGTTATATTGGAGATATATAATATTGTCAAACTTCCAGATTATATAACCACGATTATTGATGGGGAGGAGTTTACATTATTGGTCAGCTTGGATAATATGAATGCAAACAGTAGTTCGGAAAGGGGCAACAGAGGAAGGAGTATGGAAGGTCTAGTCTAAAGATGGGGAAGAGAAGGAAGAGAGTATTGGGTATGAAAAAGGTTAGGATGCAACATACAAAGGAGGAAGAGATTGCAGAAGGAGATGTAGAGGTTTGGAGAGGAGGATGACATAATTATAATCAAGGTAGTATGTATTATAAATGGTTGAGAAATTGTCAAGGAGATGGCATTCAGGCATCCTTTGGTTTGCAAAAAAAAAAGTAAATTATTTCTTTGATCTTTTCGAAATTATATTTTTTATTAAATTTTTTTTCGATGTTTGGAAAGTCGGAAAAATTGGAAAGGAAAGTGAATAATTGGAGGTTGAAAAAGTGATTTCATAGCCTGAACACTTTAAATCCCTGAAATTCTTCTGGAGCTAGGAAGTAGGAACAACGAAGAATCAGACTTTGACAAAAAAGAAAATGACAAATTAACAATTCCTTCACCATGAATTACTTGATTCCATATTGCACATCACAACATAATAAACAATAAGATGAGAATAGGCACAGTCTACGGGAACTTTGACACATGTTGCCGATTATGTTGACATTAGGAATTTAAATCTAAAATAAAAACGATTGTAATTTGCATCAGCTACTTACACTAGCAACACCTTACAAGTAAAAAGGGAAACTCTACCAAGGATGGTAAATTAATTTACATCTGAGCATATATAACCTTATGCTGTAACAGTCTGTAAATTGCTGGATTAGTCTTCTTTAACCTTAACACTCCCAGGATCCGAGGGAAAAAATAAAGAGAGGAAATGTCTGCACTATTTTACTTTATAACAGAACCCTCCTTCCACAGCCTTTTCTTCACAATCAGAACTCTCTCCTCATTCCCTGATGAGAGAGCATCCACTGTTGGTTCCACTTCTGATGACCAGGCATCCCATCTCAAGGCTGTCAGTAACCTCCGAATATAACTTATCACAGAAACGTTGTCTCTGATGATGGCAAAGCCTCGAGGCCGTAGGATACGATCCATCTCGATTAGAAGATCTTCCAAACTACATCCCTGGCTCTCTATATTCGAAAAAACAAGCCAAGCATGAACTAGATCGTATGTGCGGGGATAAGTGGAAAAGGACTCACACCTGCGTTGCAAATATTACAATATCATCAACTGGCATTTATATTATCACAATGAACTTGAAATAATCTGTGATATAAAATCCCTTGAAAGAAGAACCATGAATTATGTTTTGGACAGTAACGGTCTTATAAAAATTTGTTTCTAACGTCAAAGGTATCATGTGATCACAAACACTCCAGAGGCACTCCATTTCAACCATCATGTTTTAATCATATGCATGACATCCTTCTCAATCTCTCCATCATGAATAACTCATCCTAAATTCCAAAAACTATCACTATTAGGTCTCTTGTCCGTCTATATGTATTTCCCCCTCATTTCTCTTTGACTTACTGTTGACTTATGGTTGAAGCCATGAAGGGTATATTCTATACTCTATTTTCACCGTACTATCTTATATTTAAACATCTGATCTAACATAATACCTCAAAGAACCATATATTCTCTTAGCAACCTTAAAAGTGACATTCAAATAATGCCCTCCTAAAGACTAGTATTAATCTGCTTGGGCAGATAGAAATGTAACATATTTATTGAGTCAGACAAGTAAAAACAGAATAAGAACAAAGATGTTCTGATTACATCTATGCCCGTTTTGGTATCCGATAAGCAGGATGTCCAGTTATAGCTGTTTTCTTAATAAAATAAGTGAGATCTTTTCTACTCACCAGTTCCATTAGAAAGGATTTTCAAATCTCGTAGATGCAGAAGAATGTATACAATAAAAGCCAAGTGAAGGTACTAACAAAAACAAGTATATGAATGCATACCAGTCATGGTTGGCACCAATTAAACCTCGATCATAAATAATCTTCAATTTGCTAGACTCGTTGACAGGAACAACATTCATCACCCAGACATCTTTATCTGCAAGGGACGCAGCAAATCCACCAAGATTTGCCCTCATATCCATTACATTTCTAAAGGAATTTTTCTCTATTTGAGATTTCATCTGCTTCCAGTATTGTATCACTCTCCAGTGCCAAATCTCCTGCATTAGATTGTATTCATTAGTGAGGAAGGAAAAAGAAGTCTAGAATAAAGTAAAATCACTATAGCAATGATCATCCTCAAGCTCACATTATCTTCTTGGTATTTCTCAGAACTAATACCAAGCTCTTCTAAACGAGGTGGGGGTGCCATCAGCCTAAGTGGCCATGGAGCCAGTTCACTGCCTTTTGCCCTATTAACCTCTGTTTTTAGGAGCAAAATCGTTAGTAACATTTACAAATAATATTCTACTACATAAAGCCCAGAATAAGAGTTTTATCAAATGCAAGTAATTTGAATAAATACAGAATGACCTTCAATAAAATTAATGTAAGAACAAAGGCTTTATTCACCTTCATGCAGTCTGTGGTACCAGCATAGGAATAAAGGAGGGGGGGGGGGGTTGTGGAGGGAAATGAAAGCAAGAAAGCTGTGTGAAAGAAGGCTGTAATGAATGCTGAAAGGAAACAAGAAATGTTGGAAAATAAGGAAATAGAACAAGATGCATAGATGGTGCTGTTTCCATTTAAACACTTGGAGGATAGAACTAGAAGCTGTGGAACTAATGTTATAATAGCTGGTACATGGAGAAGTGCTCAAATATTCTTCCTTGGCCAAGTGCTATTGATAATGCACTTGGCAGTTAGGACCTAGCAATTAAGTCACATATTATATATCTACAAGCACCAATCCAGTAGCATGAATAAGCCCGATTATATCTCTACCAAAAGTTCTTACTAGTAAATTTCAACCTAGCATTTTCAGTTTTTAGTGGTCAATCAAACTTCAATCATCTATGCCACCATAGCTTAGAAGAACATTTGTAGTATTGAAATGCCAATTCAAAAGGTAAGTACAGCTATCATGGGAAAAAAGAGTGAATTGTGGGAAAAGAAAAAAAATGGCTGTTAATGTTGAGGATTAAAGAAAGTAAGGAAACAGCTCTTACCACAAGGATGACAAAAAAGTACTGTTATCAAGGAACTAGGATGTGCAAAAGAGTGAGGATATATGCACTGTATGATGTCTACATGATCAGGGTAAAGACTGATAACCAGATACCAACCTACTCTGAACAGCAGTGTCTAGGATTGGGTCTTGGAAGTTGGAACTAGACAATGGTGAACAACTTGGGCTTGAGTGATTTGATAGAACCAATACAGTCTGACCTCTCTAAATTAATACCCCAATAGTTAATAACCTTTGACATTTAATAAAATTTCATGAAACCGACCGCACTCTATAGACATAGTTTAATATTTATGCCATCTAATAATTAATACAAAATGCATAAAAATGTATATATAAAAAAATTAATTAGCAGAAACGCATTCCTTCTAGAACCACCCATCTAGAGTAGCTTGTTTCTTCCCGGTTGTCCTGATCTAGAATTATATACCATGTAGTACCCTAGATTTAACTTTTTCTTGATATTGGTCTTCTCATATTCCATGCATTTAATTTTTAATTGGAGATATGTTCCATCCTTGCATTTAGTTTTTTGTTGGAGATGTATACCAAGCTCATTGGAAACTTACAAATAATAAATATATAAGACTAAATTAGTATGGTAAAGACTTTCTAACTACCTAGAAGTATGTATTGGCATATCAAATATAAATGAAATAATTTTTTAAGTACAAAACAAATTAATAACCTCTACTAATTAATAAATTACTGCACAACAGATGAAATTAATTTAGAAAGGTCAGATTGTAGTAGAATCTTAGCAGGATTAGGTAGAGAATGTGCAGGACCTAACAAAGAAACCTTCCATTATGGTTGACTTCTAAGTTAATAGAAGCAGATCCTAAGAGAAATATCTTCATTCTCGTGTTTTCTCCTATCAATATGACAAATAAAGAAAGAGAAGCAGTTGTAAGATGGAACATGATTGGCCGCAAAAACAAAGTATTTATAAGTCTGTAGAAAATAAAATAGGTTTATTTAGTTTATTGAAGCCAAACTTACTAGCTAGTCGCTTTTGTCTTTATTACTAAGTTGCTTGATGGCCAAGCTTACCAGCTAGCCACTTTTGTCTTTTTTAAGCTCTATATATTGTAAGGCTTGAGCCACAATAAAATTATCCCATTCTAGCAAAATGTAGCCCCTTTATTTTCTGCAAAGCCAATAGAAGAACAAGACTACATAATGTCTAGTAATGGAGAGGATGGTACCAAACATTATTATACAAAAAAGAGAACATCACTATAAACAATCAACCAAGTTTTTTTTTTTTTTTTTGAGATGCTAAACAATCAACCAAGTTACTGTCAACATAGAAATTGTACTTACTCTTTGAATACGGTGTGATGCATGCTTTCATTGGCACACTCCAAACTTCATCAGGATCATCACCAGAACTACATAAAGGAGGAAGTGTGCCAGGATCTCTCCTTGTGTAGCATCCATTACTCAGGGGTTTGTGCCATATCACAGTCTGGTTTTTCTTAGAAGCTACCCTCCAACACATCCTCCGAACTAAATCACTCATCGCACTCCATATCCTCCTATTTGCCTCATCCTGAGCATATGCCTCTGGTGAAGAGTACACAAAATACCCACCAGGTCTCAACACCCTATCCAATTCCAACAATAAAATACCCTCTCTCTGAAGCCAGTCGATCCTACAGCGAGAACAGTGTGCCAACTCAAACGAACGGCTTGGATACGGTAGTCTCTTAGTCCCCAACACGCCAAGGGTAGCAGGGATCCCCCTTTCCAGTGCAAACTGGATCTGGTTCTCATGTACATCATTCGGTGCAAGAGACATCGCAATGATGTTAAGAGGTAAAAGGTAAGCCCCAAAGCTTGCCACTCCACATCCCACATCAAGAACATTTCGTATTTTTCCTCCATTGTTGAGGTTGTCATTTGGAAATTTGAGCATCTGGGATTTTCAAACAACAGCTGAATCATAAAGTTGTGTTCTAGATGCGAACATAAAGGTAACATTACAAAGAAAATGAAACTCTCCATCCATATACCAAAACAACTATTATTTTCCCTCCTATAATATGATTCTACGAAAACTGACAAGAATAAATAAATGCACATGAAAGTATACATCTTTATACAGCGTACTTGTCAACTTGTTTAAAGACAATTCCAACAGCATACCCTCATTACATATCATTTTCCCCAGCTTTGATCCATCTTCCTTTAGGTCTTCCCTACTTCTAACGGCTCTTAAGTAAACCAAGATACTATCACTTGTCCAATTGCCTCATACTTATAATAAGAAGACTTTCGATACTAACAAATTATTCCATGAATTTCCTCAACTCACGAATTTTGAGACAATATAGTTAATTAGTCAAAAGGAAAAAAAAAATCTATATATGTATATATACCTGAGCAATGGAAACAATGTATTTATCAGCTCCCTTATGAAAATGTGTCCCTCCTCCTGGAAAATTGATCTTGTCCCCGTTGACCACCATCCACCTCTGGTCGGACTTTTCGCTCGCTAGGTGTGTATGTGGAATATTTGCCTTCCATACCTCGTCCCGACTCGCAGGCCACCTAACCGGAATCTTCAGCACAGAATCGAAGATCACAGCAAACACCAAACAAAGAAATTCTAGTTAATGAACTTTTTATGCCACTAAACTTTTGCAGTAAGTTCCAAACAGCCACTAGGGCTAAAAACGTTCTAAGATTGCATTTAAGGATTCTGATTTAACGGGGTTAAAAATCTATGTTGATTACCAAATTGGCACTTAAACAGTGCCATATTGGTAATAGGGAAAATACCCTCCAAAACAAGTTATCAAGAATACCTCCAAATTGAACATTTTTGGATATGATTATTCTTCTTGTATTTTTTTTTCTTTTCTTTAAGTTCATTGTGTTGTCCCACTCAACAATTTTTTGATGGAATTCCAGTTCGGTTAAACCAAAACCCCAGATATAACCTTTCAAACCTTAACGAAGACCTAGAAAGCACGGAAGCTTCATTAACACTTAAGGTTACATTTGGGGACTCTGGCCTAACATAGTTAAAAGTCTTCCTTAATTGCTAATGCGGCACTGAAATAAATGGTGCCACGTCGTACATAAAATTGGACAAAACTTTTATAGATACCCAAATTGAATGTATTGGACGGAAATTGCATCTCATTTTCTATAGCAAAACCTTATTTCCGTTAGTCCAGAGTCCTCAAATGTAAGAGCATCTCCAACCCTATTGTCTTATAATGTTTTGTGATTCCTCTTCTTTTTCAACTTCCAAGACAACTTCTCCTCTTCTTTTTCTAAATATTTTTGTTGAGAGTATTAAAAGGTTTTAGTCAAGGTTCAAAGTATCGGTATCGGAATCGGTATCGGAATCGGTATCGGACCATTCCTATGAGTATCGGGATCGGCGGTATCGGTAGTATCGGCGGTTTCGGATCGGAGTATCGGATTTTTTGGTATCGGAAAGCAAACAACTATTAGTAAATTAGTAACATTTAAAAGAATATATTTTATACATTTATGCATAATTTAAAGTATTTTCAGTATTGTTTCTTAGTATTTTTGATATTGAATGAAATAGTAGTCATCCTTGTTGATTGATTTATATGCGATAGATAAGTTTTCCTCTTTTATATGTTTTTACAACCTTACTATGCTTTTACATCCTTTCTAATTGGTCTTTTTAATTCAAATTTTTTTGCCGAATTGACTGAAAAAAAGACCTCTAATGTCGGTATCGGTCAGTATCGGGTATCGGTCGGTATCGGATCGGGACATGCCAAACTGTATCGGTATCGGCCGTATCGGATCGGTATCGGCCGATACTTTAAACTATGGTTTTAGTCCCACATGGAGTAGAGTAGTAAAGAGAGGGGTTAGCCTCTCCTATATATATGTAGCTTCACATCAATAATAAGCAAGTCAGGTATTCTACAAAATATCTATTTGGTATCAGAGCCAACCCTCCCATTTTCCCAAACCCTATTCCTAACCCCCTCCACACCCCCCCTCCTTTCCCTCTTCCGCCACCAGCAGCCGCCGGCAAGCAGCCCCCCTCCCCCCCCTTCCCTCTTCCGCCACCAGCCGCCAGCGGCCAACAGCCCCCCCCCCTCCGTGCCGACCAACCCCCTTCCCTCCACTTCTTCTTCTTCTTCTTCTTCTTCTTCTTCTTCTTCTTCACTTTTGCGAGTTGTAACTCGGTTCTGTCCGTATGCAACTAAGATTGCAAGGAAGAACGAGAAGTTTAATTTTCTGATTATCGTTTTTTTGTAACAACAAGTTGTAATCGGAATATTAATTATATAGTTGCTAGTTGGATCGAGATATATCAGTGAAAAAGTTTGTGTGTGAACTCCTGATCTCGACTACAACTGTCGGTTCTTCCCCCTCCTCGTCAGGCTATGTGACCTCGGGTCGAAGTCGTGCACGGGACATGAGCAGCGGCTCTCAGGGACACCGCTGCCGCTGAAGGAGGAACAGTAGACGTGAAGATGACGGCGATCAAAGGTGGAGACAATCTAGATCTGCCACCGTCTTGCTGATGGAAGAGGACAAGAAGAAGACGATGAAGACGATCTACTGCAAGCTGACGGCCCAAGAGATGAAGGCTTTGGTAGATGATCTCTTCTCCAGTAGGCTGATCGAGACTAGCTCCCGTGTTGCACACGCAGATGTGGATCATTCACCATACAAAATGGGGAAGTTGGAGAAACTGAAAATAAATTTGGAAGGTATTTCCAACTACTTAAAGTGGCCGCGTCAGGCAATTCGGACTCTGAAGGCAAGAGGCTTGGTGGGCTATGCGAATGGTCAAACCAAGGCACCTGAAGATCACTCATCACGGGAGTTTGCTGTATGGAAAATTGTCAACAATGTTGTTGCTGGATGGTTGACAGTCTCATTGACCGACCAAGTGTCGGACAACATGGAAGCAATAGAGGGTGCTGGTGATATTGGATGACGCTGAGAGATATGTACTCAGGGTCGGGCAACCCTATGAGGGTCTTCCAACTACAAGATGAACTTGATAAGTTGGTCCAAGAAGATCATACCATCTCTGAGTATGTGGCCCTACTGAAGAAGTATTGGTCAGATCTCGACCACTATGATCTCATTGGTGTGGAGGATGAGCAAGTAAAACCGGCATTTGCGAAACATTATAAAAAGTTCATGGAGTATATTTCGCGACAAAGGATGATGAAGTTCCTGAAGGAGCTCAACCCAGCATTCGAGCAGAGGAGGAATGTCCTACTTGCATAACTTGGGCTATCATCACTGGTGGAGGCCATAGCTGCTATGGCACAAGAAGAGGCACGACTGAAGCTAATACCTAGCACCACTAGCTCTCCGGAGAAAAAATTAGCTCTAGCAGTGTTTAACCCAAACCCTTCCGGAGGGGGAGGGTGCTACAACTGTAGAGAACCTGAACATTTCATCATATTTTGTACCAAACCACTAAGAGGTCCAGCGGCCGCGGACGTAGCAGTGGAGGGCGTAGGGGTGCCAGAGGAGGCTATGGCGGAGGCAGAGGTAATTATTCTGGCGGGCACAAGGCAAACCTGACAGATGGGGAAAATGGGAGTTAGTCATCCGATATGACCCCTAGTGAGAAGAAAATGCTACAAATGTAGAGGAGCATGAAGCTTGGAACCAGCGACAGTCGAGCCAACACCACTGGGACATCGACTCCAACAACATCCGGAGGTAACATCACCTACTATGCCCATACAAGCACATGTATACCTGCTCATGTCCTTGCATCTACCCACAGACCAGGAAGTCTAAATTGGATAATTGACTCTGGGACATCCCGCCATGTCACCGGTGCCTAAGATGAGTTCCAAGAATACACTCACGTGGCTACGCCTGAAAGCATTCAGACTACTAATGGTACTGCTAGACCCATTGTGGGTAAAGGCAGAGTTGAATGCACCCCTTCCATGACTCTTACTGATGTCTTACATGCTCCATCTTTTCCTGTTAATTTAGTGTCCATTAGTGACATTGTTCTTCAACTTAATTGTGTTGTTTCCTTTGACATTCCTAAGATGATTTTTCAGGAGAAGGGAACGGGGAGACGGTTGGAGACTGTCACTTGGCATAAAAGGCTATGGTACTTGGACAGAGATGGGCTGGATGCAACACTGGCATCACTGGTAGACGAAGCATAACAGGAGGATCCGTGAAGGGCTGTAGGAGCAGAATTATTACTCCAACATCAACGTATGAGACACTCTTCATTTAGTATACTAAGTTGGATGTATCCCTCTATGTATCAAAAGGCTAATAAGCAAAAGTTGGTTTGTAATGCTTGTGAACTTGGAAAACATACCAGAAGCTCGTATGTGAGTTCTGGAAATATAAGTTTAGCTGCTTTTGGTATGATACATTCTGATGTGTGGGGACATTGTCCTACAACTACTGTTAATGGTTTTAAGTGGTTTGTCATCTTTATTGACTGCTACACTCGTGTCACCTGGATATATCTAATGAAGAGTAAGAGTGATGTATTCGCATGCTTTCAAGATTTTTATCGCAGGGTTACAACACAATACGGTGCTAAGGTGAAGATTTTGAGGTCTGACAATGGGACAGAATACACCAACAAGACTATTGAAGAATACTTATCAGCCCATGGGATACAACATTAGACTTCATGTGCCTATAAACCAGCTCAGAATGGCGTGGCGGAGCGGAAGAACATGCACATGTTAAAAGTGGCATGGTCAATGATGTTTGCTATGAATATTCATAAATACTTGTGGGGACATGTCGTGTTAACGGCTGCATATCTCATCAACAGGATGCCTCTCAGGTGTTAGGATGGAAGACATTGTTTAAGCTGTTTACAGGTGAGAACAAGTACATTGTTCTCCCAAAGGTATTTGGATGTGTCTGCTTTGTGAAGGATAATAGGCATGCGGTGGAAAAGTTGGACCATCAGACAGTAAAGTGCGTCTTTATTGGCTACTCAGGGACTCAGAAGGGATACTCTTGCTAGATTCTTGTGGAGCGAATGCTTTTTGTGAGCATGGACGTTACATTTAGAGAAATGAAACCATACAACAACAATGGTTCAGGTGAAGGCTCCGCATTTGGTGCCACACCTAACACAGGAGGTGTTAGGAGTGAGGGGAAGATGGGCCCAAACGTGATTGTCGAGTCAGTTCCATGCCCAATGATGGAAGTTGGTCCAAGGAAATAAGGGGGAGATAACGAGGGGAGGAAAGTGATGAGAAAGCTCACAATGAGGAGGAAGAAAGTGATGTTGCAGTACAGGGGGAGGAACAGACTACAGAAAAATCTACAGAGCTCCAAATCTGCAGAAGGAGAAAGCAGCAGTCCACTATTGTGCCTATTTTCCCTACCGTGCCATGTCCCCCGCCTAACCCTACCCCAACTCCTGAAGATGCACCTCCCGCATCTGATCCCTCTGATTCGGATGCGAATCCCTATGATTCGGATGGTATGATCTCCTCCTTGTCATTCTCATATTCCCTTAAGGAGATCTTCTCGCAGTAATGCGAGAAGATTCCCTAATCGTTATGGTTATAAACATGACATTGTCCATTTTTATCCTACTCTAATATATCCCCTACTTATGGAGCATTCATTGCATCGTTAGACACCACATCTTTGCCTAAGTGTTGGCAGGAAGTGAAGGAAGATCCGAGGTGGAAAGCTGCAATGTTGGAGGAACTTGGGACACTTGAAAGAAATGGGACATGAGAACTTGTTCCATTACCTAAAGGAAAGAGAGCAGTTGGATGTAAATGGGTCTTCACAGTAAAGAAGATGCCAGAAGAAAATATGGAGCGATACAAGGCAAGATTTGTTGCAAAGGAATTCACTCAGTCCTATGGCATCAACTATGATGAGACATTTGTTCCAGTAGCAAAGATGAGCACTGTAAGAACCATGGTTTCTCTTGCAGCAAACCATGAGTGGCAACTTCATCAATTGGATGTGAAGAATGCATTTCTTCATGGAGATCTACAAGAGGAAGTATACATGGAGGCGTCCCCGGATTTTTGCACGAAGCAGTCAACAGAAAATGTGTGTAAGCTGAAAAAATCACTGTATGGACTCAAGCAATCTCCTCGGACCTGATTTCAAAGATCCAGGAAGGCTGTCACGTACAGCCAGATCAATACAGATCACACGGTCTTCTTCCGACATGCGAGAGGCAACGTCACCATACTTGCAGTATATGTAGATGATATAGTGATCACAGGTGATAAGGAGGAGGAGATTACCCAGCTGAAGTAAAAGCTTGCCAAGGAATTTGAAGTAAATGACTTGGGAATGATGAGGTATTTTCTCGGAATCGAGGTAGCTCGAGGAAGAGATGAGATTGTCCTCTCTCAGAGAAAGTATGTACTAGATCTGCTCACAGAAACTGGTATGCTGGGATGTCGATCAACAGTCACTCCAATCGATCAGAAATATATGTTGGGGGCAGAGGTAGGAGAGCCGGTTGATCGTTAGAGATATCAGAGACTTATAGGCAGATTGATTTATCTAGGCCACACTCGCCCTGATATCTCATTTATTGTGAGTGTAGTGAGTCGCTACATGCATGATCCAAGGAAGAGCCACATGGATGCATTTTTCCATATTCTGAGATATCTGAAGGGGGCTCCTGGAAGAGGATTATGGTTCAAGAATAACGGACACATGGGTGTTGAGAGGTATTGCGATGCAGATTGGACAAGCTGCATGGACGACAGAAGGTCTACCTCAGGTTACTGTGTCTTTTTGGGGGTTAACCTAGTCTCATGGAGAAGCAAAAAATAATTTGTGGCAGCACGATCGACCGCTGAAGCAGAATATAGAGATATGGCTCTGGGAGTGTCAGAGTTGTTATGGGTAAAAGCACTGCTGACAGAGTTGAAGCTGGACCAGGGAACATCATTGCGCTTTTTGAGTGACAGTCAAGCTGCACTAAGTATAGCTAAGAATCCAGTTCAGCATGACAGAACAAAGCACATCGAGATCGATCGATTCTTCATCAAAGAAAAGATAGAGAAAGGGATATTAAAGCTCGATCATGTTCGCTCAGAAGAGCAGGTCGCAGATTGTCTTACTAAGGGTCTTAATTTATTGAGTCTTTCTAAACTATGTAACAAGATGGGGATGATTGATATCTATCGTCCATCTTGAGGGGAAGTGTTGAGAATATTAAAGGGTTTTAGTCCCACATGGAGTAGAATAGTAAAGAGAGGGGTTAGCCTCTCCTATATATATATATAGCTCCACATCAATAATAAGCAAGTCTAAGTATTCTACTAAATATCTATTATTTTTTACTCATAATTGACGACATGGAGCTGATGACATTGTCAAGTGCATTGTCTAGAACTAGACGACCAACTTCACAATGTTTTCTACAACTTTTGCAACATAAGATTCACAATTTACTTGAAAATTGCATTGGAGAATGATTTTTTTTTTAAACAAAAATTTATCGTTCCTATGTGGCAACTACTTTTTTTTTTTCCAAAGTCACAATAGGGTTGGAGATGCTCTAAGCATTATTAAACATTAATGAACAAGTTTGGAACTTTTTAGACCTTAGGGTGCATTTGATTGTAAGGTAGAAAATATATGTAAAATAAATTAATTCCACGGAATTATTCTACTAGAAAAAAAAATTCCGTGGAATTTTGAATTTTTTTTATGGAAAACTTAATTTAGATGTTTGATTGTCATTATTTTTCCATGTGTTGACCCAATTTTATTTTTCACGAGTTTAGAAAAGAAAATATGGAAAATGTATAGTCTTTCGGAAAATCATTTCTTGGAAAATATAAACTATCAAACACTACAATCGGTGGTTGTTCGGGACCTCAAATGCAAAAAATGAGCTGTCAGAAGAAGAAAGCAGTGAGGAGTGTTGGGTTGGGTTGGGTTGGGCACCTTGTAACCGTGCGGGGGAGGGATGAGGCAGTTGTAGCGTCGGTCCGGGGAGGGGCAGTGGCGCTCGTAGTGCTCCATGAGGGACAGGTTGAGCTTGAGCTTCCGCTGGTAGAGGAGGTGACGGTCGAGGCACGGGATCAGCTCCGACAGCCTCGCGTCGCACACCTAAGTTTCAACCAATAATCAAATCACTCAGAAATTTCAGAAGGAGAAAGAAAGAAAGAAAGAATTAAGATGTGGAGAGAGTAGGAGTACCGGAATCGATTTGAGGAAGGAGTCGGAGGAGGAGGAAGGAAGTTCTTCGGAGATGAAGCTGTGGTAGACTGGATCGGAGCCCGAGGAGGAGGAGGAGGAGGAGAAGGGGTCGGCGGAGTCGTTGTGGCCGGGGGCGAAGGAGGTCCCGTAGTACACGCAGAGGAGGGCGACGGAGACGAGGAACGCCACGAGGACGGAGGAGAAGAGCTTCCGGCTCAGGAGAAAGGAAGAAAAAGAAGAAGAAGAAGACGACGACGACTTCATCTTCTCTTCTCAGTTCTCGCTCGCTCGCTCGCTCGCTCGGTCACTGACTCCGCACTTACTTAGGTAAAAGGCACTAAAAAAAAATACCTGGGACTAGTCGATGCTAGTACAGTTAGAATAAATTTTTGCTCAAACTAGTCCAAATGTTACTAGAGCTGTCCACGTTCTTCAACTCCCTCCTCCTGCTCCTCCCCCACTCCCACCCCATCCGGCCTCTCCTCCTCTTTCCTCTCGCGATTCTTCGCCTCTCCGCGTCGTCGACCTCGCCATCGATCGCGTCGTTACCGTCGAGCCGTACCTCGAGCATCTTTTTCAGTCATTGGAGGAGGAGGAGGCGACGGCGACGGGAGGAGGGAGGAGAAACCCCGACAAGGGAGGTCACTCATCCGTCTCGCCGTTCCGCACACCTCTTGGGCTTCGGCGTCAGGCATGTCGGCCTCCGTCCCCTCTCCTCTCCGTCGCTTGAGCGCCCACAGGTCACCGAGTACCCGCTCTTGTCCGTCCACCTCGCCATCATCTTCCTGATCTCCGGCAAGCTCTCTGACCGCGACCCCATCACCGTAGTCTCCTCCTTGCCCGCACCGGAAGGCTAGGACTAGGATTTCGTGAGGGCCATAACCTGGTGCTTGATCTCCGTCATTCTCCTCCTCCTCCTCCTCCTCCTCCTCCACCTCGTGCAGCTCCGCACCTCCCCCTTCCGGCCTCCACGCAGTCCCGTCCTCGTGTCACCTCGCGTAGTCCTCCCCTCCGGATTGTCAAAATTTTGACAGTCCTTCCAATTAGGACTGTCAAAATTTTGACAGTCCTAAAAAATTAACATATTTTTTTAGGACTGTCAAAATTTTGATAGTCCTTCCAATTGTTAGGACTGTCAAAATTTTGAGAGTCTTTCCAATTTGTAGGACTATCAAAATTTTGAAAATCCTTCCAATTGGTAGAACTGTCAAAATTTTGACAGTCCTAATTAAAAAAAAAATTAATTGAAAGTGGACAGTCCGGTGAGTACTTTTTTAGCGTAACAAATTTATAATTATCAAGGATAAAAATTTGGAATGTCCTGTAGTGCCTTTATCAAAGGCCTTTATTTAGCTGCTTGAGAAAAATGAGAGAGTGAGTGGAGTGCTAAGTTTGGTGTTGACCTATGGGCACTCTCCTTTTTATGTATTTTGGCCCTTTTTTTTTTAAGTGGGACAAAGTTTTACCATTATTCCTTGAGAAGAAATTATGGGTTATTTTGTATACGGGTACCAAATTTAGACCTCATTAGATTTTGGGTATTGAGTTTGTCCATTTTAGACTTTTGATATTCGAATTTTTTTAGTGACACATTTTAGTAAACAAATTGGACTTTTAGTGACGAAACGAGTCTTTTATGACAAATATTCATCATTAAAATAAGTCACTAAAAAAGTTCG
The DNA here is from genome assembly GCA_036927795.1 of Iris macrosiphon. NCBI lineage: Eukaryota > Viridiplantae > Streptophyta > Magnoliopsida > Asparagales > Iridaceae > Iris > Iris macrosiphon. The sequence goes on along the minus strand of JAYESA010000020.1, from coordinate 23,979,510 downwards.
AGTATCCAAAGTCTAAAACGGACAAACCTAGTACCCAAAGTCTAATTAGATCATAAATATGATACTCTTATACAAAATTACCCATAAATTATATAATGTATTTTTGCTCATCCTCAAAACTATGGTGTATGTTCGTCCTTCCATTCAAGTTTTGTCACATATCAAAATAGGAATCAAAACCACTTTGGATGTCTATAAAACTACTTCCAAAGTGGTTTTAGGTTGCCAGGGACGGATAATTTAAACTGGGGTGAGCTAGAGTGGATTGTGGTGGACTAGACATGGACTAACTCTTACAAAAAATTCAAAAAAAAAAAAAAAAAACTATATGAAAAAAGAAGAAGAATTTTTTTTCTTTTTTGTGGACTGGAGCCCACTCCATGTTCTACCTGCATCTGCCCCTGTGGTTTGCATAAAAATGACATATAGTAACACTTGAGTGAAAGGTGAACATTTTTTTTTAATTTATTTTTTCACTCATACACCTACTCTCCTTAGCAGATTCGTGGCTCGAACAACCACCCAGCCGGTCCAGGTACAGCGCACTCCCAAAGGAGCTAGTAACGTTTGGTGTGAAAAGTGAACATACATCTTAATTTTGATGGGTGAATAAAAATGAACTCCAAATTATAACCAAAATTCACCCATCAAAAAAGGAAAAAAAAAGTTTCAATAAGATACCAAAGGACCAGCTTGACCTAATTAATTTTTATGTACACATATCTTTGTGTTCAAAACTGTAACTTCAAAATTCAAATTGGTTGTCAGCTTGTTTAAAGCGTAGAATAACCGAAAATAGTATAAAACAAGCACCAACTTTCTTTTCTCCCTTTTTCCCGTGACAAATTTAAATAGCAATCCGTGGTGAGCATATTTATGAAATAAGAAAATAGTCAAATTATCGGGAATAGGAGGATCCGCCATGGATGTATTAAGTCACATGTTAGTGTCAGGAGACACAATTATTTGGAAAATGCTAAGTTTACTACCAAATGTTTACAACATTCTTACAACTCTCTATCCCCCTGCTATGTTGGCTGCACCCAGCTCCACCTCTCTTCCAATTAACCGTCATCACGTATCACGTGGCAGCTATCCGAACAGCTATCGGGTTCCACATCTTTCTCCTCCTCCAATGGATGACCGTCACGTGGACGTCACGTGGCGGTTGTAAGTGGGTTGTAAGCATTTGGTTGTAGTTGTAGCATTCCTCCAATTATTTTCTCATTAGATGTGTTAGAGCATCATTCCCACATTCTAGATTTTAGATTTAAAATGTAGGAGCTCATTTTGTAGAATAGTAAGTCTTATTTCTAGATTTTGGATTATATTCCACCCATGAAAGCTATAGGTTGAACCTCTCAATTTCTAGATTTTAGATTGTAGGAACTCATTTTGTAGAATAGTAAGTCCCAATTTGGAATCTAACTTTCTAGATTGTAGATTGTAGATTTTACATTATTTTTTTCACATTAATTTCTGACCACACTATCTTTGGGACTGAAGTTCACTTTATCATTTTCTACTATTTTCATACAAATCCAGCCGATTCTACATTTATCTTTTTTTGAATTCCAAATTGCATTGAAGAGTCCCAACTACTAATGATGCTCTTAGTATACTTGTTAACTGTATTTATTGTTGTTAGAAATTAAAAACCTTGCTAACTCTAGCAAATAGTTTAGCTTTCTTTGTTGACTTTAATTACTTATTTTATTTATTTAATTGGTTACCTAACGTATGAAATGATGACCGTTGTACCATCTGTGGTGCATTTGTCACTTGTAAATTTATATGAAGCATGATAGTAAATATTTTTTTTATATTAATGTAAGAAATTGTTTAGTTATTTAAATATATTTGAATTTTAAAATATATATATAGAGAGAGAGAGAGAGAGAAAACAAAAAACAATATATATATATATATATATATATATATATATATATATATATATATATATATATATATATGAACATTATAACTCATATCCCTAGTACTCTCTATTCCTATTGGTCCACATGTATATGGCTCATGTAGGAATATGAACATTATAACTCATATCCCGTTTACCCATATATATATATATATATATATATATATATATATATATATATAGTAGCAACGTTCCCATTCATTGTACATACGTAAAAAAATTTAAATATAAAATTATTATAAATGTTGCGTTCCTAGGAATCAAACTCAAACAACCAAAAAAAAATACCTCCCACCTAAACCACTTGCGTTAGAATTGTTTAGTTGTAAATAAATAATATTAGATAGTTAAATAATTAAATTTTTTTCTTAAATAGTTAGTGAAATATTTACAAATGGCTTAGACGGCTCACTTTTGAACTGTTTCCAAGCTTCGCTATATATATATATATATATTAGATTGCAATGTTGACAGGGTGATGTAAACATCTGATTCTCTATACAGAATACTATTTTGCTGTAACAGATCTCAATATTAATAAAGACAAAATACCTACTTCCCGGTGGTTCGGTGGAATAATGCACAACTGGGAACTGGGAACTGGGAAGAGTTGTGCATTATTACAAAGAGTTGAAAAATATTTGGATAACAAAATTTTCCACCGGAACCTGTAATAAATAGCAACTTCAAAAAATCCTAAATTAAATATTACAACTGGAAAAATTATAACAAAATCACATGAACTGATGGAATGTTGCTCATTTGGATGCCTTCCTCTTCCTCTTTTTCAGTGGCTTGGACTTTTTCCTGTCATCATTGTCGTCGTTCATCAGATGCTCATATTCCTCTAGAGTTGCAAATGGGGATGCTCGGCTCTTATTATCCAACCTCCTTTTATTGCTTCTGTGGGTCTGGGGTGATTTATCACCTTCATCACCACCATCACTTTCAGCAACATCACTATCACCACCCAATATCATATCAATATCTTCGTCGTCATCTTCACTCTCGCTGCCATCGTGTTTCTTTACATCAGGGTGCTCAATAGCTTCTGCATCACTGTCATTTCCGAGCAAGTCCTCATCGTCTTCATCAACAACTCTGTCAAGGTCATCATAATCGTACTCCCCTCCGTCGCCTTCTCCCAAGGAAAGATGACCAGCCCCCAGCATGTTATCAATCTCCCCTTCATCTTCGCTCTCATCACTTGCATCTAATAATAGTTCTGCAGTATCATCATCATCTCCCGAGTCCTTAATCTTTTTAACCTTTGGTTTCTTTGATGAGCTTGTTTTATTCATGTAGAATCTGTGGAAGACCACATCTTCTGGAGGCACATCCTCCTCTGCTAACTCTAGTATCTCATTTCCTATCAGATGGTTGTTCATATCAAGCTGGGGAAAAAACAGTAAATTTTACAGAGTTAGTTACAAACATTTAGTTACAAACATAATGTTGCTTTAATGTTCACTGGAAAAAAAAGTTGCATGTTCTTGAATAAGTTAAATGGATAATATGTCTAAATGATGCAAAAGTGGGGTTTCAATTGAATAACCCCAAATTATAAAATCTGTATATAAAATATGAAGAAAAGGGAAATGGCCACTACAGTGGAAAAAGTTATGTATGTTTGTGTGAACATTTGAGAATAATAATCCTGGCCGAAGTTGTAAATCACCCAAACATACTTTCGTGGTAGATCTAAGTAACATATATATGATGAAAAAGAATCGGTCCAGATGCTCTATAGTGGTGTTTCTTTAGAGCTTTGAGCATCAGTTTATTCGTTATCGAAAATTCACAGAAAAGTATTCCAGAAAGAAGCTGATGTGTTAGCACATCACCATGTTGTGAAAGGAGAAGCTTCACTTGTTTCGTTCAAGCAAACACCTTTTGCAAATTGTTTGCATGGCAGGAGGAAGCAAATCTAGCTCTCTTTGAAAGATGCATGGAATTTTCCAACAGAAACAATGTTACTTGAGTTTGTTCTCCTTTCATAAGTACAGAAATCTCCACGTCCTTGATATGGAGGGCGAAATATATTGAAAAGTTAGTCATGTTCATATTTATGAGTGTTGTAAGTAATACGTGTATTTTTGAAGTGTTGAAAGTATTTAGTTGGGAGCTTAGACAATATATATATATATATATATATATATATATATATATATATATATATATATAGGATGCTAGTTTTAATATGTAGGAAGGAGGAGAGTGTAAGTAATACGTATATTTTTGAAGCGTTGAAAGTATTTAGTTGGGAGCTTAAACAAAAATATATATTAATAGGGTGCAAGTTTTAATATGGTGGAACAAGGAGAAGCAACCAGCCATCAGGAGATAAAAAATGTAAAGAAGAATCAAGAGAGAACATTTCAGTAGAATTGGAATAATGGGAAGAACTTTATTGATGGGAAGAATACATATATATAGAAGAGGCTAACCCCTCTTCTATCATTCTATCCGATATGGGACTAAAGCCCATTACTAATACTAATACTTAACACCCTCCCTCAAGCTAGAACATATATGTCAATCATGTCCAGCTTGTTACACATAAACTGAACCCGAGGATCCAAAAGAGACTTTGTGAAGATATCAACTATCTGATCACCGGTCCTCATGTGATGAAACTTTATTACCCCCTTTTGATACTCATCACGGACGAAGTTGATGCCAATTTCAATATGCTTCGTCCTTTCATGGAACACAGGATTGTTACCAATATGGATAGCAGACTGATTATCACACCACATATCTGCTGCTTTAGATCCTGCTTCTTTTTCCAATTCTTGTAGCAAATGCTTCAGATATAGCACATCTGTTGTGCATGAGCAATAGCTCGATATTTTGCTTCGGAACTTGATCGTGCGATCACACTCTGCTTCTGGCTCTTCTACGATACTATGTTTCCGCCAATAAATACCGAGTAACCAGATGTAGATCGTCTATCCGTCAGGCTTGCATCACAGTCAGCATCGGTAAAGCACTCAACATTCGTATGTCTCTGGTTTTCCATGCAAATTCCTTTTTCAGGATTCTGGACTAGATAGCGCAAAATTCTGAGAACTGCCTGCCAATATGGAATTCGTGGAAAAATAAATCTACTCGCGACACTGAGAACAAAGAAAATATATGGACGAGTCATAACTGCCAAGTAGTTGAGTTTTCCAACCACTCGACGATATTGATCCGGATTAGCTATCGGAACCCCCTCGTCGGGGAGTAACTTTTCTCCTGGATCCACTGGTGACGTTGCTCCATTGGCTTGCATAATTTCTGCATAATTTAGTATGTCTAGCACATACTTACTCTGAGACATGACAATGCCGCTTTTCCCGTATGACTTCAACACCCAAGAAATAGTTCAACGATCCCATATCCTTGCTCTGAAACTGTTCTCCCAAAAACTTTTTCAATCCTGCAATATCCTGACTGTCGTCTCCCGTGATCACAATATCATCAACATAGACACCATGTAGTGTCCTTCCAGCTGATGTCTGCCGATAAAATACTGAATGATCCTTCTTCGATTGACACATGCCAAACTGAGTAACATGTGCAAATCGACCAAACCATGCACGAGGTGATTGTTTGAGACAATAGAGGGACTACCTCAGATGACACACTTTACCCTCTTGGAACGAACCCGGGAGGTTGCACCACATAAACTTCTTCGTCAAGATCCCCGTGGAGAAATACATTCTTGATATCCAGCTGAAGTAATGGTCAGTCATAGCGAACAACTAAGGCCAAGAGTACGCGTACAGAGGTCATCCTGGCAACTGGAGAGAATGTCTCAAAATAATCCTCACCATAAGTCTGAGAATATCCTTTAGCCACCAGACGAGCCTTTAGGCGATCAAGAGTGCCTTGGTTTGACTTTAATCGTGAACACACATATTTGCAACCTACTGCCTTTTTACCAGTTGGCAAATCTACCAATTCCCAAGTTTGGTTCTTCCGAAGCACTTTTTCTCTTCCATAGAAGCACGCCAACCGAGATGTTTGAGACCCTCCTCGGCAGTATTGAAAATCTGAATCCAATCAATAGTAGCTATCAAGGACCGCGTGTGTCTCGCGAGCCCTTTGTAGTTGTGAACATACAAGGGATGATCACGACAGGCACGCTAAGGTCGAGCTGGTGGAACATGCAGAGGCGAATTAGTGGATCTAGAGGAGGATGGCTCTGTGACCGTGGGCACTATCTGCAACGCTCGTTCGGGCGACGATAGTGCTGACTGAACCGGTGCCTGCGGACCGTCGGACCGGGATACTGGCCCGGTAGAGGAGAGTACCCTTACGGGGGGCTGATGCGTTTGAACATGGAACAATAAGAAATCCTCTTCTGGATAAACTTGGGACACTGGACCTGTAGTTTGTAGAAGTGGGAGAAACTCGATTTCAACGAAGGTAACATGCCGAGAGAAACAATACCTCATCAAGGTAGGAGAAAAACAACGATACCCTTTCTGATCTTTAGGATACCCAAGAAAAACACAATGGATTGCCTTAGGATCTAATTTAGAAAGGGTTGGTCGGGTATCCCGAATATAACACAAGCAACCAAAAATTTTAAGAGGTAGCTTAGAAAAGGAAGAAGCACCATTGAAAACCGACGATGACATACGATTAATAAGATAGCAAGCTGTAAGTACCATATCTGACCAAAACTTTTTGGGAGTACGTGTTTGAAACATAAGAACACGTGTTGTTTCCAAGAGATGGCGATTCTTGCGTTCAGCCACACCATTATGTTGTAGAGTGTAAGGACATGAAGTTTGGTGGATAATGCCATGCCGAGACAGATGCGAAATGAATTCACGAGACAGATACTCACGACCATTGTCACTTCGAAGGCATTTAATCGGAACACCAAATTGTGTTTTGATTTTCGCATAAAAATTGTACCAAATTTCAAATAGTTCGGAGTGATTTTTCATTATATAGACAAAAGTGACACATGAGCAATCATTAACAAATGTAACAAAGTACTTGAAACCCATCATCGAGTCATCCCCTACCGACAGTCTTTTCAGTCTTTAGGTCCTGAAAAACACAACCATCAGAAAAAAATGTTACCGAGTAATGCATGTCGCGAGTAATCTGACTAATGAAAAGTAAACTGAACAGGTTACCAGATGTATGTAATACGGAATTGAGTGACAGTCCGGAAGAAAGACGGACACTACCACATCCATGGACTGTTAGTGAACTACCATTGGCAACAGTAATATCAGAAACATGTTCCACCGATATATAATTGGGTATCATAACTGCATCGCCAGTCATGTGAGCTGACGTACCAGAGTCAATCACCTACTGCTTCGATCTCACCACACGTCGCGGAGTACCCGGCTGTGGATCCAGATGTGGATGCCTCACAACGACGTTGAGCTTGGAACTCAAAAAAATCTGTATATGACTCGGTAGTCATCTGGACAGATCGAACGCCATCATCAGGAGCGTCCGATGTAACATTGGCGGCTGGAGTTTTAGGACACTGCCACTGAAAATGGCCATGTTGATCACAGTCAAAGCATGTGCACAGTTTTCCTCCATCACGACCGCCATTGCCTCGTCCCCCATCACGACCAGCACTTAAGCCACCACGCCGTCAACCACGACCACAAAAAAATCCAGCACGAGCAGCACCAAGTACAGATCAATCAACATGAGCATCACCCGGAGTGGTCTCAACGACTTTCGCTGCCCGAAGAACACGATAGTGAGCCTCCATCAGAGACGGAACATCAGATCAAACAATGATCTGAGATTGAGCAGAGTCCGCATCAGGACGGAGAGATGCAAGATATGTCATGACATGAAGCTGCTCACGTTGAGCCCTTGCTTCAATGATATCTATTATGAGGGGTAAAACACGATCGATCTCATCAGTCATAGCCTTAAAGGTCCGGTAATGGTGCTTATGAGATTTGTCTCCCTGATTTGCTCAGTATACGCCAACGACCGAGTCGTAGATACGCGACAAATTGTGTTTTCCATCAAACGCCGCCGCCAAGACCTATAGTTTCTTCACAGAATCAGTATTCTGAACCATGTCCTCCACAGATGGTTCTATTGAATTCATCAACTGTGTAAACAGTCGACTATCATTTGTCTTCCATTGCTCAAATATGGGATCGGTCTCTGCTGGAGGATTGTCAGTCAGATATTTGGACAACCGCATTCCCCGAAACGTTTTCTCGACCTTTTGCCATGTCGGGTAGCCCTCTGGTCCGTCCAACCGTCGATCGACAAGTCGAATCGAGAAAATCATCATGCCAATGCCCGTTGGTCCCGCCATTGCGTTTCTGACACTAGTGTCTGTAGCACTGTTATTCGCCTCGGTGCTTATCATCCTTCAGTATTCCGGATTCGACTGTCGGTTTGATCTTTCCAACTTGATAATCACATCAACTCTGTCAATGCACTAGAAATGTGGCCAGTACCGAGAAACGCATAGGAAGCAGAGATTGAATGTGGATCGCACACGTCAGGATAGAGAGGCAACCCAGATTACTCTCTGTTAGATCCCGATTTGAAGATCAAGGAAAGAAATAAAGATTCATACAAAACAAACCACTTTTCTGCTCTTTGTTAGATTTCTAAAACCGATGTTAGGAGTCTAGAGGTTCCAGCAAACAAACCAATGTTTGCCCTCTGAGGATCCCAACATGGTTTTTTCTTTTTTGGAAGGGAAAAGGCGGCTAGGGTTTGGGATAGTCGGTTGGGTTAGGGTTAGGGTTTAGATTTATGGACATGTTGGTGGCTAGGGTTAGGACGAGGGTTAGGGTTTTGGAGGAGAGGGGGCGGGTGCCGGAGGAGAGGGGGTGGGCCGTTTGGCAACAACGGGGCAGGGGAAGGGAGTGGGAGTTGGGCAGGGGGCTGCTGGACGCGGGCGGCAGGGGCCTGCTGGAGGCGGGGCCGAGGGAGGCGGGCGACAGCAGGGCAGGGGGCGGGAGAGGGGCAAGTAGGGGGCTGCTGGAGGCGGGCAGGGGAAGGCGGCGGGGTGGGAGGGGTTTGATCTAGGGTTAGATTTTTTTTTTTTTTTGTGTGGAGAGAGAGTAGATGGGTTATGGCTCTGATATCGTGTAGAATTGGAATAATGGGATGAACTTTATTGATGAGAAGACTATATTATATAGGAGAGGCTAACCCCTCTCTATCATTCTACCCGATGTGGGACTAAAGTCCATTACTAATACTAATACTTAACAGAAACCGATGACATTTTAAATAGGAATATTGTTAGAAGTAAGAAATAAACCTTTCTTTCTGGAGCAATTTGGGATCCACCATGCCATCTACCTTCTGCCTTCTTGTTCGCCTTTGGTTTCTTCTCCATGAACTTATCAAGAAAGGCATTAAGTGAGAGATCACTCAATGGATCACCATTGTAAACAATGTTCGCTCCTGAGAGTATTGTCCGAGCCATGGTTGCCACAGATGGGTGCACATGTGAGGCCAATATAGTCAACTCCCAACATGCGACACGATCTGCATTGCTGTAAAACACGAGAGAGCTATCAAACAAAAGGCACTACACTTGGGTAAATAGTAAGATTTGATTGCACACATACTTGATATCACACAAACCAAAAAATCTATAATAAGCCAGGGCATTTTAAGAACATAAATAATTAGCTACATATTGCACTTAACCCTCCAGTGCAACTACATATAATGTCAATTAGAAGAAGTACAACAAGTATGCCTTTTGCTTCAACGTGAGGCCAACATTTATATATTACTTACTAAATAGCTCTTCAACTATAGTAGTTATAATCTTCCAATGTAATGAATGCCCCTAGATAGGTATTTGCGCTTTTGAAAATGCATGAGTCGGGTAAGTTTCTGGGTAATTTCACTTAAATACCCTGAACCATCACATATATTCAAGTTGATACCCTAAACAATTTCTTTTTATCAAGTTAACCCTGAACTTTATTACTTCACTTAAATACCCTGGACTATAGCTCTTTCAAGTTGGGTCCTAACCCAAAAAAAACCAAAAAACCCTTATTTAAAAAAAAAAAAAAAAAAAAACTCCCCCGCACAAAGACCGGTGTAGCTGGATGGTGGCACAAAGGCCGGGGCAGCATTGCAGGGGGAAGCGATGATTGTGGCACTGCCAGTGTTAGGTTTTTTTAATTTAAAGGATTAGTTTTTTCTATATAAAAGTGAGTGTCCGAGACATATCTGAGTGTCAGTGTCCAATACAGGACACGTTAAAGATGAGAATGTCTATGCTGCATAACCCCCCCCCCCCCCCCCCCCCCCCTTTTCATGTCGATAAACGGTCATGTTATGATTGTTTGCCTTCTTTTTGTAGGTCTAAAAGAAGTCAAACGGTCATACCTTCAACACTAAGTGGAACAATTGACTAAAGGAGAGTTTAACATCATCATCAACCAAGCCTTCTCCCATTAGAATGGGGCCGATTTGAGTTTAACATGCAAAAACTCAAATAGTTCGAAGTATTTAGTTAATTAAAAAATACTTCAAGGTGCCGACACAAAATTTGGATAAAGGCTTTGTTGTAATTGTTGTAAAAATAGTTCAAGGTATTAAAATGAAAAATCACGATAGTTCAGGGTATTTAATTGAAAATTAGCCCAATTTTTTAACTAATGTATTAAGTCACTCAACCTACAAATGTGACTCATGAATTCAACAGCCTGGAGAGGTCAAATAAGTTATCCACTAATTCAAAACAACATCATAAGACTATGAGGATTGGTAGCTTTCTACCAGTAGTACAGCAACAAACTGCAAGGACTACAACAGTGACATGATGTTGCATCTGACAACACCATGACTCCATAAGTGCTAACGTGAAAGTAACTTGAGGTTGAAACTTAAAATTGATTGATGAAAGGAAAAAGTGTCATCTTTAAATGAAGTAATTTCAAAAATTGAAGCAGGTGTTTTGAGAGAGAGAGAGATACCAGTAAGAAGGTTCACGATGTCGTGGATTATAACCCGCAGGTAGAGTAGATCCAGGAGGTTTTTGAGTTTGTTCTTCGTTATTCTCACTTGTGCCTTTTGATCTTAACCCATCACTCAAGATGTCTTCTCTGTCAGTGTCGTATTCCTCTTTACCATCTGGAATTGGTAACTCCTTGCCATCTCTTTGGGAATTCAGTGAGTTACTTGATTGAGGATTGCTCGTCTCATCATGGTCTTCCATGATGTCCTTAAAGTATTCAAGCTCATCATCAACAGACTCCTTTTGTAGCACCATATTCCTGCATGCAACAGGTATTTCCAGAACTAATTACTTAGACACCAGGTAATCATTATGAAGATTATATATCACTCTTTTACAACCTACCACAAAGGTGGCTTTGCTTTAAGAACCTCCGACAGTAGAAAAAGGCATCCACATGCAAATTGAGGGGGCCTCTGAAGTGCTACCTATAATTAGATGTAATCATTGTTCAATTCAGTAAGGAAAATGGGCTTCTAGGTGATAAAATACATAAGGCCAATTTATTCTATGCAAGTTCTGTGGTGATTTTGTTCTAGATGGAAAACGGGCTTCTAGGTGAAGCCCACGTAAATAACCGCAGCCAAGGCTAGCAAATAATTACTAGCTCTTTTAGCGGCTGCAATTTGTTGGAAATGTAACTGAAACAATATAGCAGTAGACCTACATACTGTCCTCAAGAATGTAATGAACATGGAATAGTATAGTCTAGACACATGAAATATGGCCATCGAGATGATATACCGTTGTTCACAAGAGGACAAAAGATTTATAATAACTTGTTAAAAGGCATAGCACAAACAAGTTACAAACAGATGCCATCACAAGAGGAAAAATATTTGTGATAACTCGTTACAAGGCATTGCACAAACAAGTCACAAACAGATGCCATTGTATAGTTCACAACTCAAGCCTAGCTACACCTAGCTTTAATTCGTTATGTTGAAGTCCGTGCCACTACACCAAAAACTTTAGAGCTATGAAGAGGGTTGAGGGTTAAATAGGAATAATATTCCAACGCGCACCTCCACAGGTCGAAGGCCGGATTTTATGGGCCAAAAACTGGACTCACACAGTGGTATAGTTTTTTTTTTTTTAATATGCTTAAATGCGTGCGAAAGAAGATTCGTACCCGGGTTACTCTGATACCATGTTAAAGTCCCTTGCCACTACACCAAAATCTCTAGATCTGTGAGGAGGGTTGAGGGTTAGATATTTGTTGTAGATACTAAATCAATTGCTTGGTTCTGACTTGAATGAAGAAATAATGACGGTAATGATGTAATAAATGTTGTCGTGGGTGGTATTGTGCTAATTTTGGCCGAAAAAAATAAAAAAAAAAACAGGAAAGGAAAAAAAAAAACTGTGCTGGTTTGGGGAGTTGATTCAACATTTCCTGCATCAATTCCACCATTAACATCAAATGAAACATGGGAAATGGTGCAAAAATGTTGCATTTCCATTTATAGAAAACCAAACACCCCCTTAAAGAGTTTTACAGAATGCCAATAATCACAATAGCATTTTCCACTTGAAGAAAATTCTCTAGCACACCCATATTGCAGCTGAATTACTACTTTCTTTCAATTAAATTGATAAATATTTCAAATACATTTACTGGAAGTTGTGTATTACAATCAGGAAATTTGAGTTGAAACACTAAAACTTCCAATAACCAAGTAACTTCTGCCACTCGAAGAAAAATCCTCTGAAGTAACTCATATTTAATTAAACAAGATGAATTCAAATATTATCTACTGGATGTGGATCTCATTGTTATTTCATTGGAAGTTTCGTAATAGTTTACATAGGAGGTTGTGTAACAATTTTACAAAGATATAAAGATCGATGAATAATTTTTATATTTAAAGTTGACCAACACTTTACATAAACACAGAGAAGACAATGGATTGATAGACAAACAAATAAGTTTATAATAGTTTCCTTCTAGAGAAAGATTAAGGTTAACTGTGTCAATCTGAAATCCAGAGTTTAAACACTGAAAAGGTCGCTAATAGTATTGATGTTTATCACTTGCACTAATTCCTAAGGTCAATCAGATTGTAATTGAGGTAGTAATCGTCAAATTATAAGCCAATTTCATGTCATTAATGGGAAGTCGCATGAAGGTGTGAGCCACCCGTAGTGAATTGAGAGAACAGTTTCCACTGAGGCAAACATAAAGCTTCCCTAGTCAGTGTTAAAAAACTGGAAGTTGAAGAAGTAAGACGTCATTTTTTGATAGAAATAAAATGACTTACCCTTTAAGAAAGTTCCTAAGAGAACCCAATTGGGATTGAATTACTTACTATATCATATTCTAATACACTGAAAAAATGAGTGACCAATAATACAATGGTGTTTGTCAGTACAACAAAATTTCATAGAACACCGACCTGAATTAAATTGCTACTTTTATGGTATTACTAGAAAGTATGGATGTTATATATAGCCTCATTAGATACGAGGAGGGTTATTCAACAACCTGCAAGAGGCGCTTTGAGAAGGCTGATACCCGCTTCACATTAATGTCATTCTTCATTGCTTTGGCCAAGAGCCCAAGGAACATTTCAGGCTGAAATACCAAAAGTACTATAGTCAGATAGTAAGAGACGAATACACAGGGAAACCATAAATTCCAGCTCAATTATAACCAAAAGGCTGTATAGTTAGAACAAATGCATGCCATTATACTAGTAGTAGAAACTTCGACAAGCTTTCCAAGAGAATGGTTGCTTAGGATGTCTAGATAGCAGTAAAACGCAGGCTGAGGACACACACACACGGCTCTAAGATATGTTAGGAACATCAAGGATCTAAAGCACAAAAAGGACGGCAAAGTAGATAAGCCTTTCCAATAAACTGCCTCAATGTTATGTTACTAATTGTACAATGTAATTCATCATCATACTATAAACAAATATTTTAGTCAACAGGGCTGCATGGGAATTTATTGTGCTACACTAGAGGGCAACCTATCAAGTATCAACAACAATAATGCAGATATTTGGCAACTTGTAATAATATTGCCCCCCTGAGTTTAGTGAAAGCCATACATTAGGCACATGCTGGCAACCTTTTTTCTTCACAGCAATGTACTACATTTTCTTACCAAAAGAAAAGGTACAAACTATTATCAAAGAGAACATCCAATTTAGTGTTTATATCTCAAAGTTTGAAGTATACTTTACATATTCGTTGTGGACTCTCCAGAAGATGCTTGGTCAGCACATGAAACTTAAAACTTTACTTCTGAGCCTGAAACCATCAGTGCATACTAATCAAAAATGTATTTAGAAGCCATACAGTGGACAAGGGCAGGTGTTTTAACAGGGCTAGGTGCATTGGAGGAGCAAGGTACCCCCTAGTGCTTGAGGTGAAAGCCCAAGGTGTGGGGGCTCACCTTATTTGAAGCAAGTACATTCTTTGAAAAACTCCTTATCATGATTCAGGTAACTCGAAGGCATTTCAGCATACTAGTATCAGAGAAGTAGCCTAAAACAGAAGACCGGAGCTTCTGTTTTAGGCTCCGGAGCTTCTGTTTTAACAGGGCTAGGTGCATTGGAGGAGCAAGGTACCCCCTAGTGCTTGAGGTGAAAGCCCAAGGTGTGGGGGCTCACCTTATTTGAAGCAAGTACATTCTTTGAAAAACTCCTTATCATGATTCAGGTAACTCGAAGGCATTTCAGCATACTAGTATCAGAGAAGTAGCCTAAAACAGAAGACCGGAGCTTCTTTCTAAACGCGCCAAATAGCCAAAGAATAAAGAACAGTAGAACAGTTCAGCATGACAGCATACTAGAAGTCTAGAACATAACTTCAGCATTGGAAGTGTCATTCACTTCAGTAGAAAAGAACTAAATAAAAAAATAGAAAATCACAAGAAAATTTCAGCAAAGCAGGAGAAGAAAATTGATAACCTATCACAAATTCACAATGCATCAGCTTTGGGCCATGATTACTCTAATTATTTGCATGGAAACAGAAGTTGAAGTTTAACCATAAAATCACTAAAAAAAGACTAATATGGTTATTTGTATGAGAGAAGATGTGAGATGTAAGATTGTAGACATGAAAAATAAAACACTTTAAACACAAAGTCACTAAAAAAGAATACTATACTTATTTGAATGAGAGAAGATATATGATTATAGACATGGAAGAAAAATTCAAAATAAACAGATTACTAAAACTGCTAAATATTTTATTAAAAAAACTGCAAAATATTTTATTGACATTTTGAAAAGAAATACAACATATGATTTAAAACATCTGAATTGGGCGGCCTTGTCAGAATGCTGTGTCAACAGGTCGTCGGCAGTGGAGTGAGGGCCGCGACCGGCGACACCACAAGTTGGTGGATTTCAGAAACAGAGCAGGGTCAGAGGCGGCACTTTTGCTGGACGAGAGAAGAGAGAAGGGTTGAGACTTGAGAGAGGGTCAGCACCAACGGGTTGGAAAGAGGGGTTTGAGGGAGGAAAGAATTAGGAAAGTGAGGGGTTGTAAGAGTTTATTTATCACCGGATAGTTGTTATAGTTTATGAGTTAAAAGTTAAAACAAAAAACCTAAGTTCAGTTAAAACAAAAAACCCAAGTTCTTGTGGACACGCCTCGGCTGCCCTTTGCACTATGCATCCTAGGTGTCCGCTCTGGTCCAGCCAAGCACCTCAGGTTGTTGTGTGACAGGGCAGATACGCCTCCTTCGCGCCACGGGTGCACAACCTCAAAGCACCCTTGACAACACTACTTCGGAGAGCAGATTCCTTTCATGCTTGGAATAACATATTCCCCTCCTGCTTGAACAAAAGATTCCCCTCGTGCTTAGAATTGCATATGGGGTCCTTGTAGGAATGTGTCGATCCCCATTTTACTAGTCTGCATATATTCAGCCACTGTAAGGCCTTATCCCTGAAGGGATGAGAATCGAGCTCAAGGTTACCACGAAAGTAGAACACTCTGATACGCAGAACGTATACCACGAAAGCAGAACGCTTTGATACGCAGAACGAAAAAGGGTACGCAGTACGCTGGTGGTCCTAGTACGCGGTACGTTGGGGGTGTAAAGTTGATCCAGGACGTGGTACGTTGAACCAGAACATAAAACATTATTAGGGACACATATTCAGTATAATATATTATGTAATCAAAATTAAAACCAAATAAGTTCACTATTTGCAAACTTCCTAGCAATAATGTTTCGTCATAAGAAGTACCAAATCATCGTCTCTTACATTTTAACAGAAAACAACTAAAGAACTGCATTTTTCCCCTTTATACTTGCTAAATTGCATTCTTCGTTCAGTAAGGGTAGAACGTAAGTGAACTTTTCTCTGGTCTAGGCCATTGATTTATGTCCATATATTAGGTCATCAGTTCAAGTTGACATAAACCAAATAACACCTTGCAGAACCAAGTCTATATATTAGCTCACCGGAATGTGGAAACCACATAACAATTTTACCAGCGAACTGCATTTCGGTACATGCGAAATGGAACGTGGTTCGCCACATATATGGCGAATTCCGAAAACATTGGTTGAGATTTCAGGTCTAGCTGACTCTAGATTCAATACCAATGGTTAAAATGTAACATATAAGCGCAATATACCATCATTCCTTTTTATTATAATCCATCCATTCATCGCTACAGAGAACTTCTCACAGTATTCTCTTTATGGGAATTAACACTATGAGGCCAACAGGGCGTTGTCTTCTCAATATACTGAACTTGAATGCCCTGATTCCAAGCATGAGAGAGTATCATAGAGCTTAACTGGCAGCAATATGAATACCTTTTGCTGGCACTGAAGTCTTGAACATGTTTACAGGATCCAATATAATGGTTGAAATACAATGGAAGAAAGTTTGGGTACATTCCTAATGGGCTTGCACTTGTAGTTTAATTCCATGATTTGGTAGCTTTAAGAAAAAGAGGAGAGACATAGGGGGTCTAAACCAACTATATAGACCATGCTGTTAAAGCTCACGCAAACAGAAAACAACCATAGAAATTACTCTTAGCTAGGCTCAGACAAGCATCAGGAATGAGGAAAAAAGCGAAGCTGGATTAGACTTAAACATAAAACTAAATCATAAGACATAAGAAAACAATAAAAAATGAACAGACTCTTATGATCCATTGAAAGTTAAGGATTTCCATGAAATAACACATTGTGAAGCTGGATTAGACTTAAACATAAAACTAGAAACATAATGCAGGAACTAAAGGAGTGAAAATATAATTACCTTAGAAGAATTCACAGCTGCAGGAGTCAGAAGCTTCGAATACAAAGCACGGTAGAATCTGTCACTAGCAATCTGATTCTTCGAAGAAATTTGATACAGAAGCATCAAAGACTGAACCCCAACATTAAAATTTTCGGAATGGACCTGCAGAATGGAGTAACAAGGATAAATGATGCATCATTATATATAATTGAACTTACTAGCTTAAGTTACGTGTGCCTATGCCCAGCTTAGATACTCACCAATCTGAAAAGGGTCGGTGTTTGAACCTCTATAACATCATCAGCCTCATCACTTGAAACAAAAGGAAATGCCCGGTTAACTCCCTGTTCAGTATGGATAGCATGATTCCGTTATTAAGGAAAAAATCAACATAAATCTCACATTTAAATTAAACAAATCTAAGAGAAATACTACCACTAACATTGAAAATTCAAATCGGTATTAGTGCATAGAGAAAGTATGGCTTTGCTTTTGTGAATTCAATGCAGTTCAAAAAAGTAAAGTTCGACTCGGTTTCAGTATCGGACCCCTACTATGAGTATCTGCTTCTCGGCAGCTTATTTTTCTTTCGTGTGCGTGTGTGTTTGGGGGGGGGGGGGGGGGGGGGGGGAGGGGGGGGGTGTTGGAAGGGTGCGAATGAGTCAGTTTTGGCCACTCAATTCCAATCTGAAATGGTCAAAATGTATCAGTATCCTATTGGGGAAATTTTGTACGACCCCTCCAAGTTTTTGAAACTTAGCAGCCAACCCCCCCCCCCCCCCCCCCCCTCTTTCCTGTTGACAAGTCCGTGTGTCTAAACTCCCTCCATGTGATTCCTTGTGTAGAGAAACTGTACATGTATACAACAAGCATACAAATGATAAACTAAACTGAGCAGTACGATGCAAGTCATTACCACATGCAACGCTCCCTTAACGAGTATCTTGAACTAGACATGATCAACGAGTCTGGCGTAGAAGAATTCCTTCAATGTGGAATTTTGGGTTGCTTTTTAGCATTTTTGTTTTAACTAGTGATACATTACGTATCAGTTTATCACTCAATATATAGCATTTTTGACTCTACTAGGAATACATGATACAACATTTTTGTGACTAGTCATACATTACAATTTACATGTCACTGGATTTTGTCTGACTAGTGACACATAATGATATATTACATGTTAGTTTTTTACTTCTCAATATTACTGAATACAGTGTGTTGCTACAGAATACAGTGTGTTATAATTTGCTACAATTAGCGATAATTGGTTATAGTTGCTACAGTATGTCATAATTAACTTTAAATGGTATAGCTAGCTATAGATGTCCTAAAAGGATATAGTTGGTCGTAACTGAATATAGTTGGTTATAACTGTCACAAATGGCTATAGTTGTCTATACTTGGATTGTGTGTGATTAATAATACATAATATACATTGCATGTCTTTTTCTTTCTTTTTTTACTTTTCATTGCTACTTAATACATTATGTCTCTAATTATGTTTTTAAACTTGTAGGTTACAACATATAAAAAGTAAATATAACTTTTAAGTTACACTTATAACATACTGAAATTAAGCATTTTAGTCGTCGCAGCATAATTGTAATCACTAAATGATAACTACAACCAAATGACACAAAATGTAACCATTATAGCATGATTATAACAAAAGAGGTATACTTGTAACAGACTTAACTCTAAATGTACCCAATGCAGTCTAAAGATAACCACCATACAATGCTTACTTGTAACGCACTTGGGTTTCATACCCTTTATTCAGCCTCTTAATTTCATCTTGAAGCTCTGTCTTGCCATTTATGCCTTGTTGTATACAGGTAAATATAATTTGAAAGCACAAAGAAATAGTACTGTGTATCAGATGTAAGTATTGAAGACAAATGTAACCAGTGGATCTCTATTATAACAATCTCTACCAACTATATTAGTATATTGTGAAGAGGTGGGTGCAGCAATAATACTTGATTATTCTTAGCATAGATAATAAAACATCAATTGTGATTGTCAAAGGCTCCCTCCTAACAATTTTAAAACATTCAAATAAAGAGATTTGGGATTTAATTTTGGTTGGCAAAACCTAAACAATAATTTTGTTTTGAAAACCAATGAAAAGGTTCCATTCACAAAATAAAACCGCAAATCAACAAAGTTGGACAAATTTTATTCCTATTATTTTTCTTGTTTTTTCTTTCCTCTTGTAATAGCTGTTTTATACATTTCTTTTTAGACTTTTTAACATAAAATTATAATACATCAATTTAACTATTTTTAAGTTAAACTAAAAATTAAATTTGTTTAAATTTTAAATCATAGATTATAATTCAAAATTTAAATCGTGCTACTTAATATTCTTAATTATCTGTAGTGAACTAATCTATATTTTTTCTGTGTATATCTCAACAGGACAGAATTGTCATTTAGGACAGAAGGGAGGAGAAGGGGGGGGGGGGGGGGGGGGGGGGGGGGGGGGTTGATATTAAATTTTATGAATAAATAACATAAAGTATGCAATATCTAAATTCGAGGCGACGGCGAAATACAATATATCTGCTAAAAAAGGTAACATAATTATATAAGGAAAAAACAAAAAATCAGGGGGCAACCCTTAACCCACACCCCCGCGCCCATATGTAGATCCGCCCCGTCTATAGCCACATATAAGCAGCTATATAGCCATTTTTCAGAATATATAACTGACAGTTTTTATGGGGGCAATGGGTAAATTATTAGTGTTTAAAGGGGTACAAATGTCAAACAGTCCGAACCACGTGGGAACCAACCATCGCGTCATTGTCAATTACTTTAAAAAGGAACAACAGTTTGAATGGGGTAAAATGGTCTGTTCAGCATATTTCTTCCTATCTGTACACGTTTCTTAAACATGTGCAGTTCCTCTATACAATGAATCGCATGGAGGAAAGGGCATCTTACATATGGATTTTTCAACAAGGGGGCTACCACGTGGCTGTACAAAATTTCCCCTACTTAAAAGCTTCGTGAAAAAGTAGGCCACACAATATTTGCACACATAGGTAGAAAACCAAGGACACGTTAACTCTGCAAAAATGATACGACTTTTCTCTGGTCTAGGCCACAATTTCGGTACCGTCTGGTATTTGTGGGGGTATCGGATTGGAAATGCAAAAAACTATACGATACGGCCGACACATATCGGTATCGGCAGATACTACGAAACTTGATTTTTACACAATATAAAAAGGACTTTTAAGATATGAACAACCATTATTTAGCAAGGAACCTGATAGAAAGTATTGAACAACGATTTCTTGACCGAACTATAGCACACCCAAATTCAACAAAGATTACGTAAAAATTGACGTGAAAATAAATGCAAAATCAAGAACTTGCATGCTCCTATGAACCAGTCTTATTTTAGACCCAACAAAACTGCAGAACCTTCTGTTGTGCTCAATTTAGGCATCCAGATTCCAGACTTTGTTGTACTTTAGTTTCATAAAAAAGGAAAGAAACCCAGGCAAAGTAAAAGAGAGCAAATATTGCATGATGCCAGTCGATGTCAAATAAAACATTTGGTAGATCACCAGAATACTTTTAATTAAAAAAACAATACTTACAGTTAGCAGAGCAGATAGAAGCCGAGAATCCATCTCAACATGCGATTCTGGAGAATGCTTTATTTTGCTGTTATTCCTTCCCTTTTTCTTTTCGCTTTTCCCTATCTGTTTATCATTTTTTCCTTTCTCCTGAACTTTACCAGCTTGGGCCTCTGAAATTAAGACCTGAAATAGAAATGCCAATGCAATGATATCCACTCCGTCAAAAGTGAAGAATACTACACGACTTCGAAACCAGATAATACTGAAAGAAACAGAAGGAATTTAGGAGGGGGAAAAACTAGCACTCGACGAGATACAAGGCAGAGCATCTCAGTACCTGTACCCTCACGCACTACAATCAAAACCTACTCTGCTAAGTATAGGACTGTAGGAGAACACCTTATTAAAAGAATATTTGGTAATAGTATGTGAGAAAGGTAGGAAGAAAATAGAAGGAAAATGGGAAAAGGAAATATTAAGTTATCATAAACAAATAGAAGCTATTAGCAATACTTGATATGACAGCCAAGTACTACTATTCTTATTCCTTCTTTTCCTTGATATTTCATTTTAAATCTTCATAGTTTCTACAGGTCCTTAAAATCTTGCCAGTTAGGCCTCTGAGATGTACATGCCATTGGATTCTGTTATAAAACCCATGTACCCCCAACCTACACCCTGTTCAAGATGTTGATTTTCCAAATAAATTTGGGTAGAACTACCCTATCAGCGAGATCCTTGTAAGGATTATATCTTCCAACCACCAACAGATATAGTGATGACGTCACGGCCTTATCTCTACTAAGAGACAGTTATTTGTTAGTACATTTGGTGTCAACCGACTGAAACATGAGGGAATAAAAAGCAGATAAGTAGTTTAGGGCAGAGAAGATAAGACATTAGATCTATTTCATCCGTAAACGGAAAGTAAGCTTACCAAAAAAAAGTGTGTAGATAGATCATAGTAAGATCAGAGTGTTATATGAATTAGATTGCCAAGAAAATGCATTTGTGAATAATAAACCAGAAAGAAAGCATGATAATGAAAACCATAATTTAATGGAAGTATTAGACCATAAGAGTACCTTGAACAATGCAAAGTATACATCTAGCAAGCGCTTTGCTACTTTGGGTCCATCTCCCTTTTTACTAAGAAGAATTTGACTCAAGAAGTTAACCTGCAGTAAAACGTATTATATATTTGTCAGCAGGAGCTGTTCATCTGAAACTCAAGTGTGTCTGGTGCTATGTGTATGTGCTCACAAAGGGAGGGAGATGGGCTGGGGCTGTCACAATTTATTGCTTTCAGATATCATAAAGAGAGATCTGATAACTCAGAAAAGTGACTTCGGTAGGAACATTTTGGATTTCCAAACAATCAAGACTGACTTGGATTTTAAAATCATGACAAGTTGACCTTAGAAATCATGCACTAGTCTATTTTGACTTCCATATACAAAAACAAAACAAAAAAAATCCAATTTCTTCATAAATAGCTTTATTTCATAATTCATATTGATCCAACAAGTTTTATGCTAGGAGTTAGTGTCCTAGTTAGCACAACCCTCCATCTGAGAATAAGACTGGCAGAGAAGAGAAAACATGGCATTATGCACAAAGAAGATAATAACTTTCATAAATGTGACGACAAAAATAACAGGTCCACAACAATAACCGAGCCTTTCTTATTTTTTTAGAATGCTCCATTAACTACAAGAATCATGTTCTTCCATTCAGTACAATTAAGGGCCATAACCTCTGTTACATTAGCAAATAGCAACCTACCATATCCATTTTATGTCCGCCCAATTAAATGTTCGTTCTGGACAACCCATAATCCTAGAAACTCCAAGTAAGATCTGTCACTCCTACAGATGGGTACATCTCTTGTTTCATTTCACATGTCCAAATCCTCCACACAATTCTCTCTCATCTTAAACTTAACTGAAGCCACTGCTAGCTTCCCGCGCCGCACGCATTTCTTGCATTATCTTCAATTTATTTCCGCTTATCCATCTCAACATTCTCATTTCAGCTGTGTTCTTTTTTCAGGCACTTTCTTGATAGCAGAAAATTTAACATAAAAAAGTGTCTGATCTCAAATCAATCTAATAGAAAATTTACTTCATTTTCAAGATTATGCAATGTTCACAGAGAACTAGAGAAGCACCTCCATCCTTAAGCATCCTGCTAGGTGTATTAACTTATCTTCCGCGCGCTCATAATTATGATGGAATCCTGATCCTAAGTAACAAGCTGGTCATCCTTAGCTAAGTCTTGGGTATCAGTCGGGACTGATTTCTCATTCCTTTCTGTAGTTCTGCTAAAGTTACAGTCAGAATTCCTACTTTTTCATGTCAGATACTAAAACTATTCTCCACATTTCTACTTCAGAAATAGATACATAATTATTGCAGAGAGAAAACAACTTAAAGTCAATGCTCAATATAAGGTTATTTTAAAAGGAAATGGATGTGTATCACTCTTGATCATTATAATTGTGACACATCGTATTCATCTCCAGACTGGAACAAGGAGCTTTCTGGCACTAGGACACCCTTTTACATCAGTAACAAATGTCTCATGCATGTCCTTAATCACCTTATATACCCTTTTTAATCCCTTTTTAAATCCATATATAGTTATCAAATAAGCTCATAAGCTCGATGAAAGTGTGTACATCTATTTTCTTCTCTCTTTTTTCTTCTTCTGATATTTCCAGTGATATTCTTAATGGATAATAGCACAACTAATTGATCCTTTAAACTTAAAACAAACTTAATTTCCATAAATGATTGTATGCTTTTTTATTCGTTTCTCAATTACTCTCCCAAATAATTAGGTGCTACAGCTCGTCTTGTTTTCATTTTCCAAAAAGGATAGTGGTTCCTTGCTTGGTTAAATATTATTTCTACAATAATGTCCTAGGCGGTGGTTTAAAAGGCATCCTTCTCATCGCCTTAGGCTCCCGCCTAGGCATTTTGGATGCCCTGACACCTAGACAACTAGTATTTAGTCAGTGAGATACTGAGGTGCCCGTCTTGGAATTGGAGGCACACGTCTCGAAGTGCCTCAACCTGCCTCAAGTATCTTGGTGTGCATTGACTTAAAGGTAACACGACATGTCATTTTGTCATTTTCTAAATCTGACCCATGCCAAATAAAAATTATAGATATTATTAATATTTATATAGATATTAAAGAGTTTGGGAGGAAGAATAGTTTTTTTTCTTCTAGCTTCTTTCCCTTTCGTGTCTGTCCTAACTCAATGTATCCCATCTCTATTTCTAACAGTAACGAGCATTGCCACCAACCAATACGTAAATCTCTATATCTCTCGCTCACCCCTTTTCTCACTGACTCTCTCTCTCTCTCTCTTTCTTTTTGTTTTTTTTCCTATGCCATGGTCCAAGGATCTCGATGCCGACGATGACTTCTGAACGTTGGTCTCTCAGATAAGCATGTCTCGCTCTCTCTTTTTTATTTTTACAATACTTTTTCTCTCCAATAGGGTATTTCTATCCTCTATTCCTCACATAGTAGTTTAGGAAGCACAACACTCCAAATGTGTGTCGTCCGTGTCATATTGGACACATATTGGACATGCTACGAACACCGCAAGATATACTAGAATACCATATAGGTATTGAATATGTGTCGTGTTCGAAACTTAGTCATTTCTTATTGTTGCCTATATGGTAGATTTATGTAACGATGGTTGTCTTTCCTAATTAAACACAAACATTTTCTTACTTGAAGAGCTGCTATGACTTGGGGTAACATGAGTTTTAGTATCTACATGTTTGTCTTAACCTACCTATTGCACACCCCATTTTAGTCTTGAGGCCCCGCCTCAACGCCTTGAGGTCCCACCTCGGCCTTTCGGGGCTTTACCGCCTCGTCGCCTCACGCCACCTTAAAAAGCTTGGTCCTAGATGGTTCACATAAACACTTTAGGAGGATACTTCTATTTGTTTTCAATCTTTTGTTAGTACTCTACACACTTCAATATTAATGTACTCAACAACACCTTGTTACCTCAGCAAGCAATCTCGTATATATACTTTCTTCGTCCTTTTAGTTTGCAACAATGACATTTCTTTCATTTTAAGGATGGGTATACACTTCCTATATAAAATGTCACAAACCTTACATTTAGCCTCCTAGCTGCCTGTAACTAATTGTTGCTTTTGATAATCAACACTGTTAAAATTCTCTCCATCTTCTGGTTGAATGCCCTTTTGCCAAGAATGTCTGGTTTGGTCTGAATTCCCCCAAAACTTCACCAATTCCAATGACTTGAGGAAGATGTAGAATCCAAAGCACCAGGACTGGAGGCATTCCACAAAGTCTCCATCATTGTCTGCTTCACAAGGAGAGCAAGATGCAATGCAATTTTGTGGAGAGCAATTGCCAACACTATTCTACTTTTCAAAGTTTATCACCTTTACCCAGTAATCAGATAAAAAACACTCCAATCATAAAAAAAAAGGTCCAATGTGGCAACTCTACTAGCAAAATTCAATCTCAATGCAAATAGGTGTTGAGTTCCTCCTCCACAAACTATGGACAAATACATGTAATATGGAGCAGTTCAGCAATGTAGCTTGACAGTTTGACATACTCCACAGAATCATGAAGTAGATATCATTGCAATCCTGTCCTCTCCTTCCATCCTTGATCCGGAAGAAGTTGAGGCTCAAGCTGTAAGGTAAGCTTTCAATATGGGCACAGACTTCAGTTTCCTTGCCACTTGCTGACTGGATTTCCAATTGACACTATTCTCCACCATAGCAGATCTCCATCTTATTATGAAATGTTATCACATGTTACTAAGGTACATACATCTTAGCATCTCTTTCATGCATAGGGAATGAGAAAAAGAAAGTAGCAGTTATTGTTGCAACTTGCAAGTGTAGCTGCAACTAATGGACATCTTTTATTCTATTCTGGAACCCTTTGTTCTCCTCTTTGTAATCCTCTTGAAGATGATGTTTATTCTAACATTTCAACTTTCAAGGCCTTTTTCTAAAAAATAAAAATGTTTTCTTGACTTGCTTCTTTGCTAATTGCTAACAAAGTATGCACTACTCCCACACAAAACTTCAAACTTCATAAAATCTCTTTTTGACATAAGTACCATTTGGAATTAAAATATTTCTAAATTGCGGTTGAGGCGGCCGCTCCCTGCACCTGCCGTACGCGGTTGACGGCGTAGACATAGGTGAGACGGCATAGGCGGGGCCTATCTCGGAAAAAAAACTACAAATTTTATATAAAAAAAAAAACTGAAAGAAAACGGAACATCAGAGTTTTCTGGACTCTGGATGCTCTTTATTCTAATTTATAACTAATGTTAGTTGGGGGGAATCCAACTCCATATTCTATACCAAAGACATTGTCAGTCTCAATAAACGTGAAATCCTCAAAACTACAAAGAACTAACTTCAGCTTCTTGAGAGTTTTATTTAGTGTTTACATACATAGGCAGGATGTCATACACACATAGGAAAATGTATTAGGCGGCCTAGGCGGTAGGCGGACTCTCTCCGTCGCACACCAACCTACCGCAGTTTAGAACCTTGATAGTATTATATTTGACTAAATGTTTATCCACACAAAATTAACTGAATGCTCAACACTTCCTGAAACATATATTTGGTGTCACAAGGTCATATTACAATACCATATCAATTAACATGTCTCCAACCTCTCTTACATTGTGCATTCATGATTCATGACTTCTTGCACCATGTTATGTCGACTTCATACCCTATGACTCCATAATATATAAATGATTAATAAATAATAACTAACATATTTACCAAGATATAGCAAATTAATTAAACATATAATGCATACACTTTGTCAAAAAAAAAAACAAAATACTTTGATTACAGAAAACACATGACATTAAGCGGACCATGAAGCATACAATTACAAATAACTTAAATCTAATCTGATTGACAAATAGTATTGCATATTATTAATAATGGCCTGTATTTGCAACTAAAGTTCAAATGATACTTAATTTGTAACAATGTACGTATCATATACGCATATGTTAATATTAGAACTTCAAGCGAGATGTCCACAACTAAAATTTGATCCATATAAAAAGAATACATTACTTTGAAAAAATCATGAAACAAACACAAAGAATTACTAGGATGAAACTTTGTTCCAAGATCCATGTACATTCTCAAGATAAAGATCAAATACATTCAAAGAAAAAATATCTAGACCAGAAAATCATCACATGGAACCTAGTACACACATATTGATCTCTTCAAATCACAAAAAGAAGAAATATTATTCACTCAAGAATTAAAATAAATTCAGATAGAACATAAACAAGATATACGATAAAGGATTTGGGGGGAAGAGTAAAGAGGAGGTAGTAATTAGGCTTATGGATTGAAGGAGGAGAGAATAAAGAGGAGCTGGATTTGGATTCGAGGAGTGTTGAAGAGTAAAGCATTCACTTAGGATCGCATGAGGCAAGGGAAGGGAGGAACCTGGATATGGGAAGGAAGGTACAGGCCTGGCTGTTGGACACAAAAAGGAAGTAAAAGTCGCCTGCTAATCAAACAGAAAAACAGATGGTTGGAGAAGGGGCAGAGTAAGTGCTTCTTGGAAGAGAACATATTTTGATTCTCAGTACAGGGTCTGGGGGCGTGTCAAGGCAATATGTATTAGTTGAATGCATGGCTCAGGCTTCACATTAGAACCCACAAGTGAAGTGCAGCTTGTCCAGTAATGCTTCAAAATTGAAATGGAACCACCAATTACATGTCCAGCGATGTATTAAAATTCACACCAGAATCCATATGGGAAACAGCAAAACTCGTCTAGACCTAACACCTCCTAGCATGCATAACTTTGAACCTGCAGATTAGTATCTGGTGCAAGACAGGCCATATAAAGTCATCATGTACTGCAATACACAGAGAGTGCAAATATGAAGTTTGTAGAGATTGATATGTGGGACATATAAAGTCAACATGTTGTGCAATAAACGTGCAATTCGTGGAGATTGATATGTGGGGAAGTGAACATTAAAAAAAATAGTAAGCCTAGACTAGTGCAAGCTTCCTCGTAAGATTTATTCAGAACTAAGCAACCAAATAGTTCTTAGTTTGACCATGCAGGCCTAGTTATGGTAGAAAAGCTGGACAGCTAACCCATTCACATAATGACTGAACACTTTGAAGATCTTAGAAAAACGAAAAGCTTCAATAGCGATGGTGACAAATGACAATGATAAAAGCATACAGCTTGGTATTTTGCTCGCAGTCCAATATGCGGTCTGAAGATAAATGAATCAACCTCTTCAATCACCACTGCCTGTAAAGATAAAAAGGAAACAAATGGAATATTGAACTTGGTTATCAGATATAATTACCAAAGAGCTAACCAGTAGAAAGAGGCAGTTAAATATGCTGACAGATTACCTTCATATTGGGATGGGCAGATAAAAGACAAGATAATTGGTACCCAGCACCAGATGCTGCCTTCCTCTCTGGATCTCCTAGCTGCATATAACCAATAATTTAATCATCTTCAGCACTAACTTGGATAAATCAAACTTCTCTTGAAGGAACTGTGGCATCAATAACAGGCATCATGAAATGATGAAACTCACTTTATTAACAAGAGCAGAAAGTAATCTTCGTTCTTGTTCAGATTTACTCTTCAAAAGCATGTAAACAGTCTGCAAGAAATAGCAAGAGGAATGAGAATAATATATCAACCTACTAAGCTCCTTCATGTTACGTGCTGGAAAAGGATATCTTCCATCTATAAGAAATAAATTATTAACCACATCCAACAACAAGTGACGATAGAGCAACATCAACATACCAACAAAATACTGCTTCAGCAGGGCAAGAAGATAGGATAAGATCTATTAGGTATTCAATCAGAAAACTAATGTTCTAGGGAAGAAAATTTTCAGAAAGAATGAACCAGTTTACAACTCTTCTTAGTCATCTATACCATTGTTACTTGCAATGTGGAGCGCTTCAGAACACAAAACAAAAAAAGGGAACCTGATAGACGTGTCCAGGTGCGCAGAACATGTGAAGTAACTTCTTCTGAGCGCAATATGTTTATCCAGAAAAGTGGAACGTTTTTAAGGAACAAATATGTAATATAATATACAAGTATATTTAAGATCCAAAAAAATTCAAGTACAATAATATAGCATCATCAAAAATTCAAACTAAAAGAGATCCATAAATTCCAAACGATCCTGGCAATAATGTTTTTTTCAAAAAGAAGTAGCAATTCTTGGACCCTAAAAACTTTCAACAAAAAGTAACTGAAAGGACTTAATCTTCCCTTCAAAATTTTGGCTAAAAATGCAAGTATGTATTGTGTTCGCTTGTTAGAATGTGTTTTTCACATTCCAATTCGACAGCGTTCCGCATTCAGGACCGTGTGTTCCTGGATGAACGCTACCAACATGGTGAATTTAGGTAACCATAAATTAGTTCCCTAAGCTGTCATGTGCCCTATTAGGTGTTGTCGTAGGTGTTGTTCTTTTCATTTAGATTAGGAGCCCCCCAATTTCAACGTCCAGGATTCTTGTGATATCTCAGGGTATAGGAGTTTTGAGCGAAGAGGGTCATCTATAGCATATTTTAGTGAGAAATTAAATAAGGATCATCAGAAATACTCCACATACGAACATCACATGAGTCTCACATCCCTGTCGTAGTTCAAGCCTTGAGGTAATGGTGTCACTATTTTTTGCTTATGGAGTTCATTTTTTAAAGTGACCACCAACATCTATGATATTTGAATTCCCAAGAGAAGTTAGGGTCAGCATGCTAAATGGGTTAGAGTACTACACATCTGTGGTCAAGCATTGTTCAAGGGTTGGAAATAAGCCTGCAGATGCAGTTAGTAGGGTGGTAGCCCTTCTAGTCTTCTACACTCTGAATGTCAAGGTAATTGGATTGTAAATCACTAATTACTATCCTACATGTCAGGATTTTGGCTAGATCTATTGTTGACAAACAATGTACAACGACAGAAACTTTATCCCAAAATACCTGTTGGCTGTGATTTTTGACAAATAATATCCAAATTAAAACATCAGTCCTGTTACTCATGAGGGATATGTATTCAAAGGAAGTCACCTATGCATTCCCAGAACATCTTAGAGAGCTTATTTGATCTAGGAGTTGCATGCAGGTGGTGCAGCAGTCATTTTGGAAGATAACACCATTGCCATGGTTGAGATAGGTTTTCCCAGCCTAGTCTTATGAGGGATGTGGCACACATAGTTTTCAAGTGTTGTACCTGTCACGTGGCAAAGGGTATAAAGAAAAATGTGGACTGGACACTCCTTTGTCAGTATCACATTCCCCCATGGAAAGATAGTAGTATTAACTTAGTTCTAGGTTCTTCCCAAGACACTAAGAATTTCCTGATCACAACAAAACAAACATCTTCTTTGTCAACCCCCATCTTCCACGTCCTAAACTTGAGCCTAATTTTACAAAATTAGGGGTGTAGCTAGAGGACTAGGAGGAGGACAAAGGGTGGGGGAGGGGCGCGGTGGTCATTAGGTAACGTACCGCTCTCCATCAATGGGTGACGAGGTTCCCACTAATGCAAGGTTTGGAGAGTGTCAAAATGTACACACCACTAAAGAAGCCTGCTTCTCAGGATTAGCGTTAGTGCTCGAGTATGTGGCTAAATTATTTAGGTCTATTTGTTTCCTTTCTGGCTCTATGTACGAAAACATGTAGTTATTTTAAGCTTTTAAGATGAACGGAAGTTTTTTTGGTAACTTTGTATCATTACTCTCCTATTCTGCATTTCCTTTCTAGAATTAGCATTTCCTTTCTGGCTGAATTAGTTTGCCTGGATTATCCTTCCTCGTCACATCAGTTTCTGCTCTTTCTATTTCTGCATATAAGCCTAACTACTTTTCTTGTTCGAAAAATTTGTATTTTATTCAAAATCAGCATTAAAAGTCTATATATTACCACCAAGAGGTTGATCTAGTGGTAACACTAGTAAGGGTTCTATTCTAAAAGCCCGGTGCCCACCCGAGGCCCGCCTAGGTGCCTGCCTAGTCCCCCACCCCCCGACGCCCGACTATGCATTATTTTGGGGTTTATGGACATTTCTGCAATTTTCAGTAGGTTTTTTGGATTTTTTTTATTTTTTTTAACTGCCTAGATCTAGGTGTCCGCATAGGCAGGCTAGGCGGCGGATGTCCGCCCGACGATCGCCTAGCGCTTTTCACAACCTTAAGGGAGGGGAGGAGTGTGTGTGGGTTCGAATTGCAACCTTGGAGGCTAAATAAAAATGGGAATGGAAGGTGGTCTTGGTACTAGTAGCCCAAGATAAGGACGGTCATTAATGACTAGCCTTATCTCAAAAAAAAAATCGTATATATTCCTTACATCTATTTTTGAGCCTTTTACCAACCCAAAAACCCTTCGATCCAGCCTAGATTCTGACATCTATGTCTGCATGTATCTCTCCACAAAACAAGCATGTTTCTTTGAAACCCGAGCATCAAAAATAAAAGCAGTCTATTCCAGGTTTCTCCAACTTCATTCTGGGAGATGACTTGCTAATCTGAACAAGGTAGTCTTTTATAAGCAAGGATCAAGAGGTAGGAGTTGAAGATTCATGAATGAAATTGGTTTTACTCTTGGTAAATTTCAGATTACAAAGAGGCCAACAGAAAGCAGTAATTAAATAATTTTACATCACATTTTCAAGTTTTAGAAAAAACATTAATAACGTAAATAACCTAGAAAGCATAAGTGCTAAATATGCCAACTACCTGAGATGAAAGAGCAATATTATTGCCAACAGAACAAAAAATATGTCATGATAAGGAAGGCTCGCCATGCCAAACAAAACATAAGAAACGGAAGAAAGAAATGAATATTGACCTTCATTGC
This sequence comes from Iris macrosiphon, assembly GCA_036927795.1. NCBI lineage: Eukaryota > Viridiplantae > Streptophyta > Magnoliopsida > Asparagales > Iridaceae > Iris > Iris macrosiphon. Next base: position 23,947,816 of record JAYESA010000020.1, on the reverse strand, counting down.
TTTGTCTTTGAGATTAGGTAACATATCCTTCAATGCGTCCTCAAGAGCAATAACAAACCGTTCATATCTACATGAATGAATGGCTGAAGTCAAGACGTATACAACACGGGAAAAAAAAATTATAATCACACAATCAAGACAGTCCTACAAGGAATTCAAGTTAGAAAGTTGCATGCAAAAATTATGGCACGTAAAGGCAGTAACGGCTTTCGGTAATGGCAGTAAAGGTCTTCTACTAGGTATAGGCACTACAGGCAGTATGGTATTGTTGGAATGGGCATTAGAGTAGGGATAGGCAGCCCTTGAGAGTAATGGCTTTTGGTAATGGTAGTAAGGGTCTTCTAGTAGGTATAGGCACCACAGGCAGTATGCTATTATCGGAATGGACATTAGAGTAGGGATAGGCAGCTCTTGAGAGCAGTCCGTAATAATGCCTTACATGTCCAGTCATGTCGTCATATATATAGTTCATCTTCTCTTCCAAAAAAAGAAGAAGAAATTAATAACATAGTAAAGTCAATTATAAATTAATAAGGAGGGCCATTCGGGCTAAGCGGGCCTGTCAAAAGACTGACCGCACGGATGGCCTGCCTGTGTTTGAAGGTGCTTAACATGGAAAAAAGGAAAGGAGCCATAATCAATAAATCCATGACCAGAATTATAGAATGAGTGAAGTTTTTATGCATCTGTGTCATGAGCCCACTAAATGATATAAACATCCAAAATGACTCAAATATAAATAGTTCACATACTGAATCGTGCATAGACATAGATAAAGTGACATAGTATTTATAAGATGATTCTACTATGCATAGTAGTGTCTTTAGTAAAAAAACCAAAAATTAGACAAGGAGTATGTATGCATACATCCTTTCACGACTAAGATGCAGCATCATTTTCCAAAAGTTCCAGATAGTAGAAGTGAATCAAACAAAATGACAAATAATTATGCATTATAAAATCTTAGCAGATGCCAAAAGAATCAAACCTTTGCTTCAAGCATTCCTCCCAGTGCCAGAACAACAAAAGAGAGTAGCCATCTTTTGTTTCAGGCAGACTATCTAGGGGCCGTTGGATAAGAGATTTTAACTTGCGATCAGGCAACAACCTGTGAAACAAACAATATTCAAAATCCAACAACAAGAAATGGGAATCAACAACTGCTAAGTGCTAACTCACTACAAAATGGTATAAAGCATTATAGAGAAAACCAGATAGAACAAACATAGGATCAAACAGAACATAATTTTGCATGAAAGTATTTAAGTTCATCAGTTGATACTTTTTGTAACGATAACACTTAAGAAAGCAATAACACAATTCCTTAACATAAGACTTGGAGGCACTCCTACAGGATATATGAAGCTAATCGAAAGATGTCAGAAACTATGTTGACCTGTCGCATACAAGGAGAAAATTATAACCCTTTATCTATCATTCTATTTATAGAGAGAGAGAGAGAGAGAGAGAGAGAGCATAGATCAAGAAAGTCTTTCCCAAATATCACGCTTGGCTCTTTCACTATTTGAATCCTTTGATTCCATTTTGCTATGTTTGGAAGCATTTCCTAACGTTAGCACATACCATGGTCCATATCCTTTTTACAGCCTTTATCAAAGTTATTAGGTTGAACACTAGTTATAGCAGCTCCCTTAAGTAATATGCTATTGCTTATATTGACACATATTCTAATTCTAATATCAGTATCTTATACTACATGATAAGCTTTTTCTAATACAGTACAATACGATGTGTAACAAATATGATTCAGTAAACAATACGAAGAGAACACTTATCTTAAGATATACTTTCCATACCACACAATACGATACGTATCACCAGTTACAAATTACAATGCATCGAGCAATATGAAAATTGTCAAGTTAAACTGAAATTAACAAGAACGCATTTTAAGTGATTTCGTAATTAATGGTTTTGTAGCCCACCGTATAACTTTAGAACTCGAAAAAAATACCCACACAACCATTTAAAATCATTTTCAACCAAATCTCCAGGTAACATCCTTCTCTAACTTGTTGGACAAACATTTCCTTCTGACATCCTTCCTCAACTTCCAAGCATCTCCAGCAAACGACGTCCAAAACCCAGTTTTTCCACAACTGTTTTTTTTTTCCTAAAGTTTAACATGTTATAGAATGTAAAATAGAAACATTTTCAACTTAAGGTTGACAATAAGCTTTGATTGATCCAATGATGCTTCATGAATGATAACATGTGTAATACTAATTTTAGATCTGTTGGTCTTAATCAGCAACCTAATGATGAACTTGTAATTGCTTGATGATGCTTTTTATTGTTGCTTGATGTTAAATTGATCTATATATCATGACTATATTAATTTCCAACTGTAATTCCTTCCTGTTGTGAAAACTCACTCTTAGTACATGTTAGACATCAATATAGGCTGCTGCCATATTTATTATTGAACCTCCCTTATTGTTGCAAAAATTATCACTCCTAGTACCTTTTGACCATCAATATAGGATGCTCCCTTATTCATTATTGAACTCTTGCTAAGACAAGATTTAGTATACTCTGTTTTAATACTATTTTCAATTTTTTAGATTCCATAGCATTTTTCTATTTTCAATCTTCAGATCTTCTACAGTCTCATCAACTATATTCCATCAACAAACACATACGCATAGACAATCATCCTGAATGTGCCTAGTAAGTTCAACCACAACTAGTTCAAAGAGGTAAAACTTAATGCTGACCCTTGATGTCAGCATATGGTGATGGAAAATAGGGTTGCATATCCACTAATTGTTCGCACAATAGTCATACGTCTATCACAGATATTCAATTTAGCTAGGATTGTTTCTTCTACAATATCAACCACGTTATCATATGAGAATCATTACAATAAGTTGGAAGTGAATCCTATAATAAGTTGGAAGTTGGAGGTGGCGGAACTTCAGGATAACATGAGAGAAATTTGTCTCAGGTGTTTAAACATCTACAACGTAGACCAATAGCTGCATCACTTAGGAACGACAATATATTAGCTAAAGGAGATGCTCTAACTACGGATAAGGTAAATGAACTTGGATTGAAGCCATAAAGAAGGATATTGTTTTGTTAAGTTTACGGAGTACATGGACCTAAACTGAATTGAGTGGATGAGAAGGATTCAAATGGCCCCAGAAAACTGGGATAGAGGCATTGTTCATGTTCTATGCAATTTGAGTATCGATGAAGGACCCATTTGTAGTTATGAGTCATCATGACAAAACGTGTTCAGGTAGATCAGACTCCAATGCCAACCCTAACAGCCACCTATACCAGATAGGTTATAGTTAATGTGCTAAGATTCTGATCTGGTAGATATATTCAAAACTTGAATCAAACAGGATAACCTGATAGGTTTGCCAACAAATTCCTAAGAAACAAAACTGAAGACAGAAAAAAGGACGAGGGTGGTGGCTTAAGGTGACCTGGAAGTCCTCGTACAGCTATGTGAATAATAATTAACTCTTTAACCCACCCATCCCCCTTCTTTTCCAATTAAGGTGCCAGAAATATTCATTATCGCAGTATTTGGTTCGTCAATTTTGGTCCAAATTTAAGTTACTTCAGAAACTCACAATTAATTATAATTCTGAAAATCCTGTCTTGTTTCAAATTACCTAAGGCCTAAAAAAATCAAATTAATCAAATGATATTTTCAACTGAATTTTGTAATCACGGTAAATCGTTTCAAACTCCTACACTGCCCTAACGCACATATTTTGACCATTCCAATCACATCTAGGCCTCCTGAATCTCTACATGCCCTATAAAAGAACACAAGTTCCGTATCACAAATTTCAAATAAAGTAATACTCTTTAAAAAAATCCTATTTTTCACTTCTACCACAAGATTATAAAATAGAAAATTAAAATAAAATAAAAGTACTACTATAGTTTTAGCATATTCTTGTGCTAACAAGAAAACAATTTGACCCTATAGTTTTAATCCATTATTGTAATTAATAGAGATTTTCTTATTCGTTAGGGTTATTTACACTAACCTCCCCTATGTTTTATGTTTATTACACGGACCTCCCTTATTTTAAAAATAATCACACGGACCTCCCCTATGCTTTATGTTTTATTTTCAAAATAAGGGTGGTTAGTGTAATAACCCTTTACATAAAACATAAAACATAGGAGAGGTCCGTGTAATTATTTTAAAAATAGGGGAGGTCCGTGTAATAAACATAAAACATAGGGGAGGTTAGTGTAAATAACCCTATTCGTATGAAGATTCGAGATTTTCATGTGACGATCACAATGCTTATAATACTTTCTTTAAAGCAAGACGAAATCGACGATTTGCCGCATGGCATATCAAATATAAAGTACAGAAAATTGTAAGATACTACAGACTCTGAAAATGATTATTCTGTTTACCTAAGCATGAACAATTCTTTCAAAGCTTCAAAGCCAGTAAATGCGTAGCGCTTTCCGACCTTGGATGTCACCATTGCTGCATAAGATAAAAAGATTTTTCAGATGACCATGGGGTTATAAGATGCAACAAGGGATAAGCAAACTAGAGCAGAATCAATTAAAAGATGAATCTAACAGAACCCACTTCTTATATGATCAGCAAACTTTGACATGAACATAAAGTGCCATAAGCATATATAACAAAGAAAGTACGAGTAATTGAGATCCTAATATAAATTGAAGCTTCGAAAATTCCTGTGTTTCGAAAATTCCTGTGTCCATGTAGTCATGTACCTCCCACGTCTAAAGGTAACCATATATAAGCTAAGTCGTATTAAATTCTCTACCCTCTGACAGCCATAGGACAGAATGCCATGGTTCAACAAGATCCAGTTAATTCTTTTGTATTGAGTAGTCTGATTGTAGATACAGCTGCTCACTTAGCTAGACAGAAAACCACTTTAACATGTTCTCTAAACTCCAAAGCAATTCCCACAGGTCAAATTTCTACAACCACTTGATATCCCTCGTATGTTACTAAATGTCAAATATAGTAAAATTGTCACAAATGACCACATTGCTTCAACAAAAAAAATAAGCAACTACATAAAATCCAAATTTTTCGAATATCATACTTGAATTTTTTTTCTTCCATTCAGCTCTGCTAAGGGCCATATCCTCAGTAACATTAGCAATTCAGATTCTATAAACATATTTTAAAAGCATTGTACATGATCTCAGGTTAATAAGCTTTAATAAAAAAAGAGAAGGCACTTTTCAACTTTTTATGCATAATGTATTTGGGAGAATCCTAGTTCACACCCACCTTGGACTCTCTACCTACTAGATTTCCTTACTGATGCTCCTAAAGCACTTTGCTGTTGATAACTGTTCTCATTTTGCAGTTTCTATTGCTACTTGTATCACCATTTTTCTACATACCCAGTTTGGTAAAGCTCACGCAGGAATTTGCTTTCAACCTCCATATAACCCTTTGCATTTCCTGTCCTTTATATCTCAATACTTTCCTACCACCAATAGTTTCTACTGAATTGAAGTGAGACCTAATTCTTAAACCCTCAATCTCACTGTCTGAATTCCAATAGTCCATCTACATCTCGTAGTTCATTGCTCAGCAACAACAATCAGTTGGAATAGAGAATCAACATTAAAATGATGCACATTTTCAATTAGTTCTCTTCTTTGTGTTTCAGTTCTTATTGGGTACTGCTTCCCCTGTTCTCCCCGATTTTCTCTTTTTGAACTCTAACTGCTCCTCCTGTTTTCTACTCTTATGTTCCTCCGTCTATTCATTTTCTCTAATCTCCCCTCTCCTTCACTTTGCCGCCTCCCCTACTTAACTTCTGTCTATTCAGTTCATCTTGCCCTCTTCGTCGCTGCAAGCTTTTTCCATCTTTTATTGCAAACTACCTTCAAGAATTTGAGATTCAGTTGATAAGGGACATCTCGTAGTTCATTGCTCAGCAGCAACAATCATTTGCAATAGAGAATCAACATTAAAATGATGCACATTTTCAATTAGTTCTCTTCTTTGTGTTTCAGTTCTTATTGGGTACTGCTTCCCCTGTTCTCCCCGATTTTCTCTTTTTGAACTCTAACTGCTCCTCCTGTTTTCTACTCTTATGTTCCTCCGACTATTCATTTTCTCTAATCTCCCCTCTCCTTCACTTTGCCGCCTCCCCTACTTAACTTCTGTCTATTCAGTTCATCTTGCCCTCTTCGTCACTGCAAGCTTTTTCCATCTTTTATTGCAAACTACCTTCAAGAATTTGAGATTCAGTTGATAAGGGGCACTATGTGACCAGAAAAATAATTGAAATATAATCTCAATCCCCAAAACAATCATAGTACCTCCAGTACGCCTGGACAATTAGACATCCAACCCGTAATCACAACGATCCTAAGAGCGGAGGCTTAAAAACTGAGCTATATCCGAATTTGAGAATCAGTTGATAAGGGGCACTATGTGTAGCATTCGCTACCAAATTGCTTCAGTCAAATACACTAAAGACCAATGGAACCTAAAAATAGAATTCATGTTTTGGGGATCACGGGATATCGTACCCAAGACTATAAGTGGTAATTAGTAATACTAGGCAAGTTATGGTCACTAGAAACCCACTTATAGTCTCAAATACTTATTCTTCTTATTTTAGAATTTTTTGGATTTTTAGATAAATAAACCTAGGAAATATCATTTCTAGGGCTTTTAGAATTTACTGCGGGACCATGCATGTATATTTTGCTACCACATATTTATTTTAGGCTTGGAATACCTAAATATATTTTCTGTAATTTTATAGCATTTTTTCTGAATTTTTTTACATTTTATTTGGAGTTAATTGGATAAGAAATCAATTAATAAATCAGTTTAGGATTTAATAAAATCTAAAAACAATTTTTTTAAACGAGCAAAACGACCCCTAACTAACCCAGGCACGCTGGAGCAGCTGTCAGTCGCTAGCAACCGCCTGGGTGAGTCGGTCTTTGGGTCCCCCGCTGATCCGAAGCCGAGCCGGATTACCACTTCGAGCCGAACTCGGCTCCGCTTTAGCCGCGTTCATCTCGACCGCTCAATCGAGAGCAGGACAGACGGTATGGCCGCCACGTGGCGTGCTACCGAGTCGCGGCTCCTCAGCTGCTATATATATATATATATATATATATATATATATATATAATATTAGGTTTTTTTTAATCAGCTGATTATTAAGAGAGAGAGAGAGAGAAGGTTTGAGGAGAGAGTTGTCTTTGGATTCTCGATCTTCGCAACGCCGTAACTCCTCCCTCCGGACTCCAAACACACCCCAGTTTTTTTTGTTAGAACCGTCTTGAGGTAAGGTTTCTGAATATTTAATTAGTTTCCCAAAATTCTGAACCTATTTTTCTGAAAAATTCGTAGAGTGCCAGTAGTCCGAAAACTGACGTGTTTCGGTGTTTTCGAGATTCCGGGAGATCCGGAAGTCGGAATCATAAACCGTTTAAGGTTTCGAAAATCTGACACAAAAATATATAATATATGAATTTTCCAGAATTTAATAGATTAAATTAGTATTCTGTTTAATTCGTTGAACATATGAGTAATCATTGAACCTCCGAAACTGCAATATATATGCCATATCGGCGAAAACTTTTTACCTATTCATGATTCGATGAAACTATCGATTTCAGCGTTCTTGTAGCGCTGAAATCTATAGAATTTCACACACAAATCAAGGATTGGGATCGGTTGACTTTTGGACCAACGAAATGCCTCGATTTGCGTGCCATGAATCTCGAATTTGTAAAATTGATTTCCTTTGGCCAAAAATTTAGGTTTAACTTTAAAATCAGAAAATAATAGAATTAAAAAGTATTTTAGATGATTGTATCCAGAATTAAAATTAATTAAATTAGGAGAAACCTATTTACTATTTAGGCACTTTTCATATTTTAAGTCTAACTTGTCTTAATTCATGCGACGGGGTTCGTGGAATGATGGCATGGTTGGATAGCTGATAAACCAGAGTTTACCTTGTCTTCAACTTGTGATATCAACACATCCAAAAAGTCGGGCAGGTACTTGTTTAATGCTTTCATGTGCAATTATTTTATATGTGGTATTTCATCTATACATGCTACATTTTCGTGTCTTAACTGTTACACACACAAGAATAGAGTGATATATACATGTTTCCTTATTGTTGTTATTGTTACCGTTATCTTGATAATGTTTCGTGATTGTGAGGTATGGATATGAGAGAGGTACATTTACTAGGCACGTGGACTAGTCCCATCGTTGACATTTCTCCCGTTTACGGGGGCGAGCCATTTCCTATCGTTTTTACCCAAGCCTTCCACGTGTAGGAAAGTTGTACTTCTTATGACACGAGCACTTATTATATTTTATTGAGCTTTCTCAGTCTTAATCTTGTATGCTTCTTTTTGTCATTTGTTCTCCTTATCAAATAATTTATTATTCATCTCGTGCATGTTCCTATTGCTCAGTGGTTCACATGTTTAGTGTCTTATTGCTTTATATTATACTTGTATTGTGTTGGCTTAGACTTGTACTTTGCTCAATCCTGACCGGATATGTTGACCAATTTTAGACGACGATATTTGCCCGGAGGTCTACGGTGAGTACATTGGCGATGCAGATGTCAATGAGGTCACGAATTCATCTTTGAATGCGGAGTAGCATATTCCTCTTTCTTATGCTTTTCTTATTATTCTTAGCTAGAAGGCTTAGTGGACTTTAGTTTTAGTTTTACATATTTTATTCTATCGGATTTGTTCCCGAGACCATCTTGAGTTATAGTGGATAATTCTGTAAATAAATTATTGAGACAATTTAGTTTAATTTCTTGTTATGGCTTAGTGGTGGATGATATATGTATTTGTACTTGTTATGGACCATTGCTTATCATAGACAGCGCACTACCGTCGATGTTGCGGCGTAGGTTGGACTTGGCCAAGTACTCGTGTCCCAAAAGTGGGAGCAGGACATGACAAATTTTTATGGTGGTCCATGCAGGTCAGGCTTCGCATCTAATGCGATGTCATGGTTAGTACTTCAACTTAGTAGTACTAGTTGTGTGTCTGCCAATAGGATTAGATTCAAGAATTGAAAAAGAACTTAGAGAGGATACATCATCCAAAGTTAGGATTCTCACAATATCAATCTATCATCATCTCTAGTCATAAGATTTCACATATGCATCTTGCTTGATTTCGTCCGTGATTTCTTCGATATGTTTGCATCTACCGTTCTAACCATGTCATTTCATTCCTTTCACTTAACAATGGTTGATACAAGACGTAGCGCAATCCGTAGGAGTAAGAGGGTAGCTGACTCATATGTCACCCCAGACCCTGATAGTCCCGAACGAGAGGATACCGAGTTTGTAGAGCCTTCCCCTCAACCTCGTAGGAGAGCTAGAGCAGAGGAGTCCCCAGCACCAATCCAAGGAGTAGTTGTGGATGGAGCACGGATTCTTACTATACTCCAAGGGATGATAGAGACTCAACATGGACATGCGGATATTCTAGAAAGGAGTGTAGCAGCACGACAAGATCGTGTGGGGTCTATTGAAGGGTTTCGCAAGATGAAACCACCCCCCTTTACCGGCTCAGAGAAGTCTATTGAAGTTACCAACTGGCTACTAGAGATAGAGACTTTATTGGAGGCATCAGAGCTGCCACAAGAGAAGTGGATGAAAGCAGTTAAATTGCAACTCAAGGATAATGCACATCATTGGTGGGGCAGCACAAGAGAGGCGGTTGGGAACTAATGTGTCATGGAAGGAGTTCACCGATCTCTTCAACACCATGTTCTTCCCAATGACACTTAAGGAGGAGTTACGAGATCAGTTTATACGGCTAGAGCAGAGTAGTATGACGGTTGATGAGTATGATGCAGAATTTAGTCGATTAAGTCGTTTTGCTCCAAGGATTATCCCTACAAAGGCAGAGAAGTTTCATTCTGGGCTGAATTACAAACTACAGAGCTTAACAGCATCAGCTGATCTGACATCGTATATAGCTATCCTGGACGCGGCCTGGCATCAGGAATCCATCATAAAGAAGAAGCAAGTTGATCAGAAGAGGCCTTTCTCCTCGATTTCGTCAGATAAGGCATCACAAGGAGGAGCAAAGCGCCATCAGTTTCAGCAGCACCGACCACATATCAGACTAGTACCAGCACAACAGAACAAGCAGAGTCAGCCACTTTCGGTGTGTCAATTTTGCCAAAAATCTGGGCACACCTCGGCCATATGCAGGAAGAGATTGGAACATCATCTCCATTGTGGGTCACCTGACCATCAAGTGAGAGCTTGTCCTAAGATCCAAAACCCATCATTCAGTAGCGATCAGAGAGCATTGAATCAGACTCGACCAGTGATAGAGGGAGTACAGCAAAGAGGACCACCCCTGCCAAGCCATGGGCAGAGGTTTGCACAACACCAACAACAGAGGGGAGTCCAGAAGACTAGGTATGCATTCACCATGACAGAAGACGAGGTCGAGACTTCACTAGATGTTATAGCAGGTACGATTTTATTAGATTCATTGCCTGTCATTGCTTTATTTGATTCTGGAGCTTCCCATTATTTCGTATCAGTAGATTTCTTGATGAGACAAGGTATTATAACTAACCCCTTGAATAGGAGCCTTAGAATTCTAACCGGTGGAGGTGTCATCCCGGTTAGCGATGCTTGTAGAGATTGCCCTATAGTTATTTGTGGCAGAGAGATGCGAGCTAGATTGCTTGCTATGCCTATTGCCAGCTTTGATGTTATTCTTGGCATGGATTAACTAAGCACATACCACGCGACGATAGACTGTCATGAAGGGCGTGTAGTCTTCAAACCACCCAGGGAGCCAGAGTTCAAATTTTCTAGGGGATCCAGAGAGCTTGGTGTAAAAGCTATATGTGGATCCTTGACAACAAAAGAGGCTCCGCAGCATCCACTTATTAGGGAATTCTTAGATGTATTTCCAGAGGATCTGTCAGGCCTACCCCCAGACAAGGCGGTAGAGTTCTCCATTGACTTATTACCAGGAGCGGCACCGGTGGCACAAAATGTACGGTATAAGAAGGAGATGGAGGAGTTGAAGGCACAGAGGAGTTGAAGGCATAGTTGGAGGATCTTGAGAGTAAAGGATTTATTCGACCAAGTGTTTCGCCTTGGGGCGCTCCAGTACTTTTCGTGCCCAAGAATGATGGGTCGGTGAGGATGTGTATTGACTATCGCGCACTCAATGCCCTAACAGTCAAGAACAAATATCCCTTGCCGAGGATTGATGATTTCTTCGACCAGTTGAGCGGTGCCAGAGAATTTTCAAAAATTGATTTAAGATCGGGTTATCATCAAGTGAAGGTGAGGAAGGAAGATATTCCGAAGAGCACTTTTAGGACTCGATATGAGCATTACGAGTTCATAGTTATGCCATTTGGGTTGACAAATGTTCCAGCAATGTTCATGAATCTGATGAACAAAGTTTTCCATCAATACTTGGACCAATTTGTGGTCGTATTTATAGACGATATACTGGTATATTCTAAGACTCCAGAGGAGCATGAGCAACACTTGAGAATTGTTCTAGAGATATTACGAAAGTATAAATTGTATGGCAAGCTATCGAAGTGCGAGTTCTTCTTGGACAAATTTAGTTTTCTTGGACATGTTGTGACAGGAGATGGGATATCGGTTGACCCAAAAAAAATAGAAGCTGTTAAGGCTTGGCATGCGCCAGATTCTGTAGCAGAGGTGAGATGTTTCTTGGGCCTAGCAGGATATTACCGGAAGTTCGTGAAGAATTTTACAAGGATTGCCGAGCCAATGACAAAGCTCACCAGGAAGAACGAGGCCTTTACTTGGACAAAGGAGTGCCAAGAGGCTTTTGAAGAATTAAAGAAGAAATTGACTACAGCTCCTATCTTGACCTTACCATCAGGAACATGAGGATTTGTGATATACAGTGATGTCTCGGATAAAGGTCTTGGTTGTGTATTGGAGCAGAATAAGAATGTGATAACATATGCCTCGAGACAATTATGACCACATGAGAAGAATTATCCCACTCACGATCTCGAGCTAACTGCAGTGGTATTTGCCTTGAAGCTTTGGAAGCACTACCTTTATGGTGAGAGAGTAGAAATATTTACAGACCATAAGAGCCTCAAGTATGTATTCACCCAGAAGGAACTTAATATGAGGCAGAGAAGATGGCTCGAGTTGATGAAGGATTTTGATCTCATATTGCAATATCACCCCGGGAAGGCAAACGTAGTAGCTGATGCATTAAGTCGATATCCCACGGCGATGTTTTTAACTACGGATAGGCATCTACTGGAAGACTTGGAGAGCTTAGGTGTCGAGGTAGTTATATCGGGAGTTGAGGGGCAGCAGATTGGATCTACCTTGATGGACAAGATTCGAGAGGCACAGACGGAAGATGAAGGACTGCAGAGGATTAGAGCTCAGGTGCAAGCAGGATTGAACAATGATTTTATTATTCACGAGGATGGCTCGTTGAGGCATGGTGATAAACTTTGTGAACCTAGCGAAGGGATTTGAGAGGAGATCTTGCAGAAGGCTCACAAGTCACAATATTCTATACACCCCGGAGCAACGAAGATGTACAGGGACTTGAAGAACCACGTCTAGTGGCATGGCATGAAAAGAGAGGTTGCCCGTTTTGTTTCAAATTGTTTAGTATGCCAGCAGGTTAAGGCAGAGAGACAAAGACCTGGAGGTTTATTACAGCCATTGCTCATTCCGGAATGGAAGTGGGAACACATTAAGATGGATTTTGTGACTGGATGCCAAGGAAGCAGATCGGGAAGGACGCGATTTGGGTCATCGTAGATAGATTGACCAAATCGGCCCACTTTATACCTTTTAAGGTGGGATTGTCTACAGAAGGACTAGCAGAATTATGTCCGTCAGATAGTGCGACTGCACGGAGTACCGGTGAGTATAGTCTCAGACAGAGATTCATGATTCATATCACAATTTTGGAGGAGCTTGCAAGAGAGTCTCGGTACACAGCTCAAGTTCAGCACGGCCTATCATCTACAAATGGATGGACACTCAGAACATATCATCCAAACGCTCGAGGTCATGCTACGTACTTGTATGTTAGACTTTTGAGGGTCATGGGATGACAACTTGCATTTGGTAGAATTTTCTTACAATAATAGTTACCAAGCAAACATAGAGATGTCACCTTTTGAGACATTATATGGACGGAGGTGTCGTACCCCTTTGTCATGGGACGACTTTGGAGAGAGATCCTTGTTAGGACCGAAGATGGTCGTGGAAGCCACGGAGAAGGTAAAAGGATTCGTAAGCGAATTAAAGTAGCACAAGATCGTCAGAGGCATTGGGCAGATAGTCATCGGAGGCCACTAGTATTCGAGGTCGGTGACTTGGTGTTCTTGAAAATCTCACAGACACGTGGTGTCATCAAATTTTGAAGGTGCGGAAAGATTAGCCCAAGGTTTATTGGACCTTTTGGCATTCTTGAAAGGGTTGGTGAAGTGGCATATAGATTAGCCCTGCCACCTACATTAGGTGTGCATAATGTATTTCATTGTGTCGCAATTGAGGAAGTTTGTAGCAGATCCCAGTCGTGTATTAGACCATTCATAAATCAAGGTGGGACCAAGCTTGTCCTACCAAGAGCAACCTGTAGAGATTTTGTATCGTCGTGAGAAGACCTTGAGGAGTCAGAGTATACCCTTGGTTCGAGTAGCATGGAGACATCATTCGCCAGGGGAGTCCACTTGGGAGCGTGAAGATGAGATGCGAGAGAGGTTCCCCCACCTATTCTAGGATTGAGGTAATTATTGCTTAGTTCAACTATACATAGGATTGTGTGATTGTTGCTTGTATTATTGGTTGTTTTGATTTCTACCTTATTTTATTTTTTGGGACAAAAATATTTTTAAGGAGGATAGTTTTTAGCATTCGCTACCAAATTGTTTCATTCAAATACACTAAAGACCAATGGAACCTAAAAATAGAATTCATGCTTTGGGGATCACGGGATATCGTACCTAAGACTATAAGTGGTAATTAGTAACACTAGGCAAGTTATGGCCACTAGAAACCCACGTATAGTCTCAAATACTTATTCTTAATATTTTACAATTTTTTAGGATTTTTGGGAAAATTTTAGATAATTAAACCTAGAAAATATCATTTTCTTGGGCTTTTAGAATTTATTGCGGAACCATGCATGTATATTTTGCTACCACATATTTATTTTAGGCTTGGAATACCTAAATATATTTTCTTTAAATTTATAGAATTTTTTTTACATTTTTTTACATTTTATTTGGAGTTAATTGGATAAGAAATCAATTAATAAATCAGTTTAGGATTTAATCAAATCTAAAAAAATTATTAACGAACAAAACGACCCCTAACTGACCCAGGCACGCGCGCCCAGCGGTCAGTCGTTGGCAACCGCGTGGGCGAGTCTGTCTTTAGGTCCCCCGCTGATTCGGAGCCGAGCCGGATTACCACTTCGAGCCGAACTCGGCTCCACTTTAACCGCGTTCATCTTGACTGCTAGATCGAGAGCGGGACCGACGGGATGGCCGCCACGTAGCGTGCTACCGAGTCGCGGCTCCTCAGCTGCTATATATATATAAATAGATATAATATTAGGGGGTTTCTTTATCAGCTGATTATTGAGAGAGAGAGAGAGAGAAGGTTTGAGAAGAGAGTTGTCTTTGGGTTATCGATTTTCGCAACGTCATAACTCCTAGCTCCGGACTCCAAATACATCCCAGTTTTTTTTGTTATAACCGTCTTGAGGTAAGGTTTCTGAATATTTAATTAGTTCCCAAAATTCTGAAACTATTTTCTGAAAAATTCGTAGAGTGCCAGTTGTCCGAAAACTGACGTGTTTCGGTATTTTCGAGATTCCGGGAGATCTAAAACTCGGAATCACAAACCGTTTAAAGTTTCGAAAATCTGACACAAAAATATATAATATATGAATTTTCCAGAATTTAATAGATTAAATTAGTATTATGTTTAATTCGTTGAATATTGGGGTAATCATTGAACCTCCGAAACTGCAAACTATATGCCATATCGACGATAACTTTTTACCTATTCATGATTTGATGAAACAATCGATTTCAGTGTTCTTGTAGTGCTGAAATCTATAGGATTTCACACACAAATCAAGGATTGGAATCGGTTGACTTTTGGGTCAACGTATGGCCTCGATTTGCGTGCCATGGATCTCGAATTTGTAAAAATGATTTCATTTGGCCAAAAAATTAGGTTTAACTTTAAAATCAGAAAATAATAGGATTAAAAAGTATTTTAGATAATTTTATCCAGAATTAAAATTAATTAAATTAGGAGAAACCTAGTTAGGCACTTTTCATAACTTTAAGTCTAACTTGCCTTAATTCATGCGACGGGGTTCGTGGGATGATGGCGTGGTTGGATAGCTGATAAACCAGAGTTTATCTTGTCTTCAACTTGTGATATCAACACATCCAAAAAGTCAGACAAGTACTTGTTTAATGCTTTCATGTGCAATTATTATATATTGTGGTATTTCATCTATACATGCTACATTTTCGTATCTTAACTGTTACACACACAAGAATAGAATGATATATACATGTTTCCTTATTGTTGTTATTGTTACCGTTATCTTGATCGTGTTTCGTGATTGTGAGGTATGGCTATTAGAGGTACAGTTACTAGGCACGTGGACCAGCCCCATCGTTGGCATTTCTTCCGTTTACGGGGGCGAGCCATTTCCTATCGTTTTTACTCAAGCCTTCCACGTGTAGGAAAGTTGTACTTCTTATGACACGAGCACTTATTATATTTTATTGAGCTTTCTCGGTCTTAATCTTGTATGCTTCTTTTTGTGATATGTTCTCCTTATCAAATGATTTATTATTCATCTTGTGCATGTTCCTATTGCTCATTGGTTCACATGTTTAGTGTTTTATTGCTTTATATTATACTTGTATTGTGTTGGCTTAGACTTGTACTTTGCTCAATTCTGAATAGATATGTTGACCAATTTTAGGCGACGATATTTGCCCGGAGGTCTACGGTGAGTACATTGGCGATGCATATGTCACTGATGTCTCGAATTCATCTTTGGATGTGGAGTAGCATATTCCACTTTCTTATGCTTTTCGTATTATTCTTTAGCTAGAAGGCTTAGTAGACTTTAGTTCTAGTTTTACATATTTTATTCTACAGGGTTTGTTCCAGAGACCATCTTGAGTTATAGTGGATAACCACTGTAAATAAATTATTGAGACAATTTAGTTTAATTTCTTGTTATGGCTTAGTGGTGGATGATATATGTATTTGTACTTGTTATGGACCATTGCTTATCATAGACAGTGTACTACCGTCGATGCTACGGCATAGGCTGGACTTGGCCATGTACTCGTGTCCAAAAGTGGAAGCGGGACGTGACACTATGTGACCAAAAAAATAATTTAAATATAATCTCAATCCCCAAAACCATCATACTACCTCCAGTAGAGATGTTACCGTGATATAAATTTAGAACATGTCCTACTTTATTTCGATGTATCTGGGTCATGCCCAATACGTGTCCAATATGACCCATCATGGACATGTCCTGATTTTTGCAACGCTTGTGCTTCCTAGGCTATCACACTTTTGAGTAATAAACAATAAAACAAACTAGTCTTTTAGTTGTATCTCTTGCTCAAATTGCTTGAAAATATCACTGTCAAAATAAAATAAAAATTCACTCTACGGCAAATAACAAAGAAGTAGAACTAGACCTCGTAATGTTAAAATAAACATATTCAAAATGGCATATTTTTGCTTGGTTCTCCAAAATTTACTCAAAAACAAACCCAAATACTCATCATCAACTTACACGAGCGCTTCGAGCGACCTCAAAAACAAACCCAAAACTTTGTTTGCATCACTTGAATTGGAAGACTATTGGCTTTGCACAACAGGGTCTAGGCCTTAAATGTTGAAAGTTGATGAATGGTGAACGAGGTTTTATTAGGAAAACGGGCATCACATCTATGGGGAACCAACATGGGCCTTTGCGGCGCATAATACCAATTATGTTTGGTTACATGGGAGATGAATGAAATATGTTTTGGGTCAATATTTGTATTATCTATAAACCTTTGATTGAGGTTGCCTTGAGACCGCTCCCTAACTCAGATAGGTGCAAAGAGGTGGGAGATTTTCGGTATGGAAACAATAATCGTGATTGGGATTATCTATATTCTACTTTATCTTTTCCCTGGTTGTCTCGGACAACAAATTATGATACTGTCGTCTCTGCTGGGATAGTTGATGATGTACATTGCACTGAGTCGTCACAGGAAGCTTAGTTATATTAGTTCCGCGGCCATTCTTGTAAAGTTGTTCATTCTTTGACTATGAAATAAAATCAAACTTCACATGCATTGCCAACAAACATTCTAAATACGTGAAATTTCCACTTCGGAGTCTTCTAAATTCAGTCAACTTACTCAATAGACCGTCGAGCGACCTCAGGTTGGCGATGGGGTTGTCCTCCACGAGGCAGGTGAACGCCGACACCTTGTCTGCGGAGGTCCCGGACCTCGCGGTGGTCTCGAGCAGCCTCATATCCCCGCTCTTCCTCCTCGCGGCCTCGTACTCCCTCGTGTACTGCTCCATCAGCCTCTCCCCGAGCTCCCTCCTCCTCCCGGCCAGCGCTTTGGCATCCTCCATCCCCTTCTTCGGGCCCGCGCCCGCCCCCCTCTTCCTCGCCTCCTCGCCGAGGACCTTCCGCTCGAGCTCGTCGGCGTCGGCGTACCAGTGTCCGGAGAGCGAGCCGGCCTTCATGAGGGGGAGCTGCTTGGGGAGGTCCTTGGAGCTGGCTGGGCGGGGGAAGGGGTCAATCTGGAGGGGGTGGGGCTTGGCGGCGTCCTTCTTCTTGCTGCTGTTGTTGGTGGTGGAGTCATGGGGGGGTTCTAGGGTTAGGGTTTGGAGGGGTTTTAGGGTTTTGGGGTTTTTCTTGATGGGTCCGGTCTTGAGGAAGTCGGAGTCGTCGAAGCCGGAGGTGGTGGAGTTGGGGAGGGGAGGGGCGAGGCCGAGGGAGGAGGCGAAGGAGGCGACTTCCGACTTCAAGAGGTCGACATCCTCGGAAGTGGGTTTCTTTGGTTTCGTGGCCGCCATTGCTTTTTTCTTCTCAGTTTTTTTGTGATGGTGGTGGTGTGTGTAGCGGGGAGGGGAGAGAGGAGGAGGAGGAGGAGCTTTCTTGCGGCAGACGAGGGTCTGCATGGGTTTATTGTGGGGGTGGGCTGGGGATGGATTAGGGCTAGCAACGGATTGGGCTGTGGGCCTATATGAATCGTAATCCTTTTTCTTTTTTCTCCATCTAAACCCATCTTCGAAGTTAGTTGGGCAAAAGGCTGGGGGTTAATACTAAAATTTGTTACACAACCAAACTCGGGTGAAGATGTATTAATCATTTGTATTACAAATCATAATTTGTATTAAATGATAAGATTAACAATAAATAAATTGTATTACAATTAGTAATTTGTATTAAATGAAAAAATTTATTGATGTTGTTGTTATTATGATTAATTTTTATTTTTTAATCCATAAAAAAAATGAATAATGTTGGTTGGAAGTAACCTCTCATCATTTTCAAAAGTGGAAAACTATATCACTTCCAGACTATCATTTCATTACAAAAAAAAACATAGGAAATAAAAAAAGCTAAACTTTCCAACAATCATCCAAACGGAAGAACTCAAATATGCATACGCACGCGCACATGTAATACGTACGCAAACTTTCTAGTTCCATATTTTAACTTCGTTTCGCTTTCGCGAACGAAACAGTCCCTAAAAGATGCATAAGATCATGGTTGGGTGACGGAAGATCAGTGGATCGGGCCACAGGATCGTATTATTTGGCCACAGGATCGTATTATTTCTTTTATTTATAAATGATAAAAATTTGGGACAGTAGGTAAAAAAAATATACAACACAGTGTGCACAAAGTCGCGAGCGTTACGTCGACCATCTAAAAAAAAAAAAATTGTTAGGTATGATTCAAATCATGAACATAATGCTATAGTCTCATCAGTTGGGCCTCGGTCATCTTCTTATGATGATCCGTTGCAGATCTAAGGTTTGAGTTTGTAAGTTTCAAAACTGAAGAAAATTGATGAAAAAATATAGGATATGGGATCGTTTTCCATCTAGATTTATACACCGAATTAATTATAAGGAAAAGTTGGTCCAACTTGACCATTAAGTTCGACAATTATCAAAAGTTATATATTTTTTGCCATATGGAAATTGTGTTGGAGCCAAATGCTTAACCAACTTTAGACAAAGCCTAGAGGACCGTTTGGTGTGTGGTAACGTGGAGGGGAAATACTATTCCCATGATGAGTTTTTTTTTTTTTTAATGTCCGACGATACGCAGGGGACTTTGCGTACGTTGCGTTGCATGTCATTTGGGCCAACTGTCCCCCACACCTCTTCTGCGGTTTGATCCTGAGATCTCCGTCCAGCCAAAGAGGTTATACCTTTTCTCACTGACCACAAGAGCCGGTTGAGTTCGATATTCCCATGATGAGTTAGGAGTGGGTATACGTTATTAGGATTATTTTGTATACGGGTACCAGGTTTATGGTCTAATTAGACTTTGGATATTGGATTTGTTTGTTGATGGATTTTGGTACTCAAAAAAATTTTAAAGACGTATTTTAGTGACGAACATGGTAATTTAAAAACTCATTTCGTCACTGAAAGTCCAATTTCGTTACTAAAAACTTTTTAATACTCAAATCCATCAACGGACAAATCCAGTACCCAAAGTCTAATTGTATCATAAACCTAGTACATTTATACAAAATAATTCATGTTATTATCACATAAAGGAAAAAAAAAAAAAATCGTTCCAACTATACATAATCAACACTCAACTTTTAGTCGGGTCATACAAATCCAACTTGACCAATATCTTAATTGGATTCGACTCAAACAAGCCTAGATCCAAACCTTCTCCAAACCAAATAAACTAGATTAAAATATGACTCGGTCCGCCCGGAACTCGAACTCGACCAAAAGATGACATAAACCCTACCCAACAACATGAACTACTTAATTCAACTAGGTTATTAGAATATGGTTTTGTAAAAGTCAAATGATTTTTTATTAATAAATAGAATAAATTATATATTCCAAAGAATACTGTACATTATAACAAACAAATCATAAATAATTAATTACTCAAGAATTTGACATCATTGAATCAACAAAACATTTCATATAAGATAATAAAATATAATTATATTACGTATAAGATAATAAGTTGTAAAAATTACAAATAAGAAAACGTGACGCCAACTATTGACGATATGAGTGCATATCACCACTAACTATGACGTTTTGAGTTTTTTTTTTTTTTTCTAAATGTTCTTAAACTGCTATTAGTACTGACGGTCTAGAGACAAAACCATCAGTAACAATGGGTCTCTCAGTGATACGCCATACATTTTTTAGTTCATTCGCTAGCCATGGATAAAAGCATTGCTAGTGAGTCATGCATAAACACATTTGGCTATGTATGAGCAAAACATATTGTGCTCCATACATAAACACACACACATGAGCAAAAATATTTGTGGACACACGAACAACACCATTGTTAATGACGTAATAGTGGAAATAAATATTGCTCTCAAGTTGTCATAACTGCATTACGAAATATGGAATCCGGTAGCCAGTTATCCAAGAGAATTTATTATATTACATAAATATTTACCAACATTTTTATTTTTGTCAAAATGGATTATTAAGTTTTATTAAATCATACAAAATTTATAAAGAATGATATGCCATTTTTCATAATATATAATTGCATTTGCAAGATAACCCTCGAAAAACTTTTGAAATATTACAATTGTTCTTGGACACCTCATAGGCAAGGTGTCAAACCCACACTCATGAGGTCAACATGGCTCTTTCTAACTCTCCTTAGTCATCATTGAAGAAAAAAAAATTATATTAGAGAGAGAGAGAGAGAGAGAGAGAGAGAGAGGAGGGGGGGGGGGGGGGGGGGGGGGAGCAGCACCCCCACCCTCTCTCTGTCGACCTCACTCCCTCACTCTCTCCCTCACAAACTCCCTCTCCCTTCTCTCTCAGTCTCTCACCCCCTAACTCACCCTTTCCTCCTCCCGGGCATCCCCGCGCTCGGCCGCCTGCGGTGACGCCACCTGCCACCGTCCGCCCGACCGACCGACCCATTGCCGGCGGGTCCCGTCACCGCCGACCAACCCACCACAACCATCATCCATCTTTATCATCCATCATCATCACCATCATCAAAACCCAACCCTGACCCCTTCCTTCAAGGAAAAAGGAAGAAGATAAAGAAGTATAAATCAAAAGGAGGAGTTGGAAGAAGAAGAAGAAACTTGAAGGCGATGTAGATAAAGATGAAATTGGAGGAGATGATTTTCAAAACCCTAATCCCTAATTTTTTCCAAGACAAGTCCTGCTCCACCCTATCAAATTTGTTTCATATATCAATTTTTATTATTGATCTTGTTCTATTTCTTAGTCTAAGTTTCTGAAAATTATACAATGATTGATCATTAAAAATTACGAGTTAGAATATATAAATATACATTGGATACATGATTTATAAAATTATTATTAAGGGATATGGTTGTGTAGAATATTTTTTTTATGTTAAGTGAAATAGAGTGTATATGTTGCTATACTAGTATGTATGTGGATGTTTACATATTAAGTACAATATTATATATATATATATATATATATATATATATATATATATATATATATATATATATATATATGAATGAATGATAATAAGGTGGTTGAGACAATAAAGAATTATGATCGTAATCTTTGTACGTTTATGACATCACCATAGTATATATATTACCATTGGAAGTTAACATCACCTAATTGAGTCTAAAGAGCTTAATTTTTGTGCATACTTACATTTAGCTTCTATATATATATATATACAATGTATAAAAGGAAAATCATAATACCAAGTTGGAATACTTGTAACGTTAGAAAAATGATTTTGTTTTATAATTATACATGTTGTCTAAAACTAAAATTGGATTATGTTGAAGAAAGTAATTTTTGAAGGTACTCCAAAAGACTTAAGTTGGATACCGGATACGATACTAACCTTAATAGACTTGTTCATGCCTTCAAGTTATAATATAGAGTTCACTATCCGATTTAAACCAAGCACAAGATTCAAATTGGATGCTTGGGAATGGTGTTGAAACTTAAGAGGTGTTCTTTAAGTATTTGGGGCTAAGTTGAGTTACAAATGGACTTGAATTTGGGCGATCCTAGAGGTTTATAAATTTCAGTAATTATAGGGCATAGGAAGGCCTTTTAAAAACAATTTGGCTATTGTACCAAATAGTTAGGAAGAAATGGTATGAAGTAGACACAAGTATAATAGTCCGTAAATAAAAATTTGGTACTTCATATATATATATATTACGTTTAATGTTGACTATGATTAGATTACATAAATGAATCGTTTCAATTACAATAGAAGTCTCAAGTTTCTAGTATTTCGGAAGGTGTCGAAATACGAAATCCCAAGGTTTAGAACAAAGTATCACAATGTCCATTTGGATACTAAAATTTAGAATAAGTTAACTAGGTGGCATTACCTAGTATGGTTTTACGTATTGAATCCAAATTTAGGTTTTTTGGTAATTTTAATCTCATTTAAGTGAAATTACAACATTAATATGGTTGGAAATGTTTCTATTGCCAGTTGGAAAATAGAAATCTAGCATAGCATGGTTAGGCAACCATAGCATGGAATAGGCTTAAGCCAACGAGTCAAGAAATTTGATATCTTGGTATTTTTACATAATTTACTTGAAATTCAGCATACACGCTGAAATAAAACTCCAAAATCAATATATATATATATATATATATATATATATATATATATATATATATATATATATATATATATATAAGAAGAATCGGGATAGTAAGTTAGACCTATTGCCAAAGAATATTGAGAATTTTCAGAAACCAAAATTTTGACTAGTATCACTAATCACGTGCAATTCTTCTGATAAAAGGAAACTTTATTATATGTTATAGAATGATTACACATGGATTTCATGTAAATGAAATTCATGTTAGGGATTAAATATAAATATACTCAAATGTTTGTGTAAATTCTTGATAGTTTATTTGTTATAAATAATGGTTATATAATGTCATTTTTCGTTTCCGATATACGTATTTGGAACGTATTTTTATTTTAGCATGTTGCATGTACATGAAGACTATACCCATTCTTTGATTTAACCTTGTTCATGGTTCATTTTGTGGGTTGGTTCAAGTCATGAGAACCCTTGGTTCAACCATCAACCCTACCATATATAACCCAAAAATTTTCTTCTCTCCCTTCATTACTTCATTTCTTTCTCTCTCTTTTGTTTTCTCTCCTCTTTCCATAGGCAAGTACACATTGCATGAGAAATGAAAAAATCTTCCATATTATTATTCCATTTTGTTTGTTATGTGTTTCTTAGCACTTTTAGAACTTTGAGTTTCTATTTTGATGGGTGGTTTTGAGTACATCTACATTTCTAGCTTAGGGTTTTATGAATTTCGTGAGTTTTTCTTGGTTTTGATCTATTAAACATGTATTTTAGAAAACTAATTTTTGCTACATGATTGAGCTTTCAATTTCAATCGTTTTGACTTTTGGTTCACTCGTTTTGGACTTAAAATAAGGATTTTATGGACAAAATAAAATTTTAGTTTTTTGAGCTTTTTCGTCATGGCTGAACCTGCTGTTGGAGAAGACGAAGTTCACATGCGGCCAGCGAGCAATGCGGCTGAGAGTGCTATACGGCCCAAGAGGGTTATGCGGCCTTAACTCTTGCCATATACTAACAACATGCGTCCATCTTATTGGACGCATGACTGTTTATTTACACAAGTGTCCTTGAACACCTGATGTTTTCACTCGCTGGACGAATAAGAAATTCGCTAAGTCCAAGAGACCTCCATGCGGCATCGAACTCCATGCGGCACTGACCCATATGCGGCAAGCAGAGCATGTAGCGCCCCGTTCTTCCGATGCGGAGAGCGCGGCTAAGAAACACAAGTCGGTATCGTTCGATCGGGATAGATTGAATTAAGAACTCGTCCTCGTTATGGATTTGTTTCTTCGGAATCGATTCCCATATTCAGTGGACTGCGCCCCAAGGATCGGCTTAGCGGCAGAGTCATGAGGGACCTCTCCGCTGCTATCTCTTATTGCCACGGTTTTCGATGTCGCTTGTTGCTTTCGTGTTTTGAGTTGGTTTTGGGATTTGCTTATTTTCCTTGAACGGTTTCGATGGTTTTCATTGTTTTCGTTCATTGAACTGCACTTCTATTCCGAGATTGGAAAGAGAGGAAGAAGTATTAATCGAGCTGTTCGTGTGCAGGTGAACGAGCAGTAGGCGGCTTGCGAGCGGAGTCGTGAAGCGCCTCTTTCCTTCTTCTTTCCAAAATCTAAGTGAGTGGCTACCAACCCGATTAGCTAGCCCTGCTTCCAAGCTTCACTCCTTTGCCCCGATCAAACGATACCAAATAATAATAAAAGAAACCAAGATAAAAGACAATAGACTTGGTTATTATGCTTGTCAATCAAACCTGTGAATTGTTGCCTTATCGTATGCTTGTTCGTGCAAATGTTCTATAAAACGTGCTAAGTATAGAACACATCTTGTATATGCATAATTGTTCAGGGAGGCTATGTTAAATGAATCATGCATTACTGCTTGTCGTGCACTCGTGTTCTTGCACTCGTGTTCTTGCAATCGTGTTGCCTCAACTGCATGAATTGTTAACTTGTTAATCGTGTTCGATCATGGACAACTTGTGCACAAGGTATAGTTCTGCGGACGGTCGCTGGGGCACTGGCACCGATCCGATCCGGGCAAAACTCGTGTATAGTCATCGTGTACGGGATAAGATGGCTTGCAACGCCTCGTGTACTATCGTTGCATGCTATCCTTGTCTCGGACTAGTCCATTATGGCAACCATGCCAGTGATCATCGTGTATATTTAAACCTGTTGCATACTAACTTGTGTCTTTGTGGCAGTGAAGGCATGGTAAGTATTGTGCAGGTAATTCAGACGGTCAGGTAAAATCCACCTAACGGTGGCACGTTCATTTCAGTAAATTCTATATGCTGTCTACTTGTAAATGAACTAAGGCAAGATAGAAACCCATAAAAATATGCATGCTTCACTAAACAACGTGTTGATTGGTATAGTTCGGCTAGCTCGCCTTCACCAGCATGTTTCGATATGCTGACCCTCGTTGAAACAGGTTTTCCGCACCAAGGCGAACCGAGCGAGGAGTCGAAGTCGTCTTCCCGATCCAGTCCAGCTGTTGGCGCATCTTCACCGCGCCCTCGAAGCCTTTTGAAGTCCGAAGCTGCAACTCTTCATACACAAATACAGCTCCGTGGCAAAGCCGTCCTCCAGCCTGGAGGTCTTTATCATTTTGAGTTTATAAAGGGATGTAATGTACAGGACTGCTATCTCATTTTGAGTCATCTCTTTTGTAAGCCGTTCGGCATATTAGCTAACTCGTTCAGGAGTTTGTAATAGATGTTCATTATCAATAAAGAGAACTTTTCTATGTTTTAAATCTGTGTTTCAATTTATCTGCGTACTCTGAATATGTGCTTGCTATGCAAATCATTAAAGCCTTGTGCGGGCGCAACCCCAGGCCCGCACGGCGGTCACGATTCGGGGGACGCCTCAAGTGATTCTACGGAATTGGGTCATGACATAGTGGTATCAGAGCACAGATTCAAAGTTTCTTAGACTTCGTTCTGGAAAAGTTCCTTTAACGATCAAATTCCTGTGCGAACTCTTGAACTCGCTAGGCCAAAATGAGATACGTTCATGCAATAAGTCCATAATACATTATGATCCTAATGTAATTTACCTTCTTTTGAAGGAATGGCTCCAGCGTAATCTGCAGCGCAAACCCCGGACGAAATGCAAGGCCAAGAAAGTAGTTCGGATACTTCGGGAAGTTCAAAGAGCCAGCGAGCCGTGCCAAGCATCGATCCCGTCCAACGAATATTGCAGATGTTGGAGGCAAACCAACAAAGGGACGAGGCTCGCTATGAACGGGCCGAGAAGCGGGCGGAAGAGAGTCAGCTCAAGTTTCAAGACAATATAGAAGCACGATTCTCAATCCAACAAAAGCAGGTAGATATCCTGCAGCAGATCGTTCAGACTTTGGCATCCCGGCAACGCCAGCGACTCCGGTGGAACAGCCCGTGCTTGAAGTAGAGACGCCGCAAATTCCAAGGGCGAGGGACGTGACTGCCTTCGACTTTGGCCACTTCAAGAAAGTCTGCAATACCCCATTCAACGGGACTGAGGACCCAGTCGTAGCTCTAGATTGGTTGGCCGAACTTGAAGATCACTTCGCTCTGCTAGAGGTCCCCGAAGAAAAGCGCGTCGCCTGCGCGCAACTACAGCTCCGCCTCAACGCACATGATTGGTGGGACGTGCATCGACGATCTCTCCAATTTGATCACGGAGAGGAGGCGATCTCGTGGACGACTTTTTGTGCCGCGTTCGAAGAGGAGTTTGTACCCCTTCCAGTACAACGTCAAATGGAAAACGAGTTCGTGCAGCTGCGGCAAGGCAGCATGACAGTTAAGGAGTACTCCGCCGAATTCAACCGACTCTCCAAATTCGCTAGGGCCTATTTACCTGATGCAGCGAGTCGAGCTAGAAGGTTTGAAGGTGGACTACGCCCTGCCATCCATTCGCACGTAGCCGTTCCTCAGTATCGTACGATGCGTGAAGTCATGAATCACGCCCTATCGCTTGAACCTCACTATCCTCACGTTCCTGTCGGCGCTGTGCATACCTACACTCACAAACGCCAAAGCAACGATAGAGGAAATACTGCTGCAAAACGCCCTAACAACGGAGGGCACCAAAGAGGAAACCCAGGGCCATCGTGTAATTTCTGTAAAAAGCGTGGGCATACTGCCAACAATTATCGTTTGAGACTTGGGTTATGCCTAGCGTGTGGACAATTAGACCATGCCATTAATTCCTGTCCGAACCTTCCTGATCGTCGTCCCCAACGAAATAATCCCTAACGGTAAGTTCTACCCTAAGTTTCGGGACGAAACTTCCAATTAGTTGGGTAGGATATAGCGCCCCGTTCTCCCGATGCGGAGAGCGCGGCTAAGAAACACAAGTCGGTATCGTTCGATCGGGATAGATTGAATTAAGAACTCGTCCTCGTTATGGATTTGTTTCTTCGGAATCGATTCCCATATTCAGTGGACTGCGCCCCAAGGATCGACTTAGCGGCAGAGTCAGGAGGGACCTCTCCGCTGCTATCTTTTATTGCCTCGGTTTTCGATGTCGCTTGTTGCTTTCGTGCTTTGAGTTGGTTTTGGGATTTGCTTGTTTTTTTTGAACGGTTTCGATAGTTTTCATTATTTTCGTTCATTGAACTGCACTTCTATTCCGAGATTGGAAAGAGAGGAAGAAGTATTAATCGAGCTGTTCGTGTGCAGGTGAACGAGCAGTAGGCGGCTTGCGAGCGGAGTCGTGAAGCGCCTCTTTCCTTCTTCTTTCCAAAATCTAAGTGAGTGGCTACTAACCCGATTAGCTAGCCCTGCTTCCAAGCTTCACTCCTTTGCCCCGATCAAACGATACCAAATAATAATAAAAGAAACCAAGATAAAAGACAATAGACTTGGTTATTATGCTTGTCAATCAAACCTGTGAATTGTTGCCTTATCGTATGCTTTTTCGTGCAAATGTTCTATAAAATGTGCTAAGTATAGAACACATCTTGTATATGCATAATTGTTCAGGGAGGCTATGTTAAATGAATCATGCATTACTGCTTGTCGTGCACTCGTGTTCTTGCACTCGTGTTCTTGCAATCGTGTTGCCTCAACTGCATGAATTGTTAACTTGTTAATCGTGTTCGATCATGGACAACTTGTGCACAAGGTATAGTTCTGCGGACGGTCGCTGGGGCACTGGCACCGATCCGATCCGGGCGAAACTCGTGTATAGTCATCGTGTACGGGATAAGATGGCTTGCAACGCTGTTATGACCCGCTCCCGGTTATTCGGGCACGAGTGCGTGGGCACGTCCAGCCTACGCCGCAGTGTCGGTGGTAGTACGCTGTCTAGGTTATTTTCTGGGGTCAATAAGTATCTATCTCATCCGCAATAACGAACATGCAAGAATAATCACAAGAAATAGGAATGCCAAGATTTCATAATATTTAATCTGTGACAATCAAATCCACAGTTAATACAAAGCCAGAAGATAAATCGGGGACAAACCCGAGTATATGCTGAAGGGAAATAAATAAGCAGCTACTGCTGACTACTCTGCAGAAGTAGCCTCCTGGATAGGAACATGCTCCTCAGATGTGTCACCTGCTAACTCACAGTGGCCACAAAAGTAGGGGCAAGGTCCTCATCATCGCCTAAAATAACGGATCCAGTCAGGAAAGGAGCAAAGTACACAATGCACAACAAGATTAAACTAAATATTCATGACAATTAAAAAGAACTGACAGGTATCATGTTGAGGATATGTATAAATAAATAGTAATAATAACTAAGAGTTAATTGCCGTAAGACAGGGACATGAGTAAAACAGGAACAAGGTGACAGGAAAAATGAACTACAACCAGACAATAGGAACTGTAACAAGACAAGAACTATGTGTGTGAACTTGTGTATTTAGAATACCTAGTTGGCATGTAGGGGTCTATAAGGTTAAACCGGCCACCATAGACGGCTATTAAACAGGAATAATCGAGATCCGGCTGATGGACAGTCGTGTACCAACAGCTATTAATCATGGCAAGAGTTAGGGTAAGCTACATGCCTTTCAGTATTCTCCCACCCGACATGAAAAACAAGACATGAACTCCAATATTCAAGACATGAAATCCAGTGTTCTAGCACTACGTGTAATCATCAATGGTACATGTAAGGCAGGGAATTAACTATCACAATATAAAGATTAAACTTGAAGTGCAGGTACTTGCCTGTTGTTTGGATCCGATTAATAGTTCTTCGGGGAATATCCAGAGATGAGTCCAAAAGCTGAAATAAACATTACCATCACGCTCAGAAGATGTCAAATATCTAGAAACGCCTGTCCTTGGGTCCAATTTGGAGACAAGGGCAAAAACGGCAGTTTCGGATCAAAACGGGGTCCGCCGGTGGGCCCGCTTTGCACCGAAAAACATGTCCGAGTCAAAAGTCTCCAAATTCACCAAACTTAGTGTCAACAGGTCAGGAACGCTGATACGAACCCAACGAAACTTCCAGATTTGGATTCTGATGAGCCGAACACAAAATCGCCCGTCGAGCGGGCCTGTGGGGCCCACGACACGCGATTTCGTCAACGTTCTCAGAATCGAACCAAACTTGACCCACAGGACCAGCGTATCGCTACGAGTCCGATGGCGTAAGTTTCGTCTCAATCCGACGTGTGTGCACGAAATTAGGATGAATTGCAGAAAAGGCGGATACGGGACGATATCCGCGGATACGCGTTGATTCCGGTGTGCACGCACACCCGAATCAGCTTCCACGAAAACTCACACGTCCGTATCGACGATGCGTACGTATCTGTGAAGACCGCACGCGACCAAGTCGTCCCGTTTGGCGGGGCGGACTCAGTTCCGGGGTGAAACAGGGTCTGGTTTTTTCCTGTTTTTGGATCGCGGTGTGCGATCACCACAGGACGCGATGCCCCGAACAGTTTGTCCGGACACCGAGAGGGTCATACAGGCTTCACAACGCAATTTACGGAAATAGAAACGGAGCTACGAGGCGAAAGTTACACGCACTTGAAGGGGACCCGAAAAACCAGGCAAAATCGTGTCCGACACGACACAGGACACAGTGTCCTGTGTCGGACACGGGGGGGAATTAGGGCTAGGGTTAGGGTTTTGGGCCGAGCTCCGGTGCTGTGCGGCGGAGGGCGGCGGCTGAGCGGCCAGGCTGAGGCGGAGGGGGCCGGGGCAGCGCGGCGAGGCGGTGGCCGGCGCTCACGGCGGCGCTGGAGGCGCGGGGCGGTCGGAGTTTGCCGCTGCGGCTGCTGTCTGCTGCTGGAGTCGGGGACGGCTGCGGCGGGGAGGAGGACGGTGGGGCGGGGTCGGGGCGAGGGTGGCGGTGGACGGCGGAGCAGCGGGGGTGAGCCGGCGGCGGAGCGGTGGTCGGGGAAGTTTGGCACGGGGCGGAGGAGCCGTCGAGGGGGGGGTTTTGTAGGCGGAGAGTGGAGGAGGGAGGCCGAGAGAGGCGGCGGCCAGCGCGGGGTTAGGCGCAGCGGGCGGAGGCGCGTGGCTGCGTGGCGCGGCGCAGGCGGCGGAAGCGGCGCCGGACGCGGGGAGCGGGTCGTCGTGCGGGGGAGAGGGAGAAGAGGAACGGGTCAACGGGTGGCGGGTCGGGTTCGGGTGGACCCGACCCGACCCGTTAGGGGTTGGGCCTAATGGGTTTGGGCCGCGAGCCGGCTATTGGGCTGGGTCGGGTATACGGGCTGGGCCGGGGTGGGTTTATTATTAGGATAATAATAATAATAATAATAATAATAATAATAATAATAATTAATAATAAATAATTAATTAATTAAATAAATAGTTTTTAGGCATTTAAAAATAGGTCTGAGGTCCAATAAATTCCAGAAAAATTACCCTAAGTCCAATTTTCTATTTTACACCAAAAAATGTTATTTTCATGACATTTTAATATTATTTATTAACATTTAAAAATCATTTATTAATTGAAAATCTTGATTTTAATTACAGAAAATTCCCAGAAAATTCTAGAAAATTGGGAAAAATCCAAGATTTAATAATTTGAAAATTCAGGGGGTTTACAAACGCCTCGTGTACTATCGTTGCGTGCTATCCTTGTCTCGGACTAGTCCATTATGGCAACCATGCCAGTGATCATTGTGTATATTTAAACCTGTTGCATACTAACTTGTGTCTTCGTGGCAGGGAAGGCATGGTAAGTATTGTGCAGGTAATTCAGACGGTCAGGTAAAATCCACCTAACGGTGGCACATTCATTTCAGTAAATTCTATATGCTGCCTACTTGTAAATAAACTAAGGCAAGATAGAAACCCACAAAAATATGCATGCTTCACTAAAAAACGTGTTGATTGGTATAGTTCGGCTAGCTCGCCTTCACCAGCATGTTTCGATATGCTGACCCTCGTTGAAACAGGTTCTCCGCACCAAGGCGAACCGAGCGAGGAGCCGAAGTCGTCTTCCCGATCCAGTCCAGCTGTTGGCGCATCTTCACCGCGCCCTCGAAGCCTTTTGAAGTCCGAAGCTGCAACTCTTCATACACAAATGCAGCTCCGTGGCAAAGCCGTCCTCCAGCCTGGAGGTCTTTATCATTTTGAGTTTATAAAGGGATGTAATGTACAGGACTGCTATCTCATTTTGAGTCATCTCTTTTGTAAGCCGTTCGGCATATTAGCTAACTCGTTCAGGAGTTTGTAATAGATGTTCATTATCAATAAAGAGAACTTTTCTATGTTTCAAATCTGTGTTTCAATTTATCTGCGTACTCTGAATATGTGCTTGCTATGCAAATCATTAAAGCCTTGTGCGGGCGCAACCCCAGGCCCGCACGGCGGTCACGATTCGGGGGACGCCTCAAGTGATTCTACGGAATTGGGTCGTGACATAGTGGTATCAGAGCACAGATTCAAAGTTCCTTAGACTTCGTTCTGGAAAAGTTCCTTTAACGATCAAATTCCTGTGCGAACTCTTGAACTCGCTAGGCCAAAATGAGATACGTTCATACAATAAGTCCATAATACATTATGATCCTAATGTAATTTACCTTCTTTTGAAGGAATGGCTCCAGCGCAATCTGCAGCGCAAACCCCGGACGAAACGCAAGGCCAAGAAAGTAGTTCGGATACTTCGGGAAGTTCAAAGAGCCAGCGAGCCGTGCCAAGCATCGATCCCGTCCAACGAATGTTGCAGATGTTGGAGGCAAACCAACAAAGGGACGAGGCTCGCTATGAACGGGCCGAGAAGCGGGCGGAAGAGAGTCAGCTCAAGTTTCAAGACAATATAGAAGCACGATTCTCAGTCCAACAAAAGCAGGTAGATACCCTGCAGCAGATCGTTCAGACTTTGGCATCCAACCAGTCCGCGGCAACGCCAGCGACTCCGGTGGAACAGCCCGTGCTTGAAGTAGAGACGCCACAAATTCCAAGGGCGAGGGACGTGACTGCCTTCGACTTTGGCCACTTCAAGAAAGTCTGCAACACCCCATTCAACGGGACTGAGGACCCAGTCGTAGCTCTAGATTGGTTGGCCGAACTTGAAGATCACTTCGCTCTGCTAGAGGTCCCCGAAGAAAAGCGCGTTGCCTGCGCGCAACTACAGCTCCGCCTCAACGCGCATGGTTGGTGGGACGTGCATCGACGATCTCTCCAATTTGATCACGGAGAGGAGGCGATCTCGTGGACGACTTTTTGTGCCGCGTTCGAAGAGGAGTTTGTACCCCTTCCAGTACAATGTCAAATGAAAAACGAGTTCGTGCAGCTGCGGCAAGGCAGCATGACAGTTAAGGAGTACTCCGTCGAATTCAACCGACTCTCCAAATTCGCTAGGGCCTATTTACCTGATGCAGCGAGTCGAGCTAGAAGGTTTGAAGGTGGACTACGCCCTGCCATCCATTCGCACGTAGCCGTTCCTCAGTATCATACGATGCGTGAAGTCATGAATCACGCCCTATCGCTTGAACCTCACTATCCTCACGTTCCTGTCGGCGCTGTGCATACCTACACTCACAAACGCCAAAGCAACGATAGAGGAAATACTGCTGCAAAACGCCCTAACAACGGAGGGCACCAAAGAGGAAACCCAGGGCCATCGTGTAATTTCTGTAAAATGCGTGGGCATACTGCCAACAATTATCGTTTGAGACTTGGGTTATGCCTAGCGTGTGGACAATTAGACCATGCCATTAATTCCTGTCCGAACCTTCCTGATCGTCGTCCCCAACGAAATAATCCCTAACGGTAAGTTCTACCCTAAGTTTCGGGACGAAACTTCCAATTAGTTGGGTAGGATATAGCGCCCCGTTCTCCCGATGCGGAGAGCGCGGCTAAGAAACACAAGTCGGTATCGTCGATCAGGATAGATTGAATTAAGAACTCGTCCTCGTTATGGATTTATTTTTTCGGAATCGATTCCCATATTCAGTGGACTGCGCCCCAAGGATCGGCTTAGCGGCAGAGTCAGGAGGGACCTCTCCGCTGCTATCTTTTATTGCCTCGGTTTTCGATGTCGCTTGTTGCTTTCGTGCTTTGAGTTGGTTTTGGGATTTGCTTGTTTTCCTTGAACGGTTTCGATGGTTTTTATTATTTTCGTTCATTGAACTGCACTTCTATTCCGAGATTGGAAAGAGAGGAAGAAGTATTAATCGAGCTGTTCGTGTGCAGGTGAACGAGCAGTAGGCGGCTTGCGAGCGGAGTCGTGAAGCGCCTCTTTCCTTCTTCTTTCCAAAATCTAAGTGAGTGGCTACTAACCCGATTAGCTAGCCCTGCTTCCAAGCTTCACTCCTTTGCCCCGATCAAACGATACCAAATAATAATAAAAGAAACCAAGATAAAAGACAATAGACTTGGTTATTATGCTTGTCAATCAAACCTGTGAATTGTTGCCTTATCGTATGCTTTTTTGTGCAAATGTTCTATAAAACGTGCTAAGTATAGAACACATCTTATATATGCATAATTGTTCAGGGAGGCTATGTTAAATGAATCATGCATTACTGCTTGTCGTGCACTCGTGTTCTTGCACTCGTGTTCTTGCAATCGTGTTGCCTCAACTGCATGAATTGTTAACTTGTTAATCGTGTTCGATCATGGACAACTTGTGCACAAGGTATAGTTCTGCGGACGGTCGCTGGGGCACTGGCACCGATCCGATCCGGGCAAAACTCGTGTATAGTCATCGTGTACGGGATAAGATGGCTTGCAACGCCTCGTGTACTATCGTTGCATGCTATCCTTGTCTCGGACTAGTCCATTATGGCAACCATGCTAGTGATTATCGTGTATATTTAAACCTGTTGCATACTAACTTGTGTCTTCGTGGCAGGGAAGGCATGGTAAGTATTGTGCAGGTAATTCAGACGGTCAGGTAAAATCCACCTAACGGTGGCACGTTCATTTCAGTAAATTCTATATGCTGCCTACTTGTAAATGAACTAAGGCAAGATAGAAACCCACAAAAATATGCATGCTTCACTAAACAACGTGTTGATTGGTATAGTTCGGCTAGCTCACCTTCACCAGCATGTTTCGATATGCTGACCCTCGTTGAAACAGGTTCTCCGCACCAAGGCGAACCGAGCGAGGAGCCGAAGTCGTCTTCCCGATCCAGTCCAGCTGTTGGCGCATCTTCACCTCGCCCTCGAAGCCTTTTGAAGTCCGAAGCTGCAACTCTTCATACACAAATGCAGCTTCGTGGCAAAGCCGTCCTCCAGCCTGGAGGTCTTTATCATTTTGAGTTTATAAAGGGATGTAATGTACAGGACTGCTATCTCATTTTGAGTCATCTCTTTTGTAAGCCGTTCGGCATATTAGCTAACTCGTTTAGGAGTTTGTAATAGATGTTCATTATCAATAAAGAGAACTTTTTTATGTTTCAAATCTGTGTTTTAATTTATCTGCGTACTCTGAATATGTGCTTGCTATGCAAATCATTAAAGCCTTGTGCGGGCGCAACCCCAGGCCCGCACGGCGGTCACGATTCGGGGGACGCCTCAAGTGATTCTACGGAATTGGGTCATGACAGAGCATGCGACCACTTTCCCTTGGACATATGACTCTGAAACTTTGGCACATCTTTCTATGATTTTGTCTTTTCTTTCTGATGTACTTTATGGCTTGTCACATCAATCACTTTATGTCACATCACTGACAATTTATTCATTGTTCGTTACTTCAACACTTGTCCCAAGGAGTAGACTTTAACCCTGAGCATGCGGCCTGACTTCATATGCGACCAAGTGGTCATGCGGTCCTGACTTCATATGCGGCCAGGACTGGTCATGCGGCCTGGACTTCCCATGCGGCCTAGAGACCCATGTAGCCTTGCTTATTTTGATTGAATGTTTATTATTCTTTCGTAACCCAATGTATAATTGGTAATTGGACTCGAATACTATATCTGTGTTGATACCTTTATTGCTTGATAAATGTCCATGATTTAATGTACGCTGAGGTACGACACATCGTGTCACGTGTTAAATGATTATATTTGAGTTGTGTATCGAGAATACCTCCAAATTCCTGAATGCGTGATATTATACATATTTTTTTCCCAGCACGGGTATAATAAGCGAGTTAACTACTAAAGCGTGGCTAGGATTTTGATTGACTGAATGTTGCATACACGCTCGGGTGAATCCAGATTTAACTTCCATGGATTCGTATCTAGCGTTCCCGTACTTTATACGATATTTTATGGAAAATTCTCATGTGACCACGCCTTAATATTTCGAACACAACATAGGGCTAATTATGTAACTAAAAGTGGTAGTAACATTGAAGGAAACGGTACCCCGAGATCATGCCAACGAACATTCCCACAGAGATTTATTTTAAGTGCGTTGTGGGCTGGCCACTACAGATACTGTATATCATCTGCCTTGGTGGAGTACAGTATCTGATATATTATTTGCCAAGCCACTATTTTACTATAGGAACACTGGAACCGCTAATACCGTGTTTTAGCGTAGTGGCCCTATAGGGAACTGTGCATCTCAGGGATACCTGTTTTATTTATCTATTGGTTCGATTAGCTCATGTTCGGCACTGGCGTGATCTGAGGATACTTATTATGTATTATTTATGAGATAACCTCAGACTCCATAAAAATAGCAAGTCGTACAAATGATTGCCCGATATAAGAAAAATGGACTTGGTTATTATTGTATTATTCGGTTAGTAGCCTAGGGAAATAGACTATCATAGTGTGATGGTTCAACCATTGTCCCTGTCTAGTTGTAGGGTTGGGCATTTGCGCTAGGATATTCCATGGACCTAAGTTACGACACTGAACCTATATATTATTATATATATTTTTTCCTTGGACTTTTGTTTCTCTATTTCGTGTTTTCTTTGTGGTACTTGCTATTTGGGGTCTGTAGAAGCATGAAAAATCTCTCCATGCGCTCCATTTTACAGTCAACAAATAAGCAAGGGACACATAACAGTGGTTGACGCATAACACCCTGGGATACATGACGTCCCAAGACGGATGCCGCTCTTTGACGCATAGTCCCTACAGTCACATCAGAGCATTTATGACTCCGATAAAATAGACAGTCATCACGACCACCTCGAATCCTACACCGATGATTGGAATCCGGATTGATGGCTTCGTTATAATTACTTTTGGAAGTAAACAGTTGTTCAAATACCACAAATTCAGAAGACGACAAAATCCACGCATCTCTGGCCTAATGCATTCCAGACTACTTGCAGTCCATGCATCTCTAGCCCAATACGTTCCAGACTCTATGCGTCCCATGTGTCTCTGGCCCAATGCGTTCCAGACTCCATGCGTTCCATGCGTCGCTGGCCCAATGCATTCCAGACTCTATGCGGTCAATGTGTCTCTGGCCTAATACGTTCCAGACTCCATGCGTTTTATGCATTTTTGGCCTAATACGTTACAGACTATATGTGGTCTATGTGTCTCTGGCCCAATGTGTTTTAGACTCCATGCGTTCCATGCGTCTCTGGCCCAATGCATTCCAGACTCTATGTGCTCTATGCATTTTTGGCCCAATGCATTCCAGACTCCATGTGTCACATGCGTCTCTGGTCCAATGCATTCCAACTAACAAGATCTATTTGTTACAACTAAAGAGATCTTCGTGCAGTTGGTGCAGGCTACATGTCCAAATGACCAAGTTACACATACAACAGGCTGAAACGACCCCGAGATCTCATTAACAATAAATCCCAACCAAGATCACATGGTAGCTTCACCGTGACATGCGACCACAGTTGCAACAGCATTCTGTTGAAAGAGCCCTATACTTAGGGGCGCACGCGGCATCCAAAGCATGCGGCCACAAAATAACTATAAATGACAGGGTACTACCCCAATGCAAAATGCTTGCTGGCTATCTGCGAATTAACACTCAAGCAAGAGAGAAGAGCTGCTGCATCGGATCGTCCACGGAGTAAAGAGAGTTGCTACACTCCTAACCCTCCATTGTCACCCCCTAGAAAATAAATTTGTACTTAGATTATCTTTTAGGACTCTTCTTCGTACTTTCTTAGTTTGTTAATCAAATCCAGTACTTCCAGATATCCTTTTGATTTAAATGGCAAACACGATGGCCACTCTGTTGGGGAATGTCCTTCTCCACTGTTGATAAGTCGGTGACACAATCCGATGCGGCCAAGCTCGGCTCGACGCAAAAGATGCTAGTGGTCTGCTTCGACCATCAAGCGTTCGAGGACATGCCCTCCGAAGAAAGTGCTAATCCTTCGGCAAGGATAGCCATGACCAAGAAGACCCCGCAGAACATAGGTGGCCAAGTCGGCTGTGCCCTACCCAGCTGCGGAGCAGATGCTTCCATCCTCTCACTCTGTTGCCAATGACGGTCGTCGGACGAACACCCAGAACGTCCATGTCTATGCGGCAGCCCTGGCTGACACAGAAACTGTTTAACACCCAGACTCTGGCAGAGAAAAATACTATGATGCTAGATATTCTGATACTGAGGTACCTTCTATGCGGCCAAGGAGTAGTCTGCATAAGACTGTCCATGCGGCATCAACTCACAGCCGCAGATAGCAAGCCGTATGTGGCCCTGATAGGAACATAACCTCTGTTTTTGTAAAACCCCCTTCCTAGAAAATTGTATATACCCTTTATTTATTAATTATTGATTAAATTGTAGTAATTAGGTCTAAATAGGAGAAATAGATTTTTTAATAATTTTTATTTTAGGTGTTCGGGCACTTAGATGACTTATGGGACCATCAGGAATTTTTCGAAATTTTATCCATGTAGGAGACCCCTTAAGCAGTTGCTAGCCTAATGTTGTGCATTATTCTAATCCATGATTTTTCTTATGAGTATATATATAATATATATGTATATACAAATATATATATATGTATATATATACTTAGAAAGAAAAAGAAAAGAAAGTAAAAGAAGTATTATTAAATAACTAAATAAGATTAACTAATAAGAATATAATAATATAATAATAACTACTATATTAACTAGCAGCAACTTAGCACATTATCCTTTTCCCAACCTTCAGCAACCCTTTAGCCTTCAGCAACTTTGCTTGCAGCCACGTGAACCCGCCCATTGCATTAGACTTCAGAATACTTGCTGTGACCCGACCCTTGGTCGAAAATTTTTAGCGGCCGAACCTATTTCCTATTCCCTCTCTTTCCCTATTATATATATATATATATATATATATATATATATATATATATATATATATATATATATATATATATATATATATATATATATATATATATATATATATATATATATATATTTCTCTCTCAAACCCTAACCTAAATCTCCAGACCTCCCCTTCCCATCTAGAGCCGTCATCGCAGCCAGAGAAGCCCCGCCAAGCCATCCAACCATCCCGACGACTCCGACCTCGCGCCCTGCAGAATCCCACTCGAAGCACCTTCGCTCCGGAGTGATTTTTCGTCGACTCGCTCAACCGAACGCTGTTCCGTCTTCACCGGTATGATCACCCCTTAACCCTCTTCCATATTTGTTTTATAGCCAACCTCGGAAAACGTGTACCCCTAGGTGAAAAACAGCGCCCAAGTCGGCACGAGCAGACAGAATTCTGGATCGCAGAAAACTGCGGTGACCACCCGTATTTCCGAGTTCGTATCTCCCACCACAGAGATCCGAATTCGGTGATTCTTTTTGATACCTGTAGAACACTTGACCTAGTTTATTTTCTGTTAAATAATCCTATGCTATTAGTTGCTGTGGACAGAATTATATTCGTCACAAAACTGCGCGCACCCACTTTTTCCAGATTTCTAAAAGTTGGAAAACGGAGCACGTCCCGTCAAACGGGACCGCCCCGCCGTGTGCCAAGTATACCGAATGGTGCACGCAGCATAACCGGACACGTGAAAATTTGTGGGGACTGATTCGGACGCGTGTGCGCGCCGAAATCAGACCGTATCCGCGGACACACACCGTGTCGCAACTTTTGTAGAACTCGCGCATATTTTGTGCACGCTTGTCAGATTACGACGAAACTTGTGCCACTGGACTCGTGGTAACGTGCTGGTCCTGTGACCCAATTTTCACACATTTTTGAGACGGTT
Source organism: Iris macrosiphon (assembly GCA_036927795.1). Taxonomy (NCBI): domain Eukaryota; kingdom Viridiplantae; phylum Streptophyta; class Magnoliopsida; order Asparagales; family Iridaceae; genus Iris; species Iris macrosiphon. The sequence continues at coordinate 23,908,367 of JAYESA010000020.1, read as the reverse complement.
GACCAGATCGCCAATTGGCGGGCCCCACAGTTGACTTTTGAACAAAATTTTGTTCGGCTCATCGGAATCCATATTTGGACATACCGTTGGGTTCGTATTGACATTTAGAGTTGTTTGACCCATAGTTTGTTCCATTTAGAGACTGTTACCCTCAGCACGCTTTTTGGTACAAAGTGGGCCACACGTGGACCCCACTTTTGCCCAAAATTATCGTTTTGCCCCTGTGTCCAAATTGGACGAAAGGGATGTGCTTTTTAGCTATCTTGCTCATTCCGGAAACATTTGTGATGTTTATTTCAGCATCCGGAGATGTTTGTTCGGAGTCCTTAGTTTCAGGTTCAGTGTCCTTGTCATTTGGGCGCGTATACTTTACAGATTTTTTGTCAGGCAAGTATACCTTACCATTGTACTATTTTTACATTCCATATGAGGCATGCATATTTATTTTCTGTTATTTAGTTCATTTATTTTAACTGCTATATAAACTGTGCGTCCAAGGAAACTTGGGTGCAGCGACGGTGTCGTCGTACTATGTTTTTATTTATATATATATATGCATTGGACCTACATTATGAGACTACCCCATTTTCATGAGGCATTTATGTTTCATTGGCCATAGCACTATTCTTATACGAGTGTGAGTCACATGTAGGATACGAACTTGCGTACTCGGCTGGCCACCGGTACGTATAGGTCGTACGACGGATAGGGATAACTGCCAATAGAAACTTTGCATGCTAGTAGACCTGGCGGTTATTAGAGGTATTATCGTGTCATGGACATGACATGCTTAGAGCATTAGGTGGGGAGAACAACAAGTAAGGCATTTGGGCTCCTTTGCACTTTCCTTGTGTAACCCGTACGCTCCGCCGGAGATGCGCGGTCATGATGACACCTATACTACTTGGCGGGCCTCCGCCGTTCAAAAGACGACGTGCCTTTGTAGGCCCCTGGATCTCCAAGAGAACCATGCCAATCCTATTTATGGCCAGATAGCCCACTTGTTAGAAAGTTGTTCTCAAACTACATTCACATAGATGGTTAGGCGACCCCAATGGATGTTTATTTTCAGTACTTTATTGGCATGTGCTTTTTGTATCTTGTTACGTCCCTCTGAGGACCTGGTCCCTTCCAGATATAGATAAGCAGGAGTACCCGCAGGAGTATGGACCTGGACCTGACGCTTCCTATCAGTCTGAGACGATCTTACCTTCTGATTATATGTGATTCATTGCAGCTGTTTAGAGATTCTGGTTGCTATTTTTTTCTAGACATTTATTCTTATATTAGAGTTTATTCTCTTCTCTCTTTAGTAGTTTATTATATTCGATTTGCAGTGGATTTGTTTCCACCCGACTATCACACTTTGAGATTACTATTTTGAGACTGCTTCTTTGATATTCATTTATTGATTTCCATTATTCTATTATTTGTGCTGTGGATGAGATATAGAACTGCGTGTGACTTGTTGTGACATATATTACCACTGTGGATTGGATATTCATGTACAGCGTACGTGTGTATATGGTTTCCATATATTGTAGTTCGTATACATACGGCTGGCGTGTTACGTATTCCTAGTCCTACGTATTTTGGGACTGGGGCGTGACAGTTTTAGATCGTATTTCATGCGGTACAGATCCTATGCGACACACTAAGAATAGTGAAAACCCAAATCTAGACTCTTTATACTACGCGCCTGCGGTTGTTAAGCTGAAGAAGTCCAGGGCAGTGCGATCCCGTCAAGCTCAAACAACTACTCATACAACCGGCCGCCAACATGCATCGCTAACTATTACACGACCCTCTGACGAAAAGTTGTACAGGACTTACCCATGCGTCCAGTCCACAGGGACCAATGGACAGGGTCAGTCTCAAAAGTTTTCCACCGATACCTCGGGGCAAGTTCGTATACGAACCCTAAGCCAGGGAGCAAATACAGCACCTGCGTATCCGTGTGCCCGGGATACCCAGACTCATAAAGATGATACAAAGGTAAAATACCCTTCGCATGATTTGCGTGTCATGATTACTCACAAGCGCAAAATAAGGGAAACAACTATGGCGCGCGACGTGTCCTCTCCAAGGCGCAGCTACGCCAATATTATTTTTAACTGTGATGCAATAAAACGGCAGTACCCACAGACAAACAGTCGGCCTTCCAGCGACTGCACCAGAAAGCACCTACTGACAACAACCCGGAGATCAGGTGCAAGTATAAGAGGAGGAGGACTTGTCCTTCGCCTCATGCTACTCAACTGGAAAGCTTCCCGCCACCAAGGAAAGAAAAGTCAAATACCTCCAGTCCGACTCTCTCTACCACTGCGTCGCGAAGGCAACTACCCAGAGGACTGAGAACGGCACCTGCGAAAGAAGTCTTCCATGGCACCCGCTCAAGGAAGAAGCCGTCAGCCCCTGTGGGTAGTTCTTCCTCAGAATCCTTGGGGGTGGCCCAAGCTGGGACATACGCAACAACCCAGCGTTCCGTAAAGATAGTGAATCTCAAGGGACATATGCCAAGTTCTCTGGGGGTAATCACCCTCATCAAGAAAATGCACATTCCAAAGCTGGGGGTAACATTCCCTCCGAGTCTGAAGAAGATGTAGCACTTTCGGCTTTACCTGAAGACAATGATTCCAAGGAAGCTGACAGCAACTTACCTAAGGTTAATGCAGCATCTAGGGCTGGGGGTAGTAATCCTCCAAAATTGGAAGATGCAATGATACCTACCTCCCCTGAAGGCTGCAACTCCCAAGGAACAGACAATGACATGCCGGGGGGAAAGTCACCCTCGAATAGTCAAAGCATCATCTGAAGCTGGGGTAGCATCTCCTTTGAGTCTAAAGATGATGCAACGATGCCCGTCTTCCCCGAGGACAGTGCGACTCAGAAACCGAAGGATGAAGGGCTCAGCGATCGCCAACGACTCGATGCTCTTGAGGCAATGATGCACACCATGAGTGCCACAATGCAGAATCTGGACCATGCAATACTATCAAGACAAATATGGTCCTGCCACCCTCAGGGCCTGCAGTAACTCTGTAAACCGGGGGTAGCAATCTCCTGGTGATCCACGCCAACCTGTCATGCGGTAAGGACCATGATTTCCAAGAACCAGACAATGACATATCTGGGGGTAGTCTCCCTCGACAAGACAGAGCAGCGTCCAAAGTTGGGGATAAAATTTCCTCCGAGTCCAAAAATAATGCAAAATTATCGGTCTTCCCTGAGGATCGTACGACTCAGGTATCAGAAGCCCCAAAGTCAAATGGGACTTTCTCCTTCAATGATGATGACATTATTGAAATATTCAACATACTGATGAAGAAAAATAAACTTCGGCTACCCAATATCAGATGTCCTGAAGAGGCTGACAAGGTCGATGTCCCAAAATATTATCTCTTTCATTGGTACATCCATCATCCAACATAGTCTGCTCGGTGTTGAAGAGATGTATCCAGCAATTGATCGATGCCAATGAGCTCACCCTCGACTTCGAAGATAAAACAGTCCTTGCGGACATAGTAGGCGACTTTCCAGTGACGGAAGCCCAGGCAACCAGGGAGGTCGTCAACCTCCTATCAGCTCACAATCAGGCAGCAGGCTTGGTATTACTTACAACCCCAAGAGGTGAGGTCATTGCTCAAAATCTGGCACACCAAATAACACCTTCAACGACCAGGTCAAAGGAAAAATAATGCAAGCCAGGTCGCATGACCTTTTCCTCATAAAAGACAAATTATAGACTTCGGGTGCTCAGCTCAGCTCAACAAGTCTCCTTGTGCACAAAAGCTAAGTCTCGCATGACTCATCAGCAATGGCGCATGATGGACAGTGTTCCATTGTACGCATCCGAGCAAGTCTTCAGCATAAGGACGTGTCACACTTCATGTGCACATGATAGGATATCTCGTCATAATGAATCCTTATGGGCAACATGCAGTGTTCCCCTGCGCAATATACTCACAACAAGCAGTGGTCCTCGACGTGGTAGATAATCGTAAATACGTGGCAGTGATCCTACGCGCACAACACAGCCAACTCTTTCATGTATACGTAGCAGTATTCCTATGCACAGAGCTCCTTATTCGACTCAGGTTGAGTCATCAACATTATTCAATGCAACAAATGATGAGCTGCCTCAGTTCCATCATTATAGCCAATAATAACTTTGTCTTATGTCGAAGATGGGATACGACCTCCAAAAAGTTGAAGGTCTAAACTTTGATAAAGGATGGCGTATTCCTTTACAATCAGACAGTTATTACAATAGCACTCGCAGAGGGCTAGGATACGGAGATGCTTGTACGCGCCATGACTCACAAGACAGCTGACAAATCCTAACCTAAAGGGGAGGACCCGTTCATTGTGGAAATCATGTTTCCCAACGGCACATACTAGCTAGGAAAACCCAATGACGACTTGCTTCTAATGTCTATCAACGACAAGTTCCTCAAAAAGTACTATGTCTAAATTAGATTGGTACCCCTCTATTACCAAACTATATCGTATCTTCCTGGGTGATGGTTCATGTCCACATTACCTCTGGACTGTCGCTCTAATATACTACTCCGGCGGAGTCTGCCATGTCCATATTACCTCTGAGCAAACTTTTTTGCCTTGACCATCGATCATCACATCCATATTACTACTGATATCGATTGTCTTCTAACTTATCATCCGTACCCAATCCGGAGTATGCCCGCGGTGTTAAGTCCACAAAAACTATTACGTTCATATTACCTCTGGCAAGGCTTATCTCAAACATATTACTTGTATTGATGTAAGCAAAAAGTAGTAGGTCCACAAAACCTATCACGTCCATATTACCTCTGATAGGGTTTATTTTTGAATCTATTACTCACACTCCAAGTGTGCAAAAGGGTAATAGGTCCACCAAAATCCCCCAGCGAGATATCCTTACTATCCATAAAACCTATCACATCCATATTACCTCTGATATGATTTATTTTCGAATCTATTACTCGTACCCCAAGTGCGCAAAAGGGTAATAGGTCCACAAATCCTCCAGCGGGATATCCTTACTATCCACAAAATCTATCACTTCCATATTACCTCTGATAGGGTTTGTTTTGAATCTATTACTTGCACCCCCAAGTGAGCAAAAGTGTAATAGGTCCACCAAAATCCCCAGAAGGATGTCCACACTTACTTTAAATATTGTATTACGACCATCTCACCTCTAGTACTAGCATCGTAAATATCACAACAGCGATGAAAATAATTTTTCCTTTCATTAAAACAAAAAGAATGGGAGAATACAAACATCAAGCAGAAGAGGAGTCAGATTCCTCCAAATTATTGATGTATATTGCCAAACAGAAAGTAGGGCTTCTTGGAGGTGTGATCCTTCCCAGTAGCAGCCACCCCTGAAGTCATTTGATTTAGAAGGAAAAACTCATCCTGCTCAGCAATCTGTTTCTGCCTGTCGGACGAAAAAATCGTATCTAGCTGGTATTGAATAACATCGACTAAGTCCTCACAATTCGTACTCAATGGAACTCGTCCAGGGTTGAGCACCAACTCCCCTGAAGGGGTAGTGGACAACACAGCATAGAAAAGACATGCGTATCAGCAAAATAAGCTTTGCATAAATCTAACATGCAAAGAAGAATGATAGGATCATGACATGATCGTGCATGACGGAGTCCGTAAAAGACACTTGCCCATGCGACTAATCACAGCTTGCGCATCTGCAAGGTCGTACGAGGCATACCTCTAGTTATGCGCTAGTGTAAAGGCCACGCATGTCTCTACATCCATGTGATGAACAGTGCGAATGGTATCTCTGTGTTCTTGCGTATCTCCACCCATAAGAGAGTCCTTACCTAGGACGGGCCTCTGAATGTCTGAAGGAAACTTTAGGGGACCAACCTCGTTGATAGTAGCCTTCCCCTTTCCCTTTTCCTTCTTCTTGAGCGCAATGCCCTCAGTCACGGGGCCCTTACCCTTGGCAGCGGCGGAAGATGAAGGAGCTCGGGAAGCCATGGCAATCAACGGGGAATGAGAGAACCAACGGCAGTGGAGATAGAAGAATAGAAGAAAAGGCAAGGGGCTTTCTCTTTCCAAACCCTCCTCCTTTTATAGACAGTGGTGCTTCGAAGTACGAGATGCCTCTGTCCACGTGGTAACCTAGGATGAGAGAGGTGATTTAGTTTTTGATCTGCCGTCATCCTCAAATGAACGATGCTTTGGGCTTCGTGTTATCAGACGGTTCAGAATCCCAACAGGAAAGGTAGAACCAAATTTTATCATTCAATGCAGATTTGATAGCATGGCAGAGCTCTCCATGTGACAACTTCTACATACGTCAACCTGACGAACTTAGCAGAAGGAGACGAACAGTGAATGCGTGTTGATTTTATACTTTTACAAAAATCTACGCGTCTCTGGCCCAATGTGTTCCAGACTCCATGCGGTCCATGCGTCTCTAGCCCAATGCGTTCCAGACTCTATGCGGTCCATGCGTCTCTAGCCCAATACGTTCTAGACTCTATGCGTCCCATGCTTCTCTGGCCTAATGTGTTCCAGACTCCATGCGTCTATGGCCTAATGCGTTCAAGACTTCATGCGTTCCATGCGTCTCTGGCTCAATGCGTTCTTGACTCCATGCGGTCCATGCGTCTCTGGCCCAATACGTTCCAAACTCCATACGTTCCATGTATTTTTGGTCTAATATGTTCCAAACTCCATGTGGTTCATGCGTCTCTGGGCCAATGCGTTCTAGACTCCATGCATTCAATGCGCCTCTGGCTTAATGCATTTCAGACTCCATGCGTTCCATGCATTTCTGGCCCAATGTGTTCCAGACTCCATGCGTGTCACGCCCCAGTTCCAAAATACCATGGGACCAGATACGTGGCAATGGCCAGCAGTACGCACCGATGGACAAACCCAATTTAATGGATCCATCAGGGCAGACTTAAGCTGTAAAACAAGTCTACGATAATCATGGTACAACTAATCTCATCCACACAAGATATAAAATATGATCCACAGAATAAATAAGGAATATAAGCCATCAGATAGTCTCAACAAGTACTTCGGGGAACAACCCGATAAATCTCTAGTACAATGGTTCAGCAGACCAGAAAATAATGACTGAAATAAATAAATAAATACTGAGCATGAAACATGGATGCTCAGGAGAAGTCTTCGGCTAACACCTCTTCCTCGGATGACGGTACAGCTCCTGGATCAGCTCCTGCTGCGGTCCCGTATATCTCGGGATAGATCTCGTCTGCAAATCCTGGGGACACAATCCATATCCAGGTCCTCAGGGGACATAGCAAAGTACAGAATATAATACAAGCCATAATAAAAGTAGTGCAGCAAATAATAAGATAAGCAGGGTAAGTATGTAACATCTGGATAAAATGCAAGAGAGAATATCAATAGTACTCAGGTTGAAACAACTACAAGCTCTGTGTAGGGGAGCCGGTAGCAGTGATATCAAGAGGTGGTCTAGCTCAGCGGGAGACTGAGTAGCCGGCATATCATAATCAACCTGTAGCCTGTGGATCTTTCCAGCGATAGATGGAACAATACGGGAATACTAAAATAACCAGCTAAGTGATATGCAAGATGAGAGCAGCACTAGAACTCAGGCTGAAGCATACTACAAGCTCTGTGTAGGGGAGCCGGTAGTAGCAGTAATAATGAGTAATGGGCCAAGCTCGGGCTTCAGAGTCTTGGGCCTCACAATAGTAGGGGTGTATATATATAATCAGCCTGTAGTCTGTGTGTCTCTCCCCACCCAATGTAATCACACAAATCATGAACATAACGTCTCGCGTCCATGTCAGCGGGGTCATAACTAATGCACAAGTCATAATGTATCTAGAATATAGTATCTCTATAAGTCCTGTATCCTATACAGAATCACCACGAATATCTTGGGAGGATCCTGTTCCATGAACAGTGTCGAGTGTCCTGGGTCATAGTGTACTTGGTAAGACAAGTACGAGAAGATAAAGTGTCACGTATGTCCATCTCTAGATGACAATACCCAATACCGCGTACGATGTTGGCACCCGACCGATAATCGGACGCTAAGTATGTCACTCGGTCCTAGGTTAAGCATGCACAGCAATATGATGAGACAAGAAAAATATATAGCAAGACTGCAAAGTTTGGCAAGGTACACTTGCCTGATGTTTGAATGTCAACAACTGTCCCTGTAGCAGTGAATCCTGTAGGTGCTACTCCAAAAGCTGTAATAAATATCACCAACAGTCTCAGAAGGTATCAAACTGCTAGAAATACCTGTCCTTACGTCCAATTTGGACACAGGGGCAAAATGGTCATTTTCGGGCCAAAGCGGGGTCCACACGTGGGCCACTTTGCACCAAAAAGCGTGTCAGGATCAAATGTCTCCAAATTCTGCAAACTCAGTGTCTACAAGTCAGGAACGATGCTACGAACCCAACGGAACTTCCAGAATTGGATTCTGATGAGCCGTTCACAAAATTGCCCGTCAAGTGGAGCCGGTAGGGCCCACGATACGCGATTTTATCAACATTCTCAGAATCGGACCAAACTTGGCTCACAGGACCAGCATATTGCTATGAGTCCGATGGCGCAAGTTTTGTCTCGATCCGATGTGTGTACACGAAGTTACAGCATATTCCAGAAAGGTCGGATACGGGGTGTCGTCGGTGGATACGCGTTGATTCCGGGGTGCTCGCACCTCCGAATCTACTTCCGCGAAATTCCACACGACCGTATCAACGACGCGCATGGTTCGGTAAAGACCGCGTGCGACCAAGTTATCCCGTTTGGCGGGACGTACTCAGTTTCGGGGTAAAACGGGGTATTATTTTTTTCCTGTTTTGGATCGCGGTGTACGATCACTACAGGACGCGATGCATCGAGCGAGTTGCACGGGCACCGAGGGGGTTACACAGTCTATGCATAGCAACTGACGGAATTAAAAATGGTGTTACGATGAGGAAGAAATCGGTACCTGAACAGGGCTTCGTGAGTTCTGAATTCTGGGTGTCCGGAATCCAAATTGACGCGAGCCGAGTCCTGGTCACCGTGTCCGGATCGAGCTCCTGCCCGTGTCCGTCGCTCACGTCCTGGTCGACCGACGGAGAGTAGATCTTGATGGCTACGGCGAAGTTGGCAGCGGCTTGGGGCTGGTGTCGACTTCGCACGGAGGTTCAGCGGGGTCTCGGCTGGATGGGTGATCGAGCGGCGATGAAACGGCAGGCCGACGTCGGCGTGCCTCTGGGCGGTGGCGGAGTCGCTGTGAAGCGGTGGCGCTGGGGCCTAGGTTCGTCGATGGGCTGCGGGAGTCTCGGCGTCAAGGTGCAATGATGGGGCTGTGGGAGTCTCGGCGTCGAGGTGCAACGACGGGGCTGTGGGAGTCTCGACGTTGAGAGCAACGACGGGGCTGTGGGAGTCTCGGCGTCGAGAGCAACGATGGGGCCGTGGGAGTCTCGGCGGCGGGGGTTTATGGAAACCTAGGTTAAGGTTTTAAATAGGCTACAGTAATCCGGCTATTAGGGTTCAGGTTGGGCTTCCTCTGGGTTTCGGGTCGGGTTGGTTTGGATCGGTTCGGTTCAATCAACCCAATAGCTCTTTAAGCTTAAAACTCGTTTCCGGGGTCCAAATAATTCACCGAAAAATATCGTAGGTCCGGTTTTCTATTGTGCATCTTATTCTATTATTTCCAGAATAATTTAACACCATTTAGCCACACTTAAAATTCTTTAAATTACAATCACCTTCGTTTTAATTTCCAAAAAAAACCAAAGATTCGGAATAACTCATTAGAAAATTATTCTCAAAAATTAGGGTGTTTACAATGCGTCTCTGGCTCAATGCGTTCCAACTAACAAGATCTTTCCATTACAACTAAAGAGATCTTCGTACAGTTGATGCGGGCTACGTGTCCAAACAACCAAGTCACACATACAATGGACTGAAATGACCCCAAGATCTCATCAACAGTAAATCCTAACAAAACTCATATGGCCGCTTCACCATGACATGCGGCCACAGTTGCAACCGTATTCTGTTGAAAGAGCCCTATACGGTCATCAACCAGGGGCGCATGCGACATCTATAGCATGCGGTCACAGAACAACTATAAATAACTGGGTACTACCCCCATGCAAAAGGCTATCTGGCTATCTGCGAATTAACACACAAGCAAGATAGAAAAGCTGCACAATCGGATCGTCCACGGAGTAAAGAGAGTTGCTACACTCCTAACCCTCTATTGTCACCCCTAAAAAATAAATTTATACTTAGCTTGTCTTCTATGACTCTTTTTTGTACTTATTAGTTTGTTAATCAAATCCAGTTCTTCTAGTTCTTTTTTTATTTAAATGGCAAACAGGGTCTAACCCCACTAGTTTTGCGTGGCCAGATTTTGAGTCAGCACCCGAGGATCCAGCGTACTTTCTCTCAACTCATGGCGTGTACCAGGAACATGGTCGCAGGGGATAGCGAGTGGGTTTTTGTTTTTCCTGCTCATCATTGTGCATTTACTTCTTTTGGGCGTTTAGCCACCGGCACCAGTTAGCCGGCTAGTCTGGACATTAGTTTCCTAACATAATTTTATTAAATTAGACTACAGTTGATCACTGTTATGTACTTTTATTACCCTTTCAGCTTCTTATTTTGCATAACTGATCTCCATAATATTTTGAAAAAGTGTTTGGGACACCTTATTGCTTTATCTTATATGCTTTATGCTTACTATATCTTATTTGAATGATTGAGACATAAAAGTTCTTGACCCTAGGAGACTTGATTGTAGCATGTACCCCCTTGTCTTATACAGCCTTGATCGTCGTACAACATATAATACCTTGTATGGTATAGCCGGTTATGTCCATCTCTGTATTTCGGTACTGGGACATGACATATAACCATCTTGTTTAGTTGGAATCTTGTAGTAAATATTGCAAAAATATGGATTGCTTGCATAAAGGTAAAATTGAGCAAGAAAAAAGCAATTGCTATAAACAAGCTTTGGTAAGAAAATTTTCTTTTAAAGAGGTTGAGTTATGTTTTAAGTTTAGTTTAGTCCCGCATCGGGTAGACTAAGAGTGAGAGGGGTTAGCCTCTCATATAAAATGTACTCCTCTCTTTCTTAATAAAATTAATCCATTATTTCTATCCTACATGGTATCAGATCCAAAACTCTGACTTTCTCTCCCTTCCCACTTCTTTCTCAAACCCTAGCCCCAACCCTAGCCCTGCCCCATCTCCACCTCCCGTCCCCCATTGTCGCAGACCCCCATTTTCCCCCCAGCCGCCACCACCTTCCTACCGCAGCAAGCCTCCCGCACCCCCTGCCACAGTCCCAGCACCGCCCTCCCCCCTCTACCCGCCAGCCCCCTACTGCTTTGCCTTTCCCTCCCGCCCTTGCCCCATCTTCGGACTCCCGCACCCTCCCTTGCCTCCATCTAATGCCCCCATGTCATAGTCGACCCCCCACACCCCGCCCCCCAAGTCTCCAGCCCAAAACCCTAACCCTAACATGCAGCCGCTGTCCCTCCTTCCTATCTAAACCCTTATCCTAAAAAAAAGTATATCGATGGTCGGAGGGTAGACAATGATTTGTTTGTTGAACATTTGTTCCTAAATTACGACTTCAAGAGTTAACAAAGAGTAGACAAGTTGTTTGTTTACGTGGATCTTTATTTCCTTCATACCCCGATATCCACATCAGAATCTACACAGAGAGTAACTTGGGTTGCTTCTCTGTCCTGGCTTGTGTGATCCCCATACGATCTCTACTTTCCATGTGTGTGCCAATTCTGGCCACGTTGATAGCTCATTGGTAAAGTTGATATGATTATTGGGGTTGGAAAGATCCAGCAACGGTCGAATCAAGTGCATTACAGGATGACAAGCACTGAGATGACTAGTAGTGCTACTACTACCGGTGTTGGGAACTCATTGGCGGGACTAACTGGCCCTAGTACGACGATTTCTTTGATTCGACTCGTCGATCGACTGTTGGACGGACCAGACGGTTACTCAACATGGTGGAAGAAGGTTGAGAAAATATTTTGGGAAATGGGATTATACAAGCATCCTACTGACAACCCTCCGGAGATGACTGATCCTATATTTGAGCAGTGGGAGATGGATGATAGTCGACTGTTTATACAGTTGATAAACTCAATGGATCCATTGAAAATACTGACATGGTAAATGAGTTATGGGAGGTCCTAGCGACGACATCTGATAGAAAATGCGACTTCTCTAGTATCTACGACTCGGTCGTCGATGTCTACCGGGCATAACAGGGCAACAAGTCTCATAAGGACCACTTCCGGGCCTTTAAGGCTATGGCCGATGAAGTTGACCGTGTATTACCACCGACGACGGATATCAAGAAGCTAGGGATCAACGTGAGCAGTTTTATGTTATGGCATATCTTGTCTCTCTTCGGCCTGATACAGACTCAGCTCGTTCTTAGATCATTGCTGGAGCCGAGGTTCCATCTCTAATGGAAGCTTATTTTCATTTCCTACGAACAACAAAGGTCATCGAGAGCTTTCCAAGTGATGCTCCTGCTGATCGATCTGCTCTTGGTGTTATTTGTCATTTAAATCAAAAAAAGAGAACTGGAAGAACTGGATTTGATTAACAAACTAAGAAAGTACAAAGAAGAGTCCTAAAAGATAATCTAAGTACAAATTTATTTTCTGGGGGGGTGACAATGGAGAGTTAGGAGTATAGCAACTCTCTTTACTCCGTGGACGATCCGATGCAGCAGCTCTTCTCTCTTGCTTGAGTATTAATTCGCAGATAGCCAGCTAGCCTTTTGTGGACGTTAATTAACAAACTAAGAAAGTACAAAGAAGAGTCCTAGAAAATAATTTAAGTACAAATTTATTTTCTGGGGGGTGACAATGGAGAGTTAGGAGTGTAGCAATTCTCTTTACTCCATGGACGATCCGATGTCGCAGCTCTTTATGGACGACATGGTGGCCGTGATGGTGGATGAGGCATTGGCGGTCGTGATGGAGGTCGACCGCGCACCTGCTTCAACTGTGGTCTACAAGGTCATTTCCAGTAGTAGTGTACTAAAGCTCCTTGTAAACTCCCTCGACCAAATTTCAATAATTTAGGATTAATTTTGACTAATTAGAATTAGTGCAACTTTTTAAAATTTTTATTTATTATATATTATATTGATTGTGCACCTGTTCATTACACAATTGACTAGGGCATCACACTAGCTGTTAACCCTAAACAAATTTCACATTCCTGCTCTAGACTAGTCAGACTACTTTTTCTGTATTTTGTGCAACTTCCAGAAACCTCGTTTGATGCTTCGTTTTAGTCGCACAAATATCGTTACAAACGTATGTATTTATTTCCTATTTAATTTTCTGCTCTTTATCCATCTCTGTACCCTTAGAGATTTGAGGACCAGTAGGCACCTGATTGCCCAACCAAAAATACGATAATATTCTACTCTAATTATACTTCAATTATCGTATTGACACCGTAGAGAAATTATGACTCTAATAGCCTCTAAATAATTAGTGAACACCGTGCGCAGTATTTATTAAATAATAAATACGATGACTGTATCACCTGCAATATCAGACCCTGCACCTGCCCAGAATCACTCCACACTGTCCAAAATATTTTTCCCCAGCTAATTCCCTCATTTTTGTACAATTTAGAATTTCAGGAAATCAGTATTTAAAATCAGGTAAATTGCAAAATTACGCAAAATACAATTTTATGCAATTATGCAATATTTGAAAAGTTAGGGGTTTATATGCAAATTGCATGCTAGGTGGCCAAATCCTATTGGCTAGACCATAGGTGGGTAGGACCCACCATAGCATCCAGAAATTTCTGCTGGAAAATATCCTAAAAATATCAAAATACCAAAATACCCCTGAACTTCTAAATATTTACAACTTTGCCATTAGGCAAAATCCTATATAAACCCTAACCCTTCTATTCAAATCACCTACAACCCTTCCCTCCGGCCACCTCCGACCACCGCCTCCGGCCAAACTCGGCCCAGCCCTTCGCCACCCTCCCCTCTTCCCTCCGGCCAAGCACCACCGCCGGCGCCGCCCTGCTCCGGCTGCTACAGCCCCCGCAACTCCCTCCTCTCCTCACTGTCCACAGCACCACCTCCACCCGAACCACCTTCCCCCGCCGCCTACGGCCGTCGCCGACCACCGCCACCCTACCCAAACCCTTCGCCCCGACCTCCCCTACCTACCACCACCACCTCAGCCCTCCACGTCACCGCCTCCGGCCGCCCTAGCCCCCGCAGCAGCCACCCTCCCCTAACCCTAGCTGCTGCTGCTGCCCTCCCCGACGCCTCTAGCCGCCACCAGCACCACCGTAGACCCCCGCCACCACCGCCAACCTCACCGCCGTCCTCCCCTCTACCGAACCCTCCGCCTGCCCGGCCGCCTCCGCCGCTCCTCCGCCGGCCAGCGCCCCCGCAAGCTGCAACTGCTGCTGCTGCTGCCAGTGGCCACTGCCACTGCTGCTGCTCCTCCGGCCGCCTCCGGCCAGCTCCGCCGCCGTCCTCCCGCCGGCAGCACCGCGTGGGACCCCCCTTGCCATCTGTAAAGGTATATATACCTATAATATACATAAATACATAAATAATCTCTAATACATGAGTATATGTATATAATATATGTATATATATGTATATATATGTATATATATATATGTGTATAAATACTATGTATATATATATATCTATATATATATTATGTTATAATATATATATTATTATTATACAGTATATATTATATAATATATATTATACTTTATATACTTATGTATAAATATATTATATACTATACATATATAATTATATATGTATATATGAATATATATATATATGTATATATGAATATATTATAACATAATTACTATTATGTATATATTTAATTCTGTTAAAATATATAAATATATGTGTATACATATATTTATATAATTGGTATAACATATATATTATTCTATGCATTTTTTTCCATTTATTTATTTTCTGCATTTAATTTCCTGCACCTATATTATATTATATATATATATATATCTATATATATATATATTATCTATATATATATATTAAATATGCTGGATAATACAGCTTAATTATTTATATTATATTCTTGCAAATGTCATTTCAATTTATAGTAAATATATTGTACTGGATAATACAGTACCTATACTTATGTATTTTAATTCCTGCATTGTCTTTTATTTTTTATTTATATTTATATACATATTAAATTCTAGCACTGTCAATTTCTTTTATTATCTATATATATACTATACTATATACTATAATACATATATTATATATATGTATTTAATTACTGTCCTGTCATTTCAATTTGCCTATATATATATATATCAATCAGTGGATATACCCTGAGTATATATGTATTTTAATTCTGCCCTGTCATTTCAATTTATCTATAATATTATATATCAGAGGATACACCCTGATAATATTATAATACTATATTATCGCAGTGGATATACACTGCTACTATATATTATTGCCTGCATTTATCTATTCTATATATATATACTATTATATATATATTATATCTATGCCTACTAAATATATATATATCTATATATATATATGTATATATATATATATGTTTTATATTACAGCCTGGATATTCACGAAACCTATCTGTTTTAACAGAAACCAACTTCAGCACAGCTAGTGACCCCCTGTCACCAGCACCTTCACAACTGACTGTAAAATCAGGGTTTCAACACTATCAGGGAGTAGGCAAGTATACCTTGCCAAGTTAAATGTTTAAATTCTCAAATATTGTTATATGCTTCTTGCTTCTGAAATTCATATACCATGACCACCTGAGACTGCCTTGGGTACAGTCAACTGTTATGTTGACATGATATTACAGACTCACCAACAGCTGAGAGAATATCCTAATATATTCTCCTAAACCCTATCACGGAAACACGCAATATGGTTGCATTTACATATATGGATGTGAGCTGCGTATTTGGTTAGCTACCAGTACGTGTGACCCGCATCACGGATTAGAATAACTTAGGAAATGTACGATTTGACATTTAGATTCATTGGGATGGGAAAGATAACTAGTTGACGTATGGGACACCCCCTCCAATAATGTTTTATACCTTCGTACCAATGATGGTCGATTGCAGAGTTCCCTGAGTCGGGGGCATACGACACCTATACTAGCCAGTCGCCACGATTGGTGAATTACGTCAGCGTATGTCTAGCCTCACATTCCCATGCGTACTACTGGATCTTTACTTGCATTTTCACTTAGTATGGTTAGTACCCTGTATTTATTTTATTTCTTTATTCAGTATTTTTACATTACATGGCATGTCATTTTTCTGTATCTTGTTACGTCCCACTGAGGACCTGGTTCCTTGCCAGATCTAGATGAGGCTTTCTACCCCACAGTGCACGGGCCTGATCAGGAGGCCAGATGTGCTACTGAGGAGGAGCTCGAGGAGACACCCTCAGAGTAGGCTTGACCCTAGATGCTGCTACCTAGAGATGGAGATGTTTTGATCAGATAGACACTGCTTAGTCTATTTGATTTTTCTGCGCTATTATCAGTTTTTGTAGTAGGCTTGTAATCTCACCAGTTGTGTACTGTATCAGACTCAGTTATATATATATTTCAGCATTTGTTTTCTGACATTTTGTTGTGGATGAGATAGCTTTACCTGTTCTATACTTGTAGTATTTTAGGACAGCGTAGCACGTCCCTTTGGGTCCATCAAAGTGGATTAAGCCCTTAGTGACGTGTCAGCTGGCCAGTGACACGTGGCCTAGTTCCTGACATTTTGGGACTGGGGCGTGACACTCCTGCTGCCAATGTTACCTCATATACTCCTGATTTTGGAGGCTAATACGTACAAATGACTGATGAAGCATATGTAGACTTTGTTGAGTTTCAAGCTCAACGTCGAGGTGAAGTATCTACTTCTTGGTCCACCGTAGGGTACTCAGCGGCATGTGTGATACAGTCGAAGCAGTGGGTCCTTGATTCTGGTTCATCTTCTCACTTGACAGGCAACACAGGTATGATACAAAATTATGTACCGGTTGGTCGTATGTCTAATATTACATGTGCCAATAGTGGTTAGCTGACAGTCCGTAGAAAATAATTTGTTCGTCTTTCTTCGGGACTGTCACTACATTCTGTATTACATACACCTAAAAACTCATTCAGCTTACTCTCAATTAGTCAGATTATTCGCGATATGCATTGCTCGGTAACATTTTTGTCTGAAGGTTATGTTTTTCAAAACCTAAAGACTGGAAAGACTATCGATAAGAGACATGTGGCTGGAGGCTTGTACTTATTTGACGAAACTTTCTTTGTTGCCTGTGTTGGTGTGAAACTTGATCGTTTTGAGTTATACTGCCGGTTTGGACATATATCTGTCTAAGCACTCCAAAAAATGTACCCATCTTTAGATGTTTCATATTCTTTTTATTGTGAGTCATGTAGTTTGGCTAAGCATCACCGGCTTTTCTATCCGGTCAGTCAGAATAAAATAGATTTTGCTTCTTTCGAGTTGGTGCATTCCGATATATGGCGACCATTGTAAGCCCCTCATTTTAGAATAACAGTAATTTGGTAATTTATAATTATTTTTATTATTTTGTTTAATTAGATATATTTAAATAATTAATTTCTAAAATCCTTTTTAATATATATGATACTTTGTCATGGCTTTGATATTTTGAGCAATGCACAATATTTTTTCTTCCAACAAAATTTATATTACTAATCGAGATTGTATCTAGTATAATTGGGCCATTGGTTTTGCACTATTTTGATGTCCTCCATGCTCTAAAATATTGACAACCATTTAGAACCACGGTTACCGTAAAACTGCCTTCATTAGACTAGAACTTGACCCAAACCCAAACAAATGTTGGCATGTAGTACACCCAAATATCCTCATGTATGTATATATATATATATATATATATATATATATATATATATATATATATATATATATATATATATATATATATATATATATATATATATATATTAATTAATTTCTATTTAGGGGAATTTTATTTATAGAAAGTGGTATAGGTGTCATCCTAATTGGCAAATAACTACCTAACCAATTTTCTAACCGCCCCAACAACCAAACCTTATCCAATTACAACCCAACAACCAACTCCCCCTCTCATATTCAGCCAAGAGCAGTCCCCCTCTTATGGCTGACCCCTCCCCTCTCTCCAACGTGTAAGAGCAGCCCCCTTACCATCTCTCCATCAAAACATCATCTCCTTCACCAAAAATTCCCTCATCTCTTCCAAAAGCTCCACATTTTATCATCCTTCCACTATCTCTCCACCAAAACACCATTAAACCTCCAAGAAGAACCCCATCTTTCCAAAAAATATATCAAGAACCTATTGTCATCACCAATAACCTATCAAGAAGGGAGTAGCAAGCCAAGCACAAGCAAGAAGGAGTATTTCTTGGACAAGAAGAAGCATCATCATCCAAAGTTTTCGGTAAATCTTTAATCTTTCTTTCTCAAATCCCATGGCATAATCCTTTAGGTCATATAAAATTATTGATTTAGAACTCATATTTTGCCATCTTGTTCTCATATTAGAAAATATGATTTTTTTTTATGATAGGTTGGTGATAATTCGCTTATCAATATAGTTTGAGACTTTTAATGTGATTACTTGAGGAAATCGTTATTAATTTTTAAAACTGAATTAATAGGTGTTTATTTGCTGGAAATTAAGTATTTTAGAATTATTTTTTGTTATTTTAATGTCAAAACTGAACCCTATAATTAAGGGCCACTAGCCTAGGTTTTCGGATAATTTTGTGGCATAGTTTTGCCCATAAATAAGGGTTATTTTGGAAAAAATAAAAGATGATTATTTTCTGAGATTAAAAAATAATAAAATATGATATAAAATAAATTTTTATGAATATAAACCATATACATTGACTGACGATGCTCCGAACAAGTTTCGGACAAAACTAGTCAACCTAAAGTAACAATAATCTTGAAATATGTTTATTTTGTCAAATCTGAGACTTAATTGTTAAAATTAATATAAATTATATTTAAATCAAGATTATATGATTTATTATAATTTATGTTCATGTCATTTAATTGGGAACTTAAACTTAAATTTTGGAAGTCAAAAAACCAAGAAACTAGGTTCCGATACCCTATAAAAGTAAGCAAAGTTGTTAGAAATAATAACGGACTTGATTATGCATGACATCGAATAAATTATATAATTAAGTTATAATTACAAAAATTCATGATTGGACCCTTAAGTTATTAATTGATTGATAGGTCAATTGAATCCTGAAGGAGTGGACGCGGAATCATCTTTACCACCACTGACTGCAGAACCAAGCAAGTGTACCTTGCCAAGATGTTTACAGTTCCAAATTATTTATTTAATATTATTTATGCATTAGACATTCTATTTGTATGGCTTGGTTGATGTACTTGTAGAGCCTAGGGCCGTCATACGATACTTTGTGTCCGAACAAGATTCGGGTACCGACATCCTCTGCATAGTCGAGTAACGTAGTCAGAGAGTCATATTTACGAACCCATGTTGGTGCAAACATTATTTGCACATCCAACCATAGGACACGGGACACAATATTCATGTGACATAGTCTTTCTCGACTTGTTCGTGGTACTTAGACTCTGGATAGGACTACAGGATGCATGATATATGGATGATTATAGTGATACATAGTGACTAAGACTTATGCTGATAGTTAGAGGTCATGATTTTGCGTGCCTTGAATGAGACGTGAGGTTACATTGGGTGGGGAGATTCTTCATCGTGCTCTGGTATATTTTACTTATTACTATTTATTGTGTATTAGGCTTTAGGTTTCCTCTGTGGAATCTAACGTATTATATATATGTACAGTTTCCTCCTGGTTCCCCCACACGGAGCCTTGAGTGTACTATTAGATTACGGAAGTGTCCCTTGAGATCTTTCGTGAGTACCAGCCCGTGGTACGATACCATACTCTCATTTGCATATCACATAGTTAGTCGTAGTAGCTTTTCCCATTTTTATAATATTATACTGTTTACTTCTAGCTTGTTGTTTTCTTGTACCTTGTTACGTCCCTCTGAGGACCTGGTCCCCTTCCATTTTTGCATTATAAACGATTATGGAGCCTTTGGAGTTGCTGATGTGTGTTGCTTGTCATGAGGGCATTGGTGCCAGGTACTTATATCATTTCTACCAAAGTTATGATTATTTATTTATATTGTTAATTCATCCGCCGATGTAGCCTAGTTTTTATAGACTCATATTTATTTTTTAAGTCTATTCGAGCTTATGTGTTACTGGGAGGCCGACTTTAGCACATGTAGTTCATTCTTGATATTTTGTTCTTTATGTGGATTGTGACATAGATATTTTCAGTATTCTTAGATAGTTACCCTTATTATAATGCTTATACGTATTCGAGTCAGACCAAAGTCTGGTCGAATGCGTAGCTGGCATGTTACGTATTCCTAGTCCTACGTATTTGGGACTAGGGCATGACAACCATGTTCGGTTGAATCTACGATGAGATTCAAGTACTTTGTTACCTTCTTTGTTGACTACTCACGTGTCACTTTCGTTTATCTAATAAAAAAGTTGCTCAAAATTATTTAACATTTGGTACAATTTTTATGCGAAAATCGAAACACAATTTGGTGTTCCGATTAAATGCGTTCGCAGTGACAATGGTCGTGAGTATATGTCTCGTGAGTTTGTTTCACATATGTCTCAGAATGGCATAATCCACCAAACTTTATATCCTTACACACCACAACAAAATTGTTTGGCTGAACGCAAGAATCGTCATCTCTTAGAAACAACGCGTGCTCTTATGTTCCAAGCACGTACTCAATTTTTTTTGATATATGTCGTTCTTACACATTGCTATCTATTAATCGTATGTCGTCGTCTGTTCTCAATGGCGATACTCCCTTCTCTCTATTATATCCCAAACGAGAGCCGTTTCCTCTACCTCTCCGAATCTTTGGTTGCTTGTGTTATGTTAGAGATTGTAAACCCCTGATTTTTCAGGAATTTTTAAAATAGATTTTCACAATTTTTCTGAAATTTTCTAGGATTAAAACTTAGGTATTTTAAAATTAAATGATTTTTAATTGATGTTAATTAATATTAAAATACTATAAAAATAATATTTTTATATGTAAAATGAAAAATTAGATATAGGGTAATTTTTGGGAATTTATTGGACCCCGGAAACATTTTAAAAGCCCTAAAAACTAATTAAATTAAACCCTAGATTAAACCCGGTTTATTTCAGAAATAAACCAAACCAACTCGGACCAGACCGGACCGGTCTAACTGAACACAACCCAATTCTTATTGGGTCGGATCCGGGTCCAAAACTCAGACCCGACCCACTGACCCGACCCGACCCAACCCGACCCGTGCTACAGTGTACCCCTAATCTACCCCGTTCCCCGACCCTTCAGCTCGTCGCCGGCCGCCGCTTCGCGTCCCCTCCGCTCCGCCTCCCCCACAACTGCCCCGACCCCACCGCTCCGCCTACTCCGTAACCGCCCAGCTCCTCCTGTCACGCCGCAGTCCCAAAATGACGAGGGACTGGAGACGTGCGCAATGGCCAGCAGCACGCACCGATGGACAACCCAATTTAATGGAACCATCAGGACATGCTTAAGCTGTAGTCTAGCAGTACAATATTACAAGTCTCAGGTATTCTAATCTCATCCACAGAATAAACACAGATCAATGCCATGAGTAAATAAGCAATATCAAATAAGATTATCTCGGGAAACAATCCGAGAATTAGTCTGTTACATTTAAGGAAAATAGACAGAAATTAAAATGCTGAAAATGGAAATACTGTATAGATGAAGCCGGTGCTCAGGAGAAGTCTTCGGCCAATATCTCGTCCTCGGTTCCGGGTTCTGCTCCAAGGAGTACTCCTGTTCCGTACACCTCGGGGTAGTTCTCTTCAACTAAACCTGGGGACATCATCCATTCCAGGTCCTCAGGGGACATAGCAAGGTACAAAAATAACTCAAGCCAAATGAATATCAGTGCAGCAGTAAAATAAACAGCAGGATAAATATGTAAATCAGCTAAGTGATATGCAAGTGAGAGTTTTAGTCATACTCGGGCTGAGACTACAACAGGATCAGTGTCGAAGAAACCATAGCAGTATTTTCTCGAAGGGCCATAACTGGTGCCATAGCTCTGTGTCAGAGACTAAGACACATCCAGATAACAATATTCACATTATATTCAGCCTTGATATGATAATACTCTCCCCACCCCATGTAATCTCACGTCACAGTTCCAGAAAATATCAGGTACAAGTCACGCAAGTTTGAACTAATACAATGAGTCAGGATAGAATCTACGCATGTAAACTATAAATGACATGAATATGTAGCCTATACGGAATCACCAGGTATATCTCAGGCAATTCTGTCACATGAATAGTGTCAGGTGTCCTGGGTTGAGCAGTTAAACAAGTTTACATATGTATCTACAGAAATCAAGTAAAATACTATAACCAGAAATATCTGAGAATTGGCAAGCTTTACTTGCCCACTGATGTATAACTAAGTCCAGGAAATAGGTAGCAAAGCTGCAAGGTTTGGCAATGTATACTTGCATGTGGTTCCGACTCTGATTGCGGCTCTAACTTCGGTTGGATTTGCAGGCGGTACTCCGGTTGCTGAAACAAGCATCACCATCAGATCCAGAAAATATCAATAAGCTAGAAACGCCTGTCCTTGGGTCCAATTTGGAGACTAGGGCAAAAACAGCAGTTTTGGGTCAAAATGGGGTCCGCATGTGGGCCCGCTTTGCACCGAAAAATGTGTCAGGGTCAAAGGTCTCCAAATTTACCAAACTTAGTGTCAACAGGTCAGGAACGATGATACGAACCCAATGAAACTTTCAGAATTGGATTCCGATGAGCCGATCACAAAATCGCCCGTCGAGCGGGGCCTATGGGGCCCACGACACGCGATTTCGTCAACGTTCTCAGAATCGAACCAAACTTGGGTCACAGGACCAGCGTATCGCTACGAGTCTGATGGCGCAAGTTTCGTTTCAATCCGACGTATATACACAAAGTTAGGGTAAATTACAGAAAAAGGCGGATACGGGGCGATGTCCGCGGATACGCGTTGATCCCGGTGTGCACGCACACCCGAATCGACTTCTGCGAAATCCCGCACGTCCGTATCGATGACACGCACATATCTGTGAAGACCGTACGCGACCAAGTCGTTCCGTTTGGCGGGGCGTACTCGGTTCCGGGGTAAAATAGGGTCTGGTTTTTCCTGTTTTTGGATCGCGGTGTGCGATCACCACAGGACGCGATGCCCCGAACGGTTTGTCCGGACACCGAGAGGGTCATACAGGCTTCGCAACGCAATTTGCGGAATCGAAAACGGAGCTACGAGTAAGAATATACACTCACCTGAACTGGGCTGAAAAACCCGGGGCAGAATCGTGTCCGACACGTGTCCGGACACAGGGATTAGGGTTAGGGCTAGGGTTTCCGATTCCGGCGAGGGGACGGCGGCTCTGCGGCCGAGCGGAGACGGAGGGGACCTGAGGCACGCGACGAGGCGGTGGCCGGGGCTCGCGGCGGCGCTGGAGGCGGCGCGGTGGCGTCGACGGGGAGGAGCGAGGTGGTCGTGGCGGCGGAGGGAGACGACGGTGTGGTTCGACGACCAGGGGGTTTAAATAGGCGAGCGGGGGAGGTCGTGGCCGAGGGGGTGGCCAAGTCTGGCGGCACAGCGGGCGGAGCGGAGCGTGGCCGAGCGGAGCGGCCGGAGGACGCGGCGGAGCGCCGGGCGGAGCGGAAGACTCGGGCTGAGGGGGAAGAGAGGGGCCGGGTCGTGCGGGTTGCGGGCCTCGGGTCGGGTCTAGCGGATCCGACCCGACCCGCTAAGCCAGGGTCTTGGGCCGGGTTGGGGCTGGGCCCGGTGGGCCGGGCCCAGTGGGCTGGGTTCAGGTATTAATAAAATAATAATAATAATAATAATAATAATAATAAATAATAAATAAATAAATAATTAGTTAATTACTTTTTAGGTGTTTTAAAATAGGTCCGGGGCCCGATAAATTCCAGAAAAATTGCCCTAAGTCAAGTTTTTCATTTTACACCCAAAAATATTATTTTCATAATATTTTAATACTGTTTAATATCATTTAAAAATCATATAAATATTAGAACCCTGTTTTTAATTTACAGAAAATCCCAGAAAATTCCAAAAAATTGTGAAAAAATCCAGTTTTGAAAATTCTGAAAAATCAGGGGGTTTACAATCTACCCCCCTTAAGAGGATTGCGTCCTCGCAATCAAAGAATAACCTGTCAACAGAGATGACACGGTTGCAAGTATCGTTCGAAATATATCACAAGATACTTAGGGAAATACCGTTTCCCTAGAAATAAAAGTTATCCACTTTCTAGAGAAAATCTAGTTAAAGAAAAAGAACTACAACTTTTATGAAAACCAGGTTGTTATTAACAAGTTGCAAATTACTAGGTTGGGGCTGAGGTCACGAACCAACGGGCACGAGCTAAAACAAGACTAGAAACGGATAACTACAAATCACTTACGCGCATCAGCTACTCCACGAGTCGGCGCATTTTCCACGGTCTTCGCTGGAGCTTGCTCGCGTTCTTGCAGTCGATTCTTTTGCTGTTGAGCCTGCTGGAAGAGTAGTTCCTGGGGTATCAAGGGTGACCTCGGCTGATACCCTCCTGGAGCTGGTGGTAGGACTTCTTGAACTTCCGTTTGCGGTACTTCCAATGCTGGAGAGGCTGACCTCGGTACTGGTAACGCTCGTTGGTTTTCCCTTGGTGCTCCTTCTCGACGCTCAGGGCATTCCCTCAGTAAATGCTGACTGGATCCGCAAGCCAAACAAAATCTCATTTTTCGTCTGCACTTGTTCTCTATATGACCTCGCCGGTGACAATATGGACAAACAGGTATTGCCTGTGGAGATGCTTCTGGTGGCTGGTGTCCGTGAGGTCTTTTTGTAACTTTTTCTTGTGGTGCTTCGGCTGGTGCTGATGTGGATGGCCGCTTCAGACTGGTCTCTCTCCTGATAACGCGCTCAATGCGTCGTGCTGCAGCGAGGACGTCCGAATACGAAGTAGGTGCAACGGATCCAATTAGTTTCTGTAGCTCAATGTTTAGTCTGTCGAAGAATTTTTCAGCCTTCTCTTCTTCTATCGGGATCAATGTTGGAGCGAAGCAACTTAGACGAATGAACTCAGCGTTGTACTCTTCCACCGTCTTAGTATCCTGAGTAAGGTGATTGAACTTGTCCCGAAGTTCTGATCGAGCGATAGCTGGAATGTACATCTCCTGAAAGAGTCTAGAGAACTCTTCCCAAGTGGCTCGGTCTGGCCCGAGCCGTGCTTCCTCAGATAG
This sequence comes from Iris macrosiphon, assembly GCA_036927795.1. Taxonomy (NCBI): domain Eukaryota; kingdom Viridiplantae; phylum Streptophyta; class Magnoliopsida; order Asparagales; family Iridaceae; genus Iris; species Iris macrosiphon. The sequence goes on along the minus strand of JAYESA010000020.1, from coordinate 23,882,865 downwards.
CCACCAGTGGTGTGCATTGTCCGTCAACTGCATTCTGACGGCAGTCATCCAACGTTCCTTTGGAAGCTCAGCTACTTCTAATTGATGTTGAGTGTTGGTGAGCCACTCATGAACTTCGGTTGGCTCTTCCTTGCCTGAGAAGGTACGGGGCTTCAGCTGGCGAAAGTCGGTGATAGAGCCCGTCGTTGGCCGTCGAGTTGGTAGGTTGGCCTGCTCCAGTGCAGTTACTAGGCTGCGACTCAAAGCCTCTTGTTGAGCTTGCATTATTGCATAGACCATTGAAAATATCTGTTGTCCGTCCATGGCCTGCCCTGGTGGAATTACGGGCATTGATGGAGTAACTGGCGTCGTTGGTGGAATGTCATCTTGCTGGATTCTCGGGGCATGTTGTTGAGCTGACTGTCCTCCATCCACTGGTGTTACTTCGTCTTCGTTGGTTACCTCAGCATCTCGTGGTGACGTTATGGGAGTCTCGTCGTTTTCTCGTGAATCCATAACCCTGCAACCAAAATAAACAATAAGAGGCGCACAGGAATCAAGGCAGGATGCAAGTCAAGGAATTAATTCGAAGTCGATAGGGATATCAAGAACGTTTCAAGCAAGTGGATGAGATCCTAAAACTTATCCTATTTTATTGTAGGCCTGTTCGGTCCCTAAGTTGAAACCGAACAATTTAGTCGTAGACCTGCATGGGCCACCACAAAAACCATGTCACGCCCCAGTCCCAAAATAATGAGGGACTGGAGACGTGCGCAATGGCCAGCAGCACGCACCGATGGACAACCCAATTTAATAGATCCATCAGGGCATGCTTAAGCTGTAGTCTAGCAGTACAATGTTACAAGTCTCAGGTATTCTAATCTCATCCACAGAATAAACACAGATCAATGCCATGAGTAAATAAGCAATATCAAATAAGATTATCTCGAAAAACAATCCGAGAATTAGTCTGTTACATTTAAGGAAAATAGACAGGAATTAAAATGCTGAAAATGGAAATACTGTGTAGATGAAGCCGGTGCTCAGGAGAAGTCTTCGGCCAATATCTCGTCCTCGGTTTCGGGTTCTGCTCCAAGGAGTGCTCCTGTTCCGTACACCTTGGGGTAGTTCTTTTCAGCTAAACCTGGGGACATCATCCATTCCAGGTCCTCAGGGGACATAGCAAGGTACAGAAATAACTCAAGCCAAATGAATATCAGTACAGCAGTAAAATAAACAGCAGGGTAAATATGTAAACCAGCTAAGTGATATGCAAGTGAGAGTTTTAGTCATACTCAGACTGAGACTACTACAGGATCAGTGTCGAAGAAACCATAGCAGTATTTTCTCGAAGGGCCAGAATTGGTGCCATAGCTCTGTGTCAGAGACTACGACACATCCAGATAACAGTATTCACATTATATTCAGCCTTGATATGATAATACTCTCCCCACCCCATGTAATCTCACGTCACAGTTCCAGAAAATATCAGGTACAAGTCACGCAAGTTTGAACTAATGCAATGAGTCAGGATAGAATCTACGCATGTAAACTGTAAATGACATGAATATGTAGCCTATACGGAATCACCAGGTATATCTCAGGCAATTCCGTCACATGAATAGTGTCAGGTGTCCTGGGTTGAGCAATTAAACAAGTTTAAATATGTATCTACAGAAATCAAGTAAAATACTATAACCAGAAAAATCTGAGAATTGACAAGTATTACTTGTCCACTGATGTATAACTAAGTCCAGGAAATAGGTAGCAAAGCTGCAAGGTTTGGCAAGGTACACTTGCCTGTGGTTCCGGCTCTGATTGCGACTCTGACTTCGGTTGGATTTGTAGGTGGTACTCCGATAGCTGAAACAAGCATCACCATCAGATCCAAAAAATATCAATCAGCTAGAAACGCCTATCCTTGGATCCAATTTGGAGACAAGGGCAAAAACGACAGTTTCGGATCAAAACAGAGTCCGCATATGGGCCCGCTTTGCACCGAAAAATGTGTCAGGGTCAAAGGTCTCCAAATTCACCAAACTTAGTGTCAATAGGTCAGGAACGATGATACGAACCCAACGGAACTTTCAGAATTGGATTCCGATGAGTCGATCACAAAATCACCCGTCGAGCGGGGCCTGTGGGGCCCACGACATACGATTTTGTCAACGTTCTCAGAATCGAACCAAACTTGGGTCACAGGACCAGCGTATCGCCACAAGTCCGATGGCGCAAGTTTCATTTCAATCCGACGTGTTTACACAAAGTTAGGGTGAATTGCAGAAAAGGCGGATACGGGGCGATGTCCGCGGATACGCGTTGATCCCGGTGTGCACGCACACCCGAATCGACTTCTGCGAAATCCCGCACGTCCATATCGACGACGCGCACGTATCTGTGAAGACCGCACGTGACTAAGTTATCCCGTTTGGCGGGGCGTACTCGGTTCCAGGGTGAAACAGGGTCTGGTTTTTCCTGTTTTTGGATCGCGGTGTGCGATCACCATAGGACGCGATGTCCCGAACGGTTTGTCCGGACACCGAGAGGGTCATACAGGCTTCGTAACGTAATTTGCGGAATCGAAAACGGAGCTACGAGCAAGAAGATACACGCACCTGAACTGGGCTGAAAAACCCGGGGCAGAATCGTGTCCGACACGTGTCCGGACACAGGAATTAGGGTTAGGGCTAGGGTTTCCGATTCCGGCGAGGGGACGGCGGCTCTGCGGCCGAGCGGAGGCGGAGGGGACCGGGGGCACGCGGCGAGGCGGTGGCCGGGGCTCGCGGCGGCGCTGGAGGCGGCGCGGCAGCGCTGCCCGAGCTGCTGCTGCTGTCTTCGACGAGCCGGAGGCCGGTGGAGGAGGAGGAGAAGAGGAGGGTCGGTGGAGGCGACGGCGGGCAGCGGTGGCATCGACGGGGAGGGGCGAGGTGGTCGTGGCGGCGGAGGGAGACGACGGTGGGGTTCGACGGCCAGGGGGGTTTAAATAGGCGAGCGGGGGAGGTCGTGGTCGAGGGGGTGGCCGAGTCCGACGGCGCAGCGGGCGGAGCGGAGCGTGGCCGAGCGGAGCGGCCGGAGGACGCGGCGGAGCGCCGGGCGGAGCGGAAGACTCGGGTTGAGGGGGAAGAGAGGGGCCGGGTCGTGCGGGTTGCGGGCCTCGGGTCGGGTCTGGCGGATCCGACCCGACCCGCTAAGCTAGGGTCTTGGGCCGGGTTGGGGCTGGGCCCGGTTGGCCGGGCCCAGTGGGCTGGGTTCGGGTATTAATAATAAAAAAATAATAATAATAATAAATAATAAATAAATAAGTAAATAAATAATTAGTTAATTACTTTTTAGGTGTTTTAAAATAGGTCCGGGGCCCGATAAATTCCAGAAAAATTGCCCTAAGTCCAGTTTTTCATTTTATACCCAAAAATATTATTTTCATAATATTTTAATACTGTTTAATATTATTTAAAAATTATTTAAATATTAAAATCTTGTTTTTAATTTATAGAAAATCCCAAAAAATTTTAAAAAATTGTGAAAAAATCCAGTTTTGAAAATTCTGAAAAATCAGGGGGTTTACACCTCCTCTCCCCGCACTGGTCGACCATCCGCCTCCCTCACTCCCTATTTAAACCCCGCCACCATCGTCCCCGGCCAACTCCACCACCCGTCTCCCCGCCCGAGCTCCGCTACCCCCTCTTTTCCAGCATCAGCCCAACGTCGCCTTTCCCCTCTGCCACCCCACCTTCTTCCACCGAGACGTTGCACCCGACTCTCCCCGAGTCCCGGCGAGACGACCCCGAGCCCTGAGCTTCCTCCAGCGCCGCCTTCAGCGCCAAGCCCAGCAGCCGACGAGCCGCCAGAGCTCCGCTCCGCCTCCGCTAGCGCGCTGCCCTCCTCCGGCGAAGCTCCGGTGAAGCCCCGGCGCCCTGTAGCGGAAACCCTAACCCGAACACAGCACAATACTGTGTCGTGGTGTGTCGCGTCGCCTCGCGGACACGAGAAATCCAGTTTTGCGTAGCCCTTTTCAGTTACTCTTTTCTTTCTCTTTGTTCCCCATTTTCTGTTCCGTCTGTTGTGACGCGAACCCTGCGTGACCCTCTCAATGTCCGTGCAACCCGTTCGGTGTGTCGCGTCCTGTGGTGATCGCGAACTGCGATCCAAAAATAAGAAAATAAATATCCTATTTTTTCCCGGAACTGAGTGCGCCCCGCCAAAAGGGACTACTTGGTCGCATGTGGTCTTCACCAAAAGGTACGCACCGTTGATACGGACATGCAAGATTTCGTAGAAGTTGATTTGGATGTGCGTGCACACCGTAATCAACGCGTATCCACCGACAACGTCCCGTATCAGCCTGTTCTGAAACACGTTGTAACTTTGTGTACACACGTTGGATCAAAATGAAACTTGTACCATCGGACTCGTAGCAATACGCTGGTCTTGTGACCCAAGTTTGGTTCGATTCTGAGAACGTTAACAAAATCGCGTATCATGGGCCCCACGGCTTCACTTGACGGCAATTTTGTGGTGGACTCATCGAAATCCAGTTCTGGAAGTTCCGTTGGATTCGTATCATCGTTCTTTACTTGTTGACACTAAGTTTGACAAATTTGGAGACCATTGTTCCTGACATGTTTTTCGGTGCGAAGCGGCCCACATGTAGACCCCGCTTTGACTAGAACTGTCATTTTTGTCCCTGTGTCCAAATTGGACTCAAGGACAGGCGTTTCAAGCTATTTGTGTAAACCCCCTGAATTTTCAAAATTTTAAAAACTGGATTTTACACAATTTTCTGGAATTTTCTAGGATTTTTCTGTAATTTAAAAACAGGGTTTTAATTATTCAATGATTTTTAATTAATATTAAACAGTATTAAAATATTATGAAAATAATATTTTTGGATGTAAAATGAAAAACTGGACTTAGGGCAATTTTTCTGGAATTTATCGGACCCCGGACCTATTTTTAAATGCCTAAAAACTATTTATTTAATTATTTAATTAATTACTGGTTTTTAAATATTATTATTATTATTTATTTTTTTATTTATTTATTTTCCTGGCCCACTGGGCCCGGCCCACCGGCCCAACCCAACTCGAGGCCCAGCCCGCCCCGGCCTAGCGGGTCGGGCGGGTCGGCCAGACCCGAACCCGACCCGACCCGGCTGACCCCCGCCTCCCCACGACCCGCAGCAGCCCGCTTCGCGCGCCGCCTCCGCCGCGCTCTCCGCCGCGCTGCCCGCCACGCCCCCGCCATCCTCGGCCGCGTCCCCGCCCGCCTCGGCCTCCCCAACCGCCCTGCAACCCTATAAATCCCCTCCGCCTCCTCCCCGATCTCCCCTCAGCCACCACTCTCCGCCGTACCCCCTCGTCGCCGCCGCCGTCGACCACCTCACCGCGCTGCCCCGCCGCAGCCAGCCCCCGCCTCGCCGTCTCCCGCCTCGCCGTGCAGCCGCCGCCGTGCCCAGCCCCGCGTCCCCCAGCCTCCACCTCCCGTCGACGAAGACAGCGGCAGCCGCAGCAAGCCGCAGCTGCCCCGCCCGACGCCGTGCCGCCGCTCCGCCGGTCCGCCGTGACTCGCCCAGCGCGCCGCCGCAGAGCCCCGGCCTCCCCGCCGCAGATCCGCCGCAGAGCCGCCGCCCTCCGCCGGCCAGTGAACAGTAAACCCTAACCCTAGGTTTTCGAATCCGCGTGTCCGACACGTGTCGGACACGGTTCGACCCCGGTTTCCGGGTCCCCTTCAGGTACGTGTAACTTTTGATTCGTAGCCCCGTTTTCGATTCCGCAAATTGCGTTACGAAGCCTGTATGACCCTCTCGGTGTCCGGACAAACTGTTCGGGACATCGCGTCCTGTGGTGATCGCACACCGCGATCCAAAAACAGGAAAAATCAGACCCTGTTTCACCCCGGAACTGAGTACGCCCCGCCAAACGGGACGACTTGGTCGCGCGCGGTCTTCACAGATACGTGCGCCTCGTCGATACGGACGTGTGGGTTTTCGCGGAAGCTGATTCGGGTGTGCGTGCACACCGGAATCAACGCGTATCCGCGGACATCGCCCCGTATCCGCCTTTTCTGCAATTCGACCTAACTTCGTGCACACACGTCGGATCGAGACGAAACTTGCGCCATCGGACTCGTAGCGATACGCTGGTCCTGTGGGTCAAGTTTGGTCCGATTCTGAGAACGTTGACGAAATCGCGTGTCGTGGGCCCCACAGGCCCCGCTCGACGGGCGATTTTGTGTTCGGCTCATCGGAATCCAATTCTGGAAGTTCCGTTGGGTTCGTCTCAGCGTTCCTGACCTGTTGACACTGAGTTTGGTGAATTTGGAGACCGTTGACCCTGACGCGTTTTTCGGTGCAAAGCGGGCCCACCGGTGGACCCCGTTTTGGCCCGAAACTGCCGTTTCTGCCCTTGTCTCCAAATTGGACCCAAGGACAGGCGTTTCTAGCTGATTGATATTTTCTGGATCTGATGGTGATGTTTGTTTCAGCAACCGGAGTACCGCCTGCAATTCCCGTCGAAGTCAGAACTGCGAACATAGCCAGAACCACAGGCAAGTGTACCTCGCCAAAACTTGCAGCTTGCTACATATTTCCTGAACTTGGTTGTACGTCAGTGGGCAAGTAAAGCTTGCCAATTCTTAGACATTTCTGATTATAGTATTTTACTTGATTTTCTGGTAGTTTCTTATGTAACTTGATTAACTGCTCAACCCAGGACACCTGACACGCTGCATGTGACGGAATTGCCTGAGATTTACCTGGTGATTCCGTATAGGTTACATTTTCATGACATTTACAGTTACATGCGTAGATTCTATCCTGACTCATTGCATTAGTTATATCTTGCGTGACTTGTACCTGATATTCTGGAACTGTGACGTGAGATTACATGGGGTGGGGAGAGGATTATCATATCAAGGCTGAAAATAATATAATGAAAACATGGTTATCTGGAGGTGTCTTAGTCTCTGATACAGAGCTCTGGCACAAGTACTGGCCCTCTCGAGAAATACTGCTATGGTTTCTCCAACACTGATCCTGTAGTAGTCTCAGCCTGAGTATGACTAGAACTCTCACTTGCATATCACTTAGCTGGTTTACATAGTTACCCTGCTGTTTATTTCATTGCTGCACTGATATTCATTATGGCTTGAGTTATTTCTGTACCTTGCTATGTCCCCTGAGGACCTGGAATGGATGATGTCCCCAGGTACAGCTGAAGAGAACTATCCCGAAGTGTACGGTATCGGAGCACTCCTTGGAGCAGAACAAGGAACAGAGGACGAGATAGTGGCCGAAGACTTCTCCTGAGCACCTGCTTCAGCTACACAGTATTTCCATTTTCAGTATTTATTTCCAGTCTTTTCTCCTTAAATGTAACAGAATAATTCTCGGATTTGTTTCCCGAGATAACCTTATTTCATATTGCTTATTTAATTCCATTGCATTTATTTTCCGGCATTAATCTGTGTTATCTGTGGATGAGATTAGAAATACCTGAGACTGTAACTTAGTATTGCTAGACTACAGCTTAAGCATGCCCTGATGGATCCATTAAATTGGGTTGTCCATCGGTGCGTGCTGCTGGCCATTGCGCACGTGCTCAGTCCCTCGGCATTTTTGGGACTGGGGCGTGACATGGTTTTTGTGGTGGCCCATGCAGGTCAACGACTAAATTGTTCGGTTTCAACTTAGGGACCGAACAGGCCTGCAATAAGAATAGGTTAAGTTTTAGGATCTCATCCACTTGCTTGAATCGTTTTTGATATCTGTATCGTATTCAAACTAATTTGAACTTGCATCTTGCCTTGATTCCTGTGCGCCTCTTATTGGGTATTTTGGATACAGGAAAATGGACCCACAAGAATGCAACGAGACTCCCGTCAGAACACCACCAGCTACAGGTGTCACCTACGACGACGAAGTGACACCAGTCGGAGGATTTCCCACAACTCAACAGAGCCAGCCGGCAGGTCAACCTACCTCCCGATTCCGGCGCGATGACATCCCGCCTCCGCCGCAGTTCGTCCCACCAATGCCCGTGTTCCCACCAGGACAGCCGATCGACGGGCAGCAAATATTTCAGATGATCTACGCGATGATGCAAGCTCAGCAGCAAGTCCAACACGAGGCTCAGCGTCGCGAAGCTAACTTCTTGAGGGACAGCATCGTAACTGCACTGGGGCAGGCCAACCTACCAGCTCGACGGCCAACTACAGGCTCAATCACTGACTTCCGCCAACTGAAGCCCCGCACTTTTTCTGGAAAAGAGGAGCCCACAGAAGTTCACGAGTGGCTCACCAACATACGGCATCAACTTGAAGCAGCTGAGCTTCCCCGAGAACGCTGGATGACCGCCGTCCGAATGCAATTGACGGACAATGCCCATCACTGGTGGCTATCCGAGGAGACGCGACTCGGACCAGACCGAGTCACTTGGGAGGAGTTCTCCAGACTCTTCCAAGAGATGTACATTCCTGCCATCGCTCGATCAGAACTGCGGGACAAATTCAACCGCCTCACTCAGGACTCCATGACGGTGGAAGAGTACAACGCAGAATTCATCCGTCTGAGTCGCTTCGCCCCCACCCTGATCCCGACTGAGGAAGAGAAGGCCGAGAAATTCTTCGACGGACTGAACATCGAGCTGCAGAAACTAATTGGGTCCGTCGCACCAACATCATACTCGGACGTCCTTGCTGCGGCTCGACGCATAGAGCGCGTCACCAAGAGAGAGACCAGACTGAAGCGGTCGTCCCCATCCGCACCAACCAAAGCAGCACAAGAAGAATCTGCAAAGAGACCGCACCAACAGCAGAAGGCACCTGCACCACAAACGGTAGTCCTCCTTACCTGTCACTATTGTGGCAAAGCAGGCCATATCGCCAAGGAATGCCGACGCAGACTAGGATTGTGTTTGGCATGCGGATCCCGTCAGCATTCAGTAAGGGATTGCACTCAACGTGGAGAAGGAGCACCAAGGGCGAACCAGCAAACTCAGCAGCAGCAGAGGAATCTACCTCAAGGACGAGAGCAAGCTTACGCGATTGCTGTGCAGGAAGCCGATGCGAGTAAGTGATTTATAGTTATCCGTTTTTAGTCTTGTGTAGTTCGTGCCTCTTGGTTCGTGACCTCAGCCCCAACCTAGTAATTTGCAACTTGTTAATAATAGCCTGGTTTTCATAAAAATTATAGTTTTAACTAAATTTTCCTGGAAGTGCATAACTTTCATTATTAGGGAAACGGTAGTTCCCTGAAATATCTTGTGATGTGTTTCAACCGATGTTTGCGACCGCGTCATCTCTGTTGACCGGTTATTCTTTGATTGCGAGGACGCAATCCTCTTAAGGGGGGTAGATTGTAAACCCCCTGAATTTTCAAAATTTTAAAAACTGGATTTTACACAATTTTCTGGAATTTTCTAGGATTTTTCTGTAATTTAAAAACAGGGTTTTAATTATTCAATGATTTTTAATTAATATTAAACAGTATTAAAATATTATGAAAATAATATTTTTGGATGTAAAATGAAAAACTGGACTTAGGGCAATTTTTCTGGAATTTATCGGACCCCGGACCTATTTTTAAATGCCTAAAAACTATTTATTTAATTATTTAATTAATTACTGGTTTTTAAATATTATTATTATTATTTATTTTTTTATTTATTTATTTCCCTGGCCCACTGGGCCCGGCCCACCGGCCCAACCCAACTCGAGGCCCAGCCCGCCCCGGCCTAGCGGGTCGGGCGGGTCGGCCAGACCCGAACCCGACCCGACCCGGCTGACCCCCGCCTCCCCACGACCCGCAGCAGCCCGCTTCGCGCGCCGCCTTCGCCGCGCTCTCCGCCGCGCTGCCCGCCACGCCCCCGCCATCCTCGGCCGCGTCCCCGCCCGCCTCGGCCTCCCCAACCGCCCTGCAACCCTATAAATCCCCTCCGCCTCCTCCCCGATCTCCCCTCAGCCACCACTCTCCGCCGTACCCCCTCGTCGCCGCCGCCGTCGACCACCTCACCGCGCTGCCCCGCCGCAGCCAGCCCCCGCCTCGCCGTCTCCCGCCTCGCCGTGCAGCCGCCGCCGTGCCCAGCCCCGCGTCCCCCAGCCTCCACCTCCCGTCGACGAAGACAGCGGCAGCCGCAGCAAGCCGCAGCTGCCCCGCCCGACGCCGTGCCGCCGCTCCGCCGGTCCGCCGTGACTCGCCCAGCGCGCCGCCGCAGAGCCCCGGCCTCCCCGTCGCAGAGCCGCCGCAGAGCCGCCGCCCTCCGCCGGCCAGTGAACAGTAAACCCTAACCCTAGGTTTTCGAATCCGCGTGTCCGACACGTGTCGGACACGGTTCGACCCCGGTTTCCGGGTCCCCTTCAGGTACGTGTAACTTTTGATTCGTAGCCCCGTTTTCGATTCCGCAAATTGCGTTGCGAAGCCTGTATGACCCTCTCGGTGTCCGGACAAACTGTTCGGGACATCGCGTCCTGTGGTGATCGCACACCGCGATCCAAAAACAGGTAAAACCAGACCCTGTTTCACCCCGGAACTGAGTACGCCCCGCCAAACGGGACGACTTGGTCGCGCGCGGTCTTCACAGATACGTGCGCCTCGTCGATACGGACGTGTGGGTTTTCGCGGAAGCTGATTCGGGTGTGCGTGCACACCGGAATCAACGCGTATCCGCGGACATCGCCCCGTATCCGCCTTTTCTGCAATTCGACCTAACTTCGTGCACACACGTCGGATCGAGACGAAACTTGCGCCATCGGACTCGTAGCGATACGCTGGTCCTGTGGGTCAAGTTTGGTCCGATTCTGAGAACGTTGACGAAATCGCGTGTCGTGGGCCCCACAGGCCCCGCTCGACGGGCGATTTTGTGTTCGGCTCATCGGAATCCAATTCTGGAAGTTCCGTTGGGTTCGTCTCAGCGTTCCTGACCTGTTGACACTGAGTTTGGTGAATTTGGAGACCGTTGACCCTGACGCGTTTTTCGGTGCAAAGCGGGCCCACCGGTGGACCCCGTTTTGGCCCGAAACTGCCGTTTCTGCCCTTGTCTCCAAATTGGACCCAAGGACAGGCGTTTCTAGCTGATTGATATTTTCTGGATCTGATGGTGATGTTTGTTTCAGCAACCGGAGTACCGCCTGCAATTCCCGTCGAAGTCAGAACTGCGAACATAGCCAGAACCACAGGCAAGTGTACCTCGCCAAAACTTGCAGCTTGCTACATATTTCCTGAACTTGGTTGTACGTCAGTGGGCAAGTAAAGCTTGCCAATTCTTAGACATTTCTGATTATAGTATTTTACTTGATTTTCTGGTAGTTTCTTATGTAACTTGATTAACTGCTCAACCCAGGACACCTGACACGCTGCATGTGACGGAATTGCCTGAGATTTACCTGGTGATTCCGTATAGGTTACATTTTCATGACATTTACAGTTACATGCGTAGATTCTATCCTGACTCATTGCATTAGTTATATCTTGCGTGACTTGTACCTGATATTCTGGAACTGTGACGTGAGATTACATGGGGTGGGGAGAGGATTATCATATCAAGGCTGAAAATAATATAATGAAAACATGGTTATCTGGAGGTGTCTTAGTCTCTGATACAGAGCTCTGGCACAAGTACTGGCCCTCTCGAGAAATACTGCTATGGTTTCTCCAACACTGATCCTGTAGTAGTCTCAGCCTGAGTATGACTAGAACTCTCACTTGCATATCACTTAGCTGGTTTACATAGTTACCCTGCTGTTTATTTCATTGCTGCACTGATATTCATTATGGCTTGAGTTATTTCTGTACCTTGCTATGTCCCCTGAGGACCTGGAATGGATGATGTCCCCAGGTACAGCTGAAGAGAACTATCCCGAAGTGTACGGTACCGGAGCACTCCTTGGAGCAGAACAAGGAACAGAGGACGAGATAGTGGCCGAAGACTTCTCCTGAGCACCTGCTTCAGCTACACAGTATTTCCATTTTCAGTATTTATTTCCAGTCTTTTCTCCTTAAATGTAACAGAATAATTCTCGGATTTGTTTCCCGAGATAACCTTATTTCATATTGCTTATTTAATTCCATTGCATTTATTTTCCGGCATTAATCTGTGTTATCTGTGGATGAGATTAGAAATACCTGAGACTGTAACTTAGTATTGCTAGACTACAGCTTAAGCATGCCCTGATGGATCCATTAAATTGGGTTGTCCATCGGTGCGTGCTGCTGGCCATTGCGCACGTGCTCAGTCCCTCGGCATTTTTGGGACTGGGGCGTGACAATTTGATATTTTCTGAATTTGATGGTGATGTCTATTTCAGCAACCGGTGGATTACCTGCAAATCCCGCTGAGGCCAGAGCTACAGTTGGAGCCAGAACCCCAGGCAAGTGTACCTTGCCAAAACTTGCAGTACCTGCTTCATATTATTGTCTTAACTTATTTATATATTGTGCATGCTTAACCTAGGACCGTGTGACATTACTTAGCGTCCAAATAATATTCGGGTGTTGTAAACCCCCTCACCCAAAATTAGGGCTACTTGGATTAGATAGTGAAATTAGGGCTAGTTTGAGCCAACTTGATTTAGAACACGACATTTATTTAATTATGCATTAATTTATATCACGTAGCACACATTACCGATGCTACGATAATTGGAGACACAATCTTGCCCGTCTTGTGCATCTCAAATCTTATTAATATTCTACACTGCCCCCTCTACGCCCTGACACTTGTGCCCCGCCTAAATCTAATTCCATGTACTCCTAATTAATTCTAGAACATCGTGCACGTTTCGATTTAATTAATTAAATTCAATTTCTGCCTTTGTGCAATTTTTCCAATTGTTGGGGGGCTTCTATGCAAAAGTACATTTAGGTGTCCTCACCATTGGAAAATTCATGAAGAAACTCAATTTTCCCTTCACGTGTATTTTCCGTAATTTTTGGGATGTACATCGCGCGCACATCGCCCCGTATATCACACCTACCCTTGCAATTAAATAATTATAATTTATAGCCCAATACCCTCATGCAAGCCCAAGGCTCACTCCAAGAAGAGTGACCAAGCCCACATTGCCCTAGGTCAACCCAAACCAAGTTTACATGTATATAAATACAATATTTTCTCTTTCTTTTGATCTCTAAACCTAAACCCAATGCCATACACTCATACGACTTTCTCCCCAAACTTCCTATTCATCACCTCTTCCCCGAGCCCTCCTTCTCGGCCGGAGCAGCTCCTCCTTGCCGAGCCGCTGCACCCGTCGGCCGCTGTTCCCAACTCCTTCCTGGCCAACTCCTCCGACGAACACAACTCACCGCCGAATCACCTCCCTGCTCTCCCTTCTCCGTCTCCTCTCCGGCCACCCTCTCGAATAGTCGCCACCACCAGCATAATCATCACCCCCTCTTCATCATCTTCATCATCCTCCTTTTCATCATCTTCATCATCCCCCTCTTCATCATCCTCTTCTCAATTTTTCCCCTATCAAGAAACCATTCAAGAACTCCGATCATCCAAAGCCGACGGTTTTCTCAGGTGATCGACCACCACCCTACGCCATTGCAACCGCCGAGCTCTATGTCGACAAGATCCTTCTGTTGAGTCTTCGCCGCTGCGAGTGGATCAAGATCGACTGATTATCAGCTATCGACTCAAGCGCGAGCATGAATCAGTGCATCAACCCATCCGTCGTACTATCAAGGACCACTGCGAGCATTCCCGAGTCCCGACGCGTCTTCAACGAGCTTTTCTCTGGTGAAGTTTGATTTCTTCCCTCATCCTCCGCGTAAGCGAACGAACTGTTGCAACCTGAGTTCGACTCTTCGAAGCGGACGTGTCGGGAGCATCGCAGCAATGATTCTCATGGAGCTCAGTTGATTCAAAAGATCGAACTCGAGATCCTCGATCCCGCTGAGTCATCCGAGGTTATCTTCTTGATTTTGATCTTTCTTTTCGAATTCGATCATTAGAGATCAAAATGGATGTTTACCAACTGGGATCACCGGGATCAGTTTTAATGGGTCTAAACCTACTCTTGTGCTTTGCTTACCAACTGTTCGTCATAATTCCTCAGAGAAGTTCTTGTTCTTTGTTGCAGGAGCTTTACATCGCCACTGGCACCCGCAATGGCTCTGATTCTTGTTAGTGATCAGTTCGACAACAACAATCGTTCTCAACATGAGACACTCTTGAACTTCGATTGGTTGGTTCAACGGTGATCATGGTCGATTTGAGTCGAGTTCGCACGGGTTTCCAATCCTTGGCATCATCGTCATCTCATCATCATCACTTCATCGTCAACCTCTCTTCGTCGACGTCCAGCCGATCCCGTGCACGTATTCCGAGGTATGAACCTGTCCCGTCTTCTCCTCGATTATGAGAGTTTGTGCGTGTGTGCCAGTAGAATATTAGTATTGCTTATTGACTGCTAGCTGTTATTTGACCCTGAGTCGGTGAACCCAGTACTGCGTACACAAACTTGTACACGTACGCGTATACTATTTAGTTTGATATATCTATATATATATTTAGTATATGCATACTATTCAACTTGGAATACATATAATTATTGGATGACATATATGTACACATATATATAGATGGTATATATGTATATTGTAATTAAATCATATGTTAATAATAATTAGGACTATATATCCAAACTGTACGACCCTAGGACACCGTGGACTGTCCCGTACTCACCTTGACCATGTTGATCCTAAACACTTGGGAATTGTCCGCCTTGCGTACATTAACGGACTGGCGTAGACACCTGTCAGTTGACTGTCTGATTTTGTGTACAACACTTGAAGATATGACCCCGCGTAATTGACCGTGTTAGATAACTAGTGCCACCCCTAGTATACCCCCTGAGTCCAGTATAAATGTGGTTGTATAATGACTAATGATTTTATTGTATTATATCATATGTACATAGGATGTTGGATTTATTTTGCGCAACTTTTTGGAGTAGGTTATTGGTACATTGCAGCTTCCTTGCCAGGCAAGTATACCTTGCCATTGTACTGTTATTTTTATTCCATATGTTGCATGCATCTTTATTTTCTGTCTTTTTATATATTTTAACTGTTATATAAAAATGCGCGCGACGATGTCGTCGCGGTATGTTTTTATTTATGTATTTGTATTGACCTTGTTTATGAGACTACCCCATCATCATGTAGCATCTTTAGGTTCATTGGCTGTGACACAGTTGTTATACGAGTTGTGAGTCTCATGTAGATCACGGACTTGCGTGCAGGTTGGCCTCCTGTACGTGTGGGCCGTGCGTTAGGAATAACTGCTGTTATAAACTTTGCATGCTAGTGGACTTGGCAGTTATTAGAGTGTTATCGTGTCATGGATGTGACATGCTTAGAGCATGGGGTGGGGAGAACAACAAGTAAGGCATTTGGGCTCCGTTGCACTTTCCTTGTGTAACCCGTACGCTCCGCCGGAGATGCGCGGTCATGATGACACCTATACTACTTGGCGGGCCTCCGCCGTTCAAAAGACGACGTGCCTTTGTAGGCCCCTGGATCTCCAAGAGAACCATGCCAATCCTATTTATGGCCAGATAGCCCACTTGTTAGAAAGTTGTTCTCAAACTGCATTCACATAGATGGTTAGGCGACCCCAAATGGATGTTTATTTTCAGTACTTTATTGGCATGTGTTTAAGTATCTTGTTATGTCCCTCTGAGGACCTGGTCCGCTGCCAGGTGTATCTGTTCTTGAGTATTTGCAGGAGCGCAGATTTGGATGGTTGTAGATGCTTTGTGGACGTCTTCTCTTCGAGCCGTGATCGATAGCTGGTATACTTATATATTGATTGATTGTCTTGTACTTATATTGTATTTACTTTTCCCATTCGAGTTGGTAGTGGATTTATTTCCATCCAACTATCATCCTTAGATACTTCTTATTGAGATCTAGTTTCATAGATACTGTTTATTTATTTCTATATGATTTTGGTGGATGAGATCTAGATTATAACCTGTGACTTGTGACATATGTTTATACCACTTGTGGATTGATATTCATATTACAGCGTACGTGTGGATTTGGTTTCCATATATTGGAGTTGCCATATCCATGCGGCTGGCATGCTTATGTGTCCTAGTCCTACGTATTTTTGGGACTGGGGCGTGACAGGTGTCAATATTATACGCAGAGTTGTGTAATGTCACCTAGACATGGATATCGAGACCCTTTATATTCTCGTGCTTGCATTATCAAATACTTCATACCCAGGACACCTGACACTATTCATGAGACAGAATCTTCCTGAAATATTCAAGGTGATTCTGTGTAGGCTGCAGGATTGTGACATAGACATTATTTTCATAGATATTATATGACTTGCTGCATTAGCTATTATCTTGCGTGACATGGACATGAGACGTGTGATTACATTGGGTGGGGAGAGACACACAGGCTACATGCTGATTTTATATATATATATATGCCCCTACATAGTAAATTACATAGTAACTTACATAGTATCACTGCTACAGGCTCCCAGACACAGAGCTTGTAGTGGTCTCAGCCTGAGTTATAGTGATGCTCTCAACTTGCATTTCACATAGATGGTTATATAGTTTACCCTATTGTTTCATTTTATTGTTGTATTGTATTTATTTTGGCATGGGTTATTTTGTACCTTGCTATGTCCCTTGAGAACCTGGATTTGGATTATGTCCCCAGGGTTAGCAGAGGATATCTGTCACGCCCCAGTCCCAAAATATCGAGGGACTAGACACGTGGCAATGGCCAGCAGCACATACCGATGGACAAACCCAATTTAATGGATCCATCGGAGCGTACTTAAGCTGTAATACAACACTCAGGGTCTACTAATCTCATCCACAGAATAAATACATCAATATCATCAAAAGAAAATAAAACATCATCCAGTCACAAGTAAATAAAATCGGGGAACAACCCGATATTAAGTCTGTTACAATTGTTCACTTAAACAAGAAATAAAAGAGTTTATTTGCCAATAAAACTGAGCATAGATGAAGATATTCAGGAGAAATCTTCTGCAATCACCTCGTCCTCGGTTCCTGGTTCTGCTCCTACTAACTCTCCTGTTCCGTAGACCTCAGGATAGATATCCTCTGCTAACCCTGGGGACATAATCTATATCCAGGTCCTCAGGGGACATAGCAAGGTACAAAATAACTCATGCCAAAATAAATACAGTGCAGCAATAAATGAAATAATAGGGTAAATAAATAAACCAGCTAAGTGATATGCAAGTGAGAGTTTTAATCATACTCGGGCTGAGACTACTATAGGATCAGTGTCGGAGAAACCTATAGCAGTATTCTCTCGAAGGGCTAGAACTTGCGCCAAAGCTCTATGTCAGAGACTAAGACACCTCCATATGACAATATTTATAATATAATCAGCCTTTGGTATGGTAATACTCTCCCCACCCAATGTAATCTCACGTCACAGTTCACGATGTACATGTTACGCAAGATCAAAACTAATGCAACAAGTCATAATAAGATCTAAGAAAATAAAGTCTATGTCATAAATCATGCAACCTACACAGAATAACCTTGAATATTTCAGGAAGATTCTGTCACATGAATAGTGTCAGGTGTCCTGGGTATAACGTACTTGATAATGCAAGTACGAGAATGTAAATGTCACGATATCCATCTCTAGGTGACGTTACACAACTCCGCGTACGGTATTGGCACCCGACTATTAATCGGACGCTAAGTAAGTCACACGGTCCTAGGTTAAGTATGTATAACAGATAAATAAGACAAGAAAATATGTAACAAGAACTGCAATCTTTGGCAAGGTACACTTGCCTGGGGTTCTGTCTCCAACTGTAGCTCTGATCTCAGTGGGAATTACAGGTACTGCTTCGGTTGCTGAAATAAACATCACCATCAGGTTCAGAAAATATTAAATAGCTAGAAGCGCCTGTCCTTGAGTCCAATTTGGACACAGGGGCAAAAATGACAGTTTCTGGTCAAAGCGGGGTCAACATGTGGCCCACTTCGCACCGAAAAATATTTCAGGAACAAAGGTCTCCAAATCCGTCAAATTTAGTGTCAACAGGTCGAGAACGTTAATACGAACCCAACGGAACTTCCAGAATTGAATTCCGATGAGCCGATCACAAAATCGTCCGTCAAGTGGAGCCGTGGGGCCCACAATACGCGATTTTGTCAATGTTCTCAGAATCGAACCAAACTTGGGTCACAGGACTAGCGTATTGCTACGAGTCCGATGGCGCAAGTTTTGTTTCGATCCGACGTGTGTACACAAAGTTACAGCGAGATCCAGAACAGGCGGATACGGGACGTTGTCGGCGGATACGCGTTGATTCCGGTGTGCACGCACATCCAAATCAACTTCTGTGAAATTTCGCACGTCCGTATCAATGGCACGCACGTTTCGGTGAAGACCGCACACGACCAAGTCGTCCCGTTTGGCGGGGCGCACTCAGTTTCGGAGGAAAATTGGGGTGTTATTTTTCCTGTTTTTGGATCGCAATTCGCGATCGCCGCAGGACGCGACGCACCGAGCGAGTTGTACGGGCATCGAGAGGGTCACGCTGGGTTCGCGTCACAACTGACGGAATAGAAAACGGGGCAACGGGGAGAGAGAACGGGTTACCTGAACAGGGCTCCGTGGAAACTGAAATTCTCGTGTCCGCGAGTCGACACGAGACACTGCGACACTGTACTGTAGCAGGGTCCTAGGGTTTCGACCAGTCGCCTGAGACTCGCCGGAGGGGCGCTGGGTCACGGCTGGGTGGAGGCGGAGCGGCTCGGCTAGTCAGGTCGGCTCAGGCGCTGCTGCGGCGGGTCTCGAGAGGAGGAACGACGGAGCTGGAGGTGGAGGCTCGGGCGGCGGTGACAGGCGGAGCTCGAGGCGCTGGAGAAGACGGCGGAGCGGGGCTCTGGAGGCTGGAGGAGAGGAGTCCGAGGTCAGGGTGGTCGGGCGTCGGAGAAGATGACTAGGGTGGCGGCGGAGCTAGGGCAGTGGGGGTTCGGGTCGAGGGGGTTTTATAGGCGGAGAAGGAGGTAGAGGGGCGACCGGTGCGGGGGAGAGGAAGAGGAGGGGCTGGCGGTTGCGGGGCCGGAGAGCGGAGCGGCGGCCGTTGCAGGAAGCCGGAGTGGCGCCGGCGGCGAGCTGAAGGGTCGCGGAAGAAGAGGAAAGGGTTTCGGTTTCGGGCGGGTCCGGGTTGGATGGAGGATCCGACCCGATCCGCTAAAAAAATAAATGCGGGTTCGGGTTTGAGGGTTTCGGGTCGACGGGTTTGACCCGGATCCGACCCGCAGGGTTGGGTTTGGTTCAATTGAACCCGGTTCAGTTCGGGTTGGTTTGGTTTATTTGAAATAAACCTGGTTTAATTAAAACTTGGTTTTTAGGTCTTTAAAAATGCTTCCGGGGTCCAATAAATTCCCGGAAAATTATCCTATGTCTAATTTTTTATTTTACACCAGAAAATATTATTTTTATAATATTTTAATATTATTTAACATCATTTAAAATCAAAATACCTTAGTTTTAATTAGAGAATTTTTTTAGAAAATTACAGAAAATTTGAGTATTTAATTACAGCTGACGACTTAATTTTAAACCGTCTAACTTCGAATTTTGGCAATAAATATGGTTTCCATGTAGGGGTGAGGGCGAGTACAATAAACCCCCTCCGTCATTTGGAACCGCCGCTGCGTTCTGCCCCCTCTTTCTTTCTCTCATCGACGACATCAGGTACTCTCCTCTTTTATCTCTCTAACCCTATTCTCGATCGAATCGATGGAGATCTGTTCGAGTCCGCTTGAAATCGTGCGATTTTTTTCTGTATCCATCCTCTTCTCCATGAATCCATGGGTTTATTTTGTGTTTCTCCTCGTTCGATTATTCGTTATGAGGCCGATTTCTGCTGGGTTAGGGTTTGTGGGGGACGATTTGGGCGAATTTATGGTTATTGTGTAGAATAGGTTAGGGTTTCGATTGGTTATTCTTGATTTTTTCTTCTAGTCGTTTTTTTTTTTGTCTTCTTACATGAATCTGTGTTTTTTGGGGTTTTATTTGATCAATTTTTTGTATTAGCTTCAATTTCGGTTAGGGTTTGGGGGAGTATGGGGGAAATTTAGGGATATTGTGTCTATGTTAGTTTAGGGTTTTGGTTTGTTGTTCTCGAAAATTTGTCATTGTCTTTTGTTTGTCCCCCCCCTCCCCCCCACCCCCCCCCCACCCCCCCAAAAAAAAAAAATGAATCCGTGCTTTTTGGGCTTCTGATCGACCAATTTTTGTTTTGGCATCAGGTCGATTTTGGTTAGGGGAGAGAGGGGGAATTTAGTGTTTCAGTTTGTTATTCTTGAATTTCTCTCTCATTGTTTGTATTGTTTTCTTACATGAAGGGTCTGCTTGGCAACCATGGGGTAGCGGTTATGAGGTGTTTTTAGAGTAGCGGTTATTAGCGGTCCAATTTTGAGCGGTTTTAAGTAGCGGCTTTTAAACTATTCCAACCCGTGCTTGGTAATTCATTAACGAGCGGTTCTGAAAGTTTATACGAATAAAATTGCCTATATGCCAATATATAAATAAAATAATTGAAACACATAAATAATAGAAGCATATGAAATAAAAGAAATGTCTGGATGAAAGTAGGAGAGAATTTTGGAAGAAATAGAAGTCCATATCTGATCAAAATAATAAAAATACATAAATAGAAACGCCTGAATGCAAGTAGGAGAGAGATTGTAAGAACTTTGAGGAAAAAGTAGCCTTAGTTTGGAAGAAGTAGAAGAGAAACACATATGAGAAAGAAAAAATAGGGTAATTATTAGTAGTTATAATTATATTTTTTTGCGAGGATATAAATGTAATAAAATAATAAAATCTCTCAAAACCTGCCGATTTAGGGTGTTTATATAGACACCCAAAATTACATTATACCGGTTTTGGGGGGTTTTTGAGCTGACCAAAACCAGTGCCTCAAAAAAATTAACAAGCAAGGGTTTTTAAAACACATCATAAACGGTCGGTTCAAAAACATCCCAAAACCGGTGAAAACACTGTTACCAAGCAGACCCGAAACTTTTTTTTTTTGCATTTCTCTTCCATTAATTATTGTTTTCCATTAATTCTTGTTTTGATTTCGTTTTCGGCTAGGGGTTGGGACTGAATTTCGGGGAACTTACTGTTATTCTGTAGGTTAGGGTTTCAATGTGATGTTGCTGAAAATTTCTCATTGTCCCCAACCCCCACCCCCAAAAAAAAAAACAAATCCATTTCTTTTTTTTTTTTGCTGTTCGTGTTGATTAATTATTGGTTTCGTTGTCGATTGTCTATTTCAGTTATGGTTTGGGAGGAAGTTGGGGGAAATTTAGGTTTCTTATGTAGGGTTTCCATTTGTATCTTTGAAAATTTCTCTTCTTTTTTAAAAATGAATCCATGTTTTTAATGTTTCTTTTCCATTAAGTCTTGATTTTCCTGTCGATTTCTGTTAAGAGTTTGCGCAAAAATTGAGGGAATTTAGGGTTACAGTGCAAAATCAGGTCAGAATTCCAGTTTCTTGTCCTTAAAAATTAGCTCTGTTCTTATCGTGTAATTATTGGTGATTGAACTAGGTACTTGCGAGTCTTGGCTTTGGTTCAATTTCGTTCCCTTCTTGAAGGTTCTACAGGAAAATGCAGAGCCATTATAAAGCAGTAAGTTGTATTTTATTTTTTGTTCAAGTTATTTTCAAGTTCCATTATTGGGCATATCACACATCCTATTCCGTTGTTATTATTAGGGCATGAATCGGAGGGATGAGGAATACTATGAGCAGGAAGATTACGATGACTATGAGGATGCCGAGGAGGGTTCTGAAGAGGAGGAAGAGGAAGAGCCCGAGAATAGCAAGGAACAACAAGAATTTCTTAGCTTGAGAGAGCAGATGAAAGAAAAATTCAGGCAGAAGTTGAAGAAGCAAAGTGCTAGTGCCTTTGGTCGTCAGTCACAGGTTAATAAGAAGACGACGATAAATGACAAGTAAGTGGAGATTTTTCACTAGGAGTTGGGAGTTTTTTTTGTCATTCTTCTAATTAAAGCAGGAATTGATCTAATGTCTTTCTTCCATATACCATTGGAGAACTCGTTTGTTTTTTACTGTAGTAAAATCCCGACCAAAGTTTGCTAAATTGAAGTTAGCTAATTTTGGAGCTTGGAGTTGTTAGATCGGGGTTTGAAAGATGAAACTCCATTGAGAAAACTGGAACTATATGTAAGTTGGAAGACAATTGGGAGTTTGGAAGTAGTTCTGTAACAATGAGAGCAGGAAATGGAGCTTAGATTGGAGTTTCACAAAAGTCCAACCATATTGGAGTTTTGTTAATTTGAGTTTGAAATGGAGTTTGTTTCGAATTGGAACCAAATATTACCCCCTGGAGTGTCATATCTAAAGACGTGATAGAAAACTTTTGCAATTTATTTAGATGGAACATAGGTGTCTATAAAAGACATTGTCCATTGGACTATTGAGTCTGGTTTAAGTTTAACATGATAAATTGTGATTTGTTTTGAGTGAATGGATAGAATAGTAGATTATGACAATCATAAGCGAGTATCCCCTTTTTCTTGGCTGGATATCTTAGTATTTTTCTTCCATTTGCTAAATTAAGGGCATATACTTTCTGACTTAGAAAACCTGAGACCTCTTTTTAAAACCTCAATCCATGTTAGTTTTGGTCTACTATTAGCATCTTAGTAACAATTTGGATGAAAGAGAGGTACTGATGAAGCACAAATCCTTGACCTTAGGTTAAGTTAAATGCTACGAAACATGTGCTGGAAAACTGTGAGACCACCACAATGTAATGTTATTGCAAGGTTAATATATTTTATGGAATGCTTAATGGAGAGAAAGCTGGTTCTAGATTATTTTTGCCTACATGATGTTTTCTGAACGAAACCTTAGTTGAATTTACTTTTTTTTTAGCTTTGAGAAGAGAAAGGATGCACTATTTTCTTAGTTGCAAATCCACTTGGCCCTTGGTTGAATAGGAATGATTTTTAGGAATTCTTTCAGCTGATTACGAACTACCCGCTCTCCTAATCTTTAATGCTACACTAAACAAGAGCAACGTAGTTGAAATGAGGATATGCACTCTATTATTTCTCTTTTTTACTTTCTCCTTTAATTTGCATAGGTTCTACTAAGTTAATTCTTTATAAGTTTTTAAATCTTCATTTGGTTCCAGCTTTTGCATTTTGTGCTCCCCTATACGCTCATACACAACAACAACAACTAGAAAGCATTTATCCCAAAATTTTGGGCCTGTTGTTTGAATCTTTGTCTTCAATTCAACTCTGTTAAGGGCCATGTCCTTGGTAACGCAAACAATTTCCATTGCCTTCTTGAAAACTTCAATCTATCTTTGTTTTCTAGTCCTAGTGGCTCCTTCAACAACAATCTTATTACTCCTTACTAGAGCATCTATTGCATCTCTTGGTCTGCTTCTGCATGTCCAAACTACCTAAGATAATTTTCTCTCATCTTGTCCTCAATTGGCGCAACCTCTAACATCCTTGGAATACACTTGTTTCTTATTTTTAGGCCTTGTTTGGGAATACAGTTTCCTAAAATGGAGTTTTGCGTTTATGTAAACTCCACTCAGATGAACTGGAGTTTAGTGTTATTTTTCAGCATTTGGGAACGGAGTTTATTTTGGAGTTTTATATTTTGAAGTTATGACTATGAATGGGTTTATTCAAAAAGTTAGGAATATATCTAAATTACAAATTCTGTCCAAAGTCCAAAAAATTGATCATAGAAGAGAAGATAGGCCAATGATGACATGTCGAGAGGGAATTGCTGACCACGAGCTATTGGCCGAGAAGGAGCTGGTACCATTTGTTTGGAGAGAGAGAGGAGAGGAAGAAAGAGGGAGAGAGATGAAGAACAAAAGGGTTACACATAGGAGAAACAAACCATTTTGGAGCAACATGAAAAATCCAAAAAAAAGCCAGTTCTCGTAACTCACACTTTTGGAGCTAGTTTTGGAGTTAAGTTTGGAGTTTACCCAAACTCCAAAATGCTTGCAAACACACCAAAGTTAATGAAGGCCTAACTCCACCAAACCCCACTTTTCTTTTTAAAAGTGCGGTCCCAAACACACCCTTAATGTTTTTACCACTCATCCATCTTACTATTCTCATTTTGGCTACACTAATTCTATAGACATGTTGTTTCTTAATTGCCCAACACTATGATCCTAAAACATGGCCATTCTTATAACAGTGATATAATTTTTTTTTCCAACTTCAAAGGTAGTACGCATGTAAATTTTGTTAATAAAAAAGTTCGCTGCATTGCAACCAACTAATTGCATAGTGTTTGAACTTATAGATTCTTGACTAACTTGTGAGCTAGGAGTTGGATTTAGAGAACATATTTTCATATTAGTTAAAAAATTCAGGATAAGGTACCCTTTGAAACTTAGTAAAACCTGTTAAATTGCATGTATAACCCAGTATGTCTTTTTATCCCATAAAAGATCGAAGTGGCTGTTGTAAACAATCAAAGTGCCCCCTAATCAAAGATCGTGGGTTAGGAAGGGGCTGCCACCCTACTAGGAGAGGAGAAAGAAAAGCGTAAATCATTTCCGGTTTTGAGAGAGAGAGAATATAGAAATGTTAAAAAGATAAGGGCGCTACTATTGAGATCAACCAAACCAATTCTAAAATAAACATTTAGATAGACATTTAAAAGTCAAGCAACTATAAATAATATGCTATTGGAAGAACAGAGCATGTAACTTGGGGTCAGTTCAAACAATCATATCAGTCTCTGATAAATTTAATCAAGTAGTGAGGGTAATGAACGGACTAATCATTTTTCATTGACCGACCATTCACTTGTCTTGGAAATAAGCAACTATATACAGTGTTCTAAAAATCGGGCTAGGCGGCCGCCTAGGAGCTAGGCGGCCCTAGGCAGCCCATTTCGGCCGAATCAAAAATTTAAAAATTCAAAATTTCAAATTTTGAAAATTTGAAATTTGAAATTTCAGATTTGAAATTGCAAAAAATATTCAAAAATAGTTCAAATTCCAAAAAAAATTCAAATTTCAAATTTTTTTAAAAGAAATGCAATAAAAATTCAAAATATCAGGAAAAAAAATCTAAATATTAAAAAAAAATTCAAAATTTTAAAAAAAATTTAAAACTAAAAATTCAAATTTTTTTTTTTCTGTTCGGCCGCCTAGGTGGCGTAGACGCTAGGCGGCCCTTTGGCGCACCGATTCCGCCTAGCGCTTTTTATAACATTGACTATATACAAGAACTAATCATGGTCATTACCATGTGGCTTAATTGGGCTTAGATGGGATATCCACAGGCCAAGTCAAATCCTAGGTACGGTAGGATAGGTACTGTCTGAGTACACGGTTCGGTAGGTATCCGGTAATACGAGACTTTCTAAAAATTCACGGTACGGATACAAAGACTAGTAATGCACTTTCATGACTTCATAAGTAAACGTTTTAGTATATATCCTTCAATATACCTTGTAGAGTAGCTTAACCTGATAGTAGACTCCTTCAATATATATCTCTGTGTGTATGTGTAATACTCTTAACCAACTCTGAATGAATCTCAATGATCATTTATTGTGGAATAATCTTCTAATTCTTTACCCTGAATTATTGGTTCAGCCACCTGTTCATAGCTTGCTGCACTTTTGGTTTTGACGCAATACTTGCTAGGTTTTCATGATTTCTGGGCGATCTTTATTTCAGATTTGGATCCTTTTTTGGACCTTCCCAGCCAGTTATTGCTTCAAGAGTTCTTGATGAGAGACGCTCAATACAGGAGACCAGCCATATTGTATCTCACATACCAAGTTCAACATCTGGAGTATGTATCACTAGTCATTGTTTTCGTATATTGCAAGCTTTATATTGGCATCATCTGATAGTTTACTCTTTTTATGCAGAGCATAAAGGGACGTGCATCCACAACGTCAGAAAAGAAGGCACATGAACAAGAAGTTAAAGTGATCAACGAGGTATAAAAACTATCTATATATTTCGACTTATGGTAATTATGTTGAATGACCTTTACGGTTTTACACGAAGCATGTCTCTTGCAGGTAAAAAAGAAGGCACAGACGCTAAAAGATATGCGGGATTATTCATTCCTGCTCTCGGATGATGCTAATTTTCCTGTTTTGGATAAGGGACAGCAGCGGCAGCCTGCAGTCCGAAAACCAGCTCCAAATTCTGGTTTGTTCTGATATCAAGATATTTAATTGTGAGATCTTTTAGTTAATATATTAGTTTCACAGGTGATACTTATACATGGTTCTGTTCATTTTGAAGATGGTCGTCCAGCTCAAGATTCATTGAAGCTCAAACCACCCATGGGCAAGCATATGCCTGCGAGGCCCGTGCCCAATGGCGACCAGATGAAGACTTCTTTTGCGAAAAATCTTCAATCAAAGACTAGACTGGACCCAGTCAAGGGAGCTGTTATGAGCAGATCCACGCCAGTTTCAGCTGAGAATAGAAAAGTTGTTGGTGGTAATGGCTCCAGCCGGCCTGTAGGGCATAAACCTTTACCCTCAAAGGTTTCTTGTACTACTACAGGTGCAAATAGACCTGCAAAGGTCATGAATGACCCCACTTTAAAAAAGAAGGTTCTATCTCCAGTGCCTCATTCTTCGAGTCAGAAGAATGCTTACTCTGAACAGAAGAGGAGACCGAGTGAAAGGATGTATGAAGTTAGACCAGCACCAAGACAGCCACCGCCTTTGTCCAAACCTCAGGTAATCTCTCTCTCTCTCTCTCTCTCTATATATATATATATATATATGGTGGTGGTGGTGGTGGTGTGTGTTGGAGGCTTTATTTATTAAAGCACTCATAATTCTGGGACTATGATGGTTACCCAATTTAACCAAGGGAATATATACCGAACGGCTGAACCTGTGAGACTATGATTGTCACTCAATTAAAGCTCAAATAATCCCAACCTCCCGGAATTAATCCCGAGTGCCGAACTTGTGAGATTATAACTGTCACTCAATTTGACCAAGAGGAAGTTATGTTATTGTTGTTGTACATATCAAAAGATAGCCATATTCATTTACTACGAGATACTAACCTAAAAAAAAGATTATTTTTTTGTGCGACTTTTAAAATAAACTATTGTTCAAATCTTGTAATTTTAGTTGTCTTATCCTTCTATTGTTAATATCAGTTAGTACATCAACGCAGCAAACATTTAAATTTACAACCACTACTAGTACAGCAAGCCCAATAGCTCTTGGCTCGACTATAGTCATAGAGAATCCAAACTATTTTAATGGAATAGGATAAAGGAGTGCAAATGATTATAAGTGCCTCTATTCCTGTGAGATACTATTATAAGGGATTTTATTGAAAGAAACAAGTTATATTAGCTGATTTTATGTTTGCACTTCACATGTTATAAGTTAGTTATTAAGTCAAATTTTGGCAGACAATTGCTCCTGGAAAATTTTCTGGTGGTCATTGCAGTGACTGATTGCTGGATCTAAAGAATCCATACTGTTGTTTTGTTTATGTTTCTTCAGGACATTATTCTCAATGGTTACAATGAACAAATAGATCTTAGCTATACGTACGTCATATGAAATTTAGCTGTATTTTGACCATAGCCACATGGCTAAACATTTCTGTGTAGAATCACTCTCGACAAGCAAGAATACATTCTTAGGTTCCTGAAATAGAAAAGGTTACTCAATTCTTCTCATGAAATATGCAATCCTTTTATTTATTTAGGGTTATTTCTGATAAGACGATATAAAAATAGCTTGTCATGTTGCAAATACTAGACAGAGCCAATGAAGTTACCTGCTTTTTGATCACAGTATTCATATCAACTCTCAACCTTATGTTCCAGCAGATAATCCTAAGATTTTTTTTTTTGGTCTGAGCAATTTGATTATAGGCCTCTACATAATCAGAGTAACATTACGTTTTTGATAGTATTTTGAATCTTGAATGCAAACATGGTAATTTTCAATATGGGTCTATTTTACAAAAGGAAGTTGCAATCAAATATTTCGATTGACATTTGTCTACTTTATGTAACAACCAGTAAAATGTCAGTACTGTCAAATATGAAAGCAAATTTCATATTTAATTTATTGATCATAACAGTGTAGTCAAAGGCGCGCCTCAGGCGCGCCTTGCTCCTAGGCGCAGGGCAGCGTCTTAGGGCACTCTAGGCGGGGCGCAATTCTCACCTATGACGCGCCTTGAAAATCTTGTGAAAAAATAATATTTTTAGACTATTTTTTGAACTGTTTTTAGACTGTTTTTTAAAATGCTGTACTTTTTTTTTTTTTACTGTTTTCTCTCTCACTCACTCAATTCAAAATGATTGCAACCTAGACATGGGGGAATTTGAAGCACACATGTTTATATATATATATATATATATATATATATATATATATATATATATATATATTATTTTTGTGCCTCGCATTGCTCGGGCGCGTGTCTTAAGTGCGCCTCGGGCGATTTGGACCATTTGCGCCTCGAGTGCGCCTGTACTACTTTGGAACATAAATCTAAAAAAAACATAAGCTAAACCCTAAATAAATTTATGTTGCTTGTATTTGTTCTTTTTATTTAAAGAATTTCCTGCCATTGTTATTTCCAGACTGCCTCATGCATTTTTAATATAGACGTGATGAGATACAAATGTGTTTTGCTGGTTTTGTCATGTTACTGTTAGCAACTCCCTTTATGACATTGTGTTTCAACATATGAAGCCTTCTCAGAAAATCCGTGTCCGGGATGGCCGTGAGGACCAGTTGAAGAAGAAGCCGTTGAAAAGGAGAATTGATGAGGATGACGAAGAGAATCCTTTCCTAATGATCAGAAAAATGTTTGGGTTAGTATCCATTAATTGCCGTTCTTCCTATTGTTTTAATAATATGCTTATTTTACTGTGATATGTTGCTTATGAAACTTTATCCCTATTAGTTTTAGATACAAGTTTAGATACTGTGCACTTTAATACCCTCAATTACTGTCTTGCTACCTATCCTGCACTATTTCTTAATAACAAGTTAATAATGTGAACTTTTGAGGTTTTGCAACTTAATACCCTCCCCATTAGCAAACTTGATGGTCATGGGCAAATCACATGACCCATTGTGGATTTTTTTTCCCTAAGAAGGAAATCCTTACACTATACCCAGAGGATCGCTGCGAATCATGCGAACACCGCTTGCTACTGTGCACGGCACAGCAGCGGCCTGCTGCTGCCCTCTGCACCTCCAACCCTCCACCCTCCTCCGATTTAGTTAGGGTCAGGGTTAGCTATGATAAAGAGGTCAAGGAAGAAGAAGGGTTTAGTTTGTCTTGAGAGTGTAATTGAAATAAAATAATAATGGTATTATGTAAAATTTGGAATTTGGATGTAAAGTTCAAAAAAGAAACCCCTCAAACCGTCATTTTGTAAGAGAAGGCAGAATGTTTCTTTCTTAATGATTGTTATTTGCTAACGGCATAGGGTATCAAGTTTGCTAAAAGAGTTCAATGTAGCAAAGCTCCTACAACAGTAGTTCGAGTTATGTTTCAGAAATGTGATAGTTGAAGGTAGGGGTGAGCATTCGGTCGGTTTGGTTCAACCGAACCTAAACTTTCCCTAAATTAAAATTTTCTCAAACCGAACTAAAGAACCAAACCAATTTGGTTCGGTTGTTTGGTTAAACCGCTTGGACCAATTTTGCCGGGCCCATTGCCTAATAGATCGGGCTACAATTTTTTGTATCAATCATGCAACAACAATTAATAAAACAATTATTTACAATCAATAGGACATTTTTACAATACAACAAATAAGTTACAATTATACGATGTACAAATTAAATAAAATTATACATATATGGGTTGAGGGTATATAGGTAATCTTAAATCGGTCTTCACTTTGGGTCGGTTCCCAAAGCCCAAATCCGAAACCCAAACCGAAAAACCAAATTTCCGGTTCTCAAAAACCGAAAACCGGACCTAATATTGGAAACCGAACCTATTGCTTATTTCGGTTCGGGGCGCTTTTCGGTTTTGCACCTAGATATGTCTCCTCTCCTAGTTGAAGGTATTAAGTTGCAATTCAGCCTAATGATAATTTACTGACTTGTTATTGATGAGAATCATTCATTTTGAAACACTTCAAGTTGTAGCTTGCTAGGAAGGTCTTTGGTCTCATAAAGTAAAGAATCAATGTAAGGTACCTGAAAAAAATGTATCAAATACTTGTTAGTCAGGAAAGGATGCACAAGAAATAGTGACATATTTTACTGTGTTGGGGGGAGGGAAAGCATTAATGTATTTGAGCTTTTGATTTGACTGTGACTGGTTTAAGTTACTCTGATATAATGTTTGGATTTTGGTCTTTTGCAGGTATAATCCTGAGGAACATGCAGAAAGTGACGAGGATGACGACAGGGGCATGGTGGTAGGTTTCCATCAAGTTCAGAAGGAAGAGCAGTACAGGTAAAAGGATTTATCGTTTTTTAAATGAACGTTATGGTTTTTTCATGTAAGAAGCCACTACTATTTTGTTATGCAAACCATATCCTTTTTAAATGATGAAACAAATCTCATGGCCCCAGTGTGGCTCCTTTTCAACCTCTGATGCCTTTTGCCCTCCTCGTGACATAGTTTCAGGTCTTGCGAAGGATAGGCTGCCATTGTTACAAGTTGTGATTGGATTTCATTTCGTACTCGGAAAGGAAATTTGCTGCTTATTGTTTATGTTTGAAGATGTGGCACTGACTTATGTTTATTGGATCTTAACAGCTCGAAGGTGGGTAGAGAGGAAGACGAAGCTGAGCGCCTCAAAATCGAGGAAGAAGATAGAAAAGAGAGGATGAGGAAGAAACAAAAGCTAAGGCAGAGATGAGTTATTCTCCAGTTGGTGGTATTCAGCCCGGTCTTTCTGTTGGTGGTCTTAGCAAGCTGTGGATGATGTAGAATAGAAAAGCAGTCAATTTTACTGCCAATTCGTTTTCATCTTTTGTGACTGAAACTTCAGCTATAGATACTTGTCACTCAATTTGTACGAGGTACGTTGAAGGAATCCATTACATTCCTCGGCGGATGAATATCTAATAATTAGCGTCTTATAATTTTTTTTTTAAATTTTGCTAATGTCCATGTACGATTTTGTTCTTTGTTGATTACTCTTCGAGAAATTATTGTATGTGATGCATCCTTTTCTCACCGGGGATATGTGTACGGAGAAGAATGCTGACCTATATCAAGGTTGTGTTTGGTTCACTGTAATATGAGTGTAATGGAATTAGATTTGTAATGTAATAGAATTATAACTACATTACCATGCTTGGTTGGAACATGTAATGAAGTCATGTAATGTAAAGTCATGTAATGTAATGTCAATTGTATTCATATGTTTGGTTTACCATGTAATGTAATATATATATATTTTAAAATATAACCCAAAATAAAAAAGTAAAAAAAAATAATAAAGGGAAAAACTAATAGTCTTTATCCTTCTGCTAAAAAAGACCCAAAAGGACCTAAAAAATGACTTTTTTAAAAAAAAAAATAGACCAAAATGGCAAAATGGGAAAACCGATTAAGAAAACGACAAAATAACGAAAAATAATCAAAAATGAAAAAAAAAACTACAAAAAGATCAAAAATGACAAAAGGAAAAAACAAAAAGAAAAAAATGACGAAAATGAAAAAAATGACTAAAATCACAAGAAAAAAAAATGACATTTTTTTTTTCAAAAATGAAAGAAAAATTTGACTAAAAATGAAAAAAAAAAGAACGACAAAAAAAAAAGTTTAAAAACGCCAAAAAAAAAACAAAAAACGGATAAAAATGACAAAAAAAAAACCCAAAAAACGACAAGAAAAAAAAGCGACCAAAACGATAAAAAGACAAAACGACAAAAAGGCAACAAAACAAAAATCAAAAACGAAAAAAAAAAAAATGACAAAACGCCAAAAAATAAAAAAAAATATCACGTACCAAACTTTCTCTTAAGTTGTAATTTAATCACGATTACATAGATTTTATGACGTAATTAATTTAAAAAAAAATAATATAATATAATCAAACTTGTAATCGTAATTACATGACATAATTAATTTTAGAAGAAACTGATATAATATAATTAAACTGAAAGTTAGTTCCCGGTTTTGTAATTTTTCTTTTATTAAATGAGCTAGACAAATTGGTCTGTGTACGTGCGAACACGTCAGACGGGACGACAAGATGAGCTCAAATTGCCACCTGTTTATGCCCGTCAGGCATGCCTATGAATATGGGGTGGCAAGGCGAGCCCAATTTGTTGACTTATTCGAATGTCGACAATTGATTTTTCTTGCACTTTCTTTTATTAGATGGTACTCATAAACCTGAGACCTAGTGTCCGCTATTCAGTTCCCAAATTTCTGTCTCCTCTTTAGATATTTTTTTTATAATACCAATGGAACCCCAAGCACTTAGGTGGGGAACAGAATTTGGAGACTAATTTTTCCGGACAACTTGC
The DNA here is from genome assembly GCA_036927795.1 of Iris macrosiphon. NCBI lineage: Eukaryota > Viridiplantae > Streptophyta > Magnoliopsida > Asparagales > Iridaceae > Iris > Iris macrosiphon. The sequence continues at coordinate 23,850,349 of JAYESA010000020.1, read as the reverse complement.
ACTTAAATACCGCCAACTTATTCCTATTTTTTACTGTAATATCATGCACACCCTTTTATTTATTTATTTATTTTTTATTTTATACATAATTCCCTGAACTTCTTATACAATATCATTTGGTACCTTCTATTAATAATATTCCGCAAGACTTAAAGGCTAGGTTTGGGATTAGAGATGGAAGTAGAAATTTAAGAGAGAGAGAGAGTGGTCGACTAAAAAAATTTTAAAATTTGCAGATTTTGATGTCGAAATCTTCTAATTTTTTTTTTGTTTTTTTTGTTTTGCATCATGAAATAGTGAATAAAATCTAATTTCTCTTCCATTTTAATAACCTGAACTATTTTTTTAATTAGTAACATGTATTACATTTTTCCACCTTAATAATCTGAACTATTACTTTTATCAGAATAAGGAGCCAAAAGGATTTTGATATTAATTTCCATAAACAGGTTGGTAACTACCGATGAAGTCACAGTGGTTGCAGTTATCATATTTTTAGATTTCAATTGAACTAAATTTAGATTCTAAATTAAAATCTATAAACCACTAGATAAAAGTTATTTTAAAACTATTTTAACTAGCCTCTGCTATTTTAACTAGCCTGTGTTATCACATTTTTTAGATTTCAATTGAACCAAATTTAGATTCTAAAGGAAAGATTTGCTTGCATAATCTATAAACCACTAGATAAAAGCTATTTTAACTATCATCAGATCCAAATAGTTAGAATAAAAGCTATTTTAACTACAAGGGAAAAATGAGCCATATCTAACGGTTACTTATATTTAATATTATTTTATCGAACTCAAGTGATCTTTGTGGTTACTGGGAAGAGATATAAAATTTCGACCAGATAACGTAAGATCAGTGGATCGAGCTACGAAAACGTATTGTTTTTTCCATTTATTAATGATAGAAGTTAGATGACAGTTGGTCCACAAGACGTGAAATGCAGCGTATGCAAAAGTCTTGAACGAAATATCGAACCACATAAAAAAAAAAAAAAAAAAAAATCTTTCTCCTGCTTGGTTGTTAAAGAGCCTACAAGAGAACACTGTTATTATGTTTCACTAGCCTTTGTTCTTAATTATGAATGCAGAATTCAGAATGTGTAAAGTCAAACCATAACATGTCAATCTATATGTAATTACCCCTCCCCCCCTCTTCCTGATGATGTCTATAAGAGCATCATTAGTAAGTTGAGATTTCCATTCTCCAATACAATTTGGGATTCAAAAAAAAAGAAGAAGAAGATAAACGTAGAATGGATTGTGTTTATATGAGAATAGTAGAAAATAATAAAATAAGCTCCAATTTCAAAGATTGTACGATAAAATATTGACGTAGAAAAATAAAAAATAAAATAAAAAATCTAAAAAATTGGGCTCGAAATTAGGATATACTATTTTTAAAAATGGATTCCTACAATCAAAATATAGAAATTGGGAGGCCCAACCTATAGCTCCTATGGGTGGAATGAGATCCAAAATCTAGAAATTAAAACTTACTATTCTACAAAATAAGCTCCTACAATTTAAATCTAGAATCTAGAATATAAAATGGAGCTTACTAATGATGCTTTTTAGTACCGGAATTCACTTATCATTTTCTACTATTCTCATACAAATCCAACCAATATATATATATATATATATATTATATTTTAAATTTTGTAGTAAAATTATTATTTTTTATCCTCATCTTATATATACAAAATAATTAACAACCCTAATTCCTACACACTCTCCTTTATTCTGTTTTGTCGCCTCTCTCTCTCTCTCTCTCTCTCTCTCTCTCCATGAGTTCCTCAGTCACCCAAATATCTAAACATAATCGATAACAACCACGGATCCTTTCACCCGCATGAGCTTCACTTCCAACCGACGTCGAAAGAGAATGGTTATAATTAGATACCTAGGAGTACTAACAACATAGAGCTCCTCTTGTTCACATTGAACTAATTGACACATGTACATATAGGATAAAGCTCATGGTTCACTAATCCGGCTAGCCAATATGTTTCTTGCTATGGATCTAACAAATTGTTTGGGAATGTTTGTTTGGAAAGGGAGAAAAAATGGGGGAAGAAAAAAGTGAGTGAAAAAAACGGAAGAAAATGAAAAGGAATGATGTTTGGCGGGGGAAGGAAAAATGAAGGAGAAAAATGGGTCGGACTATACATATTCCATCCTCTACTTAACACATCCTAAATGTTAAACACATTCAAATTTAACTAATTTAAAATTATCAAAATTCTAAACACACCTCACTACATTACCAGCGGATTCTCGCCAGCTGGGTGGGAACGATGTCGGGGGAGGAGGAGAATTCGTTGACGTCGGTGGAGGAGGAGGTGCATATAAGCTCCATCGTCTCGACGACGCTGGCGAGGGAGCAGGAGGTTAGGAAAAATGTGTTGGATTTGGGGATTAGGGTTTATTTTGGCTGGGAGTGGACGACCGGAGGAGGAGGGAAGCAGCAGCGACGGCGGGGTCTTGGGGACGCGCGGACGGAAGCACGCGCGGACGGAAGCACGCGCGCGGGAGTGATGCGCGCGGCGCGCGAAGCCCTGGTCGTCGCACGGGTCAGCGGAGGGCGGTACGTGGTTGGGGAGGGAGGAGGAGGGGGGGTGCCGCGGGCGGGCTGGGGTGGCGAGGGGGGGGGGGGGTCCGTCGTGGGAGGCCGTAGAAGGAGGGGAGCGTAAGGGGGGGGGGGGGACTGGATTCGCTGGTGACCGGTCGAAAAGTAGATAATCATATCTTTTAACATATATATTTTTATTTAATTTTAATATGGGATGTGTACAGGTCATCCCTTATAAATTTTGAGAGAAAAATTCATGTGGCCCCACTAAATTTTCTCCCAAAAGTGAGAAAATGGAAAGATGTGAGGAAATTTTTGAAGAATTTACCTAACTACTCCTAAATAAGGCTAAGAATTAATTATGATTTAAAAAAAATTCAAAAAATTAATAGTAATTATACATTTATATCACAAACAAATAAAAAATTATTCCTTAACTTTTTTTCCTCTTACTTTTTAGTCATCTAAACAAAGGAATTTTTTTTTTTAATTCACCTTCATTTTTCTTTCTTTCAAATTTTACTTCTCCTTTCAATAAAAGTTTTCAAACACACCATAAAGCTCCAGACATGGTTGGAGGTATTATAGTAGGGGAAGAGCACACGACGAAGCCAGAATTGAGTGGCGAGGGGGGCCTTAATTATAAACACATTTCTGTGGAGAGCCTGTAACATAAGCACATATGCTCATGAAAGTTTAGGGGGACGAGTATACTATATATTTCAAAAATTTAAAAACTTGTAGTAAAAATTTCAAAAGTGTGTGTGGTGATGGTGATGGTGGTGGTGGGGCGGGTGTTGGTGGTTGAGGGTGGGGGATGGTGTGTGTGCTGGGGGAAGTAGAGGGAGAGGGCTTAGCTCCGAGTTTGGAGGGACCGTGGGGTCTACGAAATAATGTTTCGTCAACGTTCTCAGATTTGAACCAAACTTGGGTCACAGGACCAGCGTAATGCTGCGAATCCAATGGCATAAGTTTTGTTGTGAATCGATGAGTACACACGAAGTTATGGCGAGGTGTCGGAATAGGCCGATAATATATTTTTCGACGGATACGCGTTGATTCCGGCATGCACACACGTCCAAATTAAGTTTCGCAAAAGCCCACACGTCCGTGTTTACGTTATGCACCATTCAGTGCAATCTGCACGCGACGAAGTGACCTTGTTTGACGGGACGCACCCCGTATCGAAGATTTTTGGTTCTTTAAAAACATATTTTTGGTCAATTTCAACACAGAATAAATTAAAATTAAAACGGAAATAAATAAAACTATTTGAAGGAATTTAATATTGGTTAGGTTTTCGTTACACAAGAAAAAGAATAACTCAGTTTGGCCTCGCGGGTTGCGTGTTATAGCCCTCGAAATATAGGTGTTTGGACAATTTCAAAATTGTTCGAAACACAGGTTTTTGGACCTACTTTTGGTTCGAATCTCTCCTAATATAGATCATCCAAGTTCAAAATTCTTGAAGGGGTTTGATGGCCTTCATATTGCGAATGTATACGTCTAAAAATCTCATAAAATGGTCGAGCGAGAAGGACGTTCACGTACCTCAAAGATGGATCGTGGGTTGAATGCTGCTGCTGCTGTTCGCGCCACTGTGCGCTCCGGCGCTCCGGCGCGACTACGGCGGCGGTGAGGGGTCAGGGTGGTCTACTAGGGCGGAGGCGTGGGTGATGGTGGAGGTGGTTTAGGATTAGGGTTAGGGTTTTATGCGCACACACACACACACACACACACACACACACACACACATATATATATATATATATATATATATATATATATATATATATACACACACACGTGGGGGAAATTTATACGGGTTGTGTTAGGTTAGCGGGTATGGGTTTTTAGTTAGGTTAGGATTTATTTTATTTTATTTTATTTCTTTTCTTTTCTTTTTCTTTTCTTTTATTTCATTCAATATTTATATGTAGAAAATTCTCGAAAATAGTTAGGTACTTGGAAAAAATTCAAAAAAAATTATATTTCCTCCAACAAATAATTTACAACCAATTTATATCAATTCAAAAGGTATTTATTAAATATGAATGAATATTAAATTAGTTAAATAAATCTATAAATTATATTTTCTACTTAATATTATATTGGGAGCATGTGGGGGTTCGGATAACGCAACTCGAGTGTCATGTGCGTAATAGGACCAGTTAGGCTCATAGCATGAATTTAGTTGGAAGCAATGGGTTGGAGTGGCTTGTTAAAATTATACGCCACAACAAAATGGTTAATTAATCATCGTTTTCTCGAAATTGTGTCGCAAAAGTTGTGCGACCAAAACAAAGCCCGTGATTGCGAATTTGTGAGTGACAGTCATGGCAGGAGCCTAATTTGACTCGTCTAAGTCAAGTATGCTAGGTTGGTTGGAAGAAAAATGCTAGTGTTGTACTCAAGATCTTAAAACCATGGTGGTTGGTTTCCAAAGTTCAATTAAATTATTGAATAAATATTTAAAAAAATTGTTAATGATCGAACTAACCCTATATAAAACCACGGTGCTCATACTAGAGAAGGTTGCTGCTACTTGGACCGTGAGACCTAGACCGTACGAGGTAGAGGCTAGGAGTCACCCAAGGCAAGTACATTTTTCTCAATGGTGAAATCTTAGATTTTCGAATTATATATATTTTGTTGTTTTGAAAATGTATTTAATGGAAAATATTCTCCTTGAGCTACTGATCATGTTTATTTCTTGGAGTTTTGGATTTTGATGTATAGATTTTTGTAGATATGAGTTTTAAGTTTAGAATTTTTTTGTGTTCTATAAGTTTTTATTGGTTTTAATCTACTAAAATTTAGTGTTTTTGAAAACTAGTTGTTCCTTATGTTAGAGCATTTTATTTCGTACAATTTGGCTTTGTTTTACTTAATTTGGAGTTAAAATAAAGTTTTTATGTACAAAACAAAATTTTGGTTTTTAGAGCTTCGACTATGGCTGAACTTGCTGTTGGAGAAGACGAAGTCTTCATGCGGCCAGCGAGCCATGTGGCCGAGAGTGCCATGCGGCCCGAGAGGGTTATGCGGCCCGAACTCTTCTCGCATGCTGACAGCATGCGTCCATCTTGTTGGACGCATGACTGCCTATTCGTCCATACTCGTTGAATGAATGAAAATTCGCTAAGTCCAAAAGTAAATCCATACGGCCAGAGAGTCCATACGGCCAGTGGGTGCATGCGGCCAGAGGGTGCATGCAGCCAGTGAGTCCATGGGGCCAAAAAGTCCATGCGGCCAGTGGGTGCATGCGGCTAGAGGATGCATGTAGCCATTGAGTCCATGCGGCCACTGGGTGTATACAACCAGGAATTCTTGTGTGCATTTTTGTGTTTCCCTGTTGATTAGTAATTCCTTTTAGTGATTATTGTTGCATGCTTCCTTATGTAAATATAAGTTTATGATACCAGACATGTTTTGCATATGAGTTCACAAGATCGATTTATGTACAAGTTCACAATCCTCACGACATCGTGAAAATATTTGTATATGAAAATCTATTGCATTTGGTAACGGGCAATCAAGTGTGAGCATTATTCAATGTATCGCGTATCGCGAATACGATAACTCATGAAAATCTTGTACTCGCGATTTGTCATTTTAGGGAGTTCTCAAGTGTCCACGACTCGAGAACTTAAAATAATTTAGTAATGATTAAACAAGATAAGATTTACCTAGAACATTTTAGGAGGGAAGAATATTGCGTTACCGGCTACCCCGATCCCCAAGGACCCCATGTGGCATGGACAACCCTGCTAGGCAAGGGCTACATGACTGATCAAGTTTACGCGTGATATGACACATCACAAGACAAGTTTATTGTTTACAAGAAAGTTTATGATTATAAGACAAGTTTATGTTTACAAAATCAATTTTTGATTCACAAATTTATGTTTATGCTTATAAGTTCAATTGCTGTTTATTGTTGTTATTGTATGGTTGACTGTGCATTTAAATTTACTAGACAAGCGTACCCTTAGTCATCTAGGTTGACTGCAGTGCCGGTGGTAGCAATATTCTTAGCAATGCATTTCTAGTAATTAGGGCTTTGTGATAACCCTAGTTCGTTATTTATGGAAAGCCTTAGGCATGTTTGGCCGTGAATTGGATGTTTGTTATTCGTAAAACTCACTCTTCTAGTTTTATTTTCTCCTCGACATGTGGTTAGGGTGCTAAGTTCTGCTCGGGTGAAGGTCTGCAACCCCGGTCCTTATTTGGTTTAAGGGTTGTGGTCCCGATCAAGAGTAGTTCCTATGCTCTTTTGCCGCTCGTCGCCTTACTTTCATTTCTGCACTTATTATCAGTTCTTCCAGTATTATTTTGAGACAAATACATTGGTATCGTACAAGTCTCGGTTAGCATTTATTCCTTATATGTCTCTTTCTGCTTATGATGTGATGTGTTTGGTGTATCACCTCGAGCTCCTTTATGGTACTTGTTGCTTGGGGTTCTGACCCCACTAGCTTTGCATGGCCAAGTTATCCCGAAGAGAACCAGGACCCACCGCGCTTCCAGCAAGATGGCTCGCACTCGTAGGACTGCGGTCGAAGCTCGCGAGTGGATTTCCTTTCTTTCACCCCTTGTCTTGATTACTTCATTTATGGTGTTTAGCAAATGGCAGAGTTAGCTCCTTATATTTTTGAGACTTTGGTCAACATGATGTATATATTAGACCATGGCTGGTATATTGATCATGTACATTTAAACTCTGCTAGTGCAATATTTTGTATTCATCAGCTTCATGATCATATGTGACATGTAATTTGGGACACCTCTTTACTTTCATGTATGATATACTCTTGTGCTTGTGTTGTTGGATTGAGATTATAGGATTTGTCGGCTTTAGGACTGACGTCATAGCATGCAAGAGTTCACCAATTTATCTTCTAGACAACCTTAACACATTGTGGCTTACTTCGGTATTCTGCAAGGTGCGGTTGGCCATGTCAGTCCCCGTATTTACCTAGTATTCTGGGAGCGGAACGCGACAATATTTTATTGGTGGCCAACAGATGTCTATTTTTTAGACTTATGGGAGGGCTCATTATGTTAGAATCTCAATCCTCTACTTTAACTTCGATTGAACTCCACTTGGAACATGCACTTCTCGCTTTCCTTGATCTTCAAACTTGCTTGACATGATTGTTCCATCCTCGTCACTTGTTGATATCCTTGTGTCCTTATCCTTCAGGGACACCCCACCCACTCCTCCTTCCGAGGGTTCCGTTACACCGATTACTCCAGGAGATCCGGTGGGCCAGGGCCATATTTCGATATTGAACCAAGGGCAAGCATCAGTATCTTTTCATCCGTCATCTCAGCCCGCTCCGTCATTCATACCATACCAGCCAGCTCAGACAATACCACCAGTTCTTCTAGTACAACCAAGACAGGCAGGCTCGCAGGCTATGTTTGAGATAATCCAAGCTATGATGATGGTGCAACAACAATAACAGAAAAAATAACTCCAACTTCAATAACAAGTGGTCTAACTCTGCCAGTAGTTCCAGCGAGGACAAGAACAGACCAACGCTACTCTTTGCCAGGGAGTTAGAGTAGCACCCGAGAGCAGTGGGCGTTATACTCACAACGCGTCGAACAATGTTAGTCGCATGTGCCCAGCCAAGTTCCTCGGCACGAAAGATACAGTTTCAGCAGATTCTTGGCTTCAGGACTTTGAGGCCATCCTGGATGCAACCAAGACCCTAAACAATGAGAATGTAGCAGTCGTAAAGCTAGAAATATCATATCTTGCTCGAGATTGGTGGACAACACAAGAAATGGCACTTTCGAAGCCCATTGACTGACAGACGTTCAAGGAGCGCTTCCAGGAGAAGTATTTTTATACCACCGCCAAGTTCCTGCTCCAGCAGCAGTTCATCAACCTCCGCCAGAACACAAGATCGGTCGACCAGTATACGACCGAGTTTTGCCGACTCAGCAAATTTGTTCCTCATATGGTAGCTTCCGAGGAAGATCGAGCAAAGAGATTTGAGCAAAGGTTACATCTAGAGCTCCAGCAATTTACGGTAGGTCATAATTATACCACATACGATGCCGTACTCAGGGCAGCTAGGTCACAAGAACTTGTCGGCCAGAGATTAGTAGCAAGGACCGGAGGCCAGAAGAGGTCCCACTCATCCCTGAGAAGCGCCAGTATTCAGTCATCATCTCCAGCACCAGCAGTAAGAACACCTTGCCCGCCAGCACCTCCAACCACCACAGTAACCTCAGTACAATCTACAACAGTCTGTATCAGCAGGATGCAGCTACTGCGACAAGCCAGGGCACACTAAAGAATAATGCAGGAGGGCCAATGGCCAGTGTCATGCCCCAGTCCCAAAATATATGGAACCAGGCCATGTGGCATTGGCCAACTGACACGTCTCCGAGGATATCCCAATTTAATGGATCCTGGCGAAGCGTGCTACGCTGTCCTAAATCTAACAAGTCTACTATCAACAACAGGCAGTATCTAATCTCATCCACAAACAACAAGTAAAATAATGAAATAAAAGACTGGAATATAAGATCATAGTCGAATGACATAGTACAACTGAAATATGTCCGGTGGGAACAAACCCACTACAAATGTTGGAGATAAAGTACTGATAGTCTGAAATAAAGTACTGATAATAAGAGTGACTGAAACAACTGCTAACTAGATAAGGAGCTCCAGTCATAGGCGAAAGGCCTACCAAGATGATCAGGGGTACTCCAATGGTAAAACCTCAAGCTCCTCGTCAAGAGCAAACCTCGTCTCCACACCTGGTCCGTATACGGTGGGGTAATAGGCCTCGTCCAGATCTGGAAGATAACTAGGTCCTCAGAGGGACGTAACAAGATACAAAATGTATGCCAGATATAGTACTGAATAAAAATAAAGAGGGTGTGCTAACCATCTAAGTGAATGCAATGTAAGGACAACCTCGGAATGTATAGGTAGGTGTAGGCATAACGTCCAACGTCCTCTAGAGTGTGGTATCTGCAACGTCCATCATTTCGAAGAATAAGGTATCTGTATATATATAACGTCCAACACTCTAAAGGACGTGGTATCTGCAATATATATACGTCCGTAACACTCCGTAGAGCGCGGTGTCTGAATATAGGAAGTCATCGGGTCTGTGGCTCCTCTGGATACCACGGAGCCCGATGTGTGTATCCCATACGTTTATCAGTTGTCCTCCCCGCCCAATGTAGGTACACAAGTCGAATACACGACGTGTGTATCCCGTATCTATATGCCAAGTCACATCTAATTATACTACTCTAGATTACTTGCTAGTCCGTGATGCATGTCGTACGCACCGATAGCGAATCGGGTACGCGGACCCGCATCCCAATATGAATGTACCTTCGTGATACGTGTAAGGTGTCACGGTCTAGGAAGATATCAAAATATCCTCACAGTAGTAGGTGAGTCATCTAGCAGCTAGGTCAAGTACAATACTCATCGACGCATTGTCGACTGCACCCGAGTCAATCTCGGACGCGCACAGTTTATGTATATTGCAACATTTAACATTTAATTTAAACAGTAATCCAGCAAGGTATACTTGCCTGTCCCGGGTAGCTGCAAAAACCAGAGTCCTGCTCCTGGAGCCTCGGCTGTACTGTCCAGCAGTCCTATATATGATATAATAATGACAACATTAGTCGATACAATAACACGACTATGACTCACTACTAGCAACTATAGCTGACACAGGGTCTGGTCTGTATATATATATATATATATATATATATATATATATATATATATATAGCTATTACAATTATATATATATAGATACACTAAAATATATTTAAATATATTAAAATAATATGTATGTTTAATAGTAAAAAAATAGCACATATATATATATATATATATATATATATATATATATATATATATATATATATATATATATATATATATATTTAGTAATACACTAATAATTAAGTACATATATACATATTCAATAAATACATATATATGTATATAATTGGCAATATTCACAAATTCATATATTTACACATAAACATATATTTAGATAATAATTTGTACATAAGTAAATATACACACATATTTATATATATTTAAATATATATATTCATTTACATACCAATATACCCATTATAAATATATTAAGTACATAATATATATTAATATATATATGTATACATATACATATATACATTACACTATTATACTAATTACATAAGGTAGATATACATACATATATTAATTATGTAATATATTAATACATAAAACGTATTTGAAATATATATATATATATATATATATATATATATATATATATATATATATATATATATATATATATATACATATACAAATTAGGTATTTAATTAAATATAAAGTATTTAAGCTCTAGTATATATATATTATGTATATATATACATTTATATTTATAAAATACGTACTTATATATTTATATCATATATAAATTATACTCAGAAAATATTAATACAGTATATACACATGTTTATATACCTAAATACTACAGAATACAGAAAATAATAATATATATACATAATACGTATAAAATATTAAATCGAATACATGAAATTATATACATCTATATGCAACCTTAAATACGTATTTAAATACTAGTATTTATACATAAAATACTGTACCTAAGCGATGCTCGGGTCGAGGGCTTCCCGGTGGCTGAACGTTGGCGACGGGGATGGCCGGACGGAGCTCCGGCGAGGCTCGGGGTGGTCGGCGGCTACAGCAGCGGGTTGGAGCAGTCTGCGCTGCGGGGGCGATTACGGCCAGTTGCGGCGTCGACCGGCGGTGAAACTTGACGGGGAGGAAGGTGGTTGGCCGGGGAAGGGGTCTGCGAAGTTGGGTGGCCGAAGGTTCAGCGGTGGCAGAGCTAGTGCTGGTCGGGTGGTCGGCTTCGAGTGCGGGGAGGAATGGCTCGAGTTGAGGACGGAGCTGCTGGTGGTGGCTGCCGGCGGCTAGGCGGCGGGTGGCGGTGGCTGGAGGTAGGGGGAGGTCGGCGAAGGGGACTGGGTGGCTGCGAGGGTGGCTGGAGGCGGTGGCCAGACGGAATAGGGCGGCGGAGGTGATGGGTAGGGGTCGGCTGCTGAAGAAGGGTTTAGTGAGAATAGGGTTTATGTAGGGGTTTTCTTGGGTTGTGTGCCAATAAATGAGGTAAAATGATGCCCTATATGTAGGAGAGAGAGTGGGGATCCTGCCTAGGGATTAGGGCCGGCTGCTAGAAAATTTTGGGGAGTTAGGGATGTCCATCATGATGAGGGGAGGGCTAGGAATTTAGCATTTCAAATGGAGGGTCATGATGTGCCCTCCATAAAGGGTGCAAGTACATGAGGAATGGGAGAAAAATAAATGGTGAACGGTTAGAGAAATGTAATTTCTTTCTCCATGTGATTGGACCAATGAGAGGGGGGCACCTCATTGCAATTTTGCAGAAAGGCCCCTGAATAAATTAGAATTTACACAGATTCAGAAATTGGGGATTTGATGTAACAAAACACCATGTTTGGTGTTCTACATTGGGCTAGGATGGTGTATGGTATTTTGTATGAGGCTTGTGGGTGTGGGTGTGGGTTTGGGTTGGAGTTGGGTCTAATTCAAATGAGGTTAGGTCACCACCTTAATTAATTCATAATTAATGCACCGGGTGTCTCAAATTTAATTTAAGAAAAATTGGGGGTCTAAATTGGGTTGGACAAGGGTCATTAGTGTGGTAGGCTCAGTGTACAATAATGTCATGATCTGGGTTGGTCAAATCGGATCGAGATGGGGTCTCAATTTCGATTGGAACGGACAACGAACGTAATTACGCAATTTATTTAAATTGCGTACGGACGTTCGTAACGACTTTTGTGCGACTAAAATCAGGCACGAAAATCAGTATCCGGGGTTTGTTCTAGGTTCAATAAGATAGGTTAGCATGTCTAGGCCAAGTATGTGGGATTTGTTTTCAGGGTAACAGTTAGGGTAGTGTCCTAAAATAGCAATCACTGCACAGATATTATAATACTATATAATAAATCTTAATTACATCTAGTAAACCCTAATTAGGTTATTTAAGTTAATTAACCCTAATTTCTGGTCGAGGGGGTTTACAACCAGTGTATCAGATATGGGGCATCCGACCACATGATTGGTTCATGTCCAACCCTGTACCCAGAGGCTTCTTCAGTCCGACAGTTACCAGCTCAGCCTCGGACAGCGACTGAAGGCCCGCGAGGACCAGCATTAGCAATTCAACCACCAGCCCGGCGTCCTCTTCCGACGCAGACCCAGCAGTTCCAGCAACAACGTCCGGCGCAGTATGCGAAAGTTCAGCAAGCCCAACCAGCGAGACAGAACCAGCAGCGAGTCAGAGCCACAGCCCTAGACGATGGCCTGACGAAATATTTGGCAACCTAGAACAGTTGTTAGCCGAAGGCGCTATGATTGTGGGTAAGATTTTTGAGCTCTCTTTAGCTTGTCTCATTCTTGGGTTCTTGTCGAACGATCTCGTGTTCCGACGCGTTCGAGATACAATAGTCGTTTTGATCCCATCGATGAGCAAAAATGCGAGTTCATCGCCCGGCTCTTCTGCCTTCGTGACTCGTGGTACATGGTGTCTATCATGTATCCCGACTGTGAAGGTATATCCTGGATTAGAGTCATTACCTCGATATAGTCGTTGGTACTGACTTACCTCCAGGCTTGGCACTTGTCCATTTGTGTGAGTCAGCATAGGCAAGCGAGGACGAGGTCCTATTCGACTGACTCAGGAGTATATGTATCCATATGCCTCCATTTTTCTGTGTGTTGCTTTTGTGCATTGATTCATTAGATACTTCTGCAGCTATCTTTTCTATTTCAGTTATTTGCTTAGTATAATCATTCGATTGTGAGCTTTCTCGTGTGTTCTGGCTCGACAAGCCTTGGTAAAATTTAGAGGAATTTTTTTTCTAAGGAGGGTAGAGATGTCACACCCGATCCTAGATTTAGTATTTTTTGAATTTAATTTTTTTGAAAATGTATTCCTGCTGTATTTCATATGTTGGTTCCTGTTATTTATTATTGTTTTATTTTTGTTGTTGAGAGAGACTACTTGAGACCAGTAGAATACCCATTGGCATTGCCATAGACCCAATTTAGGACCCGCATGTAGAATGGACCATTGGGTCAGTTTATTTTGGGTGAACCCATGACTAAACCCTCTTTTCTCCTCTTTTATTATATATATATATATATATATATATATATATATATATATATATATATATATATATATATGGCTTTTCTCTCTCCTCTCCTTCTTCTTCATTTATTTCCTCCTCTCCCTCAAGCTCCCCCTAAAATCCTAACCCTAGAGATGGTTGCCGCGACTTGAACCGTGAGACTTGAACCGTGCGAGTTAGAGGCTAGGAGTCACCCAAGGCAAGTACATCTTGCTTAATGGTGAAATCTTGAATTTTTGAATTTTATATATGTTGTTGTTTTGAAAATATATTTGATGGATTTTTTTTTTCTTGAGTTGCTGATCATGTTTAGTTCTTGGAGTGTTGGATTTTGATGTATAGATTTTTGTACATCTGAGTTTCAAGTTTAAGATTTTTATGTGTTCTATGAGTTTTTCTTGGTTTTGATCTACTAAAACTTAGTGGTTTCAAAAACTAGTTATTTCTTATGTTATAACATTTTATTTCGTTAAAATGGAGTTTTTATGTAGAAAATAAATTTTTGGTTTTTGGAGCTTCGGCCATGGCTGAAGTTTCTGTTGGAGAAGACGAAGTCTTCATGCGGCCAACGAGCCATGCGGCCGAGAGTGCCATGCGGTCCGAGAGTGCCATGTCGCCTGAACTCTTGCCGCATGCTGACAACATGCGTCCATCTTGTTGGACGCATGACTGCCTATTCGTCCATACTCGTAGAACAAATAAAAATTCGCTAAGTCTAAAAGTAACTCCATGAGGCCAGAGAGTCCATGCGGCCAGTGGGTGCATGCGGCCAGAGGGTGCATGTAGTCCGTGAGTCCATGCAGCCAGTGACCGTTTGCGGCCAAGAATTCTTGTGTGCATTTTTGTGTTTTTCTGTTGATTAGTAATTCCTTTTAGTGATTATTGTTGCATGCTTCCTTATGTAAATACAAGTTTATGATACTAGACAAATTTTGTATATGAGTTCACAAGACCAGTTTATGTACAAGTTCATAATCCTCACGACACCGTAGAAATATTTGTTTATGAAAATCTATTACATTTGGCATCAGACAATCAAGTGTGAGCATTGTCCAATGTATCGTGTGTCACGAATACGATAACTCATGAAAAGCTCGTACTCGCGATTCATCATTTTAGGGAGTTCTCATGTGTCCACGACTCGAGACCTTGAAATAATTTAGTAATGATTAAATAAGGTAAGATTTACCTAGAGCATTTTGGGAGGGAATAATATTGTGCTACCGGCTACCCCGATCCCCAAGGGCCCCATGCGGCATGGACAACCCTGCTAGGCAAGGGCTCTATGACTGACCAAGTTTACGCGTACTGTGGCACATTACAAGACAAGTTTATTCTTTACAAGAAAATTTATGATTATAAGACCAGTTTATGTTTACAAGATCAGTTTTTGATTCACAAGTTTATGTTTATGCTTATAAGTTCAATTATTGTTTATTGTGTTGTTGTATGGTTGACTGTGCATTTAAATTTACTAGACAAGCGTACCCTTGGTCATCCAGGTTGACTGCAGTGCCGGTGGTAGCAATATTCTTAGCAATATATTTCTAGTAATTAGGGCTTTGTGATAACCCTAGTTAGTTAATTATAGCAAGCCGTATGCATGTTTGGCCGTAAATTGGATGTTTGTTATTCGTATAGCTTGCTCTTCTAGTTTTATTTTATTCCGGCGCGTGGTTATGGTGCTAATTTCTACTCGGGTGAAGGTCTGCAACCCCGGTCCTTATTTGTTTTAAGGGTTGTGGTCCCGATCCAGAATAGTTTCTATGCTCTTTTGTCGCTCGTCGTCTTACTTTCGTTTCTGCAATTATTATCAGTTCTTCCAGTATTATTTTTGAGACAAGTACATTGGTTTAGTACAAGTCCCGGTCAGCATTTATTCGTTATATCTCTTTTTCTGCTTATGATGTGATGTGTTTGGTCTGTCTCCTCGAGCTCCTTTGTGGTACTTGTTGCTTGAGGTTCTGACCCCACTGGCTTTGTATGCCCAGGTTACCCCGAAGAGAATCAGGATCCACCGCGCTTCCAGCAAGATGGCTCGCACTCGTAGGACTGCGACCGAAGCTCGCGAGTGGGTTTTCTTTCTTTCACCCCTCGTCTTGATTACTTCATTTTGTGGTGTTTAACAAGGGGCAGAGTTAGCTCCTTTTAATTTTGACACTTCGGTCAACATGATGTATAATATATTAGACCATGGCTGGTATATTGATCATGTATATTTAAACTCTGCTAGTGTAGCATTTTGTATTCACTAGCTTCATGATCATATGTGACATGTAATTTGGGACGCCTCTTTACTTTCATGTATGCTATACTCTTGTGCTTGTGTTGTTGGATTGAGATTATAGGATTTGTCGGCCTTATGACTGACGTCATAGCATGCAAGAGTTCACCCATTTATCTTCTAGACAACCTTAACACATTGCGGCTTACTTCGATATTCTGTAAGGTGCGGTTGGCTATGTCAGCCCCCGTATTTACCTAGTATTCTGGGAGCAGGACGTGACAAGATTTTATTGGTGGCCTATGCATGTCTGTTTTTCAGACTTACTAGAGGACTCATCTTGTTAGAATCTCAATCCTCTACTTAATTTCGATTGAACTCCACTTGCAACATGCACTTCTCGCTTTCTTTGAACTTCAAACTTGCTTGACATGATTGTTCCATTCTCATTCCTTGTTGATATCCTTGTGTCCTTATCCTTCAGGGACACCCCACCTGCTCCTCCTTCCGAGGGTTCCGTTGCACCGATAACTCCAGCAGATTCGGTGGGTCAGGACCAGATTTCGATATTGAACCAAGAGCAAGCATCAGTAACTTTTCATCAGCCAGCTCAGCCCGTTCCGTCATTCATACCAGTCCAGCCAGCCCAGACAATACCACCAGTTCTTCCTGTACAACCAGGGCAGACAGGCTCGCAGGCTATGTTACAGATGATCCAAGTTATGATGATGGTGCAACAACAACAACAACAACAACAACAACAACAACAACTCCAGCTTCAGCAACAAGTGGTCCAACTCTGCCAGCAGTTCCAGCAAGGACAAGAACAGACCAACACTACTCTTTGTCAGGGAGATAGAGTAGCACTCGATAGCAGTGGACGTTATAATCACAACGCGGCGACCAATCAACCAAGTTTTTCGACACGGAAGATGCGGTTTCAGGCTCTGTGTAAGATTTTTTTTGCATATTATGTAACGTGTGTAGGCATGTGTATGGTTTTTTTTAGTTCTTAATCAGACTGCTAAAATCCTTCTTCTTAACCACTGCCCTATCCATAATTCTTATATTCATACGTGTTTTCGCGCCATCTTCTGAAGCTTATTAAGTTTCCTCTATTTTCAGCTGTGCTGATGGTGGATCTGATGCTAAAGCATGCATATAAAGGCGTATTTAAAAAAAAATGTCAATAAGCAATTATGTCAAGATAATTAGGACCAATAGATTAATACTAAATCCATCACATTTCATAAAGAAATTAAGGCTTCATCCTAGTTAGCATCTATGTTGCTATCCCTAGCTTTTAATTCACTCCACCCGAACAATCCATTACATAGATAATTAGTATTTAAGTAATATTAGCAGTGGTACTGGTAATAAACATACTCTATGAGTACTAGTATGGCAATTTCAGCAACTTCAATCACAATACAAGAGATACATATTTTGGAACTTTTAAAATCTTAAATTTTAACAAAATGTTAAAACTACTCTCATAAATTAGTTATTTAAGTTTTGTGTTGATTTTGTTGAATACTTGCATCACTGCATGGCTTTAAAAAGAAAAATCCATCCAAGCCTTCTTCCATCAGAATAGAATTGGTTATGCAGCATAAGAAAACTTCATAAAAGATTACACAAGTTTTATGATCGGCTGCGGATCTAACGTCAAGCCAAAAATGGTAATTGCATTACTTAATATGCATCTTACTCTAAAAGGATTTGAAAAGAAAAAATTCAAAACTGTGAAGATGAAATTTACGCCATATGCAGGATCTTCCAGTTTCGACCAAATTTCTGTAAGTAAGCAGTTTCGTCAAATCAATACACAATAAAATCGTTTCTTAGTCAAACCAAAAATGTCTACATCATCAGTGAACAACCTTTTGGTCTGTTTCAGCCAGTTTCAGGCCAAAACAGAGCCTAAATTAACTAAAATTATATAGCATAGTCCTTTAAATGTTACCAAACACATTTTTTTTAGCTAATTTAGGGATGTTTTGACCTGTTTCAGAAGGTATCAACCACTTTCGGGAAGTTTTTGGCCTCTTTCGTGCTGATCAAGCCTGTCCTAATATTGTGACTCTTTTTTTGACTTTCCGTCATAACGTACGGAATCCGACGTAACGTTTGGAACTTTTGTCCACACTGTATTATATGTATTTAGGCTTACCGTCTTTCAACTTCCACCATTTATAAATGGAAGGAATAAAACATCCCCATGATTCGATCCACTGACCTTCAGCCATCCAGTCGAAATCTTATACCTATCATCGATAACGACAAGAGTCATTCGAGTTCGGTTATTATTGTGACATATAATCCATTTCTAAAGCTTCTTTCATATACGAAAACAACACTTCTTATGCATAGAACTTTTTAGATTGCACTAAATGTTAATAATTTGATTTAAAAATAAAACCTTTAAAGAATTATTTTTTTAAAGAATAATACTTGGTCGCATGCAGGAGTGGATCCAGAAAATATAGTCTGCGGAGGATTGGACAGTAAAAGAAAAATGTGTGTTGGTTGGTTGGTTGGTTGGGGGGGGGGGGGGGGGGGGGTGAACTTTTTAGATATTTGTGTTCTATTTTAGAAAGATAATTAGACTAATTTGCAGCTAAATACCCTAAATATTTTTATTGGCAACCAACTACCCGAACTATTGGACCGGATGCTACTTTTTGTTAGTTGACAGTTATATTTTCCATTGTCTTTTTCAAAAACTACGTTGCCCCTAACAGTGGTAATTGCTTCTTCTTTTAAAAAAAGGAAAAAAAAATCCCAATGTCAAAAAAAACGTACTTAAAGGTCCTAGCCATGTCGCAACCCTGGTCTGGACTTAGGGAAACTCGTGGGCATTGAGACCTTTTTTTTTGTTAGCCTTATGATGTGCTACTACAAGTATACCCCAAAATTTTGAAATAAATGCTTTGTTGTTGTTGTTGACGTTGACGTTGACGTTGTATGCACAAGGTTGGAGAAAAGTAGCATTACAAGTTAATTTCTAAGCAGATTACTGCTTACCAACTAGACATGATTATAAATGTCAATAGTAGTACCAAATCAGATGGCCTTTGCTACATGTTTCAGTAGCAGGAGCTCATTTAGGCTAGCAAAGAAACTTTTTGAGTTTCTGAAACAAAAAAATATCAGAACCAACCCAATCACAACAAACAAAAGTAACCAACCACTGGCACTAGTCCAAAACATCCAAAAATAAGTCATTGTTGCCATTTCTCGTGGAGGCAGAAACATAATTGGTAGTGTTTCAGAAGTCCCCCAATAATATCAGTCCCTATATGGGAAAAGTTAATACCAGGTTAGTCCAGCTAAAAACCAAAAACTTACTGAAGATAAGATTCCGCACCTCCCCCGCCTCCGGTCTTCCTGGCCTCCTCCGCAGCCGCGGGTGCACGAGACGGACCGTGCATCCGGATGCCAAATAGCAATTTTTTTTTTTCTTTTTTCATGTGTGTGTACAACACTCTTAGTGAAATAAGTAGAGAAAAAATCCAAATTTTTGGCAGCTCCATGCTGTTCAGATTTTATTGAGGCGAAATCTATTTTCAATCTTAAATAAAGTATACTATTATGGACCATTTATAAATACGTCCTAAATAGTATTATCTTTTATTACGAAATAAATTATTCCTCCCAACTATTAATCTTTTAGGATTCTTAAAAATAGAGTTTCTAATAGTGTCGTTCCAAAAGTTTTTTTTTTTTTGTATATATATATATATATATATATATATATAACTCATCCATTTGTAACACCTTATAACTTGTCATTGGAGTCGCTGGGACTCGAGCCTGCTGTCGCTCCATATGTCCTTGGTCTTACCATTAGGTCACATGACTTGAACTGAATATATATATATATATATATATATATATATATATATATAGAGAGAGAGAGAGAGAGAGAGAGAGAGAGAGAGAGAGAGAGAGAGAGAGAGAGAGTGTGTGTGTGTTATTTCTGACCCCTTCACTTCCAATCAAAGCCACACCCATACAAGTAAAGAACCACTACTTGGTTGATCGTATAAACGTCAACATGAGACCAATATTGTGATATATAAATTGTCTTTTACTTACTTAAAAATTTCAGAATATAAAAATAAAATTAAACAATGTTACCGGCCTCTGGGGAAGTCGTGTACGAAGCACTGCCCTAAGAGTTTATTCGGGATCTGTGTGCAGACGTTCCCGACGCTCCTAGTGGTAAAACCCCCGCACTACCGGTATCTCGTCGCCGCACACGACTTGGAGAGAACGACCAGGACTTAGCTCTGCCCAGAGCTTGGAGATGAGGACGAAGAACAAAATGTTGACAGAGTTTGGAGTAAGAAGTTTTTCGGAATGATTTTACAAAGAAATTAGCACGTATATATAAATTGTTTGTGTAACGGTCAGAATTAATTCTCTATTAATTCAGACGTTACACAAGAGAATAAATAACGAACCTGGACACAAAAACGGTTCAAAAACATTTTGTAACGTTCAGAAATTAATTTTCTAACGTTACAGAAAAATAAATGACTGAATAAAGAGGAGCAAAAAGAATTTTAGGGTCCCAGGCCGAACCCGAAGAGAAAATCGGATCGGCATTCGGCGCCCGCAGATGTGGGCGCGTACCCGCACCCGTTACGCGCGCCGAACCGAACCGAGCCGAGCCGGACCGGGCGGCGGCGGCGGCGCGCGCGTGTGGCCCAAGGGGTTCCCCACACAACAACTTAATAGAGAAAAGGAAAGAAACTAATATATGTACACAAGGGGGCTATGGTGCACCCGATGTGGGACTAAAGAAAGAAAGAGGAATTGAGCTTTTGCAAGAAAAGTAAAAGCAAAACCAACAATCCCCCCCAAAAGGTCAAGTTCCGAAACAGAGATAAGAGTGAAGTAAATAGAGAGAGAGAGCATCTGGACAGTAAAATACTATGCATAGATGAGATGGACTACAGCCTTGAATCTCACGTAGTGACTATTGCCTTAATCTGAAGAAGTGCTTGATGGACTATGCCTTGAATCAGACTTCTCGAATCAGATTTAGAAAATAACACACATAGTACGCTAGAGGTCCTTGGTCTATCGGGTGGCGCTTTTAAATGGCCATGCGCACTTTCCACATTCATGAGAGTTGTCTGGGATCGCCCTGTCCCATAGTCGCGGCCTTCACGACCTCTCATATAGGTAAGTCCTTAATGGTTGGTGATATGAATCAACCTAGCATTACAGCTTGGACCTATTAAGAGTTTAAACTCATCCTAACCATATCACACAGGAACACTGTCACCATAGGGATGGGGAGTCATTGTACACATGTACAGCCGCTTGGGCTTTATTTTAATGAGACTTTTAATCGCGAGTCAGTGTTCCATAAAGTCATCTAAGTTCAGCTTGTTTCTACCCATTGAACCGGCTTCTTGGGATCTCCAGTCAGACTCGGTTGGGTTGCCACTGCTGGTGACTAACTTATGGGCTTAACCCCATCCCCCTCGATGATTCTAGGATCAAAGTCCTAGACAGACCCTTCGTCAAGTGATCTGCAAGGTTCTTTTCTGACTTTATATAGTCAAGAACCACATATTTGCCTAGTAGGCTCTTTATTGACTTGAAGCGCAGCTGCAGGTGCCTGTTCATCTTAGCATTCACAGAATCATGCTTTAGTAGTTCAATAACAGATTTATTATCACAATTTATAGAAATTGCAGGAACAGGACTAAGAGAAACAGGTATATGCATAATAAGATTTTTAAGCCATTCAGCTTCTGTACAAGTTGTATCTAAAGCTATCATTTCAGAGTCCATTGTACTCCTAGCTATGATAGTTTGTTTACAAGAGCTCCAGGAGATCGCAGCTCCTCCTAGAGTAAATACATATCCAGTAGTAGATTTTACATCATGTGAGTCGGTTACCCAGTTTGCATCTGAATAACCTTCTATGATATCAGGGTGCCTAGTAAAATGAAGTTTGTAATCTAGGGTGCCCTTGAGATATCTAAATACCCTATCCAAGGTAGTCCAATGTGACTGATTTGGGTTACTGGTATATCTGCTTAGTCTCCCAATAGCAAATGCAATATCAGGTCTTGTCATGTTTGTTATATACATAAGGGAGCCTATCATCTGAGAATATTTATGTTGTTCCAAAGGTGGTCCTTCATTCTTTTTCAGTACAATACTGCTGTCATAAGGAGTAAGGACAGGTTTCTTATCAAATAACTCAAATCTTTTTAGCATTTTTTCAATTGAATGTGCTAAAGATAGAGTATAACCCTCTTTGCCTTTGGTCACTTGCATTCCTAAAATTAGGTTGGCTTCTCCTAGGTCTTTCATATCAAACTGGCTAGATAAATAGTTCTTTGTAATATTTATCAATTCCAGTGATGATCCTAGGATAAGGATGTCATCTACATACAAGCATAAAATGACACAATTTTTACATGTACCTTTAGAGTATATACATTTGTCATACTCATTTGACAAGAAACCATATTCACAAATTATTTTGTCAAATTTATTGTGCTATTGTTTGGGAGCTTGTTTCAGGCCATAGAGGGATTTTACTAGTCTGCAGACTTTCTTTTCTTGACCTTTAGCAATGAAACCTTCAGGTTGGTCCATATAAAGTTCTTCCTCTAGATCTCCATTCAAAAATGCTGTCTTTACATCCATTTGATGGATTAGCATATCATGAATGGATGCTAAGGCCAAGAGAGTTCTAATGGATGTGATCCTAGCTACAGGAGAGTAGGTATCAAAATAATCTAACCATTTCTTCTGGGTAAAACCCTTAGCAACTAATCTAGCTTTGTATTTCTCTATAGTACCATCGGCTCTGAGTTTCTTCTTGAAAATCCACTTACAACCTATTAGTTTATTGCCTAAAGGTAGATCTGTTAGAAACCAAGTGTTATTCTCCATGATGGAGTTGTATTCACTGTTAATGGCTTCTTTCCAGAAGGGAGCATCAGGAGAAGACATTGCTTCTTCATAAGTTGAGGGATCACCCTCTATCAAAAATGTGAAGAATCCTTCTCCTAAATTTTTCTCAATCCTATTTCTTTTACTCCGTCTTGGTTCTAAGTCTTGTTCAGATTGAGAGCTAGGTATTTGGACTTGAGAACTAGTAGAGGGTATGGAGGAAGAGATTGAAACTCTATCCTTAAAAGGAAATATATTTTCAAAGTAAACTGCATCTCTTGCTTCTATAATGGTATTGTTAGAGATTTTATTTACTTCTGAGTGAGTCACTAGAAATCTATTGGCATAGCTGTCTAAGGCATATCCTATGAAAACAGTGTCTACAGTCTTGGGACCAATCTTCCTCTTTTTAGGTTCGGGAATTACGATTTTAGCAAGACATCCCCAAACTCTAAGGTAATTAATCCTACGTGCTCTACCTTTCCACAGCTTATAGGGAGTCTTATATTTTGTCTTACTAGGAATCCTATTAAGAATGTAACAGGCAGTTAAAAGGGCTTCTCCCCACAAGTTATCAGGAGCACCAGAGCTGAGAAGCATGGCATTCACCATATCTAACAGAGTGCGGTTCTTGCGTTCAGCAACTCCATTAGACTGAGGTGAATAAGGAGCTGTTACCTCATGAATTATTCCATGTTCTTCACAGAAGTTAGTCATTTCGTTTGAGGTATATTCTCCACCACGATCAGATCTAAGGATCTTAATCTTTCTTTCTAATTGGTTATCAGCTTCAGATTTGTAGACCTTAAATCTATCTAGAACTTCATCTTTGGTTTTGAGAAGGTAGATATAACAATACTTTGAATAATCATCTATAAATGTAACAAAGTATTTTCTACCGCCTCTGGTCAAAATCCTATTTGAGTCACATACATCACTATGGATAAGTTCTAGAAGGTCAGAATTTCTTTCTACAGATTTGAAAGGTAATCTAGTGTGTTTGGCTTGAACACAAATCTCACATTTGTGTTTGACATCTATTGGAGTCTTGGGAATAAGATCTAAGGTCATCATCCTTTTAATAGAACCTAGGTTCACATGACCTAGTCTGCCATGCCAAACATTTGAAGATTCTATATTAGAGACAATGAGAGAACCATCAGACATTTTATTCATTGTACTTAAAATAAAGAGATCGTCTTTTACAAAACCTTTCCCTATAAAAGAGTCATGCTTAGAAAAAACTACTTTATTTGCCTCCATTACAATTTTGTATCCTGAGGCTACAAGAAGGGATCCACTAACTAGGTTTCTTCTGACAGACGGCACATGAAGAACATCCTGAAGAGTTAAGATTTTTCCTGATGTCATTTTCAGGTTAACTTTTCCTCTTCCAATTATTTGTGCCGTTGAGCCATCTCCTAGGGTCACACCTCCTCCACTTGATTCCTGATAGTTTGAAAAACAGGAGCGATCAAACGAAACGTGAACATTTGCTCCAGAATCCAACCACCAATCATCAGAATGGTAAGAGAGGTTAATAAGGGGTTGAAAGCTTACAGACCTTAAGGAACTCGAAGAACCTTTGTGAAGCATGTTCGCTTCTGGTCTAACTGAGTCTGATTGAAGTTCTAGGTTTTTAGTTTTGGTGATGATGGTTGTGGTGGTTAGGCTGAAAGTTTTTTCTTCTTCTTGAAGAAGTTCTTTTTGGGTTTATACGGAAAATTAGACTTGGGTTTTCCTTGGCCTTCTACAAGATAATAGTTTAGGTGGTCTTTGCTAAACAATCTTAAAATCTTTAGTTTTTCAAGTGTTGATCAACTCAGGTTAGCTGTAGGGGCCGGTTCCCAGCTAGCGGTGGTCCGAAGACTCTTAAATACCGTGTCGCTTAGGGTTATTTACACCCGGTTGACAGAAGGACCCTTTCGGCTTGTGCCCGAGTTTGTCTCTACTTTGAAACTTTAGATTTGAAGATTATATTTGCAATTTCCTTTTTACTAAACTATTTTCTTTTGGTCCAAAATTGCTTTCAAAATACTAAGTGATTAAAAATTACAATTGACAAAATTATCAAATGTACTAACAATATTTAAAACACTTGAAGCAAATTTGCAATTTGACAATATAGTAAGCAATTTGATAAGTAAATAAATAAATCAATTGAGGAATTGAAACAAATTTCTACAGTGACTGTTTAACTTGAATTTTGTAGACAATTGCTAGAGTAACTATTAACAAATTGGTAGAAGTAGCTATATAAAAAATTGTTAGAAGTCAAATTGCTACAGTAACTATCAACTTGCTACAGTAAAAATAATTTAATATTTTCAAAAAAATAACTTGTTACAAATTTGTAAAAATTAATTTGTTACAACTTGCTACAGTATTGCAAATTGCTACAATATTAAAAGATTGGTACAGTAACAAATTGCTAAAAGAATTTGTTTAAACAGACAATATAATTCTTTATAACTATATTGTTAGAATTTGCAAAAAAAAAAAAATAATTTCTTTGTAAAGAGTGAGAAGCAATAATTATATATATTGTTAGAAGCAAATCAACAGTAAGAATAGTTCTTTAGAACTCTTAACTTGAATATATATTTTTCTTACACAGTAACTATTTCCTTCTTAGAATAAGTCAACAGTAACGTTTGTTAGAATTTGCTATGGTCAAAATTCTATACAAGTTAACGTTTGTTAAAAATTTGAAAATGCTACAGTAACAAATATTTTGTTGTTGGAACAGTAACAAATAGTATTATGAAACAAATTTCTACAGTAGCAAATATTTAAACAGTGAGTCTAACAAATAGTAATATCAAACAGTGAGCAAATCAACTATTTGAATATTACAGTAAGTTGTGAATACAACTCTTACTCACAGTATGTATATATATTTATTTCCTTCTCTATTAAATCAACAGCAAGTATTGAAATTCTAACAAAATGATAATAAACTCTTAGATTGATATATAAATTGTCTTTTACTTACTTAAAAATTTCAGAATATAAAAATAAAATTAAACAATGTTACCGGCCTCTGGGGAAGTCGTGCACGAAGCACTGCCCTAAGAGTTTATTCGGGATCTGTGTGCAGACGTTCCCGACGCTCCTAGTGGTAAAACCCCCGCACTACCGGTATCTCGTCGCCGCACACGACTTGGAGAGAACGACCAGGACTTAGCTCTGCCCAGAGCTTGGAGATGAGGACGAAGAACAAAATGTTGACAGAGTTTGGAGTAAGAAGTTTTTCGGAATGATTTTACAAAGAAATTAGCACGTATATATAAACTGTTTGTGTAACGGTCAGAATTAATTCTCTATTAATTCAGACGTTACACAAGAGAATAAATAACGAACCTGTTACAGAAAAATAAATGACTGAATAAAGATGAGCAAAAAGAATTTTAGGGTCCCAGCCCGAAGAGAAAATCGGATCGGCATTCGGCGCCCGCAGATGTGGGCGCGTACCCGCACCCGTTACGCGCGCCAAACCGAACCGAGCCGGGCCGGGCGGCGGCGGCGCACGCTTGTGGCCCAAGGGGTTCCCCACATAACAACTTAATAAAGCAAAGGAAAGAAACTAATATATGTACATAAGGGGGCTATGGTGCACCCGATGTGGGACTAAAGAAAGAAAGAGGAATTGAGCTTTTGCAAGAAAAGTAAAAGCAAAACCAACATATTGGTTATCCAGATTCCAAGACTGACATTGAAATATTTCTCAAATACGCCACTAGCCAACTCAATTACTCGGATAACCTAAAAATTAAGTATTCTTATTCTCTTTGTCATAATAAATATTATAAAGAGGTGAAAGTCGTGAGGAAGCATCTGACCAGCAAAGATTTCATAAGTGACTACAAGTTGTGGACTCTCAAGTTGAACTTTTTGTGCAAGGACAACCCACTTTCATGTGTATGGCACAGCAGACGCCTACGTACATAGTCCATGTTGAAGATCAACACCGAAATATGACATGTGATATTGTGATTACAGCGACAAGACCTAGGAAAAAAAATGTGTGTCAAAACATAACATATGGAAGGACGTCTAAGTATACCCAACAAACTGTCACAAGTATTCTTAGGGACAATGTGAGTCAAAATATAGCATAATTTCTCATACTGCTTCATGTTTCCGGTGGAATTTCGAAGCTAACAATGACAACCTAAACTTTACTAAGTGGACAGTAGATCTTTAATATGTCCCAAAATCTACAATTTTTAACCCCCAAAAAGAAAATTGCAGATAAAAATAAATCTTACATTTTATTAGCCTTTTAAGTAGAGATTTGATATAACAATCAAATAAATTGCCTCCGGTACTGCAGCAAGATGGTCGCGTAATACATCATACGAATTTCAGCTTTTTTATTTTTGGTATAATTTATGTAAAATTTGCCATTTCGTTAAGAACGCTTATGTTTCTGAGGAGATTTTAGGCTACTAATTTTTCTTCTTCTATAGTCTATGTGCTTCAAAGCAAGGTTTAAAGTATCGGCCGATACCGATACGTATCGGCCGTATCGGATCGGATCTGGCCTTGGTCGATCCGATACCGGCCAAAAAAATCGGTATCGACCAAAACTGGGACATAAAAATTTTGTATCGGTCTGTATCGGCAGATACGGGACAGATACGGACCGATACTAGCCGATACGGGACCGATACGGACCGATACTGGCCGATACTGGCTGACACGGAAAAAAATCAGACCAAATCAGATCATTACAGGAACTTTAACAAAGTAGATGTTCTACAAAAAGCTAAAGAAAAAGTAGAAATTGATTCCAGACATCAAATCCAACAGAGAACAATAATAAAGAACCAAAATAGTAGATAAAAAAAAACTATAAATAGAGACAAATTCTTCTACAGACATACACATGATGACTATTGTTTTATTCAATTATAATAAAAATAAAATAAAAAATACTTAAATAATGCATAAATATGTAAATTATTTTTCTATTTTTTTACTAATTTATTAATAATTATTTAAATATTGCCGATACAGTCGATACCAAAAAAATTCGATACTCCGATCCGATACCGTCGATACTGCCGATACTACCGATACGGATACTCATACAAACTGTCCGATACCGATACCGAATTTTTAAACCTTGCTTCAAAGTTTTAGCCCATGTTGGCATTAAAATGTCTTTCTTTTCTTGTACATTTAATATTGTTATGTATGGATCACACAATTAGGATGTAAAGACCCCCTCTATAGACCAGATACATAATTCTTTTTTTCTTTCTAGATAATTCCAATCCATGCACCATGATGCTAACGTTCCCAACAACGGACAACATTTTTTCGAGACTACCGTTCCCACATTAATATTTCCCACTTTATGCCTTGAAATTTGCTTCAGGTCATACTTTTATCTGCTCATATATGCGTGCTTGTGGATTATATTACAAGTAGGGTTACTTTTTGTAGCAAATTTGTGATTGTTCTAATTTATACAATATCAGGATTTGGTACTAGCTTATTTGAACTGTTTCTGTTTGCAGCAAAATCTGTCTGGTAAATCATTTTAGCTTTATATTTTAAGATTAATTAGATGCAAGGACGAAGCCAGAATTTTAGCTTACCTTGAATTGAACTTTATTAAAATGTCTTGTTTTTTTTTTTTTAACAAATGAATAGCATGGCATGTCTATATCGTCATGTCCATATCTCATCTTGTCCATACCATATTGTGTTTGACCAATGTAGAACCGTGTCCAATATACGAAAAAAATAAAAATCTGACAAGAATTTATATTCCTATTCACTCTAGTTGATTGTAAGTTCTTCTATTACTACTTTTCGCTCACTATAAAATATCTATCCAATCCTCTGCTCCAACAAAATGAACATAAAGTGTACGAACCTGATGATATTAATACTTATTGGTAGGATTGTAGTGATGATAATGTTAATCCATCTAGCTCGGTTTTAGAATTCCGAAATGCAACATTTATCATTTTGGAACAAAAATGTTCCTCGATTCGGAACGAAATTCACAGAACCCAATCACTAGCGATTGAGCAAATTATTATAACTATGATTTGATCAATGAATCATTCTTAACAAACATTTGTTTAACAGAGGAAATAAGGAGAAGCCATCAACTTATTCGGTACACAATGGTTTGTAAAAAAAAAATTTCCTTTAAGAAGACACAGCATGGAGCATAGCTTAAAAAGGATTATGAAGTAAGCATTTCATCAAACAGATGGTGGAAAGAGAAAGAAAAAACTACCAACTTCTGATTTCTTATTCTCGGACGATGACAGATTTTGCACGCAATGTCTCAACCTCCTGCTATCGTTTTCGCGAGGGCATCCCTTGCCCCCTTGACTCTCAGCGATACCGTCTCGGGAGCTTCGTCTTGTGCAGGAAGAGGAGGAGGCTGGAGAGAGGAGGAGTGGGAGTGGGAGTGGATGACTCGGGAGGTACGCTGATGTTGGAGAACAACTTCATCTTCGGCCTCGTCATTAATGGCGGCTCTCTCGAGCTCTCTTTCTTTGTCTGGAAATAAAAATGGGTCATTCCTCTAGAGACAGAGGAGATAGCAGTGGAGTAGATCATTGATAGACTGTGAATTGTGATGGGAGAGGAAGTGGTGGAAAATTCCACCCAAAATTTCAAGCTTAGCGCAAATGAGGACCCAAATTTCAAGTTTCCTGCAAGTGGGAACTAGGCTGGTGGGCTGAGATCTTATAGGCTACATATATAGTTTTTTTTTTTTTTTGAAAATTTGGGATGGACTGGAGCCTACCTCAGCCAACCAATACATCCGCCCATGATTAGATGTTGGGTCTCAAAAATATTTAAAAATTAGCATTTGAGTCCATAAAATCTAGATTTTGAGACGACGGTTGATGAGATTGACTATAAAAATTTGAAATCTCGTCCAACCCCCCCATGAGGTCCACCCCCGCAAGATCCGGACCCCCCTCCAATGGGGGGCCGACGCGTGGCTGTGGGCCAGCTAGCACCGTCCGTTTATGCTGCTGCTTCGTTGGTGGGCTGAGCATGGGTGAGGGGTTGACTATAAAAAAATAAATT
This sequence comes from Iris macrosiphon, assembly GCA_036927795.1. NCBI lineage: Eukaryota > Viridiplantae > Streptophyta > Magnoliopsida > Asparagales > Iridaceae > Iris > Iris macrosiphon. Next base: position 23,820,306 of record JAYESA010000020.1, on the reverse strand, counting down.
AGTCGGCTGGGGGGGCACCTCAGCCCACCAATGACTCCGTCCTTGACCAAAATTTTGGTGGGCAGGGAGGGCACCTTAGCCCACCAATGGCTCCGCCCTTGGCTGGGCCCCCTTCGGTCCGGGAAGAAGCACTCTTGAAAAAGTTGCTCTCACAACTACACAATACCGATACATAGACAGACCAAAGGTGTGAGTCGAAGCGAAAAAGCAGCAGATTTGGCTCTGTACAACATAGTCGCACAAGTAACCAACAACCCGGCCAGGACTTAAGCATCAACTGCCACCCCACTGGTAGTTGAGAGAATTACGGAGCACGGTTCCACTCAAACTCCATATACATTACCCCCCCCCCCCCCCCCAAGTTCTCCATCTACTATACTATATATATGTTGGTCGGCCTGCCTCCATATCGACACGTGACACGTCCACGTCCCTATATACACACAGAGGAGACAACCACCTTGTAAAGAAGAGGACCCGTGTCCGTTTTGTTGGGCGGCAAGCAAGGAGAGACGCGAAATCTATCTTGACCCGTCTTCTCGATCCCGGCTCGGTCTCCTCCAAACCCGACAATGGTGCTTCTCGTACGTGCATGCATGTACACTACACACACATACGTGCACATATATATAAATTGACACTGGTACCTACTAGCTCTTCCAGCAAGAATTAGAAATAAAATGTTAATGGAGCTCGAGCTAGGCCTTGCCCTCCCCAACACCAGTTCAATCAAAGCCGACTTCGATCTCAATGTCCCCGATGCAGTCGACAATATTGCTGCCTCGTGCTGCAACACTGACGGCGGCGGCGGCGGCGGCGACGGAAGCGAAGAAATGTTAGTCGTCGGCTGGCCACCGATGCGATGCTGCAGCAGTAGTAGGTGCGTCAAAGTGAATATGGAGGGAATGGGTATTGGGAGGAAGGTGGACCTCTCCCTCCACGACTCTTTCCTCTCACTCTTCAACGCTCTCTATCAGATGTTCCCTACCCAACCGCATGGTATAATTACTAACCTGATCACTACGCACGTACGTACGTACGTACACGTACTACGTATTAGTAGATTAGTAGAGATATTGTAATGGTTGGACTATTTTGAAACTATGGCAGGTTCAGAACAACACGACCAACGAAACTACGTGATTAAGTACGAACACAACAACGGGGACTGGATGTTAGCTGGAAGCATGCCTTGGGAGTATGTTTCTTTGGCCTTTCATTCCCTTTTCTCATTATGAGTTTCATTTGGTAAAAATTTTTTTATTTATCAAATTGTGTCTTTACCACCCAAGTAAATTATTGGGTTATTTAGTTTTAGGGTTCTGTATTGTTTTCGAAGTTTGCATTTAGGTCTTCATATTTAAATATTACATTTAGTTAGTTTAAGGGTATCGTTTAATATTCAAAATTTACGTTTATGTCTCTATTTTTGACTGTCAATCCAAACCAGTCGTTAGGACAAGACTCAAACTCTACTATGGACAATACAGAAAATCTAAACACAAAATTTAAATATTATACGGGATTCTAAAACTAAATAATCCTAAATTCTTCATCTCCGTTGTCGATGTTAAATATTTTTCTTTCTTTTTTCTTCTCACGATAGAATTAGCTATGACGCATAAGAAAATCAGCCATCGATGTTTATGGGAAATTTCTGACATGCAAGATAGCTATGAATGAGTAGACATGTAGGTAGGCATGCTTTCAAGATACAGTTTATGTGAATGTTATCATGGAACCAAACTACAATTGCAAACTAATTAATTTGCTCTTAATTTGATGGCAATTCTATATATATATTTTTTCTTGAGATTGTAATCCTTCAAGACATTTAAATAGGCATCTCGATTCTTGTTGACAGTACTTAACATATTTCTCTGTGATCATCGATAGAATTAGTACAAAGATCGATGGAACCTCCTTTATTTACTCCATTAGATGTAAAGTTTCAGTTTCCTTCAACCCCCTAGCCGTAAGTAATGCTAGTTCATGCACCATGGTGCTAGTAAACTATATGAGCTAATGTCTGACATCTCTCTCTCTCTCTCTCTCTCTCTCTCTCTCTCTCTCTCTCTATATATATATATATATATATATATATATATATATATATATGCATCCTCATATTATTTTACTAAGTTATTTCTGATGTTATTCCGGGAATTAATTTTGTGACAGAACTTTCGTCCGGACGGTCAAGCGTATCAAAATACTAGTCCATGACGCATACTGATCGCAACATAGGAGCTAAGCTAGCACTTTAGCGTCTTGAAATCTCTACATATACATCAGAAATATGTATGTATATTTATCTTTCCTTCATGAGTTTGTAAGCTGTTGGCATATGTTGTACTTCCAGCTGGATCATATTGGAGGAGAGATGTTTTGTACTATATATGTATATTTGCTTTGGGTGAAAGTTGTCTACATTCCTAGCTACTGAAAAACTAATGCCACATGGCATACTGGAACTATGTATTCAAAAAAAAATGTTTGTCTAGTTCGTAATCATAATACATGATACATGTTCATCGTTTGGTAGTTTATTGGGACTTACTATGTTTTAGCAGCCCAAATCCAAAAGTTCTCCTGGTGTGTCAATGTTTTCTAGCCAAATACCTGGAAGCATTTTATTGACGATGAAAGATTACAAAGGGTACTCCGAAAGGCGTTTATAACGAAATCATCTACATAGTTGATGTTATGGGAAAATGTGTCGATGAAGTCTGGTCAGCGAGCGACACTTTTGTATTCGATGACAAGACACTAGCTGGACTTCTTCTAACTTGCTTGCGAGATCACAACCGATAAATTCTTCTCTAGATGCATCGGAATCCTTGAGGTTGCTGGTTGTTCAAAGTCTATGGAATCTATGTAAGAACTTTCGAAGAGATTGTCATGGTGTTCAAAGCCTATTTTAATAGTCTAAGGACTTTGCTTTCAAAAGAGACGGAGAGCTAACAAGTTGGAGCAAGCGATCTCAGGATCACTTGCTAAGTTACCATGGAGGTGATTGGGGACACTTGAGACCGAACTACAAATGATTAGGACTTTGGTGCTTGGAATGGACTAGCCGACCATGATGTTCAGATGTCTATTTGGGGCTCTTCTCAACCCTTGTGTGTGCGCTTCCAACAGGTCGGGGACGTTTGGGATCTGTTGAGAACGGAAGTGCGAAAACAGTTTCTCAAATCAGAAAGTACCTGCGAGAGAACCGAATAAAACGCACAAACCAAAAACGACAAACACAAATCGCAGACACAGAAATTTTTGACGTGAAAAATCTTTGCGGAAAAAACCACAGGACGATCGGAGTCCAACCCTGAAAAGCCTCCACTAATGGAATAAGAAATACACCGACTCCTTACAAACACCATTCCAAACGGATCACCACAACTCTTTTGGAACAGAAAATAGATTATAACCACGAAGAAGAAAGACAACGAGAAATATCCGAAACCGATCTCCTTCTTCGAAACGGCTTATAATCCTTCTTTCTCCTCTCCAATATTGCAATGACACTCTTTCCTCCTTTTCTCTCCTTGTTGCTATATTTTTTTTTAGAGAGAGAGAAATTTTAGGGCCAGGAGACACCTATATATAGCCTCAAACCCACAACTAGCATTCCTATTATAGATAGGAATATCAAATCCAAATCCAAATCCAAATCCATTGACATATTCCATTATATGTAGGAATACCCAATCCAAATCCATTTAGATATTCCTATTATATTTAGGAATATCCAATCCAAATAAATTGAGATATTTCTATTATATGTTGAAATACTCAATCCTACTCCGGTGTATTTTTCACATAGGTTGGGAACCCCACCCACTCCAACAAATTTTTCCCTCCATAACTATGTGGACGGGTCATCCGTCTGCAGTACTCAAATTTTTTCCTTGGTAGAACCTTTGTGAACATATCTGCTCCGTTGTCATCTGTATGAACATTCTCAAGCGCTTCTTCCTTCTTGTCAACCACATCCCGTATCCAATGATACCGGGTATAAATGTGCTTGGACCGACTATGAAATGTCTGGTTCTTCACAAGGTGAATAGTACTCTAACTATCGCAAAACAAAGGATACTGCTCCTACTTTAGTCCAATTTTCTGCAGCAGCTTATTCATCCACAACAACTCCTTGCAAGCCTCTGTCGCCGCAATGTATTCTGCCTCTGTCGTCGACAAGGTAACACACTTCTGTAAACGCGACTGCCACGATACTGCTCCACCAACAAACATCATGACATAGCCCGAAGTCGATCGCCTCTTTTCTAACATCTCCAGCCATATCATCGTCGGTATATCCAACTAGCTTCGGCTCGTCACCACTAAAGAAAAGTCTCCAATCGGCAGTACCCTGAAGATATCGTAGAATCCACTTGACCCCACTCCAATGTACCCTTCCAAGATTGGAAGTGTACCTGCTAACTATGCCGACTGCGTGAGCATTGTCTGGCCTCGTACATACCAAAGCATACATAAGACTCCCCACGGCTGAGGTGTCACTACCACATTTTCTAGAAAAGGATATTTTGGTCATTTCATAATTAATTAAATATTGTGCATGTTGAATAATTATTTAATTATTGTTAGGTGTTAGTTTATTATTTTGGATTTGTGTTAGTGGACATAACTAGTTTAGTTTAGACTGATGGACCAACATTTATTATTAGTTAGAATTGAGCCAAATTAGAAGTCCATTCATTAGGAGGATGATTAATTTAATTAAATCATTAGACTATAATCTTTTCTCCTTAATTATTTCTTCATGAGAGACCCCAAGGGGTATAATGGATATTATATAGTAGCTTGAGGGAGGGGCCAATGGGGGCCGGCTATATAATAGAGAGGAGGAAGTTTCTCTCTCCTCTTTTCATTTCAAAACTAGATCTAGAATTTTCCTCAACCAAATTCATTCATCCCCACATCAATTTTCTACCAAATTTCTTCCCAATTCCTTACCAAATTACCATTGGAGGCTAGTGGAGAAAGGATCTAGAAGGAGGAAGTAAGGATTTACAAAGATGAGCAAGGATCTACAAGTTGGAGGCTCTTTTCATCAAATTTGGAGGTCGCATTGGGAATCCATCTTCCAATAGGTATAATTCAGTTTTTCTCCTTTAATTAGGTTCTAAATATGATATTTAACCATGAGAAATTATCCCACATGCATAGACTACCCATAGGAATTGGAATTAGGTTCATAGGAGCCCTATGGAGAAAATTATGAGACTTTTTGTGTCAATTTTTGGAGAATTTTGAGATTGACACTTGTTGTGTTTGTCAATTGGTCATATAAACCAAATTGACATGTGTTTGTTGGTTTGTGGCTAGTATCGTGTCCACAATTGGATACGTGTAGGTCGTATCCCAATAATTTGGTGATACATGTTAATTTGGAGATTTTTTCTCCGACACGGGACTTTGTGCATGTCATATTTTGACACGGACACGTAGTTGTGTAATTTACTCTTCGTATTGTTCATAAATAGTAATTTAGACTTGCTCGTGTCCTTCGGAGTATTTTGGATTGTGTGGTAGACTCGTATCGCAAGCGTATCATAGATCTAGTGTGATACGGGTGCGATGCACTCCACGTGTTTGTTGTGTTGCAATTCTAGATACAATTTCCATTGTTCTTGGCTATTTGTAATAGATGTATTCACATGTATATATATAAATATATATTGTTATGAATATATATGTAGTTATATGTACTAGTGTATCAAGTATCAAGTATCTATATGCATATGTGTTTATATGATATACATCTATATATATAGCTATTTGAATAGATATGTTATATGTATACATATATGTATTTATCTATGTGATGCTACTATATTTATATGTATATATATGAGGGAGTGATATATCTACCTATGTGTATATGTGTATCTATATGTATAATGTAAGTATGTATGTTGGATATATATATATATATATATATATATATATATATATATATATATATATATATATATATGTATATGTATGGGTACTATATCTACATATGTATGTATGTTTGTATATATATACGTATATGTATAGATGAGAGAATGGTTATACATATACTTGTATCTAGTCATATATATATATATATATATATATATATATATATATATATATATATATGTATGTATGTATGTATATGTATTGTTTGTGTGTGATGAGGAGAAGGGACCGGACAGTGAGTATCCGGCACTGCACTGTGCAGTGACCGAGTAGCAGCAGCAGCGTTTCAGCATAGCTGCAGCAACAACAGTTTCAACCGAGTAGCAGCTGCAGCATCTCAGCATAGCTGCAGCGACAACAGTTTCAACCGAGTAGCAGCAGCAACGTAGCAGTTTCAACGCGAGCAGCAGCAGCTAACAGCAAACCCAGCATAGTGCAGCAGCAGCTACGCTAGCACGAGCAGCAGCAGCTTCGCATAATGTGCAATCAGCACAGTGACAGTAGACAGGAGGGCGGGGGGGGGGGGGGGGGGGGAGGGGATTAACTAGTAGTCAGTAGTTTAGCTAGTCTAAATAGTTACCTAATTTAGTTAGTAACTATATATATGTACTTGTGATTGATTAGTGAAATAGATCTATACATATATACTTATGTATCTCTAGTTTATCTATATGTATGTATATATGTATCAGTGGTATTAGTAGTTAGTGATTTGTTAGTAATTTAGTATATATATATATATATATATATATATATATATATATATATATATATATATATATTAGTCATTAGATTGGGTAGCTACTACATGCTAGAGTGACATTACCTTGAGATACCAAGGTAAGTGTCGAGGTATCGGGTTGATACTCAAGGTATTTGAGTCGGGTATCGAGATGGATGTTTAGTGGTTCGATACCGAGTTGGTTCAAAGCCAAGGTATCCACTTAAAATTTGTATTTAGGATTTGTATATCTATTATTGATTGAATAATGCATATATGTTATTCCATATCTCTTGTTTGCGTATCTTGCGATACGGTATCTTAGTATCCTAGTTTAGCTTGTATGGCCTAGATTCTTAGTATATGAACCCAATATCATAGAGATAAACTCATGCAACCTAGAAATAGGTAGTTTGACCAAGTTTGACTTAGAGTTGACATAGTTTGACTGTTTTAATTTAGAAATAGTTTTTTGACCTAGAAGTTGACTAGTTTAACTCATTTTTATTCCGAAACCTTGTATTGATATTATATTCCCTATCTAGGTCTTCGAGGCACCGTACCAGACATCTTTGATACTATTTACCAGACTTCAGGCGAGTACATTCTCTGATAGTTTCTCATTTATGATATCCTCTATGTTCCTTGTATCTAGTGTAGATATCCTTAATTTTTTGACACGATGGTTACACAGATTGGTATATCCGGATCTCGTCATGAGATGTTATTCCTTGGTATATATGGTGTATCTTGTGTAAGACTTGTTTTCTTGTTCTTCTTGTACATGTACAGACACTGATTCTCGGGGAGACTTGCTACCTTCCTAGAGAATCCCGTGCCATAGCGTGCCATCGTTGGATCTACTATACCAGTTGGGGGTGGAGAGTATTTCAGTGTAGATATGTGTCTTACCCTCCTTGTGCATGTCTTTTTCCTTGTGAGTATTGGTCATACACCGCACGTATGACTAGCCAGGCCCTTATCCTTGCGCAAGTTTCTTGTGCAAGTTTCCAAGCCGATCACATGTTAAAGCTAGTACTCACTCACTTAGTCATTAGTATTCTTGTTCATTGCCATATTGTTCATTCTTGTATTTATTTCAGTATTTTCTTTATTGTATATCTCTTGTATCTGTTGTTGCATCTTGTATATTCACATCTATTTACTGTTACATAGTTTATATCATTGATTAGAACCGCTGTTAGAGATGTACTCTGCTCCTTTCCTGACTGGATATATTTTTCCAGATGATACTTAGGAGTGGTACCCTACTCATTACGGGCCTCAGGATGTTGTGGGCTTAGAGTCAGAGACCCTGGCTCTGGAGGGACTCATCCCGACTGAGACAGATAACTCGGGACTTGTAGCTTCTTAGTTATTCTTTTGTACTGGATTTGTCTTTAGCATATTGTTTAGTATTTCTCTGAATTATTGATATTATTATTTTGACCCATGAGTTGTATTGTGACTACTCTATTCTTTCATCATATTCGTGCTTATTTCTATCTTAGATCTGTGATTGAGTATATTGATATTGTTGGTGACTTATTATATTGCTAGATAGATTACCGATGGGTAACAATCTACCGTCGATTCTGTGGCGTAGGCTGGGCGTTGTTCCCGACCTGCATCCCTACACCATGTGCGGGTCATGACATGAGGCATGTGGAACTCACTCCATATCTTCTTTCTCGTCCTCGGTAGATGGACACTGCTCCTCAGTGAACTTAAAGTGAGCCAGCCGCAAGGAGTTTACTCACTTTCTTCGACCCGTCTATCCCGAAACGCTGAAGTAACCGGTGAATGTACTTCTTTTGGGACAAGTGTTGTAGCTTGGACTCACTCTCAGCTGATCTCTATCCCAAGAATAGTCTTCGCTGCGCCCAAATCCTTCATAGAGAAGGCCGCACCCAGTTGACGCTTCAACTCTGCTATCCTGGTAGCATTCCGACCTACCAACAGAATGTCATCAACATAAAGCAATAAAATGATAAAATCATCCTCGGTAAAGTACCTCACAAAAAATAATGATCTGACATCGTCCGTGCATAGCCATGCTCACCATAAACGAATTGAACTTCCTGTACCACTGCCTCAGAGCCTGTTTCTGACCATACAAGCTCTTCCTTAACTGAGAGACAAAATGTGACTTGCCTTCTCACATAATCCCTATGGCTGCTCCATGTATAACTCATCCTCAAGATCACCGTGGAGGAATGCCGTCTTCACGTCCATTTGCTCGACCTCCAAGTCGAAACTAACTGTCAATGCTAATACCACCCGTATAGACGACTGCTTGATGACTAGCGAAAAGATCTCATCATAATCTACGTCTTTTCGCTGACCGTAGCCTTTAACTACCAGCCCTCACTTTGTATCGAGGACGAGTAACATCATCTGTCTGCTTCACTCTGAACACCCATCGATTCTTCAAATCCTTCTTGCCCTTTGGCAACCGCACCAGATCATAAGTAGAGTTGGCCTCCAAGGAACTCATCTCCTCCTGCATGGCCTCCATCCACTCCTTCATGTGTTCGTCTTCCATAGCCTCTGCAAAACTTTTGGGTTCTCCTCCGTCAGTCGGTAGCACATACTCACCTGGTGAGTATCTCATAGATGGTCAGCGCTCTCTATCACTCCTTCTCAATGGAATCATTGGTGTTGGCTGTATATCTACAGCCTCCTCCCCTCCAGGAACTACCTCATCGGCATGCTCATCCCCCTGAGGGTCACCCTGACCACCATCAACAGGCTGATGATCAAGGTTGGGAGCAACTCCATGTATTGGCTCCCCCAAAACTGGATCCTCTGCAATGTCCTCTAGAAATTGCTCGAAGAAAAATGACTCTAACTCAGGCAATTCCTCAGCCTCAGAAGGCATCTCAAAATCCTGAGTATTGGTCATGATCTAATCCTCGACGAATACCACGTCCCTGCTTCTGTAGAGCTTTCTTCACACTGGATTGTAGAGTCTATATCCAAACTCATACCGACCATAGACGACAAAGACGCACCGCCTCGTCTTTGTCTCAAGTTTGGATCTCTCGTCCTTCGGTACATGCACGAAGGCCTTACAACCAAATACTCGCAGGTGATTAAATGACGGCTCTTTGACGTCTCATACTTTGTCAGGCATATCACCCTGCAAAGGAGCACTAGGAGATAAATTAATAACATAAACATATGTGTAAGTGCCTCACCCAATAGCTGCCTGGTAAGTTTGCTTCTGACAACAAACACCGCATCCTCTCTATTAGAGTCCTATTCATCCGCTCTATTACACCGTTGAGCTGCGGTGTCTTTGGTGGAGTCTTCTGGTGTCGTATCCCTTGCTCTCTATAATAAGCATCAAAGGGACCGGTATACTCGCCGCCATTGTCCGACCGAACATAAAGCAACTTCTTTCCCATCTCCCTTTCAACAGAGGCCTGAAACTCCCTGAAAGTGGACAGAACCTGATCCTTAGTCTTTAAGGTATAGACCCAAATCTTCCTGAAATAGTCATCAATAAATGTTATAAAATAAGAAGCACCACAAATAGATTTTACCTTCATAGGACCGCATACATCCGAGTGAATCAACTCGAGCAACGCCTGCTTCCTTGAACTTGGGTGACTTTGGAAAGATACCCTATTTTGCTTTCCCGCCAAATAGTGCATGCACTTCTCCAACTTTGTAGACTTTAGCCCTGGAATCACCTTCCTGTTCACCAAGTAGCTCATCTCCTTCTCGCTAATATGGTTGAGCCGCCTGTGCCACAACTCAGCAGACGCATCAGTAGCTACGTTAACCTCATGTGCCCCATGTGCGCTCCCTTCCATATAGTAGAGTCTGTACCTCTTGCTTCCTCTGGCAATCACCATCGAACCTCTGGAAAGCTTCCCCTGATTGTTCCCGAAGAGACTGAAGAAACCCTCGCCATCCAACCTTCCAACCGACACCAGGTTGAAACAGATATCAGGGACATGACGGACATCTTTGAGAACAAAAACTGTATCTGTCTTTGTCAACGGCAACCGCCTTCGACACATCTCCATTGGCCATCTTCAACACTCCACAGTTGCCTGTTGTGTATGTAGCAAATAGTGCCCTGTTGTGAGATACTTGTGTAAAACCTCTCTTCCTAAAAATCGTATAAACCCTTTTAATTATTAATTATTAATTTAATTATAGTAATTAGTGGCTAAATAGAAGAAATAGATTTTTAATAATTTTTATTTTAGGTGTTGGTGTACTTAGAGGATTTATGGGACCATCAGAAATTTTTTGGAATTTATTTCATGTAGGAGACCCCTTGAGCAGTTGCTAGCTTAACGGTGTGCATTAATATAATCTATAAATTTTCTTATGAGTATATATATATACAAATATATATATTTAAAAAGAAAAAGAAAAAGAAAAAAAAAAAATTAATAATAAACTACTACTAATAATAATAATAACTATTACTAACAACTAATAACCAAAGCAACCACCTTCAGCAAACAATTCCTTATTCCAACGTAGGCAAATTCCTTTCCACAACTTAGCAAACCAACTTTCCCTTAGCCGCCCACTAGCAGCAGCCAAGACTTCCCCCCCCTTGCACACGTATCCGCGAACCCACTCTCTCCTCTCTCCCTATTCTTATATATATATATATATATATATATATATATATATATATATTTATTTATCTCTCTAAAATTCTAACCTAATCATCCAGACCCTCCTCTTCTCATCTAGACCTAGAGAGAGCCGTCACCACAGCCGGAGAACCCCGCCAGGCCGGACAAACAAATCTCGACGACCGCGACCCCGCGCACTGCAGATTCTCACACGAGGTACCTTTGTTCCGGAGTTGCTTTTCGTCGACTCGCTCAACCAAACGCCGTCCCATCTTCACCGGTATGCTCACCCCTTAACCCTCTTCCATATCTGTATGATAGCAGACCTCGAACAACACGAAACCCTAGGCGAAAACAGCGTCAAAGTTGGCGCAAGCAGACCGAATTCTGGGATCACAGAAAACTGTGGTGACCACCCATGTTACCGAGTTCGTATCTTCCACCACAGAGATCCAAATTCGGTGATTCTTTTTGGTATGCGTAGACCACTTGACCTAGTTTAATTTCTGTTAAATAACCCTAGATTATTAACTGTTGTGGACATAATTAAATTCGTCATAAAATTTCGCGAACCCACTTTTATAGATTTTCAAAAGTTATGAAACGAAGCGCGCCCCGCCAAACGGGACCGTCCCGTCGTGTACCAAGTGTACCGAACGGTGCACGCAGCGTAACCGGATACGTAAAATTCGCGAAGACTGATTGCGACTTTTGTGGAAGTCGCGCACATTTTCTGTACGCACGTCAGATTGCGACGAAACTTGCGCCACTGGACTCGTGGTAACGCGCTGGTCCTGTGACCCAATTTTCAAGCAATTCTGAGACGGTTGACCAAGTCGCCAATTGGCGAGCCCCACAGTTGACTTTTTGGACAAAATTGTGTTCGGCCCATCGAAATCTACATTTGGACATACCGTTGGGTTCGTATTGACATTTAGAGTTGTTTGACCTATAGTTTGTCCCATTTAGAGACTGTTACCCTCGGTACACTTTTCGGTGCAAAGTGGGCCACACATGGACCCCACTTTTATCCGAAATTACCGTTTTGCCCCTGTATCCAAATTGGACGAAAGGGAAGTGCTTTTTAGCTATTTTGCTCATTCCGAAAATGTTGGTGATATTTATTTCAGCATCCGGAGATGTTTGTTCGGAGGCCTTAGTTCTAGGTTCCGTGTCCTTGACATTTGGGAGCGTACACTTTATAGATTTCTTGCTAGGCAAGTATACCTTGCCATTGTACTGTATTTACATTCCATATGAGGCATGCATATTTTTTTTTGTTTATTTTAGTTCATTTATTTTAACTGCTATATAAAGTGCGCGTCTAAGAAAACTTGGGTGCAACGACGGTGTCGTCGTACTATGTTTTTGTTTATGTATATGTATTGGACCTACTTTATGAGACTACCCCATCTTCATGAGGTATTTATGTTTAATTGGCCATGACACTATTCTTACACGAGTGTGAGTCACATGTAGGACACGGACTTGCGTACTCGGCTGGCCACTGGTACGTATAGGTCGTGCGACGGATAGGAATAACTGCCAATAGAAACTTTGCATGCTAGTAGACCTGGCAGTTATTAGAGGTTTATCGTGTCATGGACATGACATGCTTAGAGAATTGGGTGAGAAGAACAACAAGTACCGCATTTGAGCTCCTTTGCACTTTTTTTCTGTGCGCCCGGATTCTCCGCCAGAGATACGGGTGGTGATGACCCTTATATATTATGTACTACATTGGCGGGCCACCGGCATTCAAAAGACGACGTGCCTTTTAGGTCCCTGGATCTCCAAAAGAGAACCATGCCAAATCTCAGTTTTCAGCCAGATAGCTCACTTGTGGGAAATGTGTTCTTAACTGCATTCACTTAGACGGTTAGGCGACCCCGATGGATGTTTATATTTCAGTACTTTATTGGCACGTTTATATGTATCTTGTTACGTCCCTCTGAGGACCTGGTCCCTTTCCAGATATAGATGAGCAGGAGTACCCGCATGAGTATGGACCTGGACCTGACGCTAGCTATCAGTCTGAGGCGATCTTACCTTCTGATTATATGTGATTCATTGCAGCTGTTTAGAGATTCTAGTTGCTATTCTTTTCGAGACATTTATTCTTATATTAGAGTTTATTCTCTTCTCTCTTTAGTAGTTTATTATAGTCGATTTGCAGTGGATTTGTTTCCATCCGACTATCATACTTTGAGACTGCTTATTTGATATTCAGTTATTGATTTCCATTTATCTATTACTTGTGCTGTGGATGAGATATAGATTGCGTACGACTTATTGTGACAGTATATTACCACTGTAGATTGGATATTCATGTACAGCGTACGTGTGTATATGGTTTCCATATATTGGAGTTCGTATACATACGGCTGGCGTGTTACGTATTCCTAGTCCTACGTATTTTGGGACTGGGGCGTGACATATTTTTAGTGGTGGCCCATGCAGGTCAAGAATATATTGTCTCGGTTACGTAACTGTACCAAACAAGCCTGCGAATAGGAATAGAGTATAAGGATCTCATCCACGCTTGACTGAAATTTATCCTTCCTATTTAATACTTGCATCCTATTTGATTCCTGTACTTTTTCTAATTGTTTCGTACATCACCTGCAGAGAGATGGATTTGCAAAATGGATGTACTGCTGCCAATGACGACCCAACTTCTGAAGTCAATGGTCAGACTCAAGGAGGGACCCCAATGATTCCTAGGCTTTCGGAGCCAGATGGACAGACTCACACTCCAGTTCCATCTGATCTTCCTGCTTCACCTATTGGGAACCTTCCAGCTTTCCCAGTACCGCAAGATGGCCAAGCGCAGATGTTCCAATTCTTTCAGATGATGATACAGGAACAGAGGCAGCAGGCAGCCGAGCAGAGGCAAGAATTTTTGGCAGCACTGGAGAGGATGGCTGCACAGGCTACTGTACCAGCCCAAGCACTAGCTCCAGTACCTCGAGCTAGGGTTGGATCAGTAAAGGATTTTATTCAGATGGGTCCAAGGCAGTACAAGGGCACTGAGAGCCCGGAGGAGACTACCAACTGGATCACTCACACGCAGAAGCTCCTGGAGGCATCGCAGTTACCTACGGACCTATGGATGATGGATGTACGGACGATTCTAGAGGGTAATGCTCATCACTGGTGGGAATCTATGGAGCGCCGGTTGGGTACTTACCAGACTTGGAAGCAGTTCTTGGAGTGCTTTGAGAGAAAGTACTTCCCGGACACTGTCAGGGATACCTTGTATGATCAGTTTCTTCACTTGGAGCAGGAGAACCAAACAGTGGATGAGTATGATGTCGAGTTTAGTCGACTCAGCAAATATGGTGCTGCTTTGATACCAGATGACTTGGCCAAGGCTAAGAGGTTTCATCGAGGACTGACCCAGGAGCTACAACATTATACAAGCTCGCAGTCCCGAGTCTCTTATGCTGAACTACTGACAGAGGCCAGATTGCAAGAAACCATTAGCAGAGGAAAGAAAGGTCAGTTGAGGACACAACAAGGATCGACAAGGATACAACAGGGACCAGTCAGGACACAACAGGGAGGACCTATCAGACGTCCCTTGGCACAACAGCATCAACAACACAGAGCCGGACCGTACCAGGTTCCGGAGAAACCCCAATATAATTATTGTGGAAGGATCAGACATATTTCGAGAGATTGTCGGACCCGTTTGGGTCAGTGTAGGAGATGTGGCTCTGGACAGCACCTGGCGAAAGACTGCCATATGCAACAGATACTTTCACCGCCAGTTCAGAGATTAGCGCTTCCAGCACCAAAGCCAGCTCAGCAGATGACTGGACCGGGAGCACCTCGACCCCCGGCAGCAGGAGGATTTCAGAGAGGACCACCACTACCCACCCAGGAGGAGCAGTATATGAGGGTCAGACATGGACATCCGCAGAGGAACGGACGAGCTTTTGCATTGGAGGTAGATGACATGGATCATGAGGTGGATGTCATAGTAGGTATTACTCTTGCTTTTACTTTCCCTGCTGTGACATTGTTTGATACGGGAGCCACCCACTCATTCATATCATCTAGTTTTATTGTCAAATACAATATTGCTTCTACACCTTTATCTAGTTGTGTTAGAATTCTTACCGGAGGAGAAATTGTACCAGTTAGCCGAGTTTGTAGATCGGGCCCTATAGTGATACGTGGCAGAGAGATGAACGCCCAACTCTTAGTCCTTCCTATGCCATCTTTTGATATTGTGCTTGGAATGGACTGGCTAAGCAAGTACCACGCTTTCTTCGATTATTTTGGAGGAAGCATTCTTTTTAAGGTACCAGGCCAGCCTGAACTTGAGTTTGCCCGAGGATCCACAGAAATCCTTGATGGTATGCAGCTCACAATGGACGATGTTGTCTACCATCCTATTATTTCAGAATTTCTAGACGTCTTTCTAGAGGAGTTGCCAGGACTACCCCCAGACAGAGACGTAGAGTTTTCTATTGAATTAGCACCCGGAGCAGCACCTATAGCATCGTATGTTTACAGACTGGCGAAGAAGGAGATGGACGAGCTGAAGGCACAGTTGAAAGAACTAGAAGAGAAATGTTTCATCCGACCGAGTGCATCACCCTGGGGAGCACCAGTGTTGTTTGTACCCAAGAAGGATGGGTCAGTGCGTATATGCATTGACTACAGAGCCTTGAATACAGTGATAGTGAAGAACAAATATTCATTTCCATGCATTGATAACCTGTTTGATCAACTCAGTGGAGCTAAGGTATTCTCGAAGATAGATTTGAGATCGGGATATCACCAGGTGAAGGTACGGAAGCAGGACATTCCGAAGACCGTATTCAGAACAAGATATGGACACTACGAGTTTTTGGTCATGCCATTTGGATTGACCAATGCTCCAGCGATCTTCATGGACTTGATGAATCGAGTCTTCCACCAGTACTTGGACCAGTTCGTGGTCGTCTTCATAGATGATATACTTGTCTATTCGAAGAGCCACGAGGAGCACGAGAAGCATCTGCGGGCTGTTCTAGAGACTTTGAGGAGAGAGTAGTTATATGCAAAGCTCAGCAAATGTGAGTTCTTCTTAGACAGAGTTTTATTTCTTGGACATGTTGTTACAGGAGATGGTATTTCTGTTGATCCAGAGAAGATCTCAGCAGTTGAGACATGGCCTGTTCCTAAATCAGCAGCAGAGGTGAGGAGTTTCCTTGGACTTGCGGGATATTATCGACGGTTCGTAGAAAACTTCTCAAGGATAGCGGCACCTATGACTCGCTTGACTTGTAAGGATCAAGAATTTATATGGACCAACGAGTGTCAAGCCGCCTTTGAAGAGTTGAAGAAGCGATTGACTACAACACCAGTATTAACGATTTCGTCAGGGTCAGGAGGTTATGTGATCTACATTGACGCATCAGGGAAAGGCTTGGGATGCGTATTGATGCAGCATGGCAAGGTAATTGCATATGCATCTAGGCAGTTACGAGTACATGAGAAGAATTATCCGACTCATGATTTGGAGCTTGCAGCCGTTGTATTTGCTATGAAGTTATGGAGACATTACTTATATGGAAAACGAGTGGAGATCTATACAGACCACAAAAGCCTCAAGTACGTCTTCATGCAGAAGGAGTTAAATATGAGACAACGTCGATGGCTCGAGTTGATGAAAGATTTCGAGATAGAGCTACATTATCATCCAGGCAAGGCTAACATTGTAGCAGACGCGTTAAGCCGGAAGCCAACGGCTTACTTCTTGACAGCACAGAGGGAACTATTGGAGGACTTGCAAGAGCTTGGCATTGAAGTGATATTACCCGGAGCAGATGGGACACTAGCCAACTTACAAGTACAATCATCATTAGTAGAGAGGATTAAGACAGCTTTGCCTACAGACACCAGATTTCGGAGACTGAATGAAAGGATGGAGGCCGAAGAGCAGACATGATTGCGCATTCATGAGGATGAAACTTTACGATGTGGTGATCGTCTTTATGTTCCAAATGGAGAGATTCGACAGGAGCTGATGGCAGAGGCTCATAGTTCGATTTATTCTATTCATCCTGGAGGCACCAAGATGTATCGCGACTTACGACAACACTTTTGGTGGCATGGAATGAAGAGAGAGAGAGCTCGCTTTGTAGCTAAATATTTGGTATGTCAACAAGTGAAGGCAGAGCACCATAGGACAGCAGGTTTATTGCAACCACTTCCGATTCCAGAGTGGAAGTGGGAGCACATCACTATGGACTTCGTCACGGGCTTTCCCAAAAGTCCAAGTGGAAGAGATGCAGTGTGGGTAATAGTGGACCGACTCACCAAGTCAGCCTATTTCATACCTTTTAGAGTTGGCCAGTCTACAGAAGCTTTAGCTGACTTATATATGAGGCAGATCGTGATATTGCACGGGATACCAATCAGCATTATATCGGATAGAGATTCGCGCTTTACATCGCACTTTTAGAGGAGCATGCAAGAGAGTCTTGGTACTCGTCTGAAGTTCAGTACATCTTACCACCCGCAGACAGATGGGCAGTCGGAGCGTACTATTCACACATTGGAGGATATGTTGAGGGCTTGCATGTTAGACTTCGGAGGATCATGGGAGGACCACCTACATATTGTGGAGTTTTCTTGCAATAATAGCTATCAAGCGAGTATTCAGATGGCTCCGTTTGAAGCATTGTATGGAAGAAAATGTAGGTCTCCTGTGTGTTGGAGTGACGTGGGAGAATGTCAGATTCTATTACCCGAGTTGGTGGTCAACACCGTAGAGACAGTCAAGAAGATTCAGGGACACTTGCGAGCAGCGCAAGACAGGCAGAAGCAGTAGGCAGACCTTCATCGTCGTCCCTTGGAGTTCAAAGAGGGCGATCATGTCTTCTTAAGGATATCACCGACCAGAGGCACCATCCGATTCGGAGGGTGCGGCAAGTTGAGTCCAGGGTATATTGGACCATTTGACGTGCTCGAGAGAGTTGGAGAAGTGGCATATCGACTTGCGCTACCACCTTCACTTGAGGGAGTACATGACGTATTCCATGTGTCGCAGCTCAGGCGATATGTGGCAGACAACAGTCATGTTCTCGACCACTCAGAGATCACCATTGGGCCGAGCTTGTCTTACCAAGAGCAACCCGTGAGAATCCTTGATCGTTGAGAGAAAGTGTTGATGAACCAGTCTATTCCCTTGGTTCGCGTAGCATGGAGGCATGGCGCGCCAGGAGAATCAACTTGGGAGCGCGAGGACGACATGCGCAAGCATTTTCCGAACCTATTCGCAGACCAAGGTATGAATTTATATTGTTAATTTATATCTCATACCATCCTTGCATTCTATCATGGCTTAATTTTAATTTCGAGGTCAAAATTTTTATAAGTTGGGTAGAATGTAAAATCCCTCTTCCTAAAAATCGTATAAACCCTTTTAATTATTAATTATTAATTTAATTGTAGTAATTAGTGGCTAAATAGGAGAAATAGATTTTTAATAATTTTTATTTTATGTGTTGGTGCACTTAGAGGATTTATGGGACCATCAGAAATTTATTTCATATAGGAGACCCCTTGAGCAGTTGCTAGCTTAACGGTGTGCATTAATATAATCTATAAATTTTCTTATAAGTATATATATATATATATACAAATATATATATGTATATATATATATAAAAAAAGAAAAAGGAAAAGAAAAGAAAAGAAAAGAAATTAATAATAAACTACTACTACTACTAATAATAATAATAACTATTACTAACAACTAATAACCAAAGCAACCACCTTCAGCAAACAATTCCTTATTCCAACGTAAGCAAAATCCTTTCCACAACTTAGCAAACCAACTTTCCCTTAGCCGCCCACTAGCAGCAGCCAAGACTTCCCCCCCTTGCACACGTATCCGCGAACCCACTCTCTCCTCTCTCCCTATTCTTATATATATATATATATATATATATATATATATATATATATATATATATATATATATATATATATATATATATATATATATATATATAAAACCCTAACCTAATCATCCAGACCCTCCTCTTCTCATCTAGACCTAGAGAGAGCCGTCACCGCAGTCGGAGAACCCCGCCAGGCCGTCCAAACAAATTCCGACGACTGCGACCCCGCGCACTGCAGATTCCCACACGAGGTACCTTTATTCCGGAGTTGCTTTCCGTCGACTCGCTCAACCAAACGCCGTCCCGTCTTCACCGGTATGCTCACCCCTTAACCCTCTTCCATATCTGTATGATAGCAGACCTCGAACAACACGAAACCCTAGGCAAAAATAGCATCAAAGTTGGCACAAGCAGACCAAATTCTGGGATCGCAGAAAACTGCGGTGACCACCCATGTTGCCGAGTTCGTATCTTCCACCACAGAGATCCGAATTCGGTAATTCTTTTTGGTATGCGTAGACCACTTGACCTAGTTTAATTTCTGTTAAATAACCCTAGATTATTAACTGTTGTGGACAGAATTAAATTCGTCACAAAACCACGTGAACCCACTTTTTCAGATTTCCAAAAGTTGTGAAACGGAGCGCGCTCCGCCAAACGGGACCGCCCTGCCGTGTACCAAGTGTACCGAATGGTGCACGCAGCATAACCGGACACGTAAAAATTTGCGAAGACTGATTCGGCGCGTGTGCGCGCCGAAATTAGCCCGTATCCGCGGACAAATTCCGTATCGCAACTTTTGTGGAAGTCGCGCGCATTTTCTACACGCACGTCAGATTGCGACGAAACTTATGCCACTGGACTCGTGGTAACGTGCTGGTCCTGTGACCCAATTTTCACGTAATTCTGAGACGGTTGACCAAGTCGCCAATTGGCGAGCTCCACAGTTGGGTTCGTATTAACATTTAGAGTTGTTTGACTTATAGTTTGCCCGTTTAGAGACTGTTATCCTCAGCACGCTTTTCGGTGCAAAGTGGGCCACACGTGGACCCCACTTTTATCCGAAATTATCGTTTTGTCCCTGTGTCCAAATTGGACGAAAGGAAAGTGCTTTTTAGCTATTTTGCTCATTTCGGAAACATTGGTGATGTTTATTTCAGCATCCGGAGACGTTTGTTCGGAAGTCTTAGTTCCAGGTTTCGTGTCCTTGATATTTGGGCGCGTACACTTTACAGATTTTTTGCCAGGCAAGTATACCTTGCCATTGTACTGTATTTACATTCCATATGAGGCATGCATGTTTATTTGTTTATTATAGTTCATTTATTTTAACTGCTATATAAACTGCGCGTCCAAGGAAACTTGGGTACAACGACGGTGTCGTCGTATTATGTTTTTATTTATGTATATGCATTGGACCTACTTTATGAGACTACCCCATCTTCATGAGGCATTTATGTTTCATTGGCCATGACACTATTCTTACACGAGTGTGAGTCACATGTAGGACACGGACTTGCGTACTCGGCTGGCCACTGGTATGTATAGGTCGTGCGACGGATAGGAATAACTGCCAATAGAAACTTTGCATGCTAGTAGACCTGGCAGTTATTAGAGGTTTATCGTGTCATGGACATGACATGCTTAGAGAATTGGGTGGGGAGAACAACAAGTACCGCATTTGAGCTCCTTTGCACTTTTTTTTCTGTGCGCCCGGATTCTCCGCCAGAGATACGGGTGGTGATGACCCTTATATATTATGTACTACATTGGCGGGCCACCGGCGTTCAAAAGACGATGTGCCTTTTAGACCCCTGGATCTCCAAAAGAGAACCATGCCAAATCTCAATTTTCAGCCAGATAGCTCACTTGTGGGAAAATGTGTTCTTAACTGCATTCACTTAGACGGTTAGGCGACCCCGATGGATGTTTATATTTCAGTACTTTATTGGCATATTTATATGTATCTTGTTACGTCCCTCTGAGGACCTGGTCCCTTTTCAGATATAGATGAGAAGGAGTACCCGCAGGAGTATGGACCTGGACCTGACTCTAGCTATCAGTCTGAGGCGATCTTACCTTATGATTATATGTGATTCATTGCAGCTGTTTAGAGATTCTAGTTGCTATTCTTTTCGAGACATTTATTCTTATATTAGAGTTTATTCTCTTCTCTCTTTAGTAGTTTATTATAGTCAATTTGTAGTGGATTTGTTTCCATCCGACTATCATACTTTGAGACTGCTTATTTGATATTCAGTTATTGATTTCCATTTATCTATTACTTGTGCTGTGGATGAGATATAGATTGCGTGCGACTTGTTGTGACAGTATATTACCACTGTGGATTGGATATTCATGTACAGCGTACGTGTGTATATGGTTTCCATATATTAGAGTTCGTATACATACGACTGGCGTGTTACGTATTCCTAGTCCTACATATTTTGGGACTGGGACGTGACAACTTGCGCTGAAGCACCTGAGTCCACCAGCCAAGAGTTATCATCGCAGACGAGATTCATAACTACCTCATCACCTACAATGATCACGTCGCCTCCATGTGTCGAGGCCGTCGCTGTAGTGTTCTCATTTTGCTTCCCCTTGTTTCCCTTCTTCTCTCTCTTTCAAGCGAAACAGTTCTGCTTGATATGGACCTTCTTGCCACAATGGTAACACTCCGAGTCCTCGTACCGACCCTTGGTCCTTTTCCTGCTTTTGTCTCTACCACCGTCTGGACTCCTGCTTTTATCCCTTACGTGGCTCTCTGAAACAAGCACCTCTGAGTGGGATATGGATGAAGTGCTCTGAGAACGTCTTTGCATCTCTTCATTTAGTATCCCGCTCTTGGCAAACTCCTTACTGACCACGCCTTCCGGAGTAGAAGCGATCATAAACACTCGTATGGTCTCCCACGAGTCTGGCAATGTACATAGCAGCCATAGTCCCTGAACCTCATCTTCGAACTGTACTCCCATCGAGGATAGCTGGTCAACCATGCCCTGAAACTCACTCAAGTGATTCGTAATAGACGTCCCATCTTTGTACCGCAGACCCATTATTATCCGGATCAAGAATAATTTATTTACTCTGGTCTTCTTCGCATACAAAGATTCCAGCTTATCCCACAGTGTCCTCGCGTGCTCAATACTGGCAACGTGGTTGTACACATTCTCGTCAACGAACTGTCTGATGTACCCATACACCTGTATATGCTCATAATTTTAATCATCTTCGAATTTGTCACTGGGCCTCTCGAAAGCAAATACCGACAGATGCAACTTCTTGACAAATAACAGATCCTTCATCTTGCTCCTCCAGTAATGATAGTTGGTACCGTTCAGGTTTACCATGCGCACCAGCTTCACGTCCATCTCTCCTCCCTGGTTTGCCTATCAACTCCTGACACCTTTCTAAAATTTTAGAACCTGGCTCTGATACCACTTTGTTGAGAACGAAAGTGCGGAAACCGTTCCCCAAGCCAGAGAGTACCTGCGAGAGAACCGAGCAAAACGCAAAAACAAAAAATATCAAACACAAATCACAGACAGAGATATTTTTGATGTGAAAAATCCTTGCGGAAAAAACCACGAGACGATCGGAGTACAACCCTGAATAGCCTTCACTAATGGAATAAGTTATACACCCACTCCTTACAAACTTCTCACCGATCCAAACGGATCACCACAACTCTTTTGAAACATAAAATATATTATAACCACGAAGAAAAAAGACAACGAAAAATACCCGAAATTGATCTCCTTCTTCGAAACGGCCTCCAATCACTCTTTCTCCTCTCCAATGTTGCAATGACACTCTTGTCTCATTTTCTCTCCTTGTTGATATTTTTTTTTAGAGACAGAGATATTTTAGGGCCAGGAGACACCTATATATAGCCTCAAATCCACAATTATCATTCATATTATAGATATGAATATCCAATCCAAATCCAAATCCACTAACATATTGATATTATATGTAGGAATATCCAATCCAAATCCATTGAAATATTCCTATCATATTTCGGAATATCCAATCCAAATAAATTGAGCTATTCCTATTTATTATATGTAGAAACACTCAATTCTACTCCGGGGTATTTTTCTCATAGGTTGGAAACTCCACCCACTCCAACGTGATCAACATTGGGATATGAGATTATGGATGATAATTTCTTCTGAATTTGACGGGGATTCGATTTTTTTTTCTATGAAGGTTTAAAGATTTAAAAACGGGGACGAGGGCAGGGTTGGTGATTAAAAAAAAATTCAGTTGGATTCGGAGCGGGGTATGGGTATAGTACTCTCCGTCCCGGTAAATCTCCTATTCCGATTACTTATTTGTTGTATGGAAATGTAGACCTCTATTTGGAATATATTGTGGTGTTAATATTCGCTCTTTGTTGTTTTGTATTGTAGACTTCTATTTAGTACTTGTATATTTTTTGGATTAATATTCTCTTTTTGTTGCATTCTATCATTTTCTCTATCTATATTATATTTGTTTTAAGTATACTTTTTTGAAATAAAAATAATTTTTTAAACTTATAATGTACATAAAAAATGTTAACAAGGTAAGGAATGAGGACGGAAAAAATACGGTCTTGAAAGTGTTAACGAAGCGGAAACGAAAACGGGAAATGCACTGTTTTATGGGAACGAGAATGGGAATAAAAACTTCAATCCGAACGAGGACGGAAACGAGAATGAAAATTCGAATACTATTTGAAGACGAAAATATGACGTATAGTTTTCGACCCCAATCTGTCCCGTTGACGTTCCTATATGAGATTCATGGAGCTATTCTGAGATAGCAAACACATGATTAGCACTTTGGTGCTTGGAGATGATTGGGAACCCTCTCTAGTGTTGGAGAGAAGACCACTAAGGCCCCTCATTTAGACCATAAAGGGACTATTTATAGCATCACTAGGGGTATAGTGTCCCATATAGTCTCGGCCATGGCATAAGTGTTCGACGAAGATTTGCATTTAGACGCTGCTCGTTATTGGACCCGCAAATAGATTTGCATTGGCAGATTTCGTTTCGAAATATTATTGAGTTTGTCGGACGCGGTGCATCTTTTACATATGCCAATTAGTAGATTACTATATGAAGATGTGTACATGCACATATTTTTATACAATCTAACGATTGGGAAGAGAAATAATGTACTGCATCTGGCTCATACAATAATTTTTTCAATACTTCTAGATAGTTGAGATAATTATAGACTATGGTTCCACTCAACTCCGTACATTCTCCAATTTTCATCTACTATATTTACTAATCATGTGCACATACGACGTAAGTTACACGACTTCTTCATAAGGAAAAAAGTTTTAGAATTATTTTTTTAAGAAATTTGACTTACCAACTCCTTTTTTTTATCATATTTAAATGTGCACCTCATAGTTTTTCAATAATGTAGAAGATCTCCTACTTTTGACGAAATCGATTTGGAATTAACGTCAACTGCTTTGATCAAAATTTTTTGATCAAAATATTTCTCCCATTGTCTTCTTCCTTTCTCCTCTTTTCGCGGGCAGGCTGCCGCCACCGCTCCCCCCCCCCCCTCTCCGCCACCGTCCCCCCTCCATCCCTCCCCCTAGCCAGCAGCCGCTGCTCGCACGTGCGCGCCACCGTCGCAGCTGCTCACCGCCGACGTGCTGCTCGTGGCTGCCGTCGCAGCTGCTCGTGGCCGTCGTCGCTGCTAGTGCTGTTGCTGCTGCTGCGGGAAAGCGAGGGAGGGGGGAGGCAGTGGCGTGGAGCCGGGGGGGGGGGGGGGGGAATGGCCACGTGCCCGCGTTGAGAGGAGGGGGGGAGTGAGTGTGAAGATAAAAAAGAAAATAGGAGAAGGACATTTTCGTCACATTTTTTCTCTTTTTTTGGGTTGACCGTCATGACTGGACGAATTCCGCCAAAAGTGAGAGGACATGTACATTATTGAAAAAATGTGGGATGCACACCCTTAAATATGGTAAAAAAAGTGGAGGATAAGTCAAAATTTATCCTTTTTTTTAAAGTTTTCCTTAATTTTATTAAAAATATACATAAAATTTAGACGGCTCATTTTCGATCTGTAAAACCATTTTATAATAGTAGAAATATATCTTAGTCTCGAAAGTATGAAGTAGGGATGAGCATTGGGTTTATTCGGTTTCAACAGAACCGAAATAGTCAAAATCGAATAAACCAAAATTCTAATAACTCATAACCGAACAAAAATTAGCCAACCAAAACTGAACCGAACCAAATAATCGATTCGGTTTATTTCAGTTTTTTTTGGTTGAAATATTTATATTGTTTAATTGATCTGAACCAAAGTTGTAATCGTTTAAATTATATTAAAAATTATAATTTTTATACACATTTGTTATACTTCAAAGTTGTGTCAAAAGTTGGCTTAGTTGTTAAATTTTTGAAATTTTGTTCCAAAACACATACATAAAATTATTATTTTCAAAAATATACATATTTGTAATCACAATATATATATATATATATATATATATATATATATATATATATATATATATATAATTTTTATACACATTTGTTATACTTCAAAGTTGTGTCAAAAGTTGGCTTAGTTGTTAAATTTTCAAAATTTTGTTCCAAAACACATACAAAAAATTGTTATTTTCAAAATATACATATTTTTAATCACAATATATATATATATATATATATATATATATATATATATATATATATATATATATATATATATATATATATATATATATAACTGAGGATATTTATATAATAGTACAAATTTTTTTTGGTTTTCGATTTTTGATCCAAATCGAATACAAAATCGAAACCGAATTTTTTTTTTTTTTGTAATTTTAAAACCGAAAATAAAGTAAATTTTTTTTCTTTTCTAAATCGAACCAAATTTCGATTTTCGGTCCAAAATATTTGTAAATGTGACATGTCCACATTTCTGTCAGCCCGGCCCACAGAATGGAGAGAGAACCACCTTGTAATGAAAGAACCATGTCTGTTCTAATTTGTTGGGCAGCAATTAATGGCCAGAGAAAGATTCAAACGATGCAAACTGATCTTGACCCGTCTGCTCCCTGCTGGGTCTCCTCCAAGCCCGACAACGCTGCGGATGCGTGTAACTAGGTCGGCATCGGCACATATAAATTCTCTCTCTCTCTCTCTCTCTCTCTCTCTCTCTCTCTATATATATATATATATATATATATATATATATATATATATATATATATATATATATATAAAAGAAAAAAAATAATAAGATCTGTTATATATTAATGTACAAAATTTTCTACTTTTGAAAAAAACTCTCTTTCTGACGGTCAAATGCTTTGACCATTTTTTTTTTGACTAAAATGTCCCTCTCACTTACCTCACCCCACTGACAAGTTGCAGCCGCCGCTCCCCGCCACTTCCCCTGGGGGAGGGGCGGAGAGCAGCGACAGCCTGCCGTCGGAGTGGCGGAGACGGGATTGGAAGGGTGGGAAGGAGGGTGAGTGGGAAAGACATTTTGGTCAAATTTTTTTAGTCAAAATAGTTGACCGTCAGGAAAAGACAATTTTCGTCGAAAATGGAGGATCATGCACATTAATATAAAACAATGGAGAGCACACTAAATATAAATAACAAAAAGTGGGAGATAAAGTCAAAAAGTTTTCAAAAAAAAATACTTCCAGGAGCGAAAAATAAGGAATGGAGCTTGAACTAGGCCTTGCCCTCTCCAAAATTAATTACTAGTCCATATTTAGAAAAAAAAAATGATTGTGGAGCTGAGGTCAACCCTCTATTGTTTGTGCAAATTCTTAGCTTAACATAGTTACAAGTATGAGATAACCAAGCTTAGAGAGAGCTTGTTGGTATATCCGGTAGAATTACTGTTCGGCTATGAAGTTTAATCTGATTTTAATAGAGGCGGTTCCATATGCGGTTCACTGGGGACTAGCTCCCCAGTAAAAAAAAAATTCAAATTTTAATATTTGTCATATATCCATTTCAAATTTATTGGCTAAAGATTTAAATTATAAGAAATTTTTTGCATACTTCAAATTTACGTTACTAAAGTATGCTGTACTAGAATAATTATCTGGACATATAACAAATGCATGAAATTTCTTCTAATTAACTAATATATTATAAGCATACATTGGAATATAACAAATACTAAAAAAATTCAAGCATTCAGTATTTTTTTTAGAAAGTATGCTTAATAAAAAAAAGAGTTGCTTATTAGTATTACAAATGATGTTGTAGTTAAAATGCTTTCAAAAGTATGAAAACTCTTAAGAGTACAATTGCGAAATGTAATACTTTATTGTAAAAAAATAGTACTATTTAATATATTATTAGATTATTATATCTATAGAAAATTTCGGAGACGTTGTTTCCAAACTCATTTATGATTGTGTTTCCAGTAGATTGTAATTCTAGACCTCACTGGATGTTAACAAAAAACAAAATTACAGATCGCACAAGCTTGTCCTTTGGGTAACAAGATTGCTACATATTTTTAATGGATGGGTACCTCTTCTAGCCATTTTAATAGGCATTTCTTTTTGTTACAGTATTATTTTACATATTTCTGTATGTGTACTGTGATCATCGTTAGGTATTATCTATAGAAAACCTCCTCTATTTGCTCTATCAGATACAAAGTTTCAGTTCCCCCTAGGTAATGCCAGTTCATGCACCATTGTCCTAATTGACTATATATATATATATATATATATATATATAATATATTATAACATAATTCCCAATGACATGCATTGCTTGAAGACTATACATATCATCGTAAATATAAATATGTCATTGGATTACTAAATTATCTCTTATATATGTTTATCCCGTGAATTTTGTGGCAGAGCTTTCGTTCAGACAGTGAAGGCGTATCAAAATACTTGTCGGCCAAGGAGTTCTTCAGTCTAGACATCTCAGTTGTAGATACACATGCTAACCAAACAGTCGTCATGTACTTCTCCTTTAGTTGTAATGTTGTTGGTACATTTACTTGTAGCTAGATCATATTAGTTGACGCAAGTGTTTTATACTATGTACATTTATTTTTGTTAGAATTCAGTTTCGATCTGAGGTGTGTGAAAGAACAGTCTATGTTGTTCATTTTAATCTTTTCTTAGTTTATAGTTGATAATTAGTACTTTGCAACTTAACGTGTTTGTTCCCCAGTATGATTATTTTGTTTTGGAGATGTATTTAGAAACTTGATCCTTTGGGGGTCGGGGACTTCTGCATTTGAGATTACTAGGGTATATTGCTATTCTTTCTTTTTTTATCTTGTGACCATGGCTACTATCGATGTATATTTGTGAATATTCTCTGTTGTGCTTGATATACGAGACATTAAAGTTATAGACAACATGTTTGTGTTTTTGTCTTTGGACTATAAAATATAGTCCCACATTGTTACAACCACCAAGTGAATATTTTAATATAATATTTTGCTTGTGTTGAGGTATGCATATTGGGTGTGGTGAGGCACATGGGTGCCATGTGGGAGTATTTTATTAGGGTGAAAAATGATTTACTCCTTAATGAAAGTATTTATGCTTTTTGACATTCTGTTGGAATTTATTCCATAGGAGCTAAGCTCCAAAGCGACTCGGGCTCGGACTCGGGCTCAAGGGCGCTTTGTTGGCGCACTTTGCACTTAGCACGTCAGTTGATGCGCTCGGTTATGCGCGAGTGCATCGGCGCATAGTGCTTGTGCGCATTTGATGCGCTCGGTTATGCACGATTTGCTTGTGCCGTTGCATGAGCAGAACGCATGAGCGGGCTGCAAGAGCGGTCACATGGACAGCCGCATGCGCTGCTGCTTGCGCTACGACTGTCACGCCACAGTCTCAAAATGCCGAGGGACTGGATGCGTGGCAATGGCCAGCAGCACGCACCGATGGACAACCCAATTTAATGGATCCATCAGGGCATGCTTAAGCTGTAGTCTAACAGGAAATAGAACAATTATTACAAGTCCCAGGTTATTCTAATCTCATCCACAAAATATAAACACAGATCAAAGCCAGAATAATGCAAATAAATATAAACTAGCATCTCAACACGAGTATCTCGGAAAACAATCCGAGAATAAGTCTGTTACATTAAAGGAAATAGACATGAAATAAAGTACTGGAAATGGAAATATCTGAGTATGTAGAGCCAATACTCAGGAGAAGTCTTCGGCCACGATCTCGTCCTCGGGTTCCTGTTCTGTTCCGAGAATTGCTCCTGTTCCGTACACCTCGGGGTAGATCTCTTCGGCTATACCTGGGGACATAGTCCATTCCAGGTCCTCAGGGGACATAACAAGGTACAGAAAATACAAGCCAAAATAAATGCAGTGCAGCAATAAATGAAACCATAGGGTAAACTATTTAACCAGCTAAGTAATATGCAAGTTGAGAGTTTTAGTCATACTCAGGCTGAGGGCTACTACAGGATCAGTGTCGGAGAAAACCCATAGCAGTATTTTCTCGAAGGGCCAGAACTGGTGCCATAGCTCTGTGTCAGAGACTAAGACACATCCAGATGTCAATATATATAATATAATCAGCCTTTGTTATGGTAATACTCTCCCAACCCAATGAAATCTCACGTCTCATGTCCATGACACGCAGGATCAAAGCTAATGCAACAAGTCAGGATATAAACTAAGCATGTAAACTGTATATGTCAGGCATATGTATCCTACACAGAATCACCATAAATATCTCAGGAAGATTCTGTCTGCATGAATAGTGTCAAGTGTCTTGGGTTATGATGTACTTGATAAGACAAGTACGAGAATACATAGGGTATCGATATCCATGTCTACGTGACGTTACACAACTTCGCGTACGGGGTTGGCACCCGACTAGTAATCGGACGCTAAGTAAAGTCACTCGGTCCTGGGTTGAACAGTTAAAACAAGATTATATGTATTTATACAAGAATTCAGGCAAAGTACTATAACAGGAATCACTGCGAATTGGCAAGCTTTACTTGCCCACTGATGAAACATTAAGCCAAGGAAATAATTAGCAAGCTGCAGGGTTTGGCAAGGTACACTTGCCTGTAGTTCCGGCTCCAATTGTGACTTTGACTTCAGCTGAAATTGTAGGCGGTACTCCGGTTGCTGAAATAAATATCACCATCAGATCCAAAAAATATCAATCAGCTAGAAACGCCTGTCCTTTAGTCCAATTTGGAGACAAGGGCAAAAATGACAATTTCGGGTCAAAGCGGGGTCCACATATGGCCCGCTTCGCATCAAAAATGTGTCAGGGTCAAAGGTCTCCAAATCAGTCCAACTTAGTGTCAACAGGTCAGGAACGATGATACGAACCCAATGGAACTTCCAGAATTGGATTCCGATGAGCCGTTCTCAAAATCGCCCGTCAAGTGGAGCCTGTGGGGCCCACGACACGCGATTTTGTCAACGTTCTCAGAATCGAACCAAACTTGGGTCACAGGACCAGCGTATCTCTACGAGTCTGATGGCGCAAATTTTGTTTCAATCCGACGTGTGTACACAAAGTTAGGACGCGATTCAGAAAAGTTAGATACGGAACGTTGTCCGCGGATACGCACTGATTCCGGTGTGCACGCACATCCGAATCAGCTTCTGTGAAATCCCACACGTCCGTATCGACGACGCGCACGTATCTGTGAAGACCGCGCGCGCGACCAAGTCATCCCGTTTGGCGGGGCGTACCCAGTTCCGGGGTGAATCAGGGCGTTATTTTTTCTGTTTTTGGATCTCTGTTCGCGATCGCCACAGGACGCGATGCCCCGAGCGGGTTTGCACGGGCACCGAGAGGGTCACACAGGCTTCGCGATGCTAAAGACGGAATCAAAACGGGGTAAACGAGCAGGGAGATACACGTACCTGAACAGGGTCCAAAAAAACCCAGAAATCTCGTGTCCGACACGTGTCCTGTACACAGAGAGAACTAGGGTTAGGGTTAGGGCTACTGGCGGAGGACGGCGGGGGAGGCCGGCCGGAGGAGGCTGGGGGCACGGCGGCGCGCAGGCGGCTGGGCGGAGCGGGCGTCCTGCGCTGAGCGGCGGAGGCGGGCCAGAGAAGAGGGTGCTGTCGGGGGAAAGAGGAGGAAAGGGGGAGGAGAGGTCCGACGTCGCTCGACGAGGGCTCGGAGGAGGGCGGCGGGTCTAGGCGGTGGTCACCGGAGTTAGGGTTTAGGGGAGGGGCGATAGGGTTCCGGTGGGTTTGGTCGGAGAGCTGAACGGGGGGGGGGGGGGGGGGTTTAAATAGGGGAGAGCCGGGGGGGGGGGGGGCTGGCCGGAAATGGCGGAGGCGAGGGGGTCGTGGCACGAGGGCCGCGGGGTCGCCGGCGTCGTGGCCGGAGCGGGCCGGCGCTGGACGCGGGGGGGGGGGGGGGGGGGGGGGGAGGAGAACGGGTCGTGGGGGGAGAGGGCTGGAAGCGGGTCGGGTTCGCAGGGGTGGCAGGTCGGGTTCGGTCGGGGCGGACCCGACCCGACCCGATAGGCCGAATGGGCTGGGCTGGGCTTAGTTTTATTTAATTAAGTAAATAAATAAATAAATAATAAATAAATAATTATTTTTAGGTGATTTAAAAATAGGTCCGGGGCCCAATAAATTTCAGAAAAATTACCCTAAGTCCAGTTTTTCATTTTACACCCAAAAATATTATTTTTATAATATTTTAATATTATTTATCATCATTTAAAAATCATTTAAAAAATTAAAACCCTGAATTTAATTACAGAAAAATCCCTGAAAATTCCGAAAAATCCAGTTTTGAAAATCTTGAAAAATCAGGGGGTTTACAACGACATGAGCGGTTGCTT